>JBBGZY010001688.1:4615192-5276731 GCA_037952925.1 Lithobates clamitans | reverse complement strand
CATTTACAACTTCAAAAAACTCGCCATCCCTCTTACTAAATACCTTGGACTGTCTACCTTCCAAAAAGGGGTCATTTGGGGGAGTATTTGTACTGTCCTGGCATTTTCGGGCCTCTAGAAATGAGAGGTTATCAGTACATCAGGATTGATCGATTTTCAGATATGTAAACCATAGTTTGTGGACTCTATAACTTTCCTACTGATTAAATAATATACACTGATTTGGGTTAGTTTCACCAAGGAAATGTAGCAGAATACATTTTGTCCTAAATTCATGAAGAAAGATTATTTATTTGCAAAATGTTCTAACAGAAACAAAGAAAAACACCCTTTGTTTTTTTCGATATTTTTTGTCTTTTTAAATTTATTTAGCAAAAAAATAAAAAACCCAGTGATGATTGAACATCACCAAAAGAAAGCTTTATTTTTGTGAAAAAAGAAAAATGATAACAATTTCATATGGGCATGACCACGCAATTGTCATTCAAAAGTGTGACATTGCTAAAAGCTGAAAATTGGGCAGGAAAGGGGTGATAGTGCCCGATATTGATGTGGTTAAGGCCCCTTTCACACTGTTGGACCGTTCAAGTCCGCCTGTCAGTTTTGTCGGCGGACTGATTGGGCGCTCCATGTTAGTCTATGGAGCGACGAATGTCAGTGGTGACATGTCCGCTGACATCCGACCCGTTCCGATCCGCTAAAAGCAGACAGATGGCCCTACGTTCACATTCGTTCCTGGCGGATTAGATCGGGTGAGATCTGATGAAAACGAACATGCTGTCCGTTTTCATCCAATCTCTCCATAGCAAGCAGCGGCGCTCGACAAGCCACTCCCTGCTCAGTGAGCAGAGACGGACCTGTCATCCACCGGCTCAGCGAAGATCAACGGAGAGATCTCCCGCTGAGCTGGCGGACTCTGGCGGACTCTGTGGCAGCGGATCCGCCTGGTGTGAATGAAGCCTAAGATCCAGAAAATCTGTACAGAAATAATTGCTGGAAAATGGGGAAGAAGGTGAATGAGTCACGGACTGCCCCATACCTGGAATTACAAGTTCTCAGTCTTTACAACAGGCAGCTGAATGGAGTGGTAATTACTGTATTTATTGGCGTATAACACTCACTTTTTCACCATGAAAATAGGGTGCAAATAGTGCGTGCGTGTTATACGCCAATACTTCAATTTTAGCTGCCTCGGAGGGGACAGGGAGGGGGTGGGACGGCGCCATCAGGTTACATACAGTGAGAATCTTCTGTTTACTTGGCGGCCTCTGTAATAAGAAGTCCCGTCTCCTGGGCTGCCATTGGACTACTGTTCTGTCTATCATAGGAGATTCTCACTGTATGAAATCTGTCGGCGCTCGTCCCGCCCCCCTCCATGTATCCTCCAGGGTGCAGATGGGCATCGATTAGTCTGCACTGATGGCATTGGCGAGACTGCTGCATTGAAGGTAATGATGAGGCTAATGCATTGATGGCAATGGTGAGGCTGCTACATTGATGGCAATGGTGAGGCTGCTGCATTGATGGCACTTGTGAGGCTGCAGATGGGCATTGATCAGGCTGCATTGATGGCAATGGTGAGGCTGCAGATGGGCACTGACCCTTATTTTGCTTCAAAGTTCCTTATTTAAAATGTAAGCTTTTTTCCTGAAACTTCCCTCTTAAAATGAATGTGCGTGTTATACGCCTGTGCGTCTTATACGCCGATAAATACGGTAATTATAATAAAATATTTATGGAGGAGTGAAGTGACACAAAAGTGAACTTATGTATGGGGTAAACACTGTTTAGTATTAAAGGAAATCTTTCACAGGTGACACGTAGAGGCTACCACTATTGATGTCTCCTTCTGAAAATGCCTGTGACTTGACTGCCACTTCCTTCAATACAATGAGTCACTGAGCCACAACAAGAATGCAGATAGGGAGTTCTTCAAGAAGGTTGCAGCCTTCAGGACTGAACAACGACCTGATTATTACAGGTTAAAAAAATATATTTTCATGAAATGTTTTCTAGATGAGTTTACTTATTATTCTATCAAAAGAAGTGTCAGCAGCACTTCAGAACTTCTTGTGATTTGTCATGCTGACTTTCAGAAATGTGTCACTAATTCTAAAAGTAATAAATCCATTTCTCAGTCCTTGTTGCTAGGTATTACTTTTAAAATGGAATGGCACAGTAAAAAATGAAGCACACAAAACATTTTAGAAACTGTCCATGCCATTAGAGGACCAGTTGGTTGTGTTTGCCTCCCAGGTCAAATGTTCCCAGTCCTCCCCAGAACAGTGTAAATAATATAGGGGGGGGGGGGGGGTACAAAGATGTAATTGAACAATCTGCACTGTTTATAATGTTCAGCCCCATATTATGCTGTGTGAAAACCCAGAGACAGGACTGGGCAGTTAACAACAATGGATATCAGAAATGTCAGCATTACAAGCTTACCCGGCTGTGCTCAAGGGTAGCGATCGCAATTTTCAATGAAAAGCAAAAAACATGTGGGTATTAATGGTTTCAGATAGTAGACTCCAAATAGAGCTGAGATTGGGGTTCAGGTTGAACATGGGTAGACTCAACCATCCTCACTGCCAGAACCCCAAACCTCCTTCTCCTGCTTATATTCCTCCTCCTCTTTTGCTCCATTGTATTCCGCATAATGGTGGAGGGCAGGGCTGGCCTTCTGTGCAAAATACTGAAAGCATGTGTATGACATTCTGGGAAAAATAATGGTGGCTTGGTAGCTGATATTGTGGTGTAGCAGAGGCCAAATGCTTGCTCCTGTCATACATGAAAGTGGAGGGATCTTTGGAAAAGCTGTTATTAGGCCACTGGGTGTGGGATAAATGGGGGGCATTTTTTTCTTCTGATCCAGCAGCGGATACAGTGCCTTGATATTTTCCAAATTTGTCATCTTACAACCAAAAATGTAAAACAATTTTATTGGGATTTTATGTGATAGACCAACACAAAGTGGCACATAATTGTGAAGTGGAAGAAAAATGATAAATGGGTTTCAAATTTTTTTACAAATAAATATCTAAAAAGTGTGGTGTGGACTTGTAGTCAGCCCCCGTGGGTTAATACTTTGTAGAACCACCTTTTTGCTGCAGTTACAGCTACAAGTCATTTTGTGTATGACTCTACCAGCTTTGCACATCTAGAGAGTGACATTTTTGCCCATTCATCTTTGCAAAATAGCTCAAGCTGTGTCAAATTGGACGGAGAGCTTCTGTAAATAGTAATTTTCAAGTATTGCCACACATTTTCAATTGGATTTAGGCCTGGACTTTGACTGGGCAATTCTAATACATGAATATGCTTTGATCTAAACCATTCCATTGTAGCTCTGGCTGTATGTTTAGGGTTGTTGTCCTGCTGGAAGGTGAACCTCTTCCCCGTTGTCAAGTCTTTTGCAGACTCTAACATGTTTTCTTCTAAGATTGCCCTGTATTTGGCCCCATCCATCTTCCCATCATCCCATGTTTTACGGTGGGGATGGTGAGGATGGTGTGTTCAGGGTGATGTGCAGTGTTAGTTTTCCGCCACACATAACATTTTGCTTTTAGGCCAAAAAGTTCAATTTTGGTCTCATCTGACCAGAGCACCTTTTTTCACTTGGCTTCTCACATACTGCAAATTAGACTTCTTATGGCTTTTTTTGAACAATGGCTTTATTCTTGCCACTCTCCCTCAAGGCCAGATTTGTGGAGTGTACAAATAAGAGTTGTCCTGTAGACAGATTCTCCCACCTGAGCTGTGGATCTCTACAGGTCCTCCAGAGTTATCATGGGCCTCTTGGCTGCTTCTCTGATGAATGCTCTCTTTGCCCGGCCTGTCAGTTTAGGTGGACGGCCATCTCTTGGCAGGTAAACAGTTGTACCATACTCTTTCCATTTTCAGATTATGTATTGAACAGTGCTCCGTGAGATGTTTAAAGTTTGGGATAATTTTTTTATAACCTAATCCTGCTTTAAACTTCTCCACAACTTTATCTCTGACCTGTCTGGTATGTTCCTTGGTCTTCATGATGCTGTTTGTTCACTAAGATTCTCTAACAAACCTCTGAGGGTTTCACAGAACAGCTATATTTATACTGAGAATAAATTACACACAGGTGGACTCTATTTACTAATTAGGTTACTTCTGAAGGAAATTGGTTCCACTAGATTTTAGTTAGGGGTATCAGAGTAAAGGGGGCTGAAAACAAATGCAGACCATACTTTTAAGATATTTATTTGTAAAAAAATTCCTTCCACCTCACAATTATGTGCCACTTTGTGTTGGTCTATCACATAAAATACCAATAAAATAGATTTATGTTTTTGGTTGTAACATGACAGAATGTGGAACATTTCAAGGGGTGTGAATACTTTTTCAAGGCACTGTATGCTAAAAAGGCCCATGAAAAATAATAAAAATAAACACTGCAGAGCTCTGTGGAATGGCCCTGGGGATAGCAGTATCCAAATAATTCCACCAAATCCTCATAGCCAGGTGATTGGCCAGGTGAGTTTAGCAGCAAGTGGCAATGGCAGCTGTAAAGCACCCTTGTGAAGAAGTATAAATACATGGCTTCTATGTGTCCTTCTCAATGAGGAGGGCACATTAGCAACACTTGCAGGTAAGTCACCTCAATGTGCCCTTGAAAAGGAGGAAAGGGGTCCAATAACAGTACTGAAAGTGGCTTCTCTGTACTCTTGAGGAGAAGGACAAAGAAAAGCAAGGCTGCTTTTGCTCCGATACTTATACTGTGTCCTGCAGTTTTGGTGCACTTTATGAAAGAACACGAAAACTCCTACATGCTGCATCATTGGTGCTTTTTCAGAAAGTGCACCACACACACAGGACATAATATACCTCTATGGGTAAGTGCAGCAGACCCACTCCAAACACATGGGTAAGGCGTGCTGCACCCTTGGTGCAGTCAAACCGCACCGCATCAGTCTGAAAGCAGCATAAAGAAGATAAGGATTGCTTTAATCAAGGAAGAGGTATGGCAAGATTGGAAATAGGACTTATAACTTTTGCTGTTGGCTTTTTTCCCCTGACTATAGAACTCCCCCCCCCTTCCATTTTCTTCTTCCTGCTTTTACCCATGAATCGTGCCGTCACTTTTTCCCCTGAAACACTGTGTGGCACCTTTACAGTGCTAGAGCAATGAAATAGGCCAGGAGAAGTGGCAGGAGGTGGTAATGGTGACAGTGTGGCAGTGTTTAGCCTGGGATGTTGCATGTTCTGTGGAGAACTGCTGAGGATGAGGACAGTGAGGAGGAGGGGTTACAGGTAACTGCACTATCACCATTAAAGAATTCTGCAGAAATGAAAGCCTTCATGTTCTACCAACCACATATCTGGGGTCTATATTTTAATAATAATAGGGTATACAAGAATGAGGTACAAGGTGGCTTGGGGAATGTGGGTTTACAGTGTTGAGGTGCTTTGCATACTTTGTTTTGACATTTTATTAAACTTTTAAGGCAATGCAGTGTTGTATTGTGAAAAAATCACACATACTAATAATTGATGATTAAGCCCTTTTTTGAGTGAAACACGTTGGAACACCAGGAGGACAGTTGGGATCATACTCAACAAACCTTTTTGCTGGAATAAAGTTTTTTTTTTTAACAACAGTGATGTTATCAGTGTGTGGCCTGATTATTTCCTTTGTTTATTATTAAACTGTTGTGCCACTGGCTAATTTGTGCAAAGTTGAGAGCTATAGCTTTATTGTTGCTTTTAGATTTGTTGAGACTGTCACCTTCACCAGTTAGCTCATGCCCATTACTGTTGGATAAAAAAATCAGGTGGCACAACCAAAACTACCTGAAAAAGCCTTTTTTTCAAGTTCGAATTAATCATATTTGGGTGCTGCTGTTTGTATGTAAGGTAAATGTAAAAGTTAAAACATCAATCTAAAAATATGTAATACCTAAATACCTAAAGGATTTTTATTTTTCCCATGTCACCCTCAAAGTCACAATAAAAAGAGGACCCTCTCTCAGCTGCACATTTTTTTTTCTTTACACATGTCCCCTATGGCATTTTTTAAACAATCTCTTGCCTCTTAGCCTTGGGAATAACCAGATATGATTATTAAGATTCATCTGCCCCATAGTCTTCAGTGGAATTACATTTTAAAGAGGAATTACGCCCCCCTCCCCTCCCCAAATTAAAAGACTGACTTTTACCATAAGGGCACTTACCTGTCGAGGCTTCAAGTGGTGTGCTTACCCGATCTGATTCTTAAATCGACTCTGGGGTGCTGGCACCCCCATCTTGGCTAAAGGAAACTGGCAGTGAAGTCTTACGGCTTCAGAGGTTTTCTACTACGCATGCGCAAATCACACTGCACTTTGTGAATGGGCCGGCAGGGGGTCCAAACTTTCTGTTCACTTCACCGTAGCGAACTGAGCAGGAAGTAGGAATGGGTACCTGTCAAAACAAGGTACCTGCTCCCCCTCCCCCTCCCCCCAAAAGGTGCCAAACGTGGCAGCGGAGGAGGCAGACAAACGAAGCAATCTAAGAACCTAGTCTTTATACATCTCCAAAAAGAACCTCTCATTGCATTACCACTTCATATTCATTTATTCTCAAGTCCAACAAAAAGACCACTTCATCTGAGATGCAAACACATCAACGCGTTTCACTTGGCAAGGAGCTTAATTGAATGATTGAGCTCCTTGCTGAGTGAAACACATTGCGCTGTTGACATCTTGGATGAAGTGGTCTCTTTGTTGGACTGATGATTAAATGAATAGAAGGTGCTTAATACAGTGAGCAGTTCACTTTCTTCTCTTGAAGTGGCTGTAGAGTTGATTCTAGGAGCCTATGACAGTAAAGAACCTGCTCTCATCTGTCAATCCATTGATGAGAGTTACATAGTTACATAGTAGGTGAGGTTGAAAAAAGACACAAGTCCATCAAGTACAACCTATGTTGAGAGATAAGTTGAGAGATTAGAGCCTTGAGTAAAGCATCTATCTCTGGTTCATGGTCTTAATACAATTTTGAGATGGTGTGACAGAAGACGTTAAGGGAAGTAGGTATTGTACGTGGTCATTCCTATAATTTTTTTTTTCACCAAAACGGTTTTATTGAAAAGTATGCCAATGTACAGAGCATGGTTAGATATCAATCAATAGGTACAATGTAGTGAGAAGCATCATTTGATGTACATACCAGGAATGGTACATAAGGTAAGTCATAAGCCTTACAGTTCCATGTATATAACATGAATATAGCAACATATGAATAAATATCAAGTAGAGTTCTGAGCTTCAGATAAGGGAGGACTTCCCATCTACTAAACTATACATTGGCATGAAATAACCAGCAGAGATTTTTTTTTTTTCAGTTTGGGGGTGGGGGGAGTGAAGAGAAAAAGGAGACTAGGTTTCCGGATTCTCACTCCTGGAAAAGCATTAGTCCATAACATGGGGCAGGGGAGGGCTTTTCAAAAGGGTGTGCTTAGGGTAAAATTTGGCCAATGTAATCTTCCCAGGTGAGAAATCTCTAGGAGCAGATTGAGGACAGGTTAAACAACAACAAAAAAGGATGGTGGGGGGTGAGGACCGAGGGAGGGGTGTCTGAGGGCAAGGGAGGAGGGGGGGTAAGGTGTAGGCAGGTAAAAAAAAGTTGAGGGATGTCCCTCCGACTGAAAAACTCCCCCGTCTTGGATCCCTATCATGGATTGCAGATCTATTTTACTTCAGCTGGGTAGGGTTGGGGAGCTTAGCATAATTTTATATGTTTCAGTTGTTTGTGTATGTAATGTATGTTGTAATGTATCCAACATGCCCAAGTGGACGTGAATTTGGATGGGGAATCTTTTGCGATGCTTATGAGTTCTTCCATTTCAGCAATTTTAGGTATGCGGCGGAGCCATTCCGCATTTCCATCATTTTAGTCAGTGACGGCTGGTGTTTTTTTTTTGGGGGGGGGGGCGGCAAACAACCTGCTTGGTGGAGCGGCACTAGCACAACTGTCCCCACCCCCCATGCGGCACAGCACTAACACCCCCAGCAAACCCCCCCACTACCACCACGTCCTGACCCTGGATGCGGGCAGTGAGAGCAGCGGTCGGAGCTGTTGCTCCCATCTTCCAGCCCTGTCCTTAAGCGTGGCGGGCTCGGGGAAAGCTGCTCCGGTGTCCTCTCCTCTCTCCTCTCCAGTGCTTCTCCTCTTTGCTCCTCCCGGCCCTAGACGTCCAATAGGATCACCTGACATTTTGGCCAATCGGGAAACGGTTTCATACCTGCTTCCCAATTGGCCGGGAGGAGGATCAGTGTTGCAACAGTGAATATTCATCCGCTGTTGCAACACACCTGGGTCGCATCCTCTGTGACCCGAGCCCACCCTATTTTGAAGCCTATTAGAGCCTCTGGCTCTAATCAGGTGCTTTAAAAACAACCATGGCCGCTGTAATTTATGTTCCCTAAAAGGGCCCGGACACATGAATAGGGGGCGGCTGCCGTGGATAGATTCATGCTATGCATGAATCTATCCACTGCATATAGGGGGTGGCCAGGAGAGAGGGGGCGGCGCCCCTAATGGACGGTCCACTGCTGATTTTAGTATCAAGTAGACATGTGCATTTGTTTTTGTCCGAATGCATTTTCATCCGAATTTCGGGTATTTTCATTATCGTTTTAATAAACGATAACGAACGTGCAGAATCCGAAAACCGAAAGATCCAACATAAACAAATGCTTTATTTTCATCGTGACAACAGTTCGATATAGATAGGAGATTTTACATGACGTTGACAATAGCGATCTGTGTCCATGGAACCTGTGGTCGAATGTGCCTAACCTTAGCTCTATTAGTCCAAGATTATTCTACATAGAGAGAAAAGATTCGACATAGAGAGAAAAGATTTGACATGATACAGACAATAGCAAAAAAGGTCGAATGTGCCTAACCTAACTCTATTAGTCCAAGATTATTCGACATAGAGAGAAAAGATTCGACATGAAGATTCAACGAAGCAGTTTATGGTCAAATACTCAGCCCATAGGCTATAGAAGAATTCTAATGTTGGTTGACTAGTAATAATAATTAATAAATATAATTATTACTAGTGTCATACAACATTAGAATTATAATATAGCTTGTAGGTGGAACATTCGACCGGAAATGTATGATTGCGGCGTCGTACAGTTTAGCTGCTCCGTCGAATCTTTTTAGAACATTCGACAGACACCATAAGCCTTCAATGACAGATTCAACCTTAATTATTTTGGATTTTCAGACGAATGCATTTTTTAATGAAACGAAATCAATAAAAACGAATTTCGGAAGTAACTAATTAAATTTATTTTTCGGACGAAAATGAAATTCCGAAACGAAATATTTCAGTGTGCACATGTCTAGTATCAAGTATTTCCTATTGACTTTCCTTACTTTTCTCTTTTACATTATATTGCTTTTTTCAGACTTCATGCAGGATTCAACAAACTTCCTGAAAATCTCCACCGGGGCGCATTTTCTCATCCCTAATTCCAAACACCTTTAGTTATGCTGTGTAAAGTTGGTGGAAATCAAATAGAAGAAAGTGCACATAGCGAGTTGGCAGTGCCATTGCTAGTACAATGTATCCTGTTTAAGAACCTGGTCTTCATGCAAGTTTGGAATTCTGTGACAAAAAGAATTTAAGGGAATTAGGCACTGCACTTGGTCATTCCAATCATTTAAATATACGGTATTTCCCATTGACTTTCCTTACTCTCTTCCTTTCCAGTTTTTCTACACCTTAAATAAACATTTAAAAATGCGACTTGGGAAAAATAGAGTCAGACAAAAATAGGTATTTGGGTTTGGTTGTTCTTTACCGTTAGCTGATCTCTGGCTCACGCTGTGAATAATATTGTCCGTGGCTTGAATTCATTTGTAGAATCCACTTTTGCGATGTTCCAGGACTCTGTGAGGTGAGGAATTCAAGTTTTCGAGATGTTGGATTTGCATGGCTGGTTTTAAAAGTAGAGACATTACAGCCCAAGCAGACTTGGAATGAGATTCAGCTGCAGGGCCGTTTATAAGCTGAATTTTCCCTTAATGTCAGGTAAATGTTAAGTTAAACAGTTTGGAATGGAATGTATTGCTCTTCTGTGTTTTAATGAAAACTGTTATGGGAAAGCATACTTTTTGTACAGGAATTTGTTATTTTCACTAACTGGAGGTTAGGGAAAAAAACTGATAAAAACAATGGGCATAAAGAACCATGGTCTGCATAAAAATATGAACACTGATATGGTGCAATCTCAGAATATATATTCAGGAGAACCAACTTTGCTGTCTGCCTACTTGTCCCAGATCAATCAGTGATGCTGTTATGCCCATCAAAAACAAGTCAGAAATGGAAACTTGTGTATTTCTGTCCTAATAGGTTTTCGTTAAAAATGTCTGAAAGAAAAGAGTTCTCATTGCTCAGGGCAGCAAAACAGATTCTTGCAATTATACTTATATTTCTCTTGAAAGAACAGAAAAAGCATCTGATTGGTCATTATGGGCAGCAAGAACTGTTCTTCTCCTGAACACATTTATACCTTAAACAGAAAATTAGTTTGCCTTTACCAAAAATATGCCAATGCTGGTAAGGAGTGTCTGTAGATAAAAAAAAAAAACTGTAAGTTTGAGTAAAGTTGAACGATGCCTTTGCTATAGGTGTAGGCCATCTATGTACAATACCTCCTGAAGCCTGGCTGATGAACTCTCAGAGCTAGCACCTGCCATTGCGCCTTGTTTCCAGGACCTTGTTGGACACTGTCAGCTGTTATTGCTCACCCCCCCCAAATCACAGGAACGAGTTCTCTAACCCCTACACATGACTGGTCCACTATCTCCTTTGTCACAGCATTTCTAAGTTCAGGGCTACTGTGAAGGGGAAAAAAGAGTGCATGTGAAGGGGTCTTAATTGGAGAAAGAGTTTGCTCCTATGATGGTGGGGGTGAGCGGCAACAGCTGGAAGTGTCTTAGTAATGTCCTGGCAACAAAGCAGGACATCTGTCATCTGTGAGAGTTTTTTGCACGGCTGCCTCTCATTGCTAATCTCAGTAGATTTGGAGTAAGATTTTGTAATGTCACTACTGTGCAGCTCACTGTTCTCCTTGTTGGAGAGGAAGCTGTTTCTGTGGATCTGCAGTGCATGTATTCCATGGATCTATGCTTCCTTCACCTCTCCTTATGCTTATGCTTCTTGATCAATAATCGTTACCACCTCCAGTCACCAGATCACCATTTACCGGTGGCATCTCTGACATAAGGAAGTGAATTCCTGCCTCTGTCAAGATGGCTGCCTCCACACAGAGGCACAGTGCAGAACAAGGGATGGTAAGTCAGTAATCAGAAGAAGAACAACTGCATGAAACTGGTGACCAGTCCTTTGCTTTCGGCACCCTATAGTGCTATTACAGACAATGTTCTTTACGAATACGCCAGGACCCAACATGCACCCCTTGAATAACTTCAGACCAGGCTCAAAGCAATTGAAACACTTTACTGGAAACTTAGCATGATATAGGCAACAGGGTAAAACGTCCCACTCCTAACTGACACTAATTGTGGCTGCCCCAGCATACCTGCATAGGTATAGCCTTTGTGGATGAAGTTAAAATTGGGGAACCCAGATTGAAGATGTTCATTGTTACAGGGTTCCAATGTGTCGGTGTTTCTGGTGATGGTGCACAGGTCCCAGCAATTTCCTTCAATTGTTCCCATAAATACCCACTCTCTCTGGACTTTTACCTCTCCCCTTTTATATACATGGGAAGAAAACCCCCGCATACTTGCCTAGAAAAGCGGCAAAAATATTAACACATTCCTCCTGGCTTGGGCAGCCAAGCTGGCTAGCTAACTTCAGTAGGCAACCTGCCTACAGTCCAATCAACCCCTTTGCTACCATTTTTTTCTTATTACTGGGTGCTTTTTGTGGGATGTGAAAAAACTATTTGCAAAAAAAGGAAGGGACTTTAAAAGGTGTTGAGACCTTTTAATGGCATGTATAATAAACCAAGAGGTGGACCAATTTGACATCTTCTTCCTGGAAACTGGATGACCTTTTGATGCTCCAGATGAATAGAGGAAGAGCTCTGTTTAGCAGGTGGTATAAGACGTTTGGTTTGTTACAGTCCGTGGATGCTCAGGAGATCCCATCAGCATGATTCAGGAGAGCTATAAACACCCAGGAAGCGATAGACCCAACTACACCTTCAAAAAAAAAAACTTTTGCTTTTAGCGCCACTTTATTGCTTTTGTGTTAGCTATTCTTATATCTTCTCTAAAGTTTATTGACTTTGTTTCTGGCATCAAAGAGACTTCATTTTACAAAACGGCTTTGATAAACATAATTAATGCATGATTTAAAATTAGAGCTACAGACGAAAGTTTAGGCCAAATTTAGAATTTGGATCTTTAAAGCATTTTTCTGTACGTTGTGCTTACAAAGCATATTTTATTGGCAAACCTCTTCAACCTGACTTGGTAATGCAGCTTCTTTTGTTGCCATACATCTTAAATGTTTAATCCAGGAAACCAGTATGTACAATATCATCCCTGCAAAGCGCTTTTCTTTCTTGGAATAATGTTCACTTGGCGAGCTTAAATATAACAGGCTGACATTTGCAATTAGACATGGAAGGCATAGTTGCTTTTTTAAGTTATCTTAGCTCCTTGCAATGTGTGCCAGGATTCAGTGCCAAGATTTGAAATCGTGAAAGCCACATTTTAGCACATGACTGAGGTGTGTAAGTTATTAGAGGATGTTATAATCAGTTTCATTTAACTTTTAAATGATAGTATATTTATTTTACAAATCCCTTTAAATCATAGACTCATGACCCATCTCTGTTATTACTTTTCCACCGTGTCTTCAAAAGAGTGCTGAAAAAAATCTGCGACTTTGTGGGAGGAGGGAAAAAAATGCTGTGTATGTGTGAGTGTATATATATATATATATATATATATATATATATATATATATATATATACTTAACCCTTTCATGACTAAGCCTATTTCTGACATTTGGTGTTTGCAAGTTAAAATCCATATTTTTTGCTAGAAAATTACTTAGAACCCCCCCAAACATTATATATATTTTTTAGCAGAGGACCTACAGAATAAAATAGCAATTGTTGCAATATTTTTTATCACACGGTATTTGTGCAGCGGTGTTTTAAACGCAACTTTTTGGGAAAAAACATTTTCATGAATTTAAAAAAAATTAAAAAGTAAAGTTAGCCCAATTTTTTTTGTATAATGTGAAAGATGATGTTACGCCGAGTAAATAGATACCAAACATGTCACGCTTTATAAAAATAAAAAAATGGATCACTTTTATTGCTGTCACAAGGAATGTAAACATCTCTTGTGACAGTAATAGGTGGTGACAGGTACTCTTTATGGAGAAATCGGGGGTCTAAAAGACCCCAAATCCCTCCTTTACATTTCAAAGTATTCAGATCACCGTTTTTGGAGATTCTGAATACTGTATATTTTTTAAAACCGGCGCCATTGGGAGCCGAGTAACCAGGAAGTGACGTTGTGACGTCGCTTCCGTGTTTACATTCAGGAGACTGGAACGAAGCTGTTTCCAGCTTCGTTCCAGTCTATCACGGAGGTACCGGATCGCAGATCGGGTCTCTCGGTGGGACGGGAGGCCCGCTCAGAGCGGCAGGAGGCGGCGGGAGGGGGGATGTCCCCTTCTGCTCCTCCGGGATAACAACCGAGCGGCTTTTAGCCGCATCGGTTGTTATACCTGAAAAGCCGATCACTGGCTCTAAAAAAACGGTACCGGGATGATGCCTGCAGCTGCGGGCATCATCCCGGTATAACCCCCGAAAGCCGAGGCCGCACATCTGCGTACGCTCGGCGGCAAGGGGATATACACTATATTGGCAAAAGTATTGGGGCACTTGCCTTTACACACACATGAACTTTAATGGCAGTTTAAACCTTCGCTAGTGGCCGAAAAGTAATTAAACCCGCCTGCGAAACGCCGCTGTAGCGGTGCTTTGCCGGTGGTATAGCAGTATTGCTGTTTTCAATGGGGAGGAGCGGTGGAGGAGCGGTGTATTCACCGCTCCTCCACCGCTGCAAAGAAACTGCTGGCAGGACTTTTTGTGATGCCCTGCCAGCGCAGTGCCCCAGTGTGAAAGCACTCAGGCTTTCACACTGGGTTTGCAGCTGAGGCTTTTTGCAGGAGCTATTTTTAGCGCTGTAGCGCCTGAAAAATGCCTCATTGTGGAAAGGGTCTAAGGAACAGGAAAGCATCTGCATTTTTAGGAAATGTCCATAAGGACTAGGCTTTGAAGGCTGGTACAACAGGTATCTGAAATGTATACCTGCAGGATTTTTTTTTTTGTTGGCAGAGTTGCTCTAACCACTTTGCAACCAGGACCGTTGCTTTTTTACACATGTTAAAAGTTGAATTTTTTTGCTAGAAAATTACTCAAAACCCTCATACAATCATATATTTTCTGAAAGCTGAAGCTCTGTTAAATAAAAAGGTGGAAGTTGCAATGTTTTATGTTGCACAATGTGTGTGTAAATGTTTAACAAACCTATATTAAAAAAAAAAAAATACACTAAAATTTATTTTAGTACAGGCAAATACAATATAATACTCATTTTTTTTGGTAACATAAAAAAGATGGGGCTGCCTTAAGTAAACGAGTACCAAACATGTCAAGCCATAAAATTGCTACACTTGTGAAATAGAGAAAAACCCCAGTACCCAAAATTGTCCATAGGTGACACTTTAAAAGCCTTTACAGAAGGGGTTGGTAAAAGGTAGACCGCAATCCTTCCTTGCTGACTCCTGGAACTTGGACAGAAGGGGAGGTGGTGGCATTTTTTGAGTACTAATCCACTGTGTTTTCCTACTGCAGCCACTGAAAGCTGCCTCTTCTCCTCTCCCTCCCACTGGCATTCAGCCACTGCAGGAGGAAAGGGGATTTGGTACCAGTAAATGCTGCTTTTGGTTGCCCTTTCCCCCCCTGGGGTCCCCCCTACCCCCCCATGGAGTGCTGCCGCCCTCCCCCCATTTCTCTCCCACCAGCTGCTGTGGGGAGTTGTTTCAGGATGGAGGGCATATAAATATGTAATTTACCAGCCCCTTTCTTTTCTAAATAAACAGAGTGAGTGATTGGTAGGTTTGTGAAAATCGTTTCGTAATGACTCGAAATTCGGCCGAATTTTGCATCTTTCGGACATTCGGATGCATCCGAATGTCCAAACAAAAAAATAACGAATTTCAACGAATACGAAAGAAATTATAGCGGATATAACAAATGAATTTGACATGATTCGGTAATTCGTTAAAGGTCTAATGAAACAAATGGCCAACTCAAAGTAAATCTTACAGTCCAATCAGCTGACTAATTTTTTGCTGGAGGTTGGATTACTGGCAAAGTGCATTCATGAGAACTGATTGAGAAGGGTGTTGTATTGTATTTGAGCTTGATTTGTTTGTAGCCGTATTAGTGCAATTGTGACAGAGAAAATTGAGTACTGTCTGTGATACTTTTTTTATTTGCACTAACATACAATTTTTTAGGACAAGCTTTCGGGGTATGTCCTCTTCTTCAAGGTCCAAGCAGTACTGATTCACAAATTTTTAAGCAGAAAGTTAAAGAAGAAAAAAAATACATTCAGAATTCATCAATGCGATTCCGGATAATCCAGAAATTGGAGACTTCTACATGCTGTCCAAGATTCACAAGCCAGGAAATCCAGGCAGACCTATTATAACAGGTATGAATACACTTACCGAACATATCTCAGGCCTTGTAAAAAACATGTTAAAACCTTTAGTTATGAACACTGCGAGTTTCCTGCAAGATACCACTGATTTTCTGAACAAGCTTAACAATATACAACAATTACCACCAAATACACTTCTAGTCACTATGGATGTAGAATCTCTGTATAGTAACATCCCTCACAAGGATGGGTTGGCGGCATGTCACAGATTCTTATCATCCTTACCAAACCACAAATACAAGGCTGAGGATGTGACACGGCTCATCGAATTCATTCTTACACACAACTACTTCACTTTCAATAATGACATCTATCTCCAGTGTATGGGTACTGCTATGGGAAGCAAAATGGCACCCCAATATGCAAACTTATTTATGGCTGACCTGGAGGACAAATTCCTGAACAGCATACAACAAAAGCCATACAGATATTATCGCTATATTGATGATATCTTCATGATATGGACTGAAGGTGAAGAAAATCTAAACCATTTCTTCTCATTGATCAACACTTTTCACTCATCTATCAAACTAAAAATTGACTATTCGAACACACATGTCAACTTCCTGGACACTACAGTATACATCAGGGATGGCAAGCTTGACACGTCGATATACAGAAAACCGACTGACCGATGCAGCTATCTTCATAGTTCCAGTTTTCACCCTCAACACACTAAACGGGCCATCATACACAGCCAGACCATCAGATACCACCGAATTTGTTCAGACCCAGAAGACAGAGATAAACATCTCAGAACACTGGCAGACTCCTTCCATAAGAAAGATTACAAAGACAAAACCATCAACAACAGCATAAACACAGCCTTGAAAACCCAAAGAGAAAATCTCCTCCAATACACAGAGAAAAAAAACAAATAACCGAGTACCTCCAGTCACCACATACAACCCAGCACTTGAAGGGATCAAAAAGATAATCAAAGATTTACAACCCATTATAACAGAGAATGAAACTCTGAAAGGAATATTCCAACAACCCCCATTATTGGCTTTCAGACAACCACCCAACCTCAGACACAAACTAATCAGCAGGAAACTTCACTCTGATTATGAAGTCACAAATATTGGAAGCAAACCCTGCAATAAAAAACGCTGCAAACTATGCAACCAGATCAATCTATCCAAAAGTGTTACACACACAAATGGGACCTTCAATATCATGGGATCTTACAACTGTACCTCCAGTAATGTTGTGTACCTCATCCAATGCAAAAGGTGCAGCAAAGGATCTTATGTTGGTGAAACAGGACAGAAGTTGCAAGCGAGAAAGAATTTGCACAGACATACCATCAAAGAACATAAAGAAGACAGTTTATGCACACCTGTGGGACATCATTTCTCACAATCGGACCACACTATAGAAGACCTCAATGTCTTAGTTCTTAAAGGGAATTTCAGAACTATCCAGGAAAGGAAAACGTTTGAACTAAGGATGATACTTCTTTTTGACACGAAAAATAATGGCCTGAATTTAGATATTGGTTTCCTTACACATTATGCTAAAGTTTTACGACCCCTCTGTGACTAGTATCCCCCCTGCATTCTATAGCTCTCCCTCTGTCTTATCTCACTAACTCTACTGCTATCTTTATTACCATTGATTTGTATGTGTTTATTTTTCCCTTTTTTTTTTTCTTCTTCTTTAACATTCTGCTTAAAAATGTGTGAATCAGTACTGCTTGGACCTTGAAGAAGGGGACATAACCCCGAAAGCGTGTCCTGAAAAATTGTATGTAAGGGCAAATAAAAAAAGTATCACGTACAGTATTAAATTTTCTGTAACGAATACTAATGAAATTGTAGCGCATATAACAAATTAATTCGTCATGATTCGAGATTCAGTATAATGAATATCGACACTCTACGAATAATAACAAATTATCCGAAAACGTATTAACGTAAAATAACGTATATAACAGGACGAAATTATGTATTTTACGAATGACAACAAGCCGAAACTAATTTTTCCGTTGTGCACAAGTCTAGTGATTGGTACCAATCACTTACTGTGTCCATGCATGACTGAAGCATAGTAAATTGTGTTTCAGGTTGTGAATGAACAGGAAGCTGCTCAGCACAGAGCGCTTCCTCCCATTCCTTCACTGTCCTTTGCAGCTGAGGCTGCAGCGAAAGGGATTGGGGAATCTCTGTCCTCAGTCACTTTCTTCATCTCAAAAGTGAGACATCAGGGGTCTGTTTAGATCCCTGAAATTTCACCAAAGCCCCCCTATAGGGCTGCCAAAAAAATGTAAAAAAAATAATAATAATAATAATATTGTAATAAATAATTAAAAAATTGTAGAAAAAAATAAAATAAAATAATAATAATAATAATAAAAACACTTACACCATCCACTGCCTTACTTTCACCATCCTTTGCCATACTTGCACCAACCTCTGCTCTACTGAGAAAATTCCCTGCTTTACTGGCAAAGTCCACTGCCCTACTGACACTGTCTACTGCTCTACTGACACCATCCACTGTCCTACTGACACCAACCTCTGCCCTACTGGCAAAGTCCACTGCCCTACTGACACCTTCCACTGCTCTACTGACACTATCCCCTGTCCTACTGACATGTGTACTGCTCTACTGACACCATCCACTGCTCTATTGACACCATCTACTGCTCTATTGGCACTGTCCACTGCACTACTGACACAGTCCACACACTGTCCACTGCCCTACCAACAATGTCCATTGCCCTACTGTCTGATACGGTTCCCGTTTAAGGTAGTTTAAGTTTATATCTTTACAGTGACATTTGTTTTATTATATTTTCAAAGTTTTCCTTGCTATTTAGTTAAGCCTTGCTAGTTCATTTCTTAAAATAAATAAGGGCATCAAACCCTGGTAATCTCTTTCATGTTGTCAGGTAGATCGCTGCCTCGCGATGGTTGCCTACACCTCCTCTACAGATTATTAATTTACCGTTAGCCTTGAATGATGGCCCTAAAAATACTGCTGTCACTCTGACACTCACACAACTCCTCACCTGTGTTGTCCTATCTGTCCCTCGGGACACAGCCCATCCCTGATCAGTGTAAAGAGTCAATAAAAATGGCTCTTTACCATGTGACCGGCTGTGTCCAATCACAGCCAGTCACAAGCACTGTCTTTGTGCACGCCACTCGTACACGCCCCCAGGGGCGTGCCGAGCAGCAATCTGGGATGAGGCGTGTCACTCTGACAAAGCCCATCCCCGATCAGAGTAAAGAGCCAATGAAATTGGCTTTATACCATGTGACCGGCTGTGTCCAATCAAGCTGCAGTAACTAGCGGTTATCCTCCTCACAAACTGATTGTGTGTGAGGAGGAGATTGCGGTAACAGCTAGTTACCTCCTACAGTACACACCAATACACACTGATTGCCCTAACGTAAAAAAGGACCTGTCACCAGCCATCAGAGTACCTGTCACCAGCCCATCTGAGTACCCGAGTATCTGTCCCTAGCCCAGAGTACCTAAGTACCTATCTGCAGACCATCAAAGTACCCAAGTACCTGTCTCCAGCCCAGAGTATCCAAGTACCTGTCACCAGCCCAGAGTACCTGAGTACCTATCTGCAGACCATCAGAGTACCTGAGTACCTGTCTCCAGCCCATCAGAGTACCTGTCACCAGCCCATCTTAGTACCTGTCACCAGCCCATCTGAGTACCCGAGTATCTATCACCAGCCCATGGTACCTGAGTACCTATCTGCAGACCATCACAGTACCTGAGTACCTGTCTCCAGCCCATCAGAGTACCCAAATACATGTCTCCAGCCCAGATTACACAGTACCGAGTACTTGTCACCAGCCCGGAGTACCAGAGTACCTATCTGCAGCTCATCAGAGTACACTAGTACCTGTCTCCAGCTCATTAGAGTACCCGAGTACCTGTCTTCAGCCCATCAGATTTAAAGACTCATTATGCCTCATAGAATATACTTTGAGGTGTTTGTTTTCCAAAATAGGGTCATTTTGTGGGTAATTCTACTGTCCTGGTGCTCCAAGGCCTTCAAAAGTGTAAAAGGTTATTAGGAAATGATATGTGTAATCTATGCTCCTAGAACGCCTGATGGTGCTCCCTGCATGTTGGGTCTCTCTATGTGGCCAGGCTGTGAAAAAGTTTCACACATGTGCTATCGCCATACATAAAAGGAGTAGCAGAATGTGTTTTGGGGTGTAATTGGAAGTGTGCATATGCAGTGTGTAAGAAATAACTTGTTATGACAATTTTGTGTAAAAAAATAAATAATTTTTAAATTTTCCCAAGAATTGTGGGTAAAAATTACAACTTCAAAAAACTCGCCATGCCTCTTACTAAATACCTTGTACTGTCTACTTTTCAAAAAGGGATCATTTGGGGGGGTATTTGTACTGTCCTGACATTTCATGGCCTCAATAAATGAGATCAGTACATCAGGTGTGATCAAATTTCAATGATTGGCACCATAGCTTGTAGACTCTATAACCTTCACACAAAATAATATCAACTAATTTGGGTTACAAAGATATGTAGCGGTATAATTTGTGGCCCAAATTTATAAACAAAAATTACTTATTTACAAAATTTTGGAATAGAAACTAAAAAAAGGTGTTTTTTTTTCCAATTTTTTTTTTCACTTATATCGTAAAAAAAATTAACAACTCAGTGGTGATTAAATACCACCAAAGGAAAGCTCTATTTGTGTGGAAAAAATGATAAAAAATGTGTTTGGGTGCTTTGTTGCATAACTGAGTAATTGCCATTCAAAGTGCGAGAACACTGAAAGCTAAAAAATTGGTCTGGGCAGGGAGGGGGTTTAAGTGCCCATACCTCCCAACTTTTTGAGATGGGAACGAGGGACACCTTTTAGCAAAAGTATGTAGGAATGGGACACACCTCCTGCCACGCCCCCTTAAAGGAGAATTATACAAATAAATGATTAGTTAAGCCCACAAGTGCTTTTTTTTTTTTTTTTAACCACTACTATTACTTTATATTGGCTTTTGAAATTTACAGATGCAGCAATTTAGAAATTGTATGAAAGGTTTAGCACTGGGAAACACTTTTTGAAAGCTAAAAAGTGCATTTTATATACAACTATTCAGGTGAGACCAAAATGAGGGACAAATGAGGAGGAAAGAGGGACAGAGGGACTTTGTTCCAAATCAGAGACAGTCCCTCTAAATCAGGGATGGTTGGGAGGTGCCCTGTATTGAAGTGGTTAAACTGCCCACTAGATGGCACTTTTCCCTTTTCTACACACATACACATACACAAGTACCGATACTCGTGCAAATGCTTGGTATCAGTGCATTCTTACTTTAAACTGTTTCTACATGAAAATTACAAACCCAGACTCCACATAAAGTATAATAGCTTTAGAGCTGAAAACTTTAAGATCTTCCAGAATTACTATACAGAAAAATCAGAATGGCTTTTATTGGTGTCATTCGTTAATATTCCAGGGCTGTTTTTACAGGAGTTGCAGATTACAAATGAGTGTTGAAAAGTGTATAGTTTCCTTTTGAGGTAAAATGCGTTTCACAGTTTAGACTTTTAATTGAACGAAGCAATCTCTAGATTTAATCATTTTTACAGTAGACGTTGATGAATAACACTTCGAGTGATTAATATCCGCTCTGTAATGATATGCAGTGCTTTTCACAACTGAACTGTTTCCATTTCATTGATCACAACACATTTGGTTGTTTTAGTTCTGTGTATTGCTTTTTAATTTAACTTGATTTTCCTGTTTAATTTGAGGTGTTAATGGCATTTTGTGTACTGTAGTTGCATGCAAAAAAAGTTGCTCATGCAGAAAGGATGTTATAAGATAAGAGATTGCTTGCTATGCAACCATGTCTTATTACTCCATCAGTTACCATGCAGAGCATTTCCAAGCTGGAGAGAGATAGGGAACACAGTGTGGGAGCTGGAGTGGAGAAGTGTAGGGAAACACAGTGTAGGATCTACAGAGGTTTAGGGAAACACAACATAGGAGTTGGAGGGGTGTCTGTCAGCAAACACAACGCGGGAGCTTGGTAGGTATAGAAAAATACAATGTAGAACCTGGAGAGGTATGGGGAATCACATAAGAGCTGGTGAGGTATAGGAAAAATTATGTAGGAGTTGGAAAAGTATAGAGAAACACAATGTGGAATCTAGAGAGGTTTAGGGAAACACAACATATGAGCTGGATGGTTTTCGGGAAACACAATGCAGGAGCATGGTAGCTATAGAAAAACAAAATGTAGAATCTAGTGAGGTATAGGAAAACACAATGTCAAAACTGGTAAATTATAAGGAATATGATGTAGGAGCTAGAGATGTTTAGGTGTACACAATGCAGGCAAAGGGGAGGTATGGAGGAACACAATGTAGGCTATGGAGAGGTATTGGGAAACACAATATGGAATCTGGAGGGCTATAAACACAATGTAGGTTCGATAGAGGTATAGGAAACACAATCTAGGGTCTGGAGAAATATAGGGATATAAAATGTAGAATCTGGGGAGGAATATGAAAGGAGCTAGGTAGGTATAGGAAAACAGAATGCAGGATCTGGGTAGGTATAGGGATATATAATGCAGTCGCTCGGGAGGTATAGGGATGTTTTTTTGAAAAAAAAAGTTAAACCTGTACAGGGGCTGTCATTACTGACCTACTTTTGAAAGTGCAAGTTGCCTATTTGTTATGCTGACTTTTTACTCTGGCGATCAGACCACACGCTGCTCCATCCGTTGGGCTACTGTACTGCTCCAGCCACTGGACCACTGTGCTGTTCCAGCTATCAGACCACTGTGCTGCTCTATCCACTGGACCACTCCACTGTGTTGCTCCAGCCACCGGACCACTGTGCTTCTCCAGAAACCAGACCACAGTGCTACTCTAGCATGATTTTTTGGGGGGATTTTTTACTTATGTTGCTCTGGCTACCAAACTAATATGGTGCTTTAGCCACCAGACGATTGTGCTGCTCTATTCACTGGACCACTCTATTACTCCAGCCATTGGACCACTGTGTTACTTTTGCAACTGGCTCTACTGACACCATCCACTGCTCTACGACCACCAAACTAAGATGGTGCTTCGGCCACCAGACAACTGTGCTCCTTCAGCCACTGGACCACTGTGCTGTTCAGGACAGCCAAACTATAATGATGTTTTAGCAATCAGAACACAATGCTGCTCCAGCCACCGGACCACTGTGCTGATCCAATCACTGTACCACCCAGTGGTCCTGTTGCACTTTCCAATTTACTGCTACAACTTTTGGGCTATTGTGCTGTCCCAACATCTGCTCCACAGCACCACCCCATCTGTTCTACAATTGTACCATATTCTTAAATTTTACCCAAAACAATGTGTCCAAAATTGCCTTCATAAACATTAACAAGAATTTCTTATTCCTGATAACAGGAAAAATTATAATAGACAGAACGCTCATAGGAGGAAAACTATTTTCTATAACAAACCTTAGAACGTTATATGAACATGCACATCAATGGGTTATTTCTGGTCCCTGTAACAGCACACAGGCGATTATTCATCTGTTTAATTGACTTTGCTGTGTAGAAATATTCTCATTTAGTTGTATTTTTCTCCATCGTGTGTATACCCCAGCGGAAAGTGTAAATAAAACAAAGCAAATTGTTTTCATTAAAGGTAAAATGTAATTGCTTTTCTTGGTTCTGTTGATATCATTGACACCTCAGTGAGCTCAAAGGTTGCATTATGAGCTGACCTCGACGTACACAGTCTGACTTTGCTGATGAAAAGCTTGCGATAATTTGCACCTGTCTTAAAGGGAAACTGCAACCGTGGGAGGAAGCTTGGCTTAATTATCTTTTTAAAAACTGCATTTTCTCCTGCCATCCATCTTTTTAAGCTCCCTAATTAGAATCTTATAATATTTATTTAGAAAGTCACTAAAATCACTCTACAGGAAGCTGACATTTTTGCAAATTCTCATTTATTCACTAGTTATCTCTCACCTCGAATACTATAACTCCTTCCTCATTGGATTACCTCTACATAGACTATCCCCCCCTTCAGTCCATAATGAATGCTGCTGCAAGACTCATCCACCTTACCAACCATTCACTGTCCTGCACACCTCTCTGCCAATCCCTCCACTGCCTTCCACTAACCCAACAAATAAAATTCAAATTACTAACAATAATTTACAAAGCCATCCATAGCTCTGCCCCCAGCTACATCACTCACCTAGTCCCAAAATACCAACCAAACCGCTCTCTTCGGTCCTCCCAAGACCTCCTGCTCTCTAGCTCCCTTGTCACCTCCTCCCATGCTCGCCTCCAGGATTTCTGCAGAGCTTCTCCCATCCTTTGGAACTCCCTACCCCAATCTTTCTGACTGTCCCTTAATCTATTCATCTTTAGACGATCCCTGAAAACCCTTCTCTTTAAAGAAGCCTATCCTGCTTCTAACTAATACACTGTTTTACTTCCTCCATCAGCTCATCCCCCACAGCTATTACCTTTTGTATCAATTGACCCTCCCTCCTAGATTGTAAGCTCTAATGACCAGGGCCCTCTGGTTCCTCTTATACCAAATTGTAATGTAACTGTAATGTCTGCCTTTATTTTGTTTAGCGCTGTGCAAACTGTTGGCACTGTATAAATCCTGTACAATAATAATAATTTATAGTGGCATGGTCCATCTGACAAGAAGAAAAACAGCTTTATGAAGACTTGTTTAAAAGAATTGTAAATATAAATGTGTAAATAATAAAATAGCCACTCAATTGGCGTTTGCCTGATCCATTCATGCGATACTGTTTAAAAGTTTGTTTAGTGATTCTTAATTAAAAAAATTAAAAAATGGTACCTTCCCCCTGGAAGGAACAATCTTGGCACATCATAATAAGTATAAGGCATCCTTACAGAAAGGGGGCAAAATTGGCAATCCTGGGAAATAAAGGGGCAGTTATTACTTTATGTTGGCAACAAATGGGTAATTGTTGCAAGATATTGAAAGATATGGGCAACACTTACTAATATAAGACAATATATACAACACTGGACAAGGGATGCTCACATATGGTTTGGGAAAAACAACATCTCAGATGAATGTCCTTCTCTGTATTTTATATCTATTGAACGCTCTCCAGATCCATAATCATAGCCCATTCCTACATTTTACAAGGAATTAACTTTATAAACTTCCTGTAGACCTACAGATTCAAGCAGATCTCATGCAAACTTCTGGACCTGCCAAAAGATAGAAATACATTATTCCCAACACACACGTTCCTGCAGAATGGGTGTGAATGTAGATGAGTGCTGCACCGACCACCGGCTGGAAACCAAAGACATTCAAAGCAAAAATATATCACCAGCACACCACGAAAACCCAGAATTGGTCCAAAGCTTTATTCAGAGATCACAGCATAAAAGCTGAAGTAACATTTCGAAGACAGTCAGGACCCCTTCATCAGCCATGTGACATCACATACCTGATGACGGGGTCCTGCATGGCTTTGAAAAATTGCTTCAGTTGTTATGATGTGGTCGCTGAATTGTTATGATGTGGTCGCTGAATAAAGCTTTGGACCCATTCTGTATATCCGTGGTGTGATGGTTTACTTTCACATTGAATGTCAAAAGATAGAGGTGGCCAAGATTTTCCCGACCCTATAAAATACCACCTCCATCTATCAAGGGTATGTAAAGAGGTTGTAAACTCGAGAAAAAAAACAAAACCAAAAAAAACCTGTAAGACAAAGATATTATGAGCTTGTTATGATGTAGTCGCTGAATAAAGCTTTGAACCTATTCTGTATATCTGTGGTGTGATGGTTTACTTTCACATTGAATGTTAAAAGATAGAGGTGGCCAAGATTTTCCTGACCCTATAAAATACCACCTCCATCTATCAAGGGTATTTAAAGAGGTTGTAAACTCGAGAAAAAAAACAAAACCAAAAAAAACCTGTAAGACAAAGATATTATGAGCTAGTATGCATCGCATGCTAGCTCATTATAAAATACTTACCTTAGAACCTTAGGCTCTTAGAACCTTAAAAATTTGAGCGGCGCACACACACAGCTGAGACAGCTGACATCTTCCCAGGTGTTTCTTCCGGGTTTGCGGTTGCCGGAGCTGTGAGTGGCCGGCACTGTGAGTGTCCGGAGCCTCAATGGCGGTCACAGCACAGGACTCTGAATAAACGGCACGAATGACTGTTCCTTCAGAGCGCATGTGCCAATGACGTAATCGGCGGCATATATAATAAATATCTCCTAAACGGTGCAAGTTTAGGAGATATTTACAATACCTACAGGTAAGCCTATAATAATATACAATTAAAAAAGAAGGCTTTACTTCCTCTTTAAGTAATGCAAACATGCACAATACAAAAGTTGGGTAGATGTGGAGCAAGCATTGACAGAAATATTGCAACCTTGCCCTGGTACCGGATGGGACAGGAAGTAAAGGGAAATGTCCTCAATGGGACACAGATGGCAGAAAATATACTGACAGGGGCTTTGGCCCTCCTTTGCTCTGTCCAATGAAATGAAAAAAGTTTTGGCTATAGTTCTACTTTAAATATCACCCACTCATAGATAACCCTCTCAGTTGTTTCTACAACTCACTGTATCACTAGAACACATTTCAGCCCTCTGAAATTATTTCAGACATGGGTAACTCATCCTTTACACTGGAACTGCAAGATGTCCAATTAAGACCATTGTTAACCAACTTTGACATTTCCTTCCGGCTTTTAAAATCGGGTTTCTGTCTGCATCCCCCCACCACAACTTTTGAAACCCAGTGCCTCGACCATAACCTAATAAAACATGCTTTCTGGTACAATATTTTTATTGAAATATAGGAAAAGATACAGCTGTAATAATCCCGTGCAGGGGATATGAGCAATAAGCATAACATAATACAGCATTAGAATACATATATAGAATGAGTTTTATGGTATGAACTGTAGGAAAGAATAACCCTCTGACCAGAGCCAGGAAGTCAACACAGGGTCTCTGAGCCATAGGGCTCAGGGGCTGGGGTGTGGAGCAATCCACAAAATTTGGGGAAAATGATTCGTAAACCAAACTCACAAGAACAAAAAAGCGGGAGAAAGCAAAAAAAAGGGGGGATCAGATGACGAGGGAGGAAGCGAGAGGTGAGAGAAAACACAGAATAAGAAGAGGAAAGAGAAGCGAAGAATGGGGGGGAGGGGTTCCCCCAGGCCGGGAGGTGTAGGAGGTCAGTTAGAGAGCCCCAGGCTGGTTGGGTGCAAAGTTAGAAGAGCGTAAGACCACCACGGGGCCCACACTGTAAGAAATTTAGCGTGAGAGTCATAGAGGATACTAGTCATCTTCTCATTAACCATGAGTGTCGTTAAGATGCTCTTTACCTCTACAAATGAAACAGATCTTTTTTCCAGGCCCTAGCTATTGCACTCTTAGCGGCAATGAATAAATAGGTGGCCAATTTCTGATGATAGGAAAAGAGGCCTGGGATCGGGCAGTGAAGCAGGGCCAATTTGGCATCTTTGCAGGTAGGTACATGGAAAAGAGTGAACACAAAGTCCTCAACCAAAATCGCACTAAGCAGGGGCAGGACCACCACATATGGAGTTTGTCTTCTTGTCAACCACATCCCCTGAATCAACTATTACTGTAAGATGGGTTTGATTTGGCAATGCGGATTGGGACCCAATACCAGAGGAGGAATACCTTGTAGGCTGCCTCCAGAGTAGTCGTATTAAAGGAGCACTTTGCAATACTGGACCAGGCTTAGCTTCAATCCGCCAAATCAACGGGGGATAAATCTCGCTCCCACAATAAGCCACAATAAGGCTTTATCATTTACTTACAGTCTTCTTACTTACCCAGCTAATGACTTTAAAGCGGGGGTTCACCCACACCGCCAAAAAAAAAAAAATTTAAAAAGCCAGCAGCTAAAAAAACTGCAGCTGCTGACTTTTAATACATGGCCACTTACCTGTCCCAGGGTCCAGCGATGTCGGCAGGCGACACCGAGAACCCGCTCGGTTCTCGGCAGCTGTCGCCGCCATCCTAGGTGAGGGAATCAGGAAGTGAAGCGTTGCGGCTTCACTTCCCGGTTCCCTACTGCGCATGCGCGAGTTGCGCTGCGCGTCCCAAATAGTCCCCGCTCTCTCCTGGGAGCTGTGTGTTCCCAGGAGACAGCGCGGTGGGGACGGGAATCTTAGACAGGTATCTGCACCCCCCTCCCCCCTGAAAGGTGCCAAATGTGACACCGGAGGGGGGGAGGGTTCCGAAAAGCGGAAGTTCCATTTTTGTGTGGAACTCCGCTTTAAACCCCTCTTCTCTGAAAATGGGAACTAGATCCGAGCCAAACTTTAACAAGATACTATATTTTATTTTTCGCACATAAAGTGTCTACATCAAGCAGAATCCAAGAACCTGGATCACCTGTGAAAATAAAGCAAAAAAAAAAGAAAAAAAAGGAAACGAATGCAGCCACTGCATCTGAAGATTAATAAACTGCAATACATTATATTATTGGTTTAGGGTTTAATACCGCTTTAAGGGCTGTTTTTTTTTTTTATTAACATGTTCCTGGCAGTGATCCAGCATTTTCTCATTGTTATCCACTGCAAATATAGATATCTAACTCTAGAAAATATTCATTTTTCATAATATAGATGCACGAAAAAAGTGAGCAGGTGTTCACATTTACCGATTTTATTTTCTTGGTCACACGCTTCTAATTTATTTAAATGAATGCATGTTTAAATGAATGTAACTGAGCTGTGACCAAACATGCAAAATTAGACAGAGAAAATTCCGAACTAATCAATACCGACAGATGCTAAGAGGAGGGCTGGGATAAGATTGCACTTCTGTACAAACGGTTTACTAAATGATTTATAGGCCACGCCAAATTGTATGCCTTTGTCAAGGAAAACATCTTTGTTAGGATATATTTCAAGGGGAAAGAAATTACTTAATACATCTACTATTTATCTACCTAACAGTTTGCAGTGTTTATTGGCTGTCACTTGCAGCTAGTATGAAATAGCATTGCAGGAGCTATGAAACTTAACTGGCAGAGCCAATCAGACATCTGTTCAATTGTGTGTGGGTGTGGTTGCAGCAAATAGAAGGTCGTCCCTGAAACAGGAAACACATAATTTTGCAAGTGTTCTGTTTTATATACCGGTAATCTTTATTTTTCAAACTTACACTAAGTATACAAACAAGATCAGAGTGATCATATCATCAACCATTTGCATCAAAGCCAGGCATATGATTAAAAAAATATATATATCGCAAATCACCTTGATGATACACAGAATATGAACAGAACAGTATAAAAAGTAAAATAAATGACATAACATGAAAAGTATATAAAAGAGAGATATAAACTTTAAATTAGCACCTAACCTGGCCTAGGATAGGGGCCAGGAGTTGGCGACATTGCAAGTAACCTTGTTGGTCAAGGGCCAACCCAGCAGGATAGGAAGGCCACTTTGACCTTCATAATAGTCATAAAGACAGTCGACGGACCCCAGAATGGGAGAACCACATGGGAGGGTTACCCTGGTGTCCATGGTACGGTCCATCGGTTGCCAGGGGTCACCAAGACAAGACAGTATTAAATTGTCTTTGTCAATTTATCATTAATCCTCTAGCACCCATTATATCACAAATGCAACATAGGTAATAAAACAAATAAAAAAAACAAAAGGAGAACAGGGGGGTAGGATAGGATTGAATACCTATTTATACCTGGTTTAAAGCTCAATACGACTCACACTAGCATGTACCATTATATAGACAAAAAAAAAAAAACTTTTTTGCAAAATCTTACATGAAGAAATCAATAAACAGATCTCCACTCGAAGATCAGGTGGGTAATCCAAAGTTAGGGTCTGCTAGCTTCAGGAGGACCACATCAAGGCTGGATGGAACAAAGTCCAAATCCTTAGTATGCTCCTGTCAGGTCGCCCAAGTCGTACAGAATCGTTCTGACGTACCCCTGCAGGTCGCTATCCACTCCTCTGGCTCCATGATGTCATTTACCTTCTTAATCCATTCTTCCAATATATTAATCCCGTTTCCAATATATAGGTTTTACTTGTTTGGCAGAATTTAAAAGATGCGGTAAGGCACATCTTTTATATCGGCTAAGTGGTATAGAGGGCACATGGAGGAGGAAGTGGAGTGGAGATAGAGGGAGATTTATGTTCAGAATTTGCTTGATCTGAGTTTTAACATCCACCCAGAAAGCATGAATTGCAGGGCACTCCACCCATATGTGCAAAAGCGTGCCCTGCTGGCCACAGCCATGCCAACAGAGGTCAGAAACAGAGGAGTAGACACGTGCCAAAGCATTCGGGACACGATACCAACTGGTTTGTATTTTGCAATTTGCTTCCTAAATCATGCTCCCATTCCCTGATATAAGCTGGTTTGATTATGGGAGAAACTAAAGTAAGCAACTTCTATAACTCTGAAATCATATGAGATACAGGTTCCTCAGCAATAAACAAACTTTCAAACTGAGTAAGGGTAGACACTCCCTGCATTGAGCCCCTCTGTGTTGAGAAGAAATTGTGGAGCTGCTTGTACCTCCAGAATTCCATGGGGAAGCCATCGTGTCGTATATAAATTTACCGCCCACGACCCAAAAAAGGCCAGGAATTCCCCCGGTGGAAACCAGGTAAAGCCTCCCAGTGGTGCCAACGTGGACACAGAAGGTGCCTAATAATATAGGCGGTTGAAGTAGTCCCAGATCCCTAAAGTGTGGGCTGCCAAAGGAGACTCTATGCCTGACAAGCCTCTGTTCTATCTAGGCAACCAGGGGGCATACAATAGACTGTGCCCTGAAATGAACTTCTCCAAGGTGACCCACAATTTCGTTTTAGTATGGTGTCGCCAGTTAAAAACCCTCTGTAGGGCCACTGCTCTATAGTATTGTTTAATATCAAGTACACCTAAACCACCTGATCGTTTGGATCATTTTAACTTTGGCATGGCTATCCACGGTTTCCGACTTGACCAGATAAAATCAGTAAACATGCCTGTGAGCTGAGTAAAAAACCCTCTAGGCAGGGACACAGGCACCATCTGCAGGAAGAAAAGAAGCCTCGGTAGGATGATCATCTAGCCAAGTGACAGCTGTTCCAGTCCAAGACTGTAAATCTTTGCGAATTGAACCTAGCAAAGGGACATAATTAGGTGCATATAGTGTCTCAGGTCGGTTAGTGAGACTGATTCCTAGGTATTTTAAGGAGGATTTTGCCCAGGAAAATGAGAAAGCCTGTTGTAAGTTGGTAGTTAACGTGGTTGTAAACCCTTACAGACCACTTTTGACTACAGGTAAGCATATACTAAGGCTTACCTGTAGCTACTGTGGATATCTCCTAAACCTGCAGGGTTTAGGAGATATCCCTTGTATCAGCATGTGCTGACGTCAGTGGCACATGCACACTGAAGAAACGGAGCGTGCCGCATCTTCAGCTGATGTGCCGTTAACGGCAGCTCCCTGTGCGCATGTGCGGAAGTGATGTCATCGCCGCTCCGGCCAATCACAGCGCCGGAGCCCGTGGTGCGCGGAAAGAACTCCGGGAGACATGTCGCCACCTACAGCAGTGTTCCGGGACCGCTGCGAGGGCATCGTTCTAAAGTAAGAATTTCATGATGAGCTAGTATGCTAAGCATACTAGCTTATTATGCCTTTGTCTTGCAGGTTTTGTTTTTTTTCGCGGGTTTACAACCACTTTAATTCGGTGGGTAGAGTAATAGGCAACACTTCAGATTTATTATAGTTTATCTTAGAATTAGAGACCAGGCCAAATAATTGAAGTTCCCTCATCATGTTAGGCAACAAGATAAGGGGGTCCATAAGGTGGAAAAGGATATCATCTGCGTAAGCTAAAAGCTTATGCTCCATGGTACCTACTATCACACCTTTATTATTCGGATTCACTCGAATGGTCCTGAGAAATGGTTCCAGGGCAAAAGCGAACATAAGGGGCAAGAGCGGGCACCCCTGTCTTGTGCCATTCCTAATTGGGAACCTCTGGGAAAGTCTACCATTAACCTTGACCTGAGCACTAGGGGAAGTATATAAAGCCAAGTTCCAACTCAGCATATGCGGGCCCAATCCCATAGCCTCCAAGACCACGGTAAGGTATGACCAATCTACATGATCAAACGTCTTTTTGGCATCAGTAAATGAAATGAAGTAAGACAAAGGCGGTTGACAGACATGTGCCCAATGAACTAACTGAATTGCTCAAAGGGAGTTATCCCTGGCCTCTCGACCCGCTATAAAGCCTGTCTGATCCACCAACGGTATAAGGTAATTTTGGGGCAAAGTGTGATCCTTGCCTTCTTTCGGGAGGACCGTAATATGGGCCAACAAGGCCACCGGCGGTATTGGGCTGCCCTTTGCAATTGTGTTGAAGTATCCACACATCGGTGTCAGCAGCAGCAGGAGGAATTTAGTGTAGTAGGCCTTTGTATAACCGTCTGGTCCAGGACTCTTATCATTAGGTAAGGATTGTACCATGGCTTCCACCTCTATAGAGGTGATAGGGGACTCTAAGTCTGCCTGTTGTTCTGCTGTCAAAGATGGTAACCCCACTGAGGCCAAGTACTCATGAATATGTGTCAGTTTAGAGTCTTTTGCCTCAGGAGAGAGGGAGGCGTCTAGGTCATATAATTTGGCATAATAGTCATGTAAAAGTGAGGCAATCTTAAAGGTATGTATAGCAACATCCCCTGCAGCTTATGTAGGTATATCAGGGCCAGTCTCTTCCTAATAGCTCTAGCCAACAATTGTTGCCATGCTCATAATATTTATGGGATAAGTAACATAATTGTCTGCAGCCCCATCTATCTAACAGACAAGAGAAGAACTCATTAAGGACAGTACATTTTTGAAGAGCCTCATGGTCTCCGTGGCGCTTATGGCGAAGTTCAGCCTGTTGAAGGGCAGTCAGCACTATGAAAGTCAGCTTTCCGGTCTTTCTTAAGTTTGGAGCCCAGAGAAATGAGTTAGCTGCTTACTAAAGTCTTATGGCCTTCCAACACCATCCCTACAGCAAGGTCATCAGTGGTATTTTCCTTGAAGTAATCTGTAAGGGTATTGGTAACCTTAGCAACTACTGTGATATCATCTAGGATATTTAGTTTAATCGCCAAGACCATTCCCGTGCAGCTACATGCAGCAATAAAATGGTAGCTGTCACTGGGGCATGGTCAGAGATAGTAATTTGTTCAATCAATGAGTGCTGCAATAACTCTAAAGCATGATGATCCACATACATAAGGTCAATTTGCATGTAAACATCATGGATCCTCGAGTAATAGCTAAAGTCTTTGTCATTAGCGTGAAGTGCCCTCCAGCTGTCAACTACACGGTGAGCCTGTATAGCTTTTCAGAAATGCTTTTAAAAGGCATGGGAGTGTGTGGGCCTATTTTGTGGGGTGTTGACAAGGGGGTCTGGTCTAACATTGAAATCACCCCCCAATATCAGAATACCCTCTTGAAATGTCGCTAGGCGATTGAGTATGGAATCTATAAGTGTTAGTTGCTGAGCATTCAGGGCATATAGCGTGGTGAAGGTGAATTTCTGGTCAGCTATAGTCCCCTTCAAAAAAGCATACATCCCTTGCGGGTCAGTTAGGTGTTCAATAAGTTGAAAGGGGCAAGATTTATGAATTGCTTGCTATGACCGTACCCCTAGATGTAGCAAGAGGAGGCGTGCTATGATACCAATGAGTATATAGATTTGTGGGTAATTTGGGCACTGAATTGTGGGTAAAGCGGGTCTCCTGCAGAAATAGCACCTGGGCCCGCAGCCTTTTCAGTTCAAGCCATAGTTTACTGCGCTTATGAGGAGAGCAGAGACCCCTAGCATTGTAGGATATTACCTTAGGAAAAGCCATGGAAAACGAGAGCAGCAAGCAAAAGGACCGTCAGCACTATTATGCACGGTGTCGGTTAGCAATATTATGCTCGGTGTGAGGGTGTCGGCTAAGTTGCATCCTGAGGAAGGATTAAACAAATAAACAGTTCAACAGATAACAGAATAATAGACATGAAAAACATCTTCGAACAAGTGTGAGCATGTCCGATACCTGAGTCAACCGTGAGCTTAGAATGAGAACCCCCCCTGGGAAGGAGGGATCCTCAGGCCGCATCTTAGCTTCCCCGAAGGGATACACATCTTAATAGATTAGGCCAATGTAGGAAATGTGAACCAGCACAAAGGACCTATGAGAGCATGTAGTACATAAGTTCCACAGAGTGGGGCAACAAATGTTTGTTACTGTAGACCCGCTGGTGTGGGGGGGGGGAGCAATATGAGGGCAAAAACAAAGGCACCAGGTAGATATAAAGTGGATTGCCAGGACCTCCATAGTTACACTAGGTGTTAGTAAACCACAGCTAATGTCCCAAGGAGTTCAGCAAAGTGGATGCAAGGAAGTTAGAGCGGGGTCTGAAGGTGCATGAAACAAGGAGAAATAGTAGGAGCAGATCAATCTCTTACAGATGAGGTCCCAGGAGAAGAACCAGAGGAAGGTCTATTATTTCTCTGTGATCGTCTGTTAGAACGCGCAGGGAGCCAAGGTTGTGGGAAAGGAGGTATGTGTACATCTTGAGTACAGTGCCAATCTGGAAACTCAAACAGCTCTAGACTCAGTGAGGAAAGGAAGCATGGGAGGTCATCCTTATTTCTCAGCGTGACCCTTCAGCCATCTTTGGTGACTTGCAAGCTTAAGGGGAAACCCCATTTGTAGGTTAAAAATGTGGTCTGAAGGGCAGCCAGTAAAGGGCGGAGAGCCGTTCATTACATCAGAGTGCGTTGTGACAAATCTTGGTAGAAGAACAGACGGGTCCCCTCAAAATGCGTTTTCTTTCACATCATAATACTGCATAATACGGACTTTCAAGGTGACTCTCAAGGTGTACTTGTGACGTTTGCAAATGACATCTCTGGGGCTGTCTGGATCCTTAAAGGGTGGCCGAAGTGCTCTGGGGGATCTGTCAATTTCAACTGGGGCAGGGGCAGGCCCGTATGCATATGTAGCACCCTGGTGTTTAGGCAGGGTTGCTCCTAAATTTACCTGCCAGGTATTTATACATATATTTGCTAATTGTTGAGGATCAATTGATTTCACTCTAAGTCTGTAATTGCTGCACTTCCAACTATTGCCGCTAGGTAGCCGGGTACCTGGTGGCATTAGATATGTCAAGGCCAATGCAAGGTCAGATTATGGGTATATGGGGCATTCCAACCAATGGGCAGGGGTTTTCTTAAATTCCTTGGCCTGCTGGGAGAACCTATTTATTTGGGTGGAGTCAGGTGATCACTATTCTGTGCCACTTGGACGGCTGTCTGGGTGGTGTTGTGGAATCTCATATTAGCCAATGTATTTCATATTGTATATATTGATTTGCATATATTTTATTGATAATTATTATTATTATTATTATTTATATTATTATATAGTAGTGGTTTTATCAATATTATTATTCAATAAGTAAAGCAACAATTGTTAATCTTTAATAATGTATACTGTGTTTTCCAGATTTAGAAAGTCTTCATTTTTAAGTGTTGAACTTTAAATGACCTCTGCTTTATGACAAGTACTTGTAAACAGGTGTTCTCGAAAATGTATTAAGATGAGTCTACTGGATGAAAGTTCATTAGAATAGATTCAAGTTATGAAGAATTGTCTCAGATAAGATAAGACAGATAAGAAAACAGGTGGTTAAAATAATTAGGTGGAATACAGGAAAGTTATGTACAGAACATTAAATTAAGTTTGACAAGGTCAAACAAAGGTCTGCTTGTGCCCTCATTAAAACTGTTAAAATAAATACATATAGTGAGACATATAACACATCTGGTGGGGTTATTGAAAGTTCATTTTCCCAAATGGCATAAATCTGTCATTCTTGAACTTAGCTAAAACTTATGAAGATAAGGAGAGTTTGATAACACAGCTGGGTGCCAGACTGTCTCTATACAGGTGTTTTTAAACAAAAACAGTTATAAATCACTTTAATGAACATATAGGAATTTTGGGAATAATTAAGTTTATCTGGTTGTAGAACAGGTGTCAGATTTATGGTTGGTTACTTTGATGTAGATCTTAGCGACCAATCATATGTAAGAGATAAGTTGAGATAAGACTTGTAAAGGAGTATATAAATGCAAGCTCTGCTAATGTTAGACAGACAAGTCAGATAGGAGCTCATAAGGCTGAACTCTATGTATGCTGCCCTATTGCACGGGTCATAGAGGTCAGAACCAATGGGCAAGTATCTGTCCTAACTTGTCCCCTCGGACAAGTCAGATAGGAGCTCATAAGGCTGAACTCTATGTATGCTGCCCTATTGCACGGGTCATAGAGGTCAGAACCAATGGGCAAGTATCTGTCCTAACTTGTCTCCTCGTACGAGTCAGAGAAGACTTCTTAACTTGTTCCAGAGTGTGGTCTCAGGTGAATTTCCCTCACAAACTTGGTCGAGCTGGAACCCAGAACTCTGTGTGGAGACCAGACCACCGGCCAATTGGCTGGTCCCTATCAGGTGAGAGGTTCCCAAGAATTGGCAGTAAAGACCCATTCTGGTTCAAGGTAAGAACAATTCACAATTGTATCAATTGGGGTAGAGGATAAGAATACCTATATCTAATGTGCTTGCATGGTAAGAAACTGTATAAATTAGATCTGTATCTTGTAATACTTTGAACAAAAACCTGTATGTTATCAGCTGTTAATAAACCTGCATTGCTGAAGTTCTGCCTGGTTCGATACTTTACTATTCTACTTCATTTGGTGGCCCGTACGGGGACAGCATAACCTCAACTCCGATCTTGCCTAACTCCATGCTGGTGAGGCACTGAGCTCAACACAATTTTGCGCAATTTATATCAGGTTAGCAGACACCTATTATTAGTTCTGCATTGTGTTGTGCCGTGTTTTGCTAGCGCTAGGAGGGGCAGGTGGTGGTGTTGGGGTATCGCTGTCCACCAGGCAGAGCTTTGTGATGGTAGGTTGGGTTTTCTCAACTGTGAATGCCTTAAAATGTATTGTACAGGATGAAATACCCTGGGTAACAAAAAAAAAAAAAAAATGGAAACATTTTTCCAGAGGGGTACCCCTGTAGAAGGCTAGCTACTCTGTGTGTGAACCTACCTTTAACATGCATGTTGGTATCCTAGACTGAATAAATCAGTCTAGAAGAGGTATATTTTGATTGGTATCCTAGACCTACAAGAGGTCTGGACGAGGTTTTGGGGTAAATGTTTTGACCCCTGGAGAACCTACCTTTAACATGCATGTTGGTATCCTAGACTGAGTAAATCAGTCTAGAAGAGGTATATTTTGATTGGTATCCTAGACCTACAAGAGGTCTGGACGAGGTTTTGGGGTAAATGTTTTGACCCCTGGAGAACCTACCTTTAACATGCATGTTGGTATCCTAGACTGAGTAAATCAGTCTAGAAGAGGTATATTTTGATTGGTATCCTAGACCTACAAGAGGTCTGGACGAGGTTTTGGGGTAAATGTTTTGACCCCTGGAGAACCTACCTTTAACATGCATGTTGGTATCCTAGACTGAGTAAATCAGTCTAGAAGAGGTATATTTTGATTGGTATCCTAGACCTACAAGAGGTCTGGATGAGGTTTTGGGGTAAATGTTTTGACCCCTGGAGAACCTACCTTTAACATGCATGTTGGTATCCTAGACTGAGTAAATCGGTCTAGAAGAGGTATATTTTGATTGGTATCCTAGACCTACAAAAGGTCTGGACGAGGTTTTGGGGTAAATGTTTTGACCCCTGGAGAACCTACCTTTAACACGCATGTTGGTATCCTAGACCGAGTAAATCGGTCTAGAAGAGGTTTACTTTCGATTGGTATGCTAGCCCTACAAGAGTTCTGGAAGAATTGGTATCCTAGACTGGTAAGTCCAATTTGGAAGAGGTTCTTGAGTTGCCTAAATTTACATGCATGTTGGTATCCTGGATTGGCAATCAATCTGGAGGAGGCTTTGGGGTTATCAGACCCCTGGAAAGCCTAAGTTAAAAACAAAAAAACAGTACTGATATGTAGCTACTAGTAGAAAAAGGTACCTTTGTTTTGTATATTATTGAACATAATAATTGTGGTGTAAAATAATACTCATGAGTTTAGAAATGTCAGGAGAGGTAAGTCCTGACAGGTAAATAAGGTAAAGGTTTTGGAGCTCCATTTGTTAACAAAGTTAAAAGGTATGTATTGTCTTTGTGCTATAAGTGTATGTGTTTATATGTATCTGTTGTAATGATCTGTGTACTAACTGAGTTAAGATCAGGTTGAGACATTCCTGATCGCTGTGGCAAGCAGGGCTTGGCGGTTTTTCGTGTCTTGAGACAAGCGTTTTGGTAAGGAGACGTATGCGCGTACGGTGCCTCTTGGCTTTACTCTGAGCACTGCTGTCCATAAGTAATTACTAACTAACCTGTCAGTTTTAATAATTCTGTGAATATTTGTATATTTATATATAGTCAGGAATCTGTGTTCATGTGTATGCATACTTTGCTAGGTGGAGTGACTGTATTGCTATATAGAAAACAGAAGATAATGACATTTTGTTAATGAATGTTCACAAATGTAAGTTAATTTCTTTGTAATCTTTGTAGACTGTTAGGGAATATTGTATGTGTGAGGGAGACTGATCATCTCCCATATTAGGTTAGAATAATTCTGTAGTGGTTGTAAAAACGTTGGTGTGAAAGGACCCCGTGTGTTAGTTCTATGAGTGAATTGTAAGAAGTATGTAACTGATGCTGAATTCTGCATAGTGTATGATGAATAGGGAAATGGTATGTATCTTCCATACAAATACAATTAGAACGTTCTGTGTCATATCTTTGATTTTGTGACACTTGTTATTAGTATTTGTTAGGAGGATTTATATTTATATGAGTTAAATGTGTGTGTGTGTGTGTGTGATTTTTTTTGTATGAGGTGTGAAATGAATCCCTAAGTGAATGATTGTATGTGTCTTTCGTGGAGAGGCTAGGGATTGATACATCTATGGTGACTGATTGACTTTAGCATCAAAGTTCTACATGTTATTGGCAGTGAGTGAGTGTGTGTGTTGAAGGCACGATTCATTATTTTTTTTTATATTCTTTAAATATGTACCTCAGCTAGATAGCGCCATGAATGAGCTGAGGGAGTTAGAAGTTATTTAAACTGTAGAAAAAAGAAAGTTGTTTGTTTTAAGTAATTTACGACACAAAGTTCACCCATATTTTTTTTTGTATCCAGCATACTGCTTCTAAAAAAAAAATTAAAAAAAAAAAAAAAAAAAAAAAAAAAAATTTGTAGATAAATTCAATGCCGCTAATGTAATTAATGTCATGCTTAACAGATTTTACAGTTGTAGGTTTTACATGTTAGACATTTTTTTTTCAGTATGTGTTTAGGAGCTTATGTGCAAAAGCATTGAATCACTTTTTGTGACAGCTCATCTCAGTGCTCTGTACCAAGATGAAAGGGGCACGTATAGGTGCCTTTAGACAGAAACTGGATGAGCTGACCAGAAAATAAATAAAATCTCAGAATACGTTCTTATTCTTAAACATTTGTTGATTTTTTTTAGAATATAAACTGTAGGTTATAATAGGTATTCTGTCTTTTATATTATGGACTGCAGTAGTGCAAGGTGAATTTTATTTTTAGTGTATCACTCTTGTAAGTATGGTGCTTATTCTCCCTTGTAGCTTTTGTTGTTTATTTTGTCATGTCCCTATCTTATTGTACAGTATTATGTATACTGTCATCTTTATATATTTGCCTACTTAGTAGTAATCACAAAGATAGTAATGGGATTTATTTATTTGGTACAAGGGAACTCCAAATTTATATTTGTTTCTTATTTTCTAAAAAGAATAGTGAAGAGTGATGCATGGTAACAGTGCTACCATCTTATTATATGTGCTATATGTAGCACATACAGGGGGGTGAATTAGATAATTAAAGTCTTAATTTTTAATCTTAGCTTATAAGCTCTGGTGAGCAAGGTCCCTTATTGGTATTGGCTATAACTTATTTTGTCCTACCTGATTACAATATTTAGTAATCATCAGGCTGATTATTAGTTTGCCTAAAGAAATAATTTGTTTCTTTACTCCAGGAGCAACCAGCACGTTTTCATATGTAAAGTTATACTTTGTAAAATTTCGCTCCTTTTGATTTTTTATTATTATTCAAGTTCCTAGTTATGCTACTGCAGGTGGCAAAGTCAGTTTTTGGATTAGGGTCACTCTGCATTAATATTAGCTAATTAACAATAAAATGTGTATATAATTATTCTTAAGGAAACTCTAGTTGACTAATAAAATTTTGAAAGACCTGGAAGCTATGGCTGCAATATACATGAGACATATTTTAGGAGGGGCTCTCCTGAATAACATTATATTAATATTGGGATTTTTGGGGATAATACACAGTAATAGCATGCAATGTAAATCTGCAACCAATCAATTAAGTATAATACATTGTTGTACAAGGAGGCTGGAGACTCGTTCAGGACTTACAAGAAAGATGTGGCAGTAGTGCCTGGCCCCCTATGTCCTCCTGAACGACCTCCAGCCTGAAAACAGGGTATTTTCTGTTATTGCTATAAGTACATTCCTATCTTGCGAAACCAACAGAAATACAGAGCGTGATAGATGAAACATGGTTAATAGAAATGAAAAAATCAACACTTTATTGGACAGCTTGTAGAGCTGTTTAGTAAAGTGTTTACAACGTATGGATTTAAAAAAAAAAAAAAAAAATTTTTTTGTCTTGTCATGTGCAAGGGGCACTGAGTTGCCAATTTCCTGGGCCTCCCTGCCCCTTTCACACAATATGTATGGATTTCATTGAACTAAACAAGTGTGAAAATAAGAAGTATTGCCTGGTAATTGTGTTTACCACACAGTCTGTAGGTACTATGGAAAAGGCATAATGGTACTATAAAAGTAAACTGAGGAAGCTAGTGGAGGAAACTGGGTTCAGTATCCGCCAATAGCTTTGCTGAGCATAAGAATAACCCCCACAGCAAAAGGGTTGACACCTTATGAGATACTATATGGGAGACCTTACTATATTCCACAGCTTAAGCCATTTGCTAGGGAAGATGTGGAAATGGATTGTGAATTTGCAAACTATGTGAGAAAACTATTAATGTTTAAGGAGGTTTTGTTTCCAAACTCTCTTACAGGTCAAGATACACCAACAAAACAGGACACGCTAGTCCAACCAAGGGATTGGGTTTGGATCAAAATAATCAAGAGAAAGCAATGGTCAGATCCAAGGTGGGAAGGGCCATACCAGGTACTATTGTCTACACCCACAGCAGTTAAAATAGCAGAAAGAGTGTCCTGGATACACCTCTCACATTGCAAAAAGGTAAAAAGTCTAGGGCCAGACCAGGGAACGCCCACAGAGTGTTGAGTGCAAAGCCCGACTACAAAGGGGGGTGACTGCAATAGGGACCACTCGTCTCAAACCCGGTGAAGAACAAATGGCACAAAACAAACTCATAGGGGCGGAAAAACAGTTCAGGGAAAGACAACTGTTAGAGCCCGGGTACTTTACCAAAACTTGGACAGGCAGATTTCTAATAGGGATAATGGCAGTGGGAAGCATTGTAACATTGGTACTAATATTCTTGGATCTAAACACTAAGGCCCAAAAACAGGATAAACCAGTACATAAGAGAGAGCTGACAAAAATGCCCAACGGTGACCTAGTTATCACCATAAACGAAGGACCCATCACAGCAGTCAGATTTGATGTTTGTCAGGTAATAGAATGCCCACGTAACTGGGAACTTGCATATAGTGATTACGAAAAGTATATGTGTGCAACTGCCACCTGTTCTTCGTGGTCTGAGGTATGGTGGACTACAGATTCTGATGGTTACCTAACCTCCTCAGCCCAGGTTCCCGAGCAAAAGAGGAGTCTAGCCCACCGTTTAAGTCTGCATATATTAGCACCACAGGGGAAGGGTCAAAACCAACTGTTATTAATCTTGAGAAATGCAAAGAGGGAGGATTCGGGAACCTATGGGCTAGGAATACATATACCCCTGGGAAAAGATGCAGTGGGGACCGTACGTATTCAAGTACTCAGGAAAGGACTTGTTGTGCCCTCAGTCACCAGCATGCCACTAATAAAGCCACGACTAGACCTGTTCAAAGCTGACTTCACCTATAAAGAGCAGTTAAGTATAGAAACGGGGTTTGGAGATAAAAATGAGTGGATAGAATGGGTAAGATGGACAACCAAGACCAAGGGGCTGGGGAATTGTATCTCATGTGCCAAATCACGACCCCAGCTAGCGACTGTTCCTTTCCTAACTGACGAAACAAACCTGACATGTATAATAAGAATGTTCAAGGAAAATGTCTCAAATACTGAATGTACAAAAGAGCAGAAATTATATTCAACCACCAAGATGCGAAGTATACCCCCCTCAGTTAGAGCGGTCCCAGGGAATTTCACCTGCTTTGTCAGCACTGAGGATAGTGGACAGCAGGTAGGAGACTTACCCCTGACATACTGCATACAAAATATATCAACTAGTGACCCACCATACCAGCAGGATTGGTTTCAAAACCAAAAGAAACAATTAGCTGATGTGTGGTGGATGTGCGGGGATATGAAACTTAGGACCAAACTCCCTCCTAAATGGAAAGGGAGCTGTGCTTTAACCCATTTGCTTCTCCCCTTTTATATGATACCTGTAGGTGATGAGATAAAGTTGCCACAGTTGAAGAAACAACATTTGCGAATGAAAAGGAATGCACCACAAGGATCGTTTGACAATCGAGTCTACATTGATTCCATCGGAGTACCGCGAGGAGTCCCTAATGAATTCAAAGCACAAGACCAGATATCCGCCGGATTCACCTCCATCTTTTTGTGGATTCAACCTAACAAGAATGTCGATTGGATAAACTACATCTACTATAACCAGCAAAGGTTTGTGAACTATACAAGAGATGCCCTTAAAGGAGTAGCCAGTCAACTGGATGCAACCTCATTGACAGCTTGGCAGAATCGTATTGCTCTTGATATGCTGTTGGCAGAGAAGGGAGGGGTGTGCAAGATGTTCGGAACCTTTTGTTGCACTTTCATTCCTAACAATACAGCCCCCGATGGCAGCATAACAAAGGCCTTGCAAGGATTGCAGATGCTGTCCCAAGAATTGGCGGAAAACTCTGGTGTGGAAAATCCTCTAGCTGGACTCTTTGAGACATGGTTTGGTAAATGGGGTGAACTGGTGAGAAATATGTTAATTTCAATAGTGATGGCAGCCACAGTACTGACTCTGTGTGGTTGCTGTTGCATTCCCTGTGTCCGAGGACTCCTTCAACGGTTAATTGACACATCCTTGACAAAGACTATGTTTCTCCAAAAGATCTAAATGAACTCTATCTGGACTGACTATATTGACAGTATGACATTACCAGGGTAATAGTGACTGATAGTTGGAGTCAAGGTTAAGAAATGATAAAAATTTTACAATTATTGTATGGGAAATAGTATAGGTTGGGAAATGTAAAAGAATAGTCTATATAAAATACTTTGTAGTGAAAACATGTACTTCAAGGGATTTATAATAATAAATATTATTAATATTGTAAGAGTATTGTATTAAAACTATATAGATACATGTATATTATTTTAGCGGATGTTGTAGAAATAAAAAGGAACACACTAAATTAAGTTATTAAATAAAATAAGAGTGTAAGAGCCATTGCTTTGTAGGTTGCCCTGAAGTGCTTGCCAGAGACCTATTGTATCCTGACACTGACTTTATTTTTATTTTTATTTTTTATAACTATATTTTGAAGCGTATTTTATATCCAGACAAATATCGGGTGATCGCAGACGACATGATGCCACTTGTTACAAATGTTAAATTGCTACAAAGGAAGGATTTCATGCAATAAAGGAGGAACTGAAACATCTGAGACTTGTACCCTTGCAGAACAGGTATGCACTGAACTTGTGTCTTACAGCATCCAAAGCAGCTTGTGCTATGATACTGGACCAGCAAATGATGATGAAGGAGATCTCTCCAGACACATCAAGCACTTGGCTAAGCTGAAAAGACCTATGCAGGAAAAGGCAGAGCCTTATGGGACTGAGTCTGCTGAATGCTCCTTGGGACCACATACTTGGCTTTCATTCACTAACTGAATGGATTGTTCCTCTTCCCTGTTATCCTTGATGTGATGTTGCTGAGTAACTGTTGCCTGTTGCAAGAAGTTTGTGGCAAGAATGATCACGATGCCACTGAGACTGACAACTATGTTTTCCGTGCCACATATGGAGAAGGACTTTGCAGCTACAGAAGAAGATGCAGTGTTTTTGATTGGACTGAATTATTTATTTATTTTTATTTTTTGGACTGATTTATTTATTTTTATTTTTTGGACTGATTTGTTTTTATTTTTTGGACAATTTGTGATAAGTGTCGGGTGTATGGGGTCTCTGAAGGACATGGTGGGTGATCTGTATTGTAATTGCTGTGAGGCTTGTGTGAAGCCTCAACAGGGGGGAAATGTTGTGGAATCTCATATTAGCCAATGTATTTCATATTGTATATATTGATTTGCATATATTTTATTGATAATTATTATTATTATTATTATTTATATTATTATATAGTAGTGGTTTTATCAATATTATTATTCAATAAGTAAAGCAACAATTGTTAATCTTTAATAATGTATACTGTGTTTTCCAGATTTAGAAAGTCTTCATTTTTAAGTGTTGAACTTTAAATGACCTCTGCTTTATGACAAGTACTTGTAAACAGGTGTTCTCGAAAATGTATTAAGATGAGTCTACTGGATGAAAGTTCATTAGAATAGATTCAAGTTATGAAGAATTGTCTCAGATAAGATAAGACAGATAAGAAAACAGGTGGTTAAAATAATTAGGTGGAATACAGGAAAGTTATGTACAGAACATTAAATTAAGTTTGACAAGGTCAAACAAAGGTCTGCTTGTGCCCTCATTAAAACTGTTAAAATAAATACATATAGTGAGACATATAACACATCTGGTGGGGTTATTGAAAGTTCATTTTCCCAAATGGCATAAATCTGTCATTCTTGAACTTAGCTAAAACTTATGAAGATAAGGAGAGTTTGATAACACAGCTGGGTGCCAGACTGTCTCTATACAGGTGTTTTTAAACAAAAACAGTTATAAATCACTTTAATGAACATATAGGAATTTTGGGAATAATTAAGTTTATCTGGTTGTAGAACAGGTGTCAGATTTATGGTTGGTTACTTTGATGTAGATCTTAGCGACCAATCATATGTAAGAGATAAGTTGAGATAAGACTTGTAAAGGAGTATATAAATGCAAGCTCTGCTAATGTTAGACAGACAAGTCAGATAGGAGCTCATAAGGCTGAACTCTATGTATGCTGCCCTATTGCACGGGTCATAGAGGTCAGAACCAATGGGCAAGTATCTGTCCTAACTTGTCCCCTCGGACAAGTCAGATAGGAGCTCATAAGGCTGAACTCTATGTATGCTGCCCTATTGCACGGGTCATAGAGGTCAGAACCAATGGGCAAGTATCTGTCCTAACTTGTCTCCTCGTACGAGTCAGAGAAGACTTCTTAACTTGTTCCAGAGTGTGGTCTCAGGTGAATTTCCCTCACAAACTTGGTCGAGCTGGAACCCAGAACTCTGTGTGGAGACCAGACCACCGGCCAATTGGCTGGTCCCTATCAGGTGAGAGGTTCCCAAGAATTGGCAGTAAAGACCCATTCTGGTTCAAGGTAAGAACAATTCACAATTGTATCAATTGGGGTAGAGGATAAGAATACCTATATCTAATGTGCTTGCATGGTAAGAAACTGTATAAATTAGATCTGTATCTTGTAATACTTTGAACAAAAACCTGTATGTTATCAGCTGTTAATAAACCTGCATTGCTGAAGTTCTGCCTGGTTCGATACTTTACTATTCTACTTCAGTGGACATGTGTTGTATTGCCCGGGCTGCTAGGCCGGAGTTTGGGCCTATCTCAGGCACATCTGGCTGCTAGGCTGTCTGAGGGCCTATCCAGAAGCAAGAAAGCATCGCAGGGTTGGGATTGCAGCTTGCAGTCTAATCAGAAGTGCCGGTTCTGCGGCCGGAGAACCTGTCATAGTCAAAGGTAGAGGGAAAGCTGTCGCCACTAAGGGACCAACCACCTTATTACCAAGGATTACAGTGAGTAGCTGAAGCAAGTACCGGAGCAGTATTCTCACCAACTGGGGACGGTGAAGAATCAGGAAACTTCAGTGGGTATCATGCCAGGGACCCAGCCAGTGGAGGTGACGCTTGCAGAGCAGCCTTGTGTGTCAAGCCAGGGACCGAGCAGGCCAGTGGGATGAAGCTTGAGAAGTATCTTGAGTGCCATGCAAGGGACCCAGCAGAGAGGCGGGAGTAACGCTTGAGGAAGATACTACCGTGAAGATTGAAGGAGCTCAAGGAGTTCCGTGGCAGTGAATCATCTAGTCTAGTAAGAGATTGGGAACTCAGTGGGCTGAAGAACTACAAGAAGTGATTGTATTGGAAGTGAAGGAACTGTTATACCTTGTGTTAGGAACTGTTAAAGACTGTTGCCATGGGAGACAGCATTCCTACACATGCAGATGTGGTGTCTTGCTGGATGCCTTTCCCTGCATGGCTGTCCTCCTGTTGAAGTCTTGGAGTCTGCCAATTAATCTTGCAACTACCTAAGGGTGTCCTGGCCCTAACCCTCTTTCCCAAAGTTCTGTTAAGAGAAATAAAAACTCTTTTGCATTCAAGAAGTGTCTGGCACCCAATTAATATACCTCGTACCGCACCCACTATGCCTTGTAACCCACCATATACAAAACGATGCCAGCTATCTCTGGCCCTGGAGGTTCTCATTAGACCAAAGGAGGCCTGGGACCTTGCTACATGTATGTTTGCTTGTCTGCTGCGATTATCAAAGTCATCTAACTGACAGAGCAAGGCCTCAGTTTTCTGGTCCTGAACAGTGCATTTGTCTTTCAATAGAGCAATAGAAGGGAGGGCCTCCTCAAATTTTTTGTTCTAAAGACTCCATCTTGCCCCCCAACTGCATGGTGTCTGCCTTAAGCTGTTCAATATCTTGTTTGAAAGCTCTCTTCACCCGACTGGCAAATCGCTTCAGGTCCGCCCTGGTAGGGAGAGACCATATATGCTGCTTGAGGTCTCTGTTATCAAAGAAGTCTGATGCATCGGACCCCAGGTCCTGAGATGTAATGGAGGAGGGAGAGGCAGGAGGGGCCATATCGATCACCATGCGAGGCGAAGGGATCAGTGATATGGTCGGCAGATGAGGCAGGGCTGCGGCGCATGGTGTGTCTCCTTGCTCCAGCGCCATCTTGGAATCTCCCCTCCGCACCCGCCTGCTCTCTGGGAAAAAAGATTCCAACAAACCCCATCTAGCGTGGCCGGTCCGTCAGCTTAGAAGATGCCCGCCAGCATTAGGGCATAGTAAGTGGTGGTTGGAAGGTAGAAATCACCAGAGTCAGAATTAGAGCTGCAATGTGTGCGGAGCTCCGGAGCTGAACATTCTCACTCCTTCATAGCCAGGCCACACCTTCCCAAAAGTACTTAAAGAGGGAGCCCACCCAAACCACAAAAAAAAAAAAATATTAAAAGCCAGCAGCTACAAATACTGCAGCTGCTGACTTTTAATAAATGGACACTTACCTGTCCCAGGGTCCAGCGATGTCGGCAGGCGATGCCGAGAACCCGCTCCGTTCTCGGCAGCTGCCGCCGCCATCCTAGGTAAGGGAATCAGGAAGTGAAGCGTTGTGGCTTCACTTCCCGGTTCCCTACTGCGCATGCGCGAGTCACGCTGCGCATCGTAAGTGGTCCTCCCTATCTCCTGGTACCTGTGTGTTTCCCAGGAGACAGCGCGGAGGGACAGGAGGAGGCATAGACCCCCATGGGAGTCTATGCCGGAAGTGGGTGCAAATACCTGTCTTAGACAGGTATCTGCACCCCCCTCCCCCCTGAAAGGTGCCAAATGTGACACCGGAGGGGGGGAGGGTTCCGAAAAGCGGAAGTTCCATTTTTGTGTGGAACTCCGCTTTAAGTGTTCTGTTTTAAATGTCACTTTATGCATTGACACACCTCCTTAGACCCAGTCTGCCCAGACAGTATGGTCACCTGCTGACTCGGCACCATCTATAGGCAGTTTAACTCTTCAATAAGATACAGAAATGTAATCAAATGTGGTACAAAGGTTGTTTTTTAAAGTACAAGAAGACAATAACTTTTCTAAGCCCTGTGAAGAACTAACACTGACTGAGGGAACATGGAAGAAACAGGGATAGTCTAGCTAAGACTGATCTAACTAGCACTAAACAGGAGGGGAAGACATAGGGAGATACCAAATCACATAAGTAAACAAGTTGCAGTGGCTCTAAACCCACTAGATATCAGCTTACTGCAGAACAAGAGTAAACTGATGCAGTTCGATAAACCACAAAATAAATATATTTGAGTAGGATAGAACAGCAACCTTAAAGTATATCTAAAAGCAAATTTGGATATAGTTGAGGAGTGTCAAAATCACTGTTAGTTTTTTGCTATCTGTGTCTTATTAGGGCAATTTCCGTTCACTTCCTGTCATGTAGACTCAACAGGAAGTGAGAGGATATCGTTCTAATGTGAGATAAATTCTCTACGTTGTCACAAGAACAAGTTCCCAGTTGGAAGATTTGGTGATCAGGACATTTAGAGAGAGTGAATCTCTTTAACTGGGAAGCAGACAGCAATAAAAACATGACAGGCGTTCCAACCCCTCCCCATTCCTTCCAAAAGGTTTTCCTTTAGTTAACTTGAACCTCTTTGGCACTTTGTATATGTCACGTACGCATGATCAGGAATAGACCATGTTGTATTCCTTACTTGCTTATCCACTTCACCTCCAGAAGATTTAGCCCCAAGCCATTTGTTGCTATACGGCACTGCGTTATTTTAACTGTCAATTGCGTAGTCATGCAATGCTGTACAGAAATTAAATTGATGTCCTTTTCTTCCCCACAAATAGAGCTTTCTTTTGGTGGTATTTGATCACCACTGTTTTTTATTTTTTAATAAGCAAAAAAAACAACGAATTTAAAAAAAAACAATATTTTTTACTTTCTGCTATAAAACATATCCAAAAAAATAAAAATAAGATTCCTTCTTAAATTTAGGCCAATATGTATTCTGCTGCATATTTCTGGTAAAAACAAAAATCCCAATAAGTGAAAATTGATTGGTTTGCACAAAAATTATAGCATCTACTACAAACTATGGTATATATACTGGTATTTATACAGATATATATACTGGTTTTATTTATTTATTCTTATACTAGTAATTGCGGTGATCAGCGACTTATAGTGGGACTGTAATATTGCGAAAGAGCAGAATCACATATTTTATATACGTGATTCTGCGCAGCTGGCCTGCACTGTTGCAGTATATGTACAGTGCGCGGTTTGCAAGTGGATATTTTACATACTTTGTTGTATTATTGACTTGCACAGTTTATAAACCATGTTGTATTCCTGACCCACACACTCTATACACCATTTTGTATTCCTGAGCGTGCACTCTACACATCCTGTTTAATTTCTGACCTATGTACCCTATACACCATGTTGTATTCCTCATCCATGCACTATATATGCCATGCTGTAATCTTGACCTGCACATTCTATATGCCATGTGGTATTTCTTACTCTCACAGTCTATACGACATTTTGGATTAATAAACGGCATACTCTTTACACCATGTTGTATCCCTGACTTGAAAAGTCCATACTTCATGTTATATTTCTGACCCATGCACGGTACACAGCTTGCTGTATCCCTGACCTGTGTATTCTACATGCCCTGTTGCATTCTTAACTAGCACAGTCTACAAGTATACACCATGTTGTATTTCTGATCCCTGCACTCCATGCCATTTTGTATTCTTGAGCAACAGACTTTATATGTCATGTTGTATTCCTGTCGTCTACACTCTATACATCATGTTGAACTCCTGACCAGCACACTCTACATGCCATATTGTATTCCTTACCTGCACACTCTATACACCATGCTGTACATACACCTAACTTCTGTCTTTTATGCAACTGTGGAGATAATATTGGAATAGTCCTGTCCCCCTGCGCTCTATACACTTGTATATTTCATACTACTGACCAAAGTGTTTATTATCTCCACAGTCACTTGTTGCTAAATGATCAACAGCTGTTCTCATAGCTCAAGTATTAAGCCTCGTACACACGATCGGATTTTCCGCAGACAAAGCATCAGACTTTTGTCTGAAGGGCAAGTGCCGTGAACTTGTCTTGCATACAAACGGTACACAATTGTCGGCCAACAAACACGAACGTAGTGACGTACTAGACATACTAGGAGCCGATAAAGAGGAAGTTCAATTGTCAGGCACCACCCTTTGGGCTCCTTCTGCTAATTTTGTGTTAGTAGAAGTTTGGCGAGTGTTGTTTCACGCTTTTCATTTTGCGCTTTTCAGTTCATGCTTTTCAGTTCATGCTTTTCAGTTCATTTCTGAAAGGCCGTTCGCAACCAGCCATGTTGCAGAATCAGAGGAGATAACGTGTTATTTATTATTGGCCTTGGAGTTATTGCTTTAACCCAAGTCCAGTCCAGAAACAGCAGGGGGAGGATTTCTTGGACCAAAAATTGGTCGCTTTATTAATTGTGACCAATCATGTCATATGTCTTTGCTGCGGGAGCTCCAGGAGAATAATCCGGATGATTTTTGGAATTATCTCCGGATGACGGACCCCTGCTTTCACCAACTCTTGGCATTGTTGACCCCCTATAATAAGAAGCAGGACACATGCATGAGGCTTTTATTTATTTTTTTGGTTGAATAATGATTTGATTTGTTATATTTTCTATATTTTTGGATGCATAGAATGCACTTTTTGGTTAAGTTCTATTGGCAGATAGCATGTCTAATTTTATTTGTTTTCTTTTTTTAATGCACAATAAAAAAATTGTGAAGAATAATACCTGGCTATGTGTTTTACTTCAAATGACAGTTTGGGAGTAGGCAGTTACAGTTAAAAAAATACAATGTAAAATTGACAAGGGACACCAACATAGTTGTATCTTTGAGCTCAAAAACGACGGGATAATGGTGTTGTGGTAACTCGCCCAAAAAAACCAAAAAACACAAGCATAATAATATTATTCTTGATATCACTAGATAAAAAAAAGCCTTTGAAAATACGTTTGGCAGAACTCCATCAGTATCACCAGCAAAGCAGCTTCATTATTATCCCATTAAAGAAGAAGAGAATTGTGCGCTACATCTTTAGATTTCACAATTTGCCACGTCACATTACGAACGCTAGTTTACAAGACCGATCACTTCCAGCTCATCCTTGCTTCCGAGCATGTGTATTTGTACTTTGGATTTTTGTATGACTGACTTGAGTACACACGATAGGAAAATCCGACAATAGACCGTTGTCCGTGGAAAATTTATAATCCTGCCATCCAATGTCGGAGGAATTTGTCGGAGGAAAGTCTGACAACAAACGGTCGGATTTTCGGCCAACAGTCTGTCATCACACAATTCCCGGGGGAAAATCAGATTGTGTGTACGAGGCTTTAGATCAGGGGTCTCCGCCTTTCTAAACAAAGGGCCAGTTTACTGTCCTTCAGACCTTAGGGGGGCCGGACTATGGCCAGTGGGAGAAGAAAATGTCTTGGTATCAGTGGGAGTAAACAATGCCCTGTCATAGTGCCCCCTCATTGGCATCAGTTGGATGAATAGTGCCCCATCATTGGCGTCAGTGCAAATAATAGTGCCCCATCATTGGTGTCATTGGACATAACAGTGACCCACCATTGGGTTTTATTGGGAGGAATAGTGCTCCATCATTGGTATCAATAGGAGGAATAGTGCCCCATTGTTGGTATCAGTCAGAGGACCAGTACCTCATTGTCGGTGTCAGTGGCAAGATCTATGCCCCGCTGTTGCTGACAGTGGGGGAAATAATGACCCAAGGGCCAGATAAAAACAATCAAAGGGCCACATCTGGCCCCCAGGCTACAGTTTGGAGACCACTACTTTAGACTGGTTTCACAACTCTTTGAGGAAATTATGGGTACAAATTGAGGAAACACTCTCCTTATCCCCTGGTGTCGTTATCGTGGATCTTGCCATCCTTACGTCCTCAGGCAAACACTATACCTTCTTGTGTTTTAGCAACCCTTAAAATCTGGGACTGATTACTTAATATTCCTTTACTATCTTCTTATATAAGTTCACTAAAGCCACCCACAGGCAATCCTGAATTCCCTCCAGGGTTGCGATTAAAGCCCCCTTCCTCTTCTGTTACCTCCAAAACCCATTTCCTAATGATTGATGTTACTGATTCAACTGGTCTAAAACCTTTGACACAATTGAATAATTTTTACCCTGTTATCCAAGTAGGTGGTTATTGTATTTCCAACTTCGTAATTTTTATAATTCATTAAAAACAAGAGGCGACCTTCATCGTCCTCTTACTGTTTCTGAATCTCTATGTACACAACCAGACCCCCCTACACATACATTTTCCTTTCTTTATAAGTTTCTCCTAACTGAGATTTTCTTTGACAAACCCCCTTATTTTGTTGAATGGGAAAGGGAGCTAGGAGTTACTTTCTCGGAGGAAGAAGTTTGTAAATCCTGTATATGGACTAAAAAATCTTCTGTTGCAAGCAAAATACTGGTACGGAATTACAAAGTCATCACGAGATAGTATTACTGCCCCTGGATATTACACAAAATATTTCCAAATACATTAGACCAAAGTTGGCGATGCCTATCTCATGTAGGCACCATGCAACATATAAGGTGAAGTTCCCCCGCCTTGTGCCCATTTTGGGACAATGTTTTTAAAATATGCAGCACTTTTGCCTCAGAGACAGTGCCCCAAACCCCAAAAAGCACTATTATCTATGTTCCCAGAATCTGTCTCAAAAGTTAAGAAGGAGGTTTTTTGTTTATTTTTAGTGGCTGCCAGGATGATTATTCCGAGATATTGGAAATCCCAGCACACTCCTTCAATAATAGAATGGATAGCTAAACTACCTGTAAATAAGCTTATGAGAATATTTTGTGTGTTTCACTGCGCTTAAGATTCCAAAATTCACCTCTAGTATTATATATTTCAGTGCTGCTACTAATAAATCAAAAAAAATTGTGACATTAATATTAGTGTACCAACCAATAATCGGTAGCGAGATTGCAGTGTATTGATGGCTGCTAATTGGCCAAAGCATGCACCTGACTTTGCATGCTTTGGCCAATCACAGCGCAATGTGCTGTGAGAGCCATGATTGTCCAAAGGCAGTCCATGCCCCACGCTATATATATTAGTGAATGAATGGAGATTAGGCAGGTAGTATAGTGTAGTGTGCAGTCAGTCAGTGTAGTATATATATATAAATATATCACAGTTCAGAGTATATAGTGCAGTCTGTGTAGTATATATAATACAGTTCAGAGTATATAGTGCAGTAAGTGTAGTATACATAATACAGTTCAGAGTATATAGTGCAGTCCATGTAGTATATATAATACAGTTCAGAGTATATAGTGCAGTCCGTGTAGTATATATAATACAGTTCAGAGTATATAGTGCAGTCCATGTAGTATATATAATACAGTCCAGAGTATATAGTGCAGTTCATGTAGTATATATAATACAGTTCAGAATATATGGTGCAATCCGTGTAGTATATATATTACAGTTCGGAATATATAGTGCAGTCCGTGTAGTATATATAATACCGTGGAGAGTATATAGTGCAATCAGTGGGGACGGAAAGTATTCAGACCCCCTTCAATTTTTAACTCTTTGTTATATGGCAGCCATTTGCTAAAATCATTTAAGTTCATTTTTTTCCTCATTAATGTACACACAGCACCCCATATTGACAGAAAAACACAGAATTGTTGACATTTTTGCAGATTTATTAAAAAAGAAAAATATTAATATCACATGGTCCTAAGTATTCATACCCTTTGCTCGGTATTTAGTAGAAGCACCCTTTTGATCTAATACAGCCATGAGTCTTTTTGGGAAAGATGCAACAAGTTTTTCACACCTGGATTTGGGGATCCTCTGCCATTCCTCCTTGCAGATCCTCTCCAGTTCTGTCAGGTTGGATGGTAAACGTTGGTGGACCGCCATTTTTAGGTCTCTCCAGAGATGCTCAATTCGGTTTAAGTCAGGGCTCTGGCTGGGCCATTCAAGAACAGTCACGGAGTTGTTGTGAAGCCACTCCTTCGTTATTTTAGCTGTGTGCTTAGGGTCATTGTCTTGTTGGAAGGTAAACCTTCGGCCCAGTCTGAGGTCCTGAGCACTCTGGAGAAGGTTTTCGTCCAGGATATCCCTGTACTTGGCCGCATTCATCTTTCCCTCGATTGCAACCAGTCCTCCTGTCCCTGCAGCTGAAAAACACCCCTACAGCATGATGCTGCCACCACCATGCTTTACTGTTGGGACTGTATTGGACAGGTGATGAGCAGTGCCTGGTTTTCTCCACACATACCGCTTAGAATTAAGGCCAAAATGTTCTATCTTGGTCCCATCAGACCAGAGAATCTTATTTCTCACCATCTTGGAGTCCTTCAGGTGTTTTTTTTTAGCAAACTCCATGCGGGCTTTCATGTGTCTTGCACTGAGGGGGGGACGAGAGAGGGGGGGCGAGAGAGCGCCCCCCCTCCTGAACCATACCAGGCCACATGCCCTCAACATTGGGAGGGTGCTTTGGGGTAGCCCCCAAAACACCTTGTCCCCATGTTGATGGGGACAAGGGCCTCATCCCCCCAACCCTTGCCCGGTGGTTGTGGGGGGTCTGCGGGCGGGGGGCTTATCGGAATCTGGAAGCCCCCTTTAACAAGGGGACCCCCAGATCCAGGCCCTTCCCCCTGTGTGAAATGATAAGGGGGTACGTACCCCTACCATTTCACAAAAAAAGTGTCAAAAATGTTAAAAATGACAAAAGACAGTTTTTGACAATTCCTTTATTTAAATGCTTCTTCTTTCTTCTATCTTCTATCTTCTATCTTCTTTTTTCTATCTTCTATCTTCTATCTTCCTTCGGTTTCTTCCTCCATCTTCTTCTTGTTCTGGTTCTTCTGGTTCTTCCTCCGGTGTTCTCATCTGGCATCTTCCTCCGCGGCGTCTTCTTATCTTCTTCTCCTCGGACCGCTCCGCATCCATGATGGCATGGAGGGAGGCTCCCGCTGTGTGACGCTTCTCCTCTTCTGACGGTTCTTCATTCCCCGTGATGTCAGAAGGGGGCGGGGTTACGTAACGGGTGACCCCGCCCCCTCTGACGTCACGGGGAATGCCACAGGGAAGTCCCCGTCAAGTCCCCGTGCGTCAGAGGGGGGCGGGGTCCCCGCCCCCCATTTTTAAAGAACCGTCAGAAGAGGAGAAGCGTCACACAGCGGGAGCCCCCTCCATGCCATCATGGATGCGGAGCGGCCCAAGGAGAAGAAGGGTAGAAGACGCCGACGCCGCGGAGGAAGATGCCGGACAAGAACACCGAAGGAAGAACCAGAAGAACCAGAAGAAGAACAAGATGGAGGAAGAAACTGCAGGAAGATAGAAGATAGAAGAAAGAATATAGAAGAAGGAAGGAAGCAGGAAGAAAGAAGAAGCATTTAAATAAAGGAATTGTCAAAAACTGTCAAAAACTGTCATTTTTAACATTTTTGACAGTTTTTTGTGTGAAATGGTAGGGGTACTTTTGTACCCCCTTACCATTTTAGACAGGGGGGAGGGCTGGGATCTGGGGGTCCCCTTGTTAAAGGGGGCTTCCAGATTCCGAAAAGACCCCCACAACCAAGGGTTGTAGGGATGAGGCCCCTCTGTCGGGCGGCATGATTGATGATGGATTGACATTGCGGGACACTTTTTTTTTCTTTTTTTTGAATAAAGGAATTGTCAAAAACTATCTCTTGTGGTCTTTACTTTTTGACACTTTTTCTGGTGAATGGGTAGGGGTACATTCACATACCCATTCACATGGGGGGGCAGGATCTGGGGCCCCCTTGGTAAAGATTCCAGATTCCGATAAGCCCCTGCAGACTACTGAACCCCCCTGCCCCAAAGCACCCACCCCCCCTGGTTCAGGAGTGGATGCGCTCGCCCCCCCCTATCCTGACCTCCATCCTGCATTCTCAGATAAGGGTCGGATAAGGGTCTGGTATGGATTCTGGGGGGACCCCATGCCATTTTTTAAAAACATTTGGCTTGACCCCATGCCGTTTTTTCCATTGATTTTTCATCTATATTGCCATGAGCAAGTCTAAATGAAAATTTTCCTTTAGAAATGTCATTATTGCTGCGGCGCTGTTCTACACATCGTACAGATGCACCACTTTACAGGCAGACTAAGGGGACCCCCCCCCCAGGCACAATATTTAAAGGAATATTTCATTTTTATTGTTTCACTTTAAGCATTATTAAAATCACTGCTCCTGAAAAAAAATTGTTTCAAAATCTTTTTTTTGCATTGATACATGTCCCCTAGGGCAATACCCAGGTCCCCATACACTTTTTATGTCAATTATCTGCATATAAGCCTTTAAAATTAGGACTTTTGATTTTTCATGTTCATGTCCCATAGACTTTAATAGGGCTCGCTAGAACTTTTTGCCTGTTCGAGGTGTTCTGGTGTGATGGTGAACTTGATGAAAGTGTTCTATCTTCAGGACACTCAGTAGCATCCCCTTTGGCTGACCCCTGTCCACTGACTGTACTAGCTAAAAGGATGGCCCTCACAGAACAGGCTCCATGAAACAGATTCGTACTTGCTGTAGGCAGAAGCAGATCTCACCCTCCAGCTGAAGACCCCGAGCACATGTACTCTCAGCATATATACAGTCACCCAACATGCACTGAGGCACTTTCCTTTGCTAATGGCCAGGGCTATAACTCTGCCTGTGCTCTCGTTTGTCAGGTTTCCTCCCACTGTCCAATAAGCCCCATCCTATTAGACCAGTGTGAAACATTCAGACAACATGAGCAGCACCTGAGCATCATGAGCAGACCCTATCAATAGATCCCTACTCCCTGGTAGGCAGAAAGCATCTAAATTTACCTGGCAGCCTTTTCCTGGTAAGCACAAAGCCCCAAAAACTACATTCTCTTCTAGCACCTACCTAGGAGGGTGTTACAAATCAATAATCAATGTGGAATTAATTATTGGTTGGTACACTAATATTAATGTCACAAATTAAGCTTATGAGAATGAAATAATTATCAGCGCAGCTGCATGGCCGATATTTCTATTTTCAAGAGGTATGGCTACCCTGGATATCTTTTCTGAAAAACCCACTGTCCAATATGCCCCATCCTATTGGACCAGTGTGAAACATTCAGACAACATGAGCAGCATCTGGCAGATCCTATCAATAGATCCCTGCTCCCTGGTAGGCAGAAAGCATCTAAATTTACCTGGCAGCCTTCCTGGTAAGCACAATGTCCCAAAAACTACAATCTCTTCTAGCACCTACCTAGGAGGGTGCTACAAATCAATAATCAATGTGGAATTAATTATTGGTTGGTACACTAATATTAATGTCACAAATTAAGCTTATGAGAATGAAAGAATTATCAGTGCAGCTGCATGACCGATATTCCCATTTTCAGGAGGTATGGCTACCCTGGATATCCTTTATGAAAAACCCTGACTTTGCAACCTTCCTATCCTAAAACAGTGTCAAGTCAAAGCAAAAAATGTCACCCGTACACCAAGGATCTCCAGAGTGGGTCCAAAGCTTTAATCAGTGATAACATAGTTATAGCAGATAGCAATGTTTCGGAGCCACGCAGGACCCCTTCATGTGAGGTCACATGCCTGATGAAGGAGTCCTGCGTGGCTCTGGAACGTTGATATCTGCTGTAACTATGTGATTGTTGATTAAAGCTTTAGACCCACTCTGGAGATCCTTGGTGTGCTGGTGACATTTTTCAATATGCATGCAATCTTTACAGAGAGAAGGCTCAGACTCACATCTACTTTTTGATACTGCATGCTGAACTTTCGTGCTTTCTTTCTGCTGCATCCTTTCTTCTCTAGGTATAAAGTTGGGAGATGTATGTGTACTGTGTGACATAAAAAAATTACTGTTATCTTTTTTAACCTAAAATACTGTTTTCATTTTTTTTCAGCCCTTTGACATCTCAGTGAAGCTGATCTTAAACAGCTTTTGTCAGACACTTCCTCTAAACATGCAACCGCTGAAGTGAGCTATGACTAAGCACTGAGGAAGCGTGAAATGTGTTAGCTGGTGATGCTTTTCCCCTCTATTTGTGTTTTTGGACATGTTTTTATGGACTTGCTGAAATAAAGGTGACTTTACTGGACGTGTGGCCAACCAGAATTTTTTTTTGCTCAATGCATTTGCTGAAGCTTTGGCTGCACAGCACAACATTGTGAGATACTGTACATTTTTGGCCTTTTAGTACCACCCAGAGCCCACTCAAGTGTCTCCATTTCCTGGGATTTGTGCACATGCGCATTCCCCATCCCCATCCCACAATCCAATGCATGTGGTTGAAGTGACCTATCAGCAGGCACAGTCATGGAACCAGGGAGTGGTCTTTATATGTATATGTTAACATCTATTTTCAGTGGAACAGCATATAAATTACACTGTGTGAGTTTCATACAGCTTTTCTTTAATTGGCAGACAGTACACTATAAATTTGTACAATTCACTCAGACTTACACTAATGCATCTCTCCTTCCATTACTTTATCTCTACTTGCAGTAAGTCATCATTATTGAGTAGATAATGAAAATGCATACTGTAAATTATGGATACAGAAGAACTCAGATGGATTGTCTTACACTAATAAACTAATATAAATGATGACAAGGGTTCCTAAAACGTCAGTGTTCCCGTCACTGACTCAACAATGTCCGTGGTATAAATACTCTACATTTTTCCTGTATTTATTCCAGGATCTTGCACTTTGGTTACAGTATCCTTTGCCTGAATTGTTTGTCATTAAGACTGAATTTGTTGTTCTACTTGTTACTAATCTCTAATTGACCTTCAGTTATTAAGATGGATACACTGGCATAGCTCCCAACTGTCCTTTATTTGGAGGGACTCTCCTTTCTTTGAGACCAAATCCCTCTGTTTCTCATTTGTCCCTTTTTTTTCTAATGTATACATCTCTGCAAAATGTGCCATTTAACTACCAAAAGTGCTATGCTGCACTAAACTTTTCTATCCAACCTCTATATTAAGACATTTGTTACTCTGAAAAAACAACCTGTTAGTTTAGCCAGTCATATTTTGCATATTAGATCTTTGTGGTCCATATAACTGGGTGTGTGGAATGGACACATCCTTTTCCTACATACTGTATGCTAAAAAGTGTCCATCTTTACCATTTTAGAAAGTTGGGAAGTATGCACTGGCAGAGACCATGTTTAGGAAAAGTACACACCATTCCTGCAAGCTTAACCCAGAAAGCTGTAATGCCGCATACAGACGATCGGACATTCCGACAACAAAATCCTGGATTTATTTCCAACGGATGTCGGCTCAAACTTGTCTTGCATACACACGGTCGCACAAATGTTATCGGAAATGCCGAACGTCAAGAACACGGTGACGTACAACACGTACGACGAGCCAAGAAAAATGAAGTTCAATAGCCACTGCGGCTCTTCTGCTTGATGCATGGAATTTTGTGCGTCAAAATTGTGTACACACGATTGGAATTTGCGACAACAGATTTTGTTGTCGGAGAATTTGGGAACCAGCTCTCAAATTTTGTTTGTCGGAAATTCCGACAAAAAATGTCCGATGGAGCCTACACATGGTCGGAATTTCTGATAACAAGCTCACATCGAACATTTATTGTTGGAAATTCCGACCGTGTGTACGCGGCATAAGAGTGGAAGTTTTATTATTTTCAAGAAAAAATTTCTGAAATGTCACCATATATAGCATACACCACCTCCAGCCTGAACCATTGATACAAGGCAGGATGGATCAATGCTTTCATGTTGTTTACGCCAAATTCTGACCCTACTATCTGAAAGATGCAGCTGAAATCAAGACTCATCAGACCAGGAAATCTTCCAATCTTCTATTGTCCAATTTTGGTGAGCCTGTGCGAATTGTAGCCTCAGTTTTCTGTTCTTAGCTGACAAGAGTGGCACCCGGTGTGGTCTTCAGATGCTGTAGGCCATCTGCTTCATGGTTCGATGTGTTGTATGTTCAGAGATGGTATTCTGCACACCTTGGTTATTATGAGTGGTTATTTGAGTTACTGTTGCCTTTCTACCATCTCAAACCAGTCTGCCCATTCTCCTTTGACCTCTGACATCAACAAGACATTTTCCTCCAAACAACTGCCGCTCACTGGAGATTTTCTCTTTTTTGGACAACGCTCTGTAAACCCTAGAGTTGGTTGTGTGTGAAAATCCCAGTAGATCAGCAGTTTTTGAAATACTCAGACAACAACAACCATGCCATGTTCAAACTTACTTAAAGCGGGGGTCCACCTATCTATCGTTTTTTTTTTTTTTGGAGTTCATTCACAAACTTTTCTTCTCATGATTATCTACTCACATGTTCTGTGTAATAAGTCCGCCTGTGTCCGATTTCGTTGTAAAGAATAACTTATAAAATTCACTGAAGGCGGTTTCCATCTTCATTGTGGGCATTTGAAGCCCACAAGCATGTATTTCCTGGATGCGATGAATGCTGTGCTCCCAGCATTCACCGAGGTGTTGTGATGACGCTGTTGCACAATGCATGCTGGGAAGCCTGAGACTAGCTCCCAGGGGACTGTGGGAGGTCTGGGAGAGGCTAGAAACACACCTACTCCCATGGGAGGAAAACCAGGAAGTGCTAAGAAGATTAGAAAAAAAAGGTAATTACGGCGATTTAAATTTTTTTACACAGCATGTCAGCATCTAGGCAAGGAAGAGAATGCATAGAGATAATGTTCAAAATTTGGGTGGAACCCCGCTTTAAATCCCCTTTCTCCCCATTCTGATGCTCGGTTTGAACAAGTCGTCTTCACCACGTCTGGATGCCTAAATACATTAGGTTGCTGCCATGTGATTAGCTGATGAGTGTATGTTTATTTTTTTAAATAAACTGTAGCACCCTCTAGTTAGATGTAAGTGCAGGTAAGTTGGTTTGGCTGAGAGCCAAGCCTGGGTTGAATCTGGGGCAGGGTTGAGTGACTCAGGGAGGCTGGATGACTCAGCAAGAAGCATCTCTGGTGACTCCTGCTGTTTCTGGAACCTTGGAGCAGCCTCCAGATGTAGTGAGTGGAGGCTAGGAGGAGCTGCTTGGCATATTTATGAGGGCCCCAGCTAATCCCTAAGCTCTTGAGGCTGCCCCCTAATCTGGGGGGGTGGTTGACCTCAGGCCTGGGGCTCAGGTGCTGGAAGGATCGCCTGCAACAGACGGAGGTAGCCCTTCCTGGAGGCATTGGAGTAAGGAGAGGACAGCAGGAGCAAGTCAGCATGTCTGGGAGATCTCCTGAGAAGTCAGTTGGGTGGGCTGAGTGTTCAGTCTGCGTGGACTGTGGAGAAGTTAGCCAGGAGGGCTAGGAAAGGGGCAGCTTCAGCCAGGTGGGCTGGCAGTGCCTGAAGGGGTGGTGGTGGGATCAGTAGCCACAGGGATTTACGCTGGACACTGACTTGCTCTACACATCAAAGGGGCCTCCTTCCTATAACAGGCTATTGCACAAAATCTGACTGAGCGCTGTTTCAGATCCATTATCGGTGTCCCAGCGGAGTACTGCAAGCAAGAGAGTGCTGGAGGAAGCAGAGGAGTGTATGTAGACTGTATATATAAAAAGTTGCCCCTGGAATTGTTCTAAAGACAAATGGGCATCCCATAATTCCCAATCCCCATTCATGTTCCAATCCCTCCAATAAATAACAAAAAAATAAAATACGATTGGTGTGCCTGGCTGTGCAGGGTGGGTGATCCCAGTCTTATTATATTATTTGTTATATTATTATATCAATTATAAAAAAAAAGAAGTATAAAAATAAAAGGTACTTGAGCACCAGTCCAGTTTCTTTGTCTAGGCTAAGATGAAGTCATCAGTCTGCTGCAGGCAGGAGGAAGCATTTCTTCAATTTCCTCTCCCCAATGATAAAACTTTAAACATTAAACTTTGGTGGCAGGAAAATGCTGCATCAGGAGTTCACTTTATGTCAGCCATTAGTGAACACAGCAAAGAACTGAACAGAAACCAAGATTCAGATTCTGACCCTGGATGATGTGTGAACTAAAATAGCTCCAACTTTTTGGAAAGGAGAGCAGATATAGACATTGTCAGTGGAAGTACTGTGATCTCTGTGAGAGGTAGTTTTACACTTACAATCGACTTAGCATGCGTGCAATTAATTTTGACCTGAACTCGAAGCTTGAAGATTTGCTATGTTATTATGGTGAACATCTAAAAAAGCTAATAGTGCCTAAGAAGTTTCCTGAAAATGTATTTTTTGTCCTTTAATTCCCTCTGAAAAAAAGTTCACATCCTGGTTTTTGAGTGTGCCTAGGCACTCCTATGCCTTAATCATTATAGGTTTATATCTGCAGTTTGAGATCTAAGGCACTATTGAATTTCACTGTTAGTATGAAGAGATTTGCAGTGAGCTTTGGTGATGTACTGCTCACTTTTCATGTTGCTGGAGGCCCTGACATGAGGAAACAAAGTCCTGTTTCTACCAAAATGGCCACCTCTATACAAACACACAATGCAAAACATGGCATGGTGAATCAGTAATGGGGAAAAGATTAGCTAGAGGGAGGCCACAGGCAACACTTGTGACTAGTCCTTTCCCCCTGCCTCTCGTTTTCTAGACACAGCTTCCACAGTATAAGTCCCGTTTAAAGTGTTTTGAATTTCTGAAATGAAAAATGAACAAAGCATGTCATGTTCTTGTGTCAATCCAAAGCACCAAGTGTCATTTCTTTCCACTGTCTTCTACTTTGCTATCTGCATGAGTCACTTCTGATATGTGATAGCACACAACAGGTGATTGATAGCCTCGGCTGTCCTCATTTCCCTACGGGTGCGTATGTGTGTGAAAGGGGGGGTATCCATTCCCTCCACTCAGATCTCAGATTACACTGAGCTCTCCTCTCTATAATGGAGCTGAGAAATAGCCTTTGATTTGTGTGTTTTAGAAGGTTGTTGACAAGAGAGGACTGTAGATAAACAGGTTCAACTTATGTAGGAGAATTTGTTTCATCTCTGCATACCACCTGAGGCTAGTCGCTTCACTGGATATTACTGGAATACAACCACTTTAACACGGAAAAAAAAAATATCTGATGCTGAGATCACTTTAAAAATAGTATTTACCAAGAAGTCTTCTCTTCTTTTTGCTTATTTATGTGCGTGTCACAGGCAGCATTGCCTGAAGCCTCCGCTCTTGTGCTCCCTCCATTGTGGCATCAAACTAGAACTGAAGCACTGAATCGTGAAAAACAAACTTTCCATATTGCTTTTTTTGCTACCAAACAGCTACTTGTATCTGCAGTCAGACAGACAGCTCTCGAAGACGTTGTTACTTATTTTATCGTCGGAAGACTAATTTACTCCTTTATTCCCATCACTATAGGCTCTATTCTTCATTTATCATTCTTTTGCAAAGTAATTTATTCAGACGAACCGAATGTGTTGTGCCGAGCGCAAACCACATCTATTACATCCTGCCCCCATTCATTACCGAAGGCCATCGCAGACTCCAGAAAACTTCCAATTACTGACTAGGAATAAATAATTATTTCTTTGTAAGAACAACGCAACCATCAAGATCTAATACGTTTAAAATTAGATTAATATAATTAATTAAGCATTACCTTCCTCCCACTACATTATATTAAATTAGATTTTAGGCACAATAAATAGTATTCTATTTATTTAATGCAATGTTTCTCTAATTAAAATAAAACAAATTAAATTCTTCTTAAAAAGGTCCATTACATGAAAAAAAAAATTAATTTAAAAATTGTGGATCACATTTTCTTTTTTGTTAAGAGACTTAATTATAAGAATTTATCTTTTTCTAAATAGAAGTTACAGTTGTACGCATTATAGCAGTAATAGGCAGACATTTTTTTTTTCTGTAAGCAGAAAATTAATTATTGGTTGGCATAATAAAAACCCTAAATGGATGTGTTAGAAAGCTTATTTTTATCTACTACTTGTAGCTTGGGCTTAGTCCAATTTCTGCCTATTCTGTCTTAAATTATAATAATTGTGCAGCGTTGCTTATGAAATATTTATATTTGTCTGCTTGTTTCGCTTTATTAACTTTGCTTGGGTCTGACTCTTCAGCTTGAGAAGGTTAGAGGTCAGTAGAAATCTGACAGTTGCTGCCCTGTCATAGCCATGACCTGACACTGTGCACTCAAAAAGGGAATGCTGAGTGTGGGAGACAGTAGTTGATGGGACAGCAACTGTCAGACCTCAGGTGATCTCTTACCTGTGATGGGGAAAAGTGATAATCAATTTTTGTATATAGCAATCATTTTGTTTTACAGAAAAGAGTAAATCTATTTTTAAATACCACAACCCTTTGCAATATAACTATTTTCCCTACCCTTGGCAATATAACTAGTTCTCTCAAATATACATTTTTTTTTATAACATCTCTGTAATATATTTGCATAAGAAACTAAACATGCCCTTGGGAAGAGGGTTTCATACACAGAATGAACCGACCGAATGAGCAGAGCATAACAACCTGGAAACAACATGAGAACTACCAGCAAATGCCGACTCTAAAAATGTTACCAGTGATGTAGGTTTCCATGCCCATTTAGTGTATAAAAACTGTATTAGTTCCCATAATTATTCAGAGCAAGCCTGTTGCATATACTCTGCTGTATTGTAGTTGCTCTCCTTGCAATTGCATGATATTAAACTAGTTTTTATTCTTTACCAATTTGATTTCACTGGTTAATGTTATTGAAACTCAAAAGGTTTCTCCATCACCTGTAAACTCATATCATAATGGAGTAAATATATTTTGTTATAAAAATGTGGACATTTATCATTTTTGATTGTGTATTGACAATGAAACCACCATGCAACTCATTCATTCCCTTGCTTTCTCTTTCCTTTCCTTATTGCAACTCCCGATTCGTAGGCTTACCTCAACACAGGCTATCCCCCCTTCAGTCTATCATGAATGCTGCTGCCAGACTCATCTACCTTACCAACCCCTCAGTGTCCGACACCTTCCTCTGTCAATGCCTACACTGACTTCCGATTGCCCAACAAATAAAATTTAAGATACTAACATACAAAGCCATTTACAACTCTGCCCTGAGCTACATCGCCAATTTTGCCTCAATATATCATTCAAACTATCCTCTCCACTTCTCCCAAGACCTCCTGTCCTCTAGCTCCCTTGTCTTCTAAGCTCGACTCCAGGACTTCTCCAGAGCCTCTAATAAACTCTGGAACACTCTATCAACATCTGTTTGGCTATCTCCTACTCTGTCCACTTTTAGGCGATCCCAAAAAACTCATCTCTTCAGAGTAGTCTATCCCACCTTTACCTAACAACTTAACCTTTCATTCCCCCATCAGCTCTTCCATTACAGTTATTACCATTGTACCACTTGCCCCTCCCTATTAGATTGTAAGCTCTCAGGAGCAGGTGCCCTCCTACCCTTCTATATTGAATTGTATTGTAACAGTACTGTACAATAAGGTACTGTAAAGCGCTGCGGAAACTGTTAGAGCTATATAACGCAGAATACATAAGTCCAGTTCTGAAGGGTTCTTTTTCAAGGGTAGGTTAGAGGTCATGAAATATTTAAACATGGACTGAATCAAATCATAGACTGCATCCACACTGCAGAGGTTCACTGCTCATTTTGGTCTAGAGCGAATTAAAAAGTTGATTTATTTACCAGCTCCTCCATGCTGCTACGCTGATCCTGGCAGCATGTTCTTCTCCATGCCCCAGTGGTCTTAGGTCCTTACATCATCAAGACCAATGAAGGGTCCATAGCCCTGTATTGGATGTGAGGATGCTGATGGACAGGCCACAGCTGGAGCATGGGGAAACACAATCTGTGGGGGGAACAGAGCTTTAGGTAGACCTTAATGAGAAAGGGAGTTGGAATTTTCATACAAAATACTTAGAGAAAGTTGACAATTTTAAAACTTTTACCATTTAGACCAAGCCATTTTAAATACACCCAGTTGTATGGGGTCTGCTTATGTATGCTATAAATTTGAAACTTGGCATCTGTGGCTGACCTTGTCTTCAACAGTGATAAAGAGTCAGGCATGTAAAGGGAAAAGGCACCTGATTACATTTGCTTCCTATAGGCGCAAGCCTACTCTGTCAAATGGTAAGTCCTGTTCCTGGCTGTGTTGCTGATTTTCAATGTGAATCAGTAAAACACAAAGCTTACAGTTCTTTCCACTTTCCCAGCTGTTTTTTATTTTATCCACAATCTGTCAGTATATTGAAAAATATTTTGAACCCTTATCTGTAACAAGATTCTGGGAGTTGCCGACCTTCCTTCACCACCTCTTGTTGAGGCACAGGCCTGCACCTTCTGCTGTCAGATATTCAGTAGTGCAGTATGGAATTGCTGTAGCATACAACGCATGTAACCTGATGATAGATATAAAGCTGGTTCTGGCACCTTACCAGAACAAGCATGTCAGTTGTTTCTCACCAGTGTTGCGAAGATCCTCATCTGTTTCTCCAGTTATGACTTTACTTGTTTTCTTATATTCATTTCTGTTCCTTTTCACCTAGTTGTTACTTTTCTTCTATACTTAGTGTCTGTTGTCTGCCCTGGCCATTTGCCTGGTTTCCAGAAAACACGTCTGCTGCCTGCACGGAACAGAAATTTTGACCCAGTCTTCTGATTTGCCACTACGTCTGCGTATGTGTCTACCATCCGTGTCTGTCTGTCAACTACTGACATTGGGATAGTCCTAAGGGTCCACCACAGCCGAGTATCCACCTCTATCTCAGAGGTATTGGTGAAGACTGAATGTTGTTCATGCCCTGAATCTTGGTAAAACCTCTGCTGACACTGTGTATATCACATTATTTATGACATTGATAAAAAAATGGCCAAAATCAGAGAAAATTGTCTTGCTGCTTACTGACCACAGCGGGGTTACTATGTGGGTAATGTACCACTGAAGATTGTAGGTACAGCATTTTATGATACACCTTAACATGTATCTAAATCTAAATGTTCTTGGCTATGGATTCAATGGGGAGATTTACCCTGTCTACCTGTCCTGATGACCATTGTCACCAGGACTAAAACTGAGATAAAATCAATCATTTGGAAGTGTCATCAGGTCATAAAGAGAAGGGAAATATTTTAATAGATACACTTGTTCCAATAAATTTAAATTAAAATTAAAAATGGATTCCGCGCTTAGGATAGTTATGGTTTGCTGCCCACCCTTTTTGGGTTCTCGAGGGAACTTACAGTGGTATGTACAGAGAATAGGGTGATTGGCGCTACCCTAATATGGTGCTAAGTGGTTTGTCAAGAAGCAGTACAAATTATTATACTGAACTCCTTATACCAGATCAAAAGTGAGCGTGCTCCCACGTGGGAGTATACTAAGTGAATAGTGAGAAAGTCAGCTCTTAAATAGAAAGTGTATATATCTCCAATCTAAGAAGTGAGTAGTGTTAAAAAATTAAAGAACATGCTAACTCAGATTAGCTATGATTCAACCAAATACAAAAAATGAAAATAAATTAAAGTATAAATCTAAGAACTGTATAACACAAGGTGCAAAGGTGTCCAGGGGTATCCACACCCTAACATACAAGCGCTAAGTGTGTGAACATACCCCACTTAATACAGTGTAATAAATCCACAATTTGGGCATAAATGTGTTAAGTGTCCAATCTGATAACCCAAAACTTGATCAAAATAAAAAAAAAAAATGAAAAAAAAAAAAATTATAATATGCGTAGTCCCAAAAAGTTTAGTGTTCCATATATAAAGTGACTTCCGTGCACGGCAAATGATGTGACTGTAGTGATCCCCCAATGGGTCCACACTCACCGGACGTAGTTACCCCTGCAGGGGTAATAGGCATAGAGTGGGTGGTTTTGAATGGGTCTCCTCCTTAGTAGCTGTACCGGCCCATCTGTTCCTCCATCGGGCTTGTATCCCTATTCAGTCAAGGATCCGGGGTATGTGCTATTCAGGAAGAAGACGATATGTGTGCAACAAAGTATCCCATGGTTAGTGGGTCCTCTGCTATCCATAGAATGGGAGATCCTGCTTGTCTGGAACATCTCCCTACCACTAATACTGTCTCTGACAGACGGGTGACCTGTCCCTACACTACCCACTCTAGAAATGCATGCCAAGCCTGGGATCCAGGGTCTTAAACTCTATAGAAATAAAAAAGTAAAGAGGGCCCACCAGCCTAATGCATTATCCCAAATACATTTCAAAGGTTTACCTTCTTCCTCAGAGTCAACTTTGAAACGCATCAGCCAGCAGGGGTCCCTGCATGGTCTCCCCTGTGATCTAGAGATTGCTGGCTCAAGGACTGTATAGCCATGGGATAGTGGCCTGTATATGCGTATTTACATCTTTATGCTTGTAAGCAGTTTTAATCTTTTTTATACAAAATAAATGTATTTGGGATAATGGACTAGGCTGGTGCGCCCTCTTTTCTTTTTATATCTCTAGTGACAGTAAGGACGTCCCCAGTCCTAGAGGACAGCAAGGCCAGAAACAGTATCCCCTGAGAAATGGATCATCACTCATAGACATGTTGGGCCACCATACTTAAGCGCACAAGTATTTTTTCTGTCTTAACCACTTGCCCTCTGCAATGTTTAACCCCCTTCATGACCAGGTCATTTTTTGCGATACGGCACTGTGTTACTTTAACTGACAATTGCACAGTTGTGTGAAACTGTACCCAAATAAAATGTATGTCCTTTTTCCCCACAAATAGAGCTGTCTTTTGGTGGTATTTGATCACCCATTTTGCTCCATAAACAAAAAAAAGACGGAAAATGTTTAAAAAAAACCCCACAAGATTTCTTACTTTCTGTTATATAAAAAAATTCCAATAATAAAAAATTGAAAAAATCTAATTTCTTCATCAATTTAGGCCAATATGTATTCTGCTACATGATTTTGTTAAAAAAATCCCAGTAAGCGTATATTGATTGGTTTGCGCAAAAGTTATAGAGTCTACAAACGAGGGGACAGATTTACGGAATTGAAATTAAAAAAAAATTTTTTTTACTAGGAATGGCAGCGTTCAGCGACCTTATAGCAGGACTGCAACATTGCGACAGTCAAACTGGACACTAAGTGATAGTTTATGGGGACAAATGACCCCAATACAGTGATCAATGCTAAAAATATGCACTGTTACTGTACTAATGACACTGGCAGGAAAGTGGTTAACATCAGGGCTGATCAAAGGGTTAAATGTGTGCCAAGGGAGTGCTTGCTAACTATGTGTGTGTGTGTGTGTGTGGGGGGGGGGGGGTGCTTGCACTGTGGGAAGGCAGAGATTCGTGTTCCTGCTTTATAGGAACACAGGATCACAACCTTCCCTTCTCACAGAACAGCGATCTGCTTTGTTTATATAGGCAGACCGCTATTCTGCCTGTGTTCCGAATGATGAGCGGGTCCACTGCTTGGCTCCCGCTGTGTCCAATCACTGTGGGATCAGGTCGGCGGCGGCGCACATGCGTGCCACAGACCCGGAAGTGCAAAATCAAGTACAGGTACGTGATTTTGCACAGGAGAGCTGCCTTGCTGCCATATAAATACAGTAGGCAATCGGTTAAATAAACTCTGCCTGACCCAAGAAGGCTGCCTGAATCACGTGGGGCGGCAGCACCCAATTAGATAGTTTCACCAGGAAACCAAAGAGGAACCTCTTGACTTCCTCTCTGTCTGCAATGCCGCTGTGGTTGAGTGCCACCTGCAGTGGACAAGTAGACTCTACCTGTCTACAGCTGCATCATCAGGAGGTACGCCAGCTGAACCAAAAAGGGTTGGCGTGCCTCTTGATGATGTCACTATCAACATGGCGTCATGGGCCCGAGAGGTGGCAGAAGACAAGAGGATCTCAGCGGGACAAAGCTGGATCTTTTTGGGTGGGTGGGTGAGTAACGGAAATGTGCATAACAGACCACCCAGTAAGTGGGGGGAAAAAAAAAAAAGAAAGGAGGGAGGTTGGGTGAAGATCATCTTTAAAAAGTAAGATTTCCTCGTCTCTTAGTCGTAATCATGAAATACTTTCCAGGAGGTGAACACAAGCTCCAGAATTTTGACATCACTGTGACAGTCAGCTGTTTGGAAAATGAAGCAACACTTAAGGTATCAATACAATGAAAAAAATTCCAGGCAGTTGATGTGTAGCGTGATTTTGTGCATTAGATATGAGGCGTAGGCAGAGTGTAAATAATACCTTTCATTGGTGTGCTGTTGAAACTGAAGCATTCATTGTCTTCTCATAGGCAAAGGGATTTGTGCGGCTGACATGTGCGGTAATTGTAGCAGAAAGTGTAAATGGCTTTCATAATCCCTTGTGAAATGATTCCATGATTGCATATTTCTTAAAGGGACTCAGACCAAAAGAAAACAACCCTACGTGATTAGGTTCTGATGGAAGCAGCCATTCCCTCATTTATCATTTTACAAAGGAGAATGCAGTGCAGACGATGCCAATAGGGCAGATAATCTGTGCAACCCTTATCAGTTTCAATCAATGATATGGGTGGGGGGATATGAGTATGTGGCAAAAGCTGCTAGCTTGGCTTGGGCTCCAATCTGCCTTATTTCATCTCTGCGTAGCACCAGCATGACAGTCAGGCAACCAGCTTTTGTAGAAGGAGGTCAACACTTAAAGCAATTGTCAAGCAGTGCAATCATACACCAGTCCTCGTGTGTAGCAGACCACCTACTGAAGTTGCTGATTATATACTGTATATACTGTAGAAAAAAAATATTTCTAATAGAAGTATTCTGTTCAGCCACATAAATGTAAATATATATTTTTTTTCATTTAATACATTTTTCTCTCAGGGCCATTGTCTTCTCTCTTTATTTGTTTAGTTTTGTTAAAATTAACTAGACTAAAAAAATTGTGTCTGTTCAATAACTGTGTATGTGCTGGTATAAATAATACATTTCTGATTTCTTAGCGTTAGAATTGTTTTTCCTATTTTTCAACAAATGGGAACACTTTTGACAATGGCAACAACTGTTCCTTTGTATATATAATTACAAACCATACACAGAAAGGTTTATAAAACATGAGCATGCCCTGACAAACTTATTTACAATAAAGTGATTCTAAAGGCAAATATTTTATGTTTTAAAAATAACAAACACGCCATACTCACCTGCTCTGTGCAATGGTTTTGCACAGAGCAGCCCCGGTCCTCCTCTTCTCAGGTCCCCTGCCAGTTCTCCTGGCGCCTCCCCTCACTGTGTGCTCCCATAGCAAGATACTTGCTATGAGGGCACTTATGCATGCTCGCTCCATGGACACACACAGCACGGCTCGGCCCCATCCTGCTCTCCTTATAGGCTGGGACTAGGCCAATGGCTCCCACTGCTGCCTCCCTGTCCAATGTGAAGACGGAAAGCTGAGAGGGCTGCTGCTCTTGTGCACATCGCTGGATCAAGATTGGGCTCAGGTAAGTATTTAGGGTGGCTGGGGGTAGAGCTGCATGCAGAAAGTCTTTTAATTTAATGCTTTTTTAGTTCTGCCATAAGAATAAATTTAAAGTGACACTAAACTCAATAATAAAAAAAAAAGAATAAATAATAATAAATATATATATATATATATATATATATATATATATATATATATATATATATATATACATACAGTGGGGACGGAAAGTATTCAGACCCCCTTAAATTTTTCACTCTTTGTTATATTGCAGCCATTTGCTAAAATCAATTAAGTTCCATACCGGGGATGGTATAGATTTGTGGACGATGTGTTTGCAGTGTGAGGAGGCAACATTGGAACCCTATTATTGTTTGATCAATATCTGAATTATCTTATTCCTGGTTTAAAATTCAATATGGAGTACAGTGGGACAGAAATTTCCTTCCTGGACTCCATGTTAAAAATCAACCAGATGAAAATTGATATCGATCTTTATGTTAAAAGTACAGATTGCAACCAGTTGTTACATTTTGACAGTTTTCACCATCAATCTGTTTTTAATTCTATTCCTAAAAGCCAACTAATGCGGGTTCAGAGAATAGTTAGTCATCCGCAACGTCCTGAACAAAGATTAAAAGAAATGGAAATTAAACTAATCAACAGAAATTATCCTGAAACATCAATAAGAAAGGAACGTTTCAATCGAAATAAAACAAATCCAAATAAAAAACACACTAAAAGGATACCTTTTGTTACACAATTTCATCAGTTTCCACACACTGTGTTTTACATAGTTAAAGCGGGGGTCCACCCACACCGCCAAAAAAAATAAATATTAAAAGCCAGCAGCTACAAATACTGCAGCTGCTGACTTTTAATACATGGCCACTTACCTGTCCTAGGGTCCAGCGATGTCGGCAGGGGACGCCGAGAACCCGCTCAGTTCTCGGCAGCTGCCGCCGCCATCCTAGGTGAGGGAATCAGGAAGTGAAGCGTTGCGGCTTCACTTCCCGGTTCTTTACTGCACATGCGCGAGTCGCGCTGCGCGTCCCAAGTGGTCCCCGATCTCTCCTGGGAGCTGTGTGTTTCCCAGGAGACAGCGCGGTGGGGACAGGAAGAGGCGTAGACTCCCATGGGAGTCTATGCCGGAAGTGGGTGCAAATACCTGTCTTAGACAGGTATCTGCACCCCCCTGAAAGGTGCCAAATGTGACACCGGAGAGGGGGAGGGTTCCGAAAAGCGGAAGTTCCATTTTTATGTGGAACTCCGCTTTAAGAAACATTGGAATTTATTGAGGGAAAGTTATCCCACTATAGAAGAATTTTAGAATTTACCATTACCCTCATATAGAAAGGGGAGAACTTTGAGAGATCGATTAGTAAGATCCTATCAATGTTCTCCTCTTATTCACAGGATGACTTTTCTGGGACCAAAAATGTTAGATGTGTCCTGTTCTGAGGAAGGGCGTGAGCATGTGAGCCCCAAACGGAAATCTTTTTGAACACTTTGAGATGTAAATATACAAATTGTTGAACGAATAAACAAAGCTTTTAAGTGCAGCAATCCTTTGGACTTTTTTGCTTATACAGTGGGGACGGAAAGTATTCAGACCCCCCTAAATTTTTCACTATTTGTTATATTGCAGCCATTTGCTAAAATCATTCAAGTTCATTTTTTTCCTCATTAATGTACACACAGCACCCCATATTGACAGAAAAACACAGAATTGTTGACATTTTTGCATTTTATTAAAAAAAAAAAAATAATACTGAAATATTACATGGTCCTAAGTATTCAGACCCTTTGCTCAGTATTTAGTAGAAGCACCCTTTTGATCTAATACAGCCATGAATCATTGTGGGGAAGATGCAACAAGTTTTTCACACCTGGATTTGGGGATCCTCTGTTATTCCTCCTTGCAGACCCTCTCCAGTTCTGTCAGGTTGGATGGTAAACGTTGGACAAAAACAATTCCATAGCTCAACTCACCAACCAGTCTGCTGACCAAACAAATTAACCTGTCTAACCTCCTGTTAAAAGCAGGGGTTTGATTAGCACACATTTGCAAACGCATGTGAAAGCTGCAAGGCGTCTTAACGGCACCCTCTGTTGCTTGCAGTTCTAACAGTCCAATTTTATAAGTGTCTCCACAGTGGAAGCACATGCATGGAATGGATAGATGTGAGGCAGGTGAGCCTGAAGGCAGCCCAAGCCCCCTTAAAAGGAACAGGAGCACACTGGACACCCAGCATGAGCACAATGGCAGCGAAGGTGCCCAGTGTGTCCCCGGACCATATATATGAACAGTAACAAAAAACTGGCCACTGGCCACTGGCCTTCACAGCAAGGAGCACATGGAGGGGCATATACATGTAAGACAAAAACAATTCCATAGCTCAATGGATGGTAAAAGTTGGAGGACAGCCATTTTTAGGTCTCTCCAGAGATGCTCAATTAGGTTTAAATCAGGGCTCTGGCTGGGCCATTTAAGAACAGTCACAGAGTTGTGGTGAAGCCACTCCTTCGTTATTTTAGCTGTGTGCTTAGGTTCATTGCCTTGTTGGAAGGTAAACTTTCGGCCCATACTGAGGTCCTGAGCACTCTGGAGAAGGTTTTTGTCCAGGATAATTAATTTGTTCATAAACCACCTGGAGGATGGGGTAAACAGTTTAATCTCTGTATTTGCGGAAGATACTAAGCTAAGCAGGGCAATACATTCTCTGCAGGATGTGGAAATCTTGCAAGAAGTCCTGAACAAATGAATGGGATAGGCAACTACATTGCAAATGACGTTTAATGTAGAAAAATGAAAAATAATGCATTTGGGTGGCAAAAATATGAATGCAATCTATACACTAGGGGGAGCCTGTGGGGGAATCTAGGATGTAAAAGGACCTGGGGGTCCTAGTAGATGATAGGCTCAGCAATGGCATGCAATAAAAAAGGGATTAACTCCAGAGATAAAATGATAACTCTCCCTCTCTACAAGACTCTGGTCCAGCCGCACCTAGAGTATGCTGTCCAGTTCTGGGCACCAGTCCTCAGGAAGGATGTACTGGAAATGGAGCGAGTACAAAGAAGGGCAACAAAGCTAATAAAGGGTCTGGAGGATCTTAGTTATGAGGAAAGGTTGCGAGCACTGAACTTATTCTCTCTGGAGAAGAGACGCTTGAGAGGGGATATGATTTCAATTTACAAATACCGTATTGGTGACCCCACAATAGGGATAAAACTTTTTCGCGGAAGGGTTCAAGACACGTGGCCACTCATTAAACTTGGAAGAAAAGAGGTTTAACCATAAACTAGGCAGAGGGTTCTTTACTGTAAGAGAGACAAGGATGTGGAATTCCCTTCCACAGACGGTGGTATCAGCAGGGAGTATCAATAGTTTCAAAAAACTATTAGATAAGCACCTAAACGACAACAACATACAGGGATATACAAGGTAATATTGACATATAAACACACACATAGGTTGGACTTGATGGAGTTGTGTCTTTTTTCAAACTCACCTACTATGTAACTATGCAACTACTGTATGTAACCTACTATGTCAATAGGTGGAACTGCTACTTTTGGCATTTGTATGATATATTACAGTTAATTCAGGTTATGAGTGAATGTATTTCTCAGCCAATCAGCAGCAGTTTCTCTGGTCGCTGAGGATGCTGGGACAGACTATTCAGAGAGAGTCAGGTGATCAGGGTTCTTTTACACCCGGGCTGTGGCCTGGGTAGGTGTGTGTAAAGCAGTAGCAGAGGTGTAAGCCTGAAGCCTGAGGCCTAGCCACGTGTAAAGGGGCTCAGCCCAAGGGGAGCCTGATCATTGCCAGGAGGCATAGGAGAAGAAGATGCCAGAGGGTCAACCACTCTTGTTGCCGGAGGCAGGTGTCAAAGGGATGGAGTTTTGAAGGTGTACCAGAGCAGACTCTTCATCAGCCGGGGACTGTGAAGTGTTGGGAAAGCTCCAGGAGAGAACTCATCCAAGATGTAAGTAAATCTTGACAAGAAGTACAACGGGTAGCTGTGAGTAAAGCTTGAGGGATCCAGCGAGTAGCTGTGGGTAAAGCTTGAAGAATACAGCAGATACCTGTGAGTGAAGCTTGGAGAGTCCAGCAGGTAGCTGTGAGCTAAGCTTGAGGATCTACAGTGGGATACTGTGAGTGAAGTTGCTGCTATAGGAGACAGCAGGTGCTACAAGATACAGATCGCTGCATTCAGCTTAAAGGCCCTTTTTCTGTATTGCTGTCTGCCTGGTTCTTTTTTGTCTGCGGAGTCTGCCAATTTGCTATTGCATTTGCCTAAGGGTGTCCTGTGCCCTACTCCTCTCTCTCCTGATCCTGTTAAGAGAAATAAAACTTTCTTTGTTAATTTTTAAAAGTGACTGGCGGCCATCTTTCCACCTTGCACTACACCCACCATGCCTAGTAACCTGCACCCCGAGGAAGAATGTCAGCCCTCCCTGACTCTGGGGGTCACCACCAGGCCTCTAGAGGTCAGGGAGACCGCTACACTAATGCCCTGTACACACAATTGGACTTTCTAACAACAAAACCGTGAATTTTTGTTCGAAGGATGTTGGCTCCAACTTTTCTTGCATACACACGGTCACACAAATGTTGGCCAACAATCACGAGCGTAGTGATGTACAAGACGTACGTGATATCTCCATCACAAATGCTAGTTATATCTCCGGCTCGATACTTGCTTCCGAGCATGCGTGGACTTTTGTCCGACGGACTTGTGTACACACGATCAGAAAGTCTGACAACAAACATTTGTTGCGGAAAATTTGAGAATATGCTAGGGAACATTTGGTGGCGGAAAGTCCAACAACAAATGTTCAATGGAACATACACAAAGTCGGACTTTCTGCCAACAACTTCACATCCAACATTTGTTGTTGGAAAATCCGATCTTATGTATGGGGCATAACATGCACTGCTCATTCCAAACAAATGAAAGTGAGGGGGGAAAAGAGATTTGGGAGCTCAAGAAGGAAATTAGAAGGAGGCAGAAAAACACTGTAAGAAACACTTTCATGAAAAATAGATTACAGGGCCAATAAGTAATGGATGTGTAAGGATTATTTTTCGAGGATAAGGATACCGCTTTATGTGTAGAGCACTTCCACACGTAGGTTCTTTTTAGAACTTAAGATGATCTTTTCACATTTTCTGCCTGTAACATAATTGCAGCGTCTTATCCATTTTCCCAGCTATATATATAGAAGGTGCACCTAGGCGTCATAGTCAGCAGCAAGCAAAATGCACTTATGAGATTGCCTGCATTCTTAGGAAAATAATGGATTGAGTTTAAAGTGAACCTGTCACAAACCTGTACCAATTAAAGGAAAAATATACATAAACATAGTAGCATCTGGCAATGAAAACAAAATGTCAAAAAAACAGAGATACATAGGAAGATTAGGTAAGATTAGGCCGTAAAACAACAGAAAATATAACATTTGAGGGCAGTAATTTACGTGCATACGTGTGTGTATACGTCTATAAGCATGTTTACATCAGTATAAGTGTGTATATTACAACACTGGCAATGAAGAAGAGTTTTACTCGTCTATACGCTTATGCTCTTTTACACACCTTTACTCAACATTACTCAGTTCTTTACACACACTTTCTGTCAATAAGTTCCTGAATAAACATCAGTAATTTCTGATGTCCGTGTGCATATGATGCTTAGTGTACTTCAAACTAGCAAGGCATTGTTCACACCTTTGCACTTTGATAATGAATGTGACTACCTTCAAGGATGCAGCGCTCTCCTTCAATACATTAAGTGCATAGATTAATTAATATAAAAAGTTCATCAGTGATCATAAAAATAATATTAACTGCTTTAGCCCCGGAAAATTTTACCCCCTTCCTCACCAGAGCACTTTTTACAATTTGGCACTGCGTTGTTTTGATGAAAATTGCGTGGTCGTTCGATGCTGTACCCAAACTAAATTTGCGTCCTTTTTTCCCCACAGATAGAGCTTTCTTTTGGTGGTATTTGATCACCTCGGCAGTTTTTATTTTTTGTGCTATAAACAAAAACAGAGTGACAATTAAAAAAGATTTTGCTATAATAAATATCCCCCAAATTAAAAAAAAAAAATTCTCCATCAGTTTAGGCCAATATATATTCTTTTAAATATTTTTGGTAAAAAAAATCACAATAAGCGTATATTGATTGGTTTGCGCAAAAGTTATCGCGTCTACAAACTATGGGAAAGATTTATGACATTTTTAAGGCATTTTAAATTTTTTTTAGTAATGGCGGTGATCTGTGATTTTTAGCAGTATTGCGACATTGTGACAGACACATCGGACACTTTTGACACATTTTTGGGACCATTGACATTTATACAGCAATCAGTGCTATAAAAATGCGCTGATTACTGTGTAAATGACACTAGTAGGGAAGGGGTTATCACTAGGGGGCGGTCAAAGGGTTAATTGTGTGTTCCCTCAGCATGTTCTAACTGTATGGGGATAGGACTGAGTAGGAGAGGAGACATTTCGCTGTTCCTACATAGTAGGAACAAATGACATGTCTCCTCTCCTCTGACAGCACAGGGATTTGTGTGTTTACACACACAAATCCCCGTGCTGGCGCTCATGCACGTGATCACGCGTGGCCAGCGGCAATTGCGACTGACAGCCACGGGCATCGGGTCCCTCTTCCAGTGGCCCTCTGGTGGCTCTTAAAGGAACCCCGTGTCTGTACGGGGTTTCGCACAGGGCAGCCATTCTGCCCCGTATATGTACGCAAGACAGTCGGTAACTGGTTTAATAAAATACGATAACTTTTATATACACAATTATATATATATACCGTATTTATCGGCGTATAACACGCACTTTTTTCCCCTTAAAATAAGGGGAAAATCGTGGGTTCGTGTTATACGGTGATCCCCGCTAATTGTGATCTATCGGAGCGATCGCTGCGATCGCCGCCGACATTCACATAGCGTGTAGTTTTAAATATGGCGCTGAAGTTCGGAGGGACTCGGCGGAGCTGAACGAGCGCCGCCGAGATCACAGTGACTGGGCGGAGCCGAGATACACATAGCCGAGTGTTCTTGGCTCTTCTCGGCGCCGCTCACAGTCACGCCCAGTCACGCCCAGTCCCGCCATTGGACCTGTGTTATGTCCATCATAGGGCGGGAATGGGCGTGACTGTGAGCGGCAACGAGAAGAGCCGAGTACACTCGGCTATGTGTATCTCGGCTCCGCCCAGTCACTGTGATCTCGGCAGCACTCGTTCAGCTCTGCCGAGTCCCTCCGAACTCCGCAGCGCCATATTTAAAACTACACGCTATGTGTATGTCGGCGGCGATCTGTCCAAGCATGTAATGGACACTGGGCGCAAGGCTGCACTGACCACTGGGGCAAGGCTGCACTGGGGCAAAGCTGCACTGACAAGGCTGCACTGGGGCAAAGCTGCACTGACAAGGCTGCACTGACAAGGCTGCACTGACAAGGCTGCACTGGGGCAAAGCTGCACTAACAAAGCTGCACTGACAAGGCTGCACTGGGGCAAAGCTGCACTGACAAGGCTGCAATGGACACTGAAAAGGCTGCACTGACACTGAAAAGGCTGCAGATGGACACTGATAACGCTGCATTGATGGGCATTTAAATGTAAGTTTTTTTTCCTTAAACTTCCCTCCTAAAAGTTTTTTTCCTTAAAATTCCCTCCTAAACTTGGGGTGCGTGTTATATACCGATAAATACGGTATATATAAATGCATTAAAGTGAGTCCAGTCTTTCAGTGCCAGTCCATAAAGATATATATATCTATAAAATCCGTGAACTGTCTAATCCCATACACCAAAAACAATGCTGCGTGTATTGACTAGACATGTGCACTGCCAAAAAATTTATTCTTTTTCGTTTCCTTCGTTTCTTTTTTTTCTTTTTTTAATGCAATTCGTAAATTCGTAAATTAGACAATTCTTAAATTCGAAAATTCTTAAATTCGAAAATTCGTAAATTCGAAAATTCATGGTTAGAAAATTCATAAATTCCAAAACCCGAACATGTGAAAATAAGAAAGAAAATCCTAAAATTCTAAATAATAACTAACTAATAAATTATAGGTATTTGAATTTCCTTTCAAATTTGGCTGTTAGTGAATGTCACGAATACAAATTTATCCGAAGTTACGAATTATCCGAAATAAAGAATGCCACGTCTGAACAAATGAAATGAAACAAATTAATAATAAATAATAATAATAAAAAGTTTTTATTATTGTTATTTATTATTATCAATGCGTTACGTTCCATTCATTTAGATTTGGCATTTGCTATTTTAATAATTCGTAACTTCGGATAAATTTGTATTCGTTACATTGACTAACAGCCAAATTTGAAAGGAAATCCCATTTCATTTATTATTTCAGATTTTCGAATTTTCGAATTTTAAATTTTCGAATTTGCGAATTTTCGAATATTAGAATTTACGACTATTCAGAGAAATTTGTTAAACGGGTTTTCGTTAATTCGGATGTTTCCGAATTAACTAATTTGTGGAAATTAGTTAAAAAACGAATTAGGAAAAAAACCAATTGCACATGTGTAGTATCGACCTTTGTTCACCATGGTGCCCTTTACCTCACCTAAGGGTGTCTTCTCACCTGCTTGGGTGGATCCCACTACCTAAATGAGGTCAGTATGTGCCTTTGTAGTGTAGAAGTGACACTGCTTTAACTGACATATCAAATCCAGTCCACAGCTCTCAGCGTAGTGTCATATATAAGAGGCAAAGAGGAAAAATGAGGCAATGAGGCGAGAGGAAAAAAAAATTATTAAGAGTAAAAATATCACTCACAATTCAGAAGTCAAATACAGGCATATTTCAGTACTATCTTTGGTGTGGACAGCTCCGCCCAGCGTGATTACGTCACTGTCCGCCTCACGTGTAGCGTCCAATGGGCTTTCCCAAAGGTCTACGCTTATACACGTGACTGCCGCAACATCTAAAAATGCGCATATCGCACATTGTGGTACACATTTCCATTGGCACCAAAACGCACCTTGCAACACATACAAATAATACCTCGTTCACATCTGGACATAGCAGAAATGCGGGCAGGAATGTCAGTTTCTGTGCGTGTTTTAGCAAACATAAGAAAAGCACACTAAAATGCACTATGCACTTGCAGGCATCCCAAACACAGGTAGTGTTGGAAATTTTGTGACAAAACACCTGAAAAACACACAAGAACACGTGTTGCAAAACACGCTTGGCTCTGTGCCAAAGTTTGGTATGTGAGCACATTTTTAGAGATTCAAATTCAAATGAATGATGCCACTCCAAAAACGTGCAGGAAAATGCATGAAAATTGTCACACGGGAGGGTCGCTCAGATGTAAACAGGTCTTAGAGCACCACAATGCACATTACAGTGAAACCTCGGTTTGAGAGTAACTTAGTTTGAGAGCGTTTTGCAAGTCAAGCATCATTTTCTTATAAAATTTGACTTGATATACAAGCGATGTCTTGGTATACAAGTAGCGTCATGTCACAATTTAGTAGGGGTGAGCCGAACACCCCCCCCCCCCGGTTTGGTTAGCCGCAGAACATGCGAACAGGCCAAAAATTTGTGCGAACACCTTTAAAGTCTATGGGAGGTGAACATCAAAAATCAAAAGTGCTCATTTTAAAGGCTTATATGCAAGTTATTGCCATAAAAAGTCTTTGGGGATCCCAGTCCTGCCCCAGGGGACATGTATCAATGCAAAAAAAAGTTTTAAAAACGGCCGTTTTTTCAGGGAGCAGTGATTTTAATAATGCTTAAAGTGAAATAATAAAAATGAAATATTCCTTCAAATATCGTGCCTGGGGGTTGATCTTAGTAGGCCTGTAAAGTACCTCATCTTTTCCATGTTTATAACAGTGCCACAGCAAAATGACATTTCTAAAGGAAAAAGTGTATTTCAAAACTGCTCTCAGCTGTAATGTATTGTCGGATCCCGGCAATATAGATAAAAATACAAAAAAATGGTGTGGATTCCCCCCAAAATCCATACCAGGCCCTTCAGGTCTGGTATGGATATTAAGGGGAACCCCGCACTAAAAATGAAAAAAAAATGGCGTGGGGGCACCCCAGGCCCTATATACTCTGAACAGCAGTTAATATACTATACGGCCTGCCCTATATACTCTTCAGAAAATTGGGTCTTAGGTGTTGGTGGTACCAGAAAACTGTAAGCCCTCACAGTTACTCTTGTTGGGCACAGGGATGGGCCCTGCTGTGAAATATTATATCAACAATTGTAATTACATGCCCCTGTTAAACAGGCGCAGAAAAATTGGGCCTTGGGTGGTGGTGCCACAACACTGTAACCTCTCACAGATACTCTTGTTGGGCGCAAAAACGGGCCCTGCTGTGAAATATTATATCAAAAATTTTAATTATATGCCCCTGTTAAACAGGGGCAGAAAAATCGGCCCTTGGGTGATGGTGGTAGTGCCCTAAACCAAAAATATTGTTGGAAGCTAGCATCATCAAGATTGAGGAGAAATAGGATAGTCCGCATAGGCAGTCTTCAAGGGATCCCAGATCCATAGCAAATTCAATCAGTTACATCAGCATCAGGTGCTTGATAGCTGCTGATCCAAGACTGATTCATTTTTATAAATACGTGCCTATCAACAGAGTCTATGGATAGGCGCACTCTTTGATCTGTTACAAACCCTCCAGCAGTACCGAATTTGCGTTCAGAAAGAACGCTGGATGCAGGACAGGCCAGTAGCTCAATTGCATATTGAGCAAGTTCTGGCCAGTGGTCCATCCTCAAAACCCAGTAACCCATGGATGCTCTGTTGGAAAGCTCTCCAAGTCTGCTCTAGCCCCTAGATATTCCTGCACCATGTAATGCAGACACTGGTTGCTTGAATCGATCAGACCTTGGTGCTGAGGACTGAAAAATTGTTTAAAGGCATCGGTCAGACGGCCACATTCTCCACCGCTCTTCTTCTGACTGAACGAAGCATCAGCAACACGTTGTCCAGCACCAGGAAATGGTAACCTCCCAGGGTCTGGAAATGCATTGCACAAACCTTTCTTCGAGGCCTCCTGAAGATGTTTCATCCTCTGCTCCCTCTGTGAAGGCAGGATGAGTTTCGCAACCTTGCCCTTGTAACGTGGATCAAGAAGGGTTGCCAGCCAGTAATGATCCCTCTCCTTGATACCACGAATCCTAGGGTCCTTTCGCAGGCTATGCAGAATCAGGGAGGCCATGCAGCGTAAGTTTGCAGAAGCATTCGATTCTGAGTCCTCTGGGTTACTAAGGATCACATGATCCATACCTACTTCCTCCCAGCCACGTAGAAACTCCTTGGGTTTCTGGGGACTGAAAACCATCCCACCATTAAAGACTGCTGCTAAGTGTTATGCTCTACATCCATGCTGACACAATCCTCCACCTCTTCTTCCTGTGTGTTTGGCGGGCCCGCAGGATAAAGGGGGCCTTAAGAGGAAAGGAAGTCCTCCTCTTCCTCCCGCTGTTCTGCCTCAAGTGCCCTGTCCATGATTCCACGAAGCGTGTGCTCCAGCAGGAAGACTAGAGGGACAATGTCACTGATGCATGCATTGTCACTGCTCACCATCCTTGTGGCCTCCTCAAATGGTGACAGGACAGTGCATGCATCCTTGATCAGTAGCCACTGGTGTGGTGAAAAGAAGGCAAGCTCCCCTGACCCTGTCCTTGTGCCATACTCGCACAGGTACTCATTGATGGCCTCTTTTCTGTTTGTGCACCCGCTGCAGCATTGCCAACATTGAGTTCCACCTGGTGGGCATGTCACAAATGAGGCGGTTAGTGGGCAGGTTGCATTCCCTTTGAATGTCAGCCAGCCAAGCACTGGCATTGTATGACCGACGGAAATGACCACAGACTTTTCTGGCCTGCCTCAGGAGATCTTGCAAGCCTGGGTACCTGCTCAAGAACCGTTGTACCACCGAATTCAGGACATGTGCCAAACACGGAACATGGGTCAATTGTCCCTGTCCGAAGGCAGAGAGAAGGTTGGTGCCATTGTCGCATACAACCATTCCTGGCTGAAGCTGGTGTGGCATCAAATACCTCTGAGTCTGCCCCTGCAGAGCTGGCACAATCTCTGCCCCAGTGTGGCCCCTGTCCCCTAGGCAGACAAACTCAAGCACTACATGGCATCTTTTAGCCTGACTGCTTGCATAGCCCCTTGAACGCTTACGGACCCTCGCTGGTTCAGAGGACAAATCTCCAGAAGAGGCCATAGAGGAAGAAGAGGTGGGGTGAAGGAGAGAGCTGTGGCAGAATCACCACTAGCATTTTGGAGGCGTGATGGCGGAACAAGCTCCAACAACAATGAACCCTGTCCTGCATCCTTCCCAGCTGCCAGCAGAGTTACCCAGTGTGCCGTGAAGGAAAGGTAACATCCCTGCCCATGCCTGCTGGACCATGAGTCAGCGGTAATATGAACCTTACTGCTGACTGCCCTGTCCAACGAGGCCAACATTGCCTTCCACATGCCGGTAGAGAGACGGAATGGCCTTCTGTGAAAAGAGATGGTGTTTTGGAACCTGCCACTGAGGTACCGCACATTCCACAAATTCACGGAAGGGGGCAGAGTCTACCAACTGAAAAAGCAGCAGTTGCAGTGCTAGCAATTTTGCCAGGCTAGCATTTAGACGCTGAGCATGTGGATTTCTTTTTATGGTTCAGCAACTGGGGTAGGGAAATTTGCCTCATAAAATCAGCAATTGGTGGTGTACTGCTAGCAGATTGGCTGCAAGTACTTGGGACACCTATTGCTATGCCTTTATTCCTCTCAGTGCAGGTTTTTGAGAGGACTGGAGGCATAGTAGTGTTGGAGATCCCAGATGAGGAGCAAGGAGAAGTCCACCTTTTTCTTTGATGTGGGTCTTTCAAGTGCTGTTGCCAACGGACTGCATGGCAGGTCGTTATTTGTCTAGTCAAGCTGGTCACCACATGCCCAAGCGGCTGCTGTTCTGGCCACGCTTGATCCGCTTCAGACATAGGTTGCAAACAGCAATGGTGCGATCTGCTGCACACGTGTTGAAAAAGGCCCACACCAAGGAAATTTTTAAAGTCAGCAGGGAGTCAGCAGCTCCATCAACTCTTCTGCATGTTGTGGCTCAATAACATGGCCAGTAGCAGCAAAAAAGGATAAGCATGCCCCACGGCCACCTGCAGAGGGTGTACCATGTCCACGACCACCACTGTTGACTGTAGACACAGAGGCTGCTTGCCCTCTCCTTGGTGGCCTTCTGGACATGATGTATTTTTTGTTTTACAACACCACAGTACACTGTATTAGATACTGTGTACACCACCTGAAGTGTATTAGAAAGTATACAACGGCTGAGCTGTATTGTATACTGTGTACACCACTAGAAGTGTAGTAGAAACTGTACACACTGTATTAGATACTGTGTACACCGCCTGCACTGTATTAGCAACTGTACAATGGCTGCACTGTATTGTATACTGTGTATACCACCAGAAGTGTAGTAGAAACTGTACATACTGTGTTAGATACTGTGTAGTCTGCCTGCACTGTATTAGCAACTGTACAGCAGTTGCACTGTAATGTATACTGTGAACACCACCACAAGTGTAGTAGAAACTACACACTGTATTAGATACTGTGTACACCGCCTGCACTGTATTAGCAACTGTACAATGGCTGCACTGTATTGCATACTGTGTACACCTCCAGAAGCGTAGTAGAAACTGTACACACTGTATTAGATACTGTGTACACCGCCTGAAGTGTATTAGTAACTGTACATAAAATATTAGATACTCTGTACACCGCCTTCACTGTATTAGCAACTGTACAACAGGTGCACTTTATTGTATACTGTGTATACCACCAGAAGTGTAGTAGAAATTGTACACACTGTATTAAATACTGTGTACACCACCTGCACTGTATTAGCAACAGTACAATGGCTGCACTGTATTGTATACTGTGTACACCACCAGAAGTGTAGTAGAACTGTACACACTGTGTTAGATACTGTGTACACTGCCTGCACTGTATTAGTAACTGTACAACAAGTGCACTGTATTGTATACTGTGTACACCACCAGAAGTGTAGTAGAAACTACACACTGTATTAGATACTGTGTACACCACCTGAAATGTATTAGCAGCTGTACAATGGCTGCACTGTATTTTATACTGTGTACACCACCAGAAGTGTAGTAGAAACTGTACACACTGTGTTAGATACTGTGTACACTGCCTGCACTGTATTAGCAACTGTACAACAGGTGCACTGTATTGTATACTGTGTACACCACCAGAAGTGTAGTAGAAACTACACACTGTATTAGATACTGTGTACACTGCCTGCACTGTATTAGCAACTGTACAATGACTGCACTGTATTGCATACTGTGTACACCACCAGAAGTGTAGTAGAAACTGTACACACTGTATTAGATACTGTGTACACTGTCTGAAGTGTATTAGAAACTGTACACAATGTATTAGATACTCTGTACACCGCCTGCAATGTATTAGCAACTGTACAACAGTTGCACTGTATTGTATACTATGTATACCACCAGAAGTGTAGTAGAAACTGTACACACTGTATTAAATACTGTGTATACCGCCTGAAGTGTATTAGAAACAATACACCACGGAATGCAATGTAGATATAGGCTACACTAAATGCAGAGTATATATATATATGTATATATTGTATATATGTATATATGTATATATTAATACACTGCCTGCACTGACTGAATATAGAGCACACACTGAATATATAGTCTGTGTCATGATTGCAGTACCAGTGTCCACCAGCAGGTGTCTTCCAACACCTAGGACCTGTAATAAGAGGACTCACCTGCTGGTGGCACTGTTGCATCCTTGGGCCATAGTACCAGTGTCCACCAGCGGGTGTACCCCGGCAGTGTGGAGCAGACAGCACCCTCTGCGCTCAGGTGTAACGTGAGGTCAATTACTGCAGCCTTATAAATACCCGGCAAGCCCTCACATGCTTGCCTTGGTATCTTTCTCCCTGCGTCCTGACCTTGTTGCCTCTATCCTGACCCTGAACCTGTTTTTGTCCTGATCTGATCTGATCCGATCCTTAGCCCTAGCCCATCCTGTACTTGTCCCTCTTGATTCCCTTTGATCCCTGCCCTGCAGCCTATCCATCCATCCTCTCCCTGTCCTGTTGGTTTCCCGTCCTTACCCATCTGCTTACCTCCTTGTGTATGACCTCGGCCTGGCTTTGTTTACGATTCCGGTATCTCCATTTACTTTGTATATACTATTTGTCGTTTGTGGGTCTGTGGTTGGTTTTTGCACTGTTTATATTTCTCTTACTTGTCACCTATTTAATAAACACCATTATTTTTTCACTTACATGCGTTTCTGGTTTCATCTGTGCAGTCCACACAGTCTGGTCTACTAAATCTCCTGACAGTCGGTGATATACAGAAGCAGAACATGATCCTCTCCCTACAGAGACTGGGGGCAGGGCAGTATTCCAACATAATAACAACCCCAAACACACCTCCAAGATGACCACTACCTTGCTAAAGAAGCTGAGGGTAAAGGTGATGGACTGGCCAAGCATGTCTCCAGACCTAAACACTAGTGAGCATCCTCAAATGGAAGGTGGAGGAGCGCATTCAATAGCCAATCGCGACAGTTCATGCGAACTTATCAAATGGGACAAGCACAAAAAATGTTCTCGTAAGATAACAGAACAAGCAATTTTTGTTTAACCACTTAAGGGCTGGAAGGATTTGCCCCCTTAATGACCAGCCCATTTTTACAGCATTGTGTCACTTTAACTAACAATTGTGCGGACGTGCAACGTTGTACCCCAACAAAATTTATGTCCTTTTTTTCCCCACAAATAGAGCTTTCTTTTGGTGGTATTTGATCACCTCTGTGATTTTTATTTTTTGTGCTATAAACCAAAAAGTGTGACAATTTTGAAAAAAAAATATTTTTTTTACTTTCTGCAATAATACATATCCAAAAAAATATCTAAAAAAAATGTATTCATCAGTTTAGGCCAATATTTATTCTTCTACCAATTTTTTGGTAATTCGCAATAGGCGTAAATTGATTGGTTTGCTCAAAAAGTTATCGCGTCTACAAACTATAGGATAGATTTAGGGACTTTTTTATTGTTTTTACTGGTAATGCCAGTGATCTGCAATTTTTAGCAGGACTGCGACACTGCAGCGGACAAATCTGACCCCAAATGACACTTTTTGGGCTACAGTGACATTATTACATTGATCAGTGCTATAAGAATGCACTGATCAATGTATAAATGACACTGGCACGGAAGGGGTTAACACTAGGGGGTGATCAAGGGGCTAAATGTGTTCCCTCAGAGTGTTCTAACTGTAGGGGGGATGGGCTGCCTGGGACATGACAGAGATCACTGTTCCCGATCACTGGGAACAGCAGATCTCTGAGATGTCCCCTGTCAGAATGGGGATCCGCCTTGTTTACACGCGCTTGCCCGCAATCTCACATGCACGAACCGACGTACAGGTATGTCGGTTCGCACAGGAGAGCCGACCTGTAGCGGTATAAGTACGGTGGTTGGTCAACAAGTGGTTAATCAGTACAGTATCCATCCGTAAAAAATGAGTGACCAAGACCACGCATGCTCGGAAACAAAAGAATACATTACAAGACAATACAATACATTACATCATTGTGGGAAATTGTATTCTGTCTTACAAGAATTTTCGTAACTCTAGTAACCTATTTGTTTTCGATATGAGAATAGCATGCGAAAAAAAATAGATGATCATTCGTCTGATATTCTCATCGTGTGTACCAGGCTTCAGCCCCACCAACCCCACCAATATGCTGCAGTGAAGAACCATGTCCCTCTGTGTGTGAGTGCATCTGTGCCATGGTCCGTCATTGGGGCATACTGGCGGGGACTGGCTGATTTGGAGATGTTGGACCTTGTGGACTTATTTATTTAAAGCTCTTTAAATGTATTATATAATTTATTAAAATGCTTCCATTGGGCTGTCAATCCAAAGCTTACATTTTCTTGTGAAAGTTGACTTCTGCCACCGCCCTTCAAGTCTGTCTATTGATGAATGAGATCTCTTGTTACATTAAAAGACCAAAAGGTATGCTTGCAGGGCCATCTTAACAGCATTATAGGCCCCTAGGCAATACAGTGCACTGGGGCCCTGTCTACACAATCATGTGCGAGAATAAAAATGCAAATTATCAATAATGCTGTGTACACACGACCGGACTTTTCGACCGAACTGGTCCGACGAAACGAATCAGTCGGACAATTCGATCGTGTGTGGGCTTCATTGGACCTTTTCTGTCGAAAAATCTGTCGGACTTTAGAAATAGAACATATTTCAAATCTTTCCGACGGACTTTAGTCCGATCGAAAAATCAGTTGGTCTGTATGCTAGTCCGACGGACAAAAAAGGACGCAAGGGCAGCTATTGGCTACTGGCTATGAACTTCCTTATTCTAGTCTGGTCGTACGTCATCACGTCCGAAACAATTGGACTTTAGTGTGATCGTGTGTAGGCAAGTCCGTTTCGTTGGAACTCCGTTGGAACTTCGTCGAAAAGTTCTTCGGAGTTCAGTCCGATGAAAAGTCCGGTCGTGTGTACACAGCATAAGGCTATATTTATTGGTACTTCCAACAAAATCAGTGTTTAAACATTAACACAATGTTTGGACAATATAACACGAGCTTGAAAAGCAAGAAATTGAAAAACAAGAAATGACTCACTTGCTGGTTGCTGCCTGGCTCACCAGTGCCCATCCATGCTGACCACTAAACTGACGTACCAGACCCCTACACTACTGACCCCCCCCGACACATACACTGATCCCCCTCCTGACACATACACTGATCCCCCTCCTGACACATACACTGATCCCCCCTGACACATACACTGATCACCCCTGACACATACACTGATCCCCCTCCTGACACATACACTGATCCCCCCTGACACATACACTGATCCCCCCTGACACATACACTGATCCCCCCTGACACATACACTGATCCCCCTCCTGACACATACACTGATCCCCCTTGACACATACACTGATCCCCCCTGACACATACACTGATCCCCCTCCTGACACATACACTGATCCCCCTCCTGACACATACACTGATCCCCCTCCTGACACATACACTGATCCCCCCTGACACATACACTGATCCCCCCTGACACATACACTGATCCCCCTCATGTCACATACACTGATCCCCCTCCTGACACATACACTGATCCCCCCTGACACATACACTGATCCCCCCTGACACATACACTGATCCCCCCTGACACATACACTGATCCCCCTCCTGACACATACACTGATCCCCCTCCTGACACATACACTGATCCCCCCTGACACATACACTGATCCCCCCTGACACATACACTGATCCCCCTCCTGACACATACACTGATCCCCCCTGACACATACACTGATCCCCCTCCTGACACATACACTGATCCCCCCTGACACATACACTGATCCCCCCTGACACATACACTGATCCCCCTCCTGACACATACACTGATCCCCCCTGACACATACACTGATCCCCCTCCTGACACATACACTGATCCCCCTCCTGACACATACACTGATCCCCCCTGACACATACACTGATCCCCCCTGACAACCACTTCCTTTCACAGTCCCCTCCTTTCTGTCAGGGAGAAGACAGAGGATGTGGCATGTCCGAGCAGAAGGTGGGAGCTGTTCAACTTGCATAGCTGCCAACTGTCCCGAATTTCCCGGGACATTCCCGGGACTTGGACTTCATTCCCGGATTTGTGGTGTCCCGGGAAATGTCCCGAAAAATTTGGTTCCGGTTTTTGAAACCGCCGCCGCCGCCGCCACTAGAGGTCGGCGGCCGGCGGAGACATTGTCTCCGCCGGCCGCCATTTTGTTAAAGTTCAGGAAGACGGCTGGGGGGGGCCAGACGAAGCTTCTGCGTCGCCGCACACCCCTTGTCCCGCTCCGCCTCGGCCCGCCTCGGCCCGCCCCGCTCCGCCTCGCCCCGCTCCGCCTCGGCCCGCCTACCCCCCGCCCCGCTGCCAGTCTGATATGGAAAGGGGCGGGGGTTCTAGGTGGGGGGTGAGCGCGCGCACCACTGTGGGACACGATGTGAGTGGGGGGGGGCACTGGGGACACCTGCTGTGAGTGGGGGGGGCACTGGGGACACCTGCTGTGAGTGGGGGGGGGCACTGGGGACACCTGATGTGAGTGGGGGGGGCACTGGGGACACCTGATATGAGGGGGGGCACTGGGGACACCTGATGTGAGTGGGGGGGCACTGGGGACACCTGATGTGAGTGGGGGGGGGCACTGGGGACACCTGATGTGTGGGGGGGCACTGGGGACACCTGATATGAGGGGGGGCACTGGGGACACCTGATGTGAGTGGGGGGGGGCACTGGGGACACCTGATGTGAGTGGGGGGGGCACTGGGGACACCTGATGTGAGTGGGGGGGGCACTGGGGACACCTGATGTGAGTGGGGGGGGGCACTGGGGACACCTGATATGAGGGGGGGACACCTGATGTGAGGGGGGGCACTGGGGACACCTGATATGAGGGGGGGCACTGGGGACACCTGATGTGAGGGGGGGACACCTGATGTGAGGGGGGGCACTGGGGACACCTGATGTGAGGGGGGGGCACTGGGGACACCTGATGTGAGGGGGGGCACTGGGGACACCTGATGTGAGTGGGGGGGGCACTGGGGACACCTGATGTGAGTGGGGGGGCACTGGGGACACCTGATATGAGGGGGGGGACACCTGATGTGAGGGGGGGGCACTGGGGACACCTGATATGAGGGGGGGCACTGGGGACACCTGATGTGAGGGGGGGCACTGGGGACACCTGATGTGAGGGGGGGCACTGGGGACACCTGATGTGAGGGGGGGGGGCACTGGGGACACCTGATGTGAGTGGGGGGGCACTGGGTACACCTGATGTGAGTGGGGGGGGCACTGGGGACACCTGATATGAGGGGGGGCACTGGGGACACCTGATGTGAGGGGGGGCACTGGGGACACCTGATGTGAGGGGGGGCACTGGGGGACACCTGATGTGAGTGGGGGGGGCACTGGGGACACCTGATGTGAGTGGGGGGGGGGGCACTGGGTACACCTGATGTGAGTGGGGGGGCACTGGGGACACCTGATATGAGGGGGGGGCACTGGGGACACCTGATGTGAGGGGGGACACCTGATGTGAGGGGGGGGGCACTGGGGACACCTGATGTGAGGGGGGGCACTGGGGACACCTGATGTAAGGGGGGGCACTGGGGACACCTGATGTGAGGGGGGGCTCCGCCGGGGACTCCTGATGTGAGGGGGAGCTCCGCCGGGGACACCTGATGTGAGTGGGAGCTCCACCGGGGACTCCTGATGTGAGGGGGGGCTCCGCCGGGGACTCCTGATGTGAGGGGGGGCTCCGCCGGGGACTCCTGATGTGAGAGGGGGCTCTGCCGGGGACTCCTGGTGTGAGGGGGGGCTCCGACGGGGACTCCTGATGTGAGGGGGGCTCTGCCGGGGACTCCTGGTGTGAGGGGGGGCTCCGCCGGGGACTCCTGATGTGAGGGGGGGCTCTGCCGGGGACTCCTGGTGTGAGGGGGGGCTCCGCTGGGGACTCCTGGTGTGAGGGGGGGCTCCGCCGGGGACTTCTGATGTGAGGGGGGCTCCGCCGGGGACTCCTGGTGTGAGGGGGGCTCCGCTGGGGGCACCTGATGCAAGGACGGACTCTGCTCGGACATCTGAAGCAAGGACGGACGACTGGTGGCAGGCGACGTGGCTGGTGACACGCTCAGGGATCCCACTGATTCTGCATTATGGTGAGTTGAATGATTTCATTCTATATTACAATGTAATAATAGAAATAATGCGCTTCAATCATCCTGACACCATAACAACCATGGTGCCGGGATGATTGAAGTGCTAACACCAGGTGTTTGGAGTATCTTTATCTGCTGATTGTTAAACTTTCTAGAATACACATTTCTATTGTGTAGGATCTGGGCCTGCTGTCCCGTCATTTCCCTCTCTCTCCCCCTCTCTCCCCCTCTCCATCCCTCATTCATTTCAGACTCTAACCACACCCTCCAGAGCCATGCCCATTTAAGCCACGCCCACAATTTCGCATAAACCACGCCCATTTTCGGCGCGACGCGCTTCGCGCGCCGCACTTGTCTGTTTTTGCTAGGCCACGCCTGCTGACGAATGCCCCGCCCCCTAATTATTGGACAGCTCCGCCTACAGCCACAAAAGTGTACCACATTTTTTTTTTACAATGTTAGCAACTATGAACTTGCCATGTAACAGACAGACGATTGGTTGCTAGGACCGCCCCTAGCAACAAATCACAGGCTTTTTAACTTGAAAAGTTGGACAGCTCCCGCCTTCTGCTCGGACATTCTGTCTTCTACCTGCTTATTGTAAGGATGAAAGCGGCGGTGGGGGAAGGAGGAGTTACACAGGAGAGAAGAGGACACCCAGGCAGGATGTTCAACAGGTTCACTGATGTCACCCTGCACATGAACTCCACTCGCCATGCACCCCCTCCAGCAGCGATACTCTGCAGCATGCACTGGAACCGTGCACATGCAGTAGTTGCAATGGGTCCCGCCACCTTCCTCCCCAGCCAGCAGTCACAGTGTATACAGGCAGTTTTCTGTGTGCTGGACGAAGGGGTCCCGCATATTGGTATCGGGGCGTGCGGCTGCAGTGAGAGTGGAGCTGTCAAATCTAAGCACTGATGTCGGGGATGGGCAGACGCTGTAAGTGGCTGGAGCCACAATGACTTCACTCTGCGTAGGAGTTCTCCGTTCCGGCAATATGCTGGACCTTCGCCGGACCTTCACTGTGCATGTGCCGTTGACGTCAGCGGCTGCATGCAGGGTGAATATCTCCTAAACCATGTAGGTTTAGGAGATATTCATTTTACCTACAGGTAAGCTTTATTATAGGCTTACCTGTAGGTAAAAATGTAAAAAACCTTATACAAGCGATTTAAAGTTGATTTGTTTGATGTGTGTTTTTTACTCATAAACAATATGATACCTATTTTTTGGGGGGGAAATATAAAAGATGATTTTATTCTGAGTAAATAGATACCTAACATGTCAAGCTATAAAATTGCGCACACCCGTGGAAAGGCGGCAAACTACGGTGCTTAAAATTCTCCATAGGAGACGCTTTAAACGTCTTTACAGGTTGCGAGTTTAGAGATACACAGGAGGTCTGGTGCTAGAATTATTGCTCTCACTCTGATGTTTGCCACAATACCTTACATGTGTGGTCACTGTTTACATATGCGTGCGGGCGTAACGTATGTGTTCTCATTTGAGCATAAGAACGGGGCGACAGGGGTGCTTTAAAATTTTTTATTATTATTTTTTTTTTATACAAAACTTTTTTTTACACTTTAAATTTTTTATTTTTTTTGGATTAACTTTATTGCTATCACAAGGGATGAACGACATTCCTTGTGACAGCATGGGCCATGACAGGTCCTCTTTATGGAGAAATCTGGGGGCTATCAGCTTCATAAAGGGGACCTGTCATGGCCCATGCTGTTAGACCCCAGATCTCTCCTCTGGCCTCCCTGCAGCCGATCAGACACAGATCAGTTTGATGGATGCTTTCCTGGCCGCTAACGGCCAGGTAAACAAAGAGGCGGAGCCGGAAGTGACAACATACTCGTCGCTCCCTGTTTCCGGAGAAACAGAGAGAGAGGAACAACTTCAGTTCCTCTCTCTGTGTTCTGTGCAGCCGTCACCACCGGTCGCATCATTCCCAGGCTCTGCCATTGGACGGCAGATCCCAGGAAAGGTGGCGGCGGGAGGGGGGTGAGACCCCCCTCTGCCACCTGCCCACTCAAATCACTTTCACTGGAAAGAGAATCACCGGCTGGAAATGTTGTGCAGGCATCATCCAGTTATAACCACTGCAACCCTGAGGACGTCAATGGACATCCTCCTGGTGGCAAGCGGTTAAAGTGACACTAAAGACATTTTGGATAGAGTAAGGGTTATACCCCTGTCTGTTTCCAAAGCTAAAAACTTTTGTCTTTAGTGACACTGTAAGGTAACAGAGTGACTTTTCATACTTTAGTACAGTTCCTGGAAAGCATTGCAGCTCATTGCTCTATTTTATTAGGTAAAAACAGCAAAAATTCAACCTCAACAACAACATAGAGTGACGAATACAACTGATGTAGTCAACAGCCCACACATGTAATAAAATATTAAGCTTTCCACTCCTTCCACCTCTTTCAGTAAATCTGTCATCGCTGTTCTCATAAACTGACAGCAGAAAAATACATGTTCCTCTACATGATCTCATGCCACAGTCTGATGGTACTATAAAGTGCCCTTCTATTCACATCATAACAACTGGGAGTAACAGTCACAATAAAGCTTTTCGTCATGTGCTAGTCCCGAGCAGCCAGAGGAGGGTAAATAAGCCTGGGTGCAGCTGGGTTGAAAAGTTTAACAAATTAAGAATTTGGAAGTCTGAAAACCAGAAGAATTCGCTGTACTTTTTCTTCATGCGTGGGCCGGTGTCTGGTTGGAATGTTGCGCAATATTATTTTAATTCAAGTCATATACTTGTTATTTGTCCTTCCAAGTGAATTAACCTTAAAAAATAAAAATAGCCTTCATTTTTTAGTTTTAAGCGACCCATTAACTGAAAATCAACGGTTGTTAGCTTGGTGACTGGTGGTCATTCACCTTGATTGTGCTCAGTGGCGGCCTCTCTATATGGGGCCCAGGGGCGCTGCCCCCCCCCCCTAGTCCATGACCCGGCCCCTAATCTACATGCAATAGGGTTCTTTTTTATTTTTTTTTAGAAGCAAGTGATTAGAGCCAGAGGCTCTAATTGGCTTTAAAAAAGGATGGATACACCCAGTTGGGTGACAATAGCATATTAATATTAGCTATTGTCTTCCTGATTTTCCTCCTGGCCAATCAGAAAGCTGGTCCTGAGACCCGATTGGCCAGGGAGTCTTAGTCTTACCATTAAAATGGTATTAAACCCAAAAGCAAATATTAAAGTGATAATTAAGGATCGTCTTTTAATTTTTTTTTTAGATAACAAACATGTCCTACTTACCTCCATTGTGCAGCTCGTTTTGCACAGTGGCCTCGAACATCCATTTCTGGGGTCCCTTAGTGGCTCTTGCAGCTCCTCCCCGCATTAGATAACCCCCTTGGCGAAGCACTCTCCCGAGTCCAGCATTCGGGGTCCATAGAGGTCGAATGCAGGACTCGGCCCCGCCCCCCAAGGCCTGCGTTATTGGATTTGATTGACAGCAGCGGGAGCCAATGGCTGCGCTGCTATCAATCTATCCAACTGGAGCCCATGGAGAGAGGGACGGCGGGGACGCGCCAATGGAAATTCGGGGCTCAGGTAAGTAAAACGGGGGGCGGGCTAGGGGGCCAGTGACTGCAAGGTGTTTTTTCACCTTAATGCATAGGATGCATTAGGGTGAAAAAACACAAGCCTTTACAACCCCTTTCAATTGCAGCTTATCAATTCTTAGATGAGATGGCTGCCTTTGTTTTCTTTTTTTAGGTTTCATTTAGACGTGCGGTTGGGGGAGTGGCAATTGAGCTCTGTTTTTGCCACCCTCCAACCGCAGCCCCATTTAAGCTAAAATAGGCAGCGGACAAGAGTGTTTACATACCATGGTCGCTTCATGCCCGTGACAAAGTTTACCCGAAATTTAGAGATCGGCGTGTAGGCAGGTTGTAATGTGTTTGCCTTAGTGAGCTAGAGGCTGACCCAGGCTGAGGAAAGGGTTAAGTTATGAGTACGCAATTCACGCAGTTTCGGCCTGATTGCTTCTACGCACCCCCGGTAACAGCGCCCTCAGCCAGCACGCCCCCGCCATTTATTCCAGGCTTCCCTTGCCCATCTTCGAGTCCGGGACTAACATCTGCTAATATCTGCTCTCCTCCCCATCTTGTTGATGACCTGGAAAGCGAGGTGTATGGTGTCACTTTCCCCAGCTAGCATAGCTGGGAAGAAACGTATTGCAATGCGATCCACATTGCATTACATTAAGTGGAGCACATGGGAGACATTGGGGGTCTCCTGCATGTCTGAATTAAAGAGCACCTGTCACCAAAAAATCAGCACATAGGAGACTCTTTGTCCTCTATGTAATTGTAGCCATGGTGACGAGCTCTCCTGACAAACAATCCGCCAATCACTCTGCTGCCAGACCCCCATATATAGTTTGAGACAACAAGCAGTCATTTGCATAGTTTTGTTGCGTTTATTGCGGGATACAACTTAGGTGGGGTAGAGGAAGATATGGGATGCCCATAGCACTTATTGAAATGTTATCACATTGGTAAGACATTGATTAGCAGCTTTAGCCTTGAAATGATGCACCTCTAACGTTTACAGTCTATTTCCTCTGCATACTTCCTCTGTAGACTATTGCTTCTCCTCCTCTGCACTGACTCCTGCAGCATATCACTTCTCTTGTACAAATCCTCTACTGAAAAACTGTTAGATTACTGTTGCTTCACTCCCAGTAAGACAAGAAGGGATCACTCTGAATAATCCCAGCTTGGTGGCTGTCATGGACGTACTGCGCATGGTCCTGCAACTGGCCGCGGGCGCACGGGTCCATTGGGACGTGTTCCAGTCCATAGGCATTCAGCAGTGAATAGACGCGTGCCAATGCGCATGCGCGTGCGCAGAACGCGGACGCGCGCACACTAACACAGCTTTGGCGCCCAGTGATCCTTAAAAGGGGCCTCTTCAGAATGCATGCTTGCTGTCTGATCTGCAGCTCATCCTGTACCCAATCCTGAACCCGCCTTTGACCTGCTCTGTGTTCCTGTTTGTTTGATCTCCTGTTGCCGATTCTGCCTGGACTTGACCATTCTCTGCCTGCTGCTTCTGTCTGATTTATCCGCTGCTGTGACCTGGCTTGTCTGACCCTGCTTCTGTCTGCTGTCCTGTGCCAGTGCGCACTTGCCTATCAGTCCTGCATCCGTGTGCATCTGCCTACAAGTCCTGCATCCGTGTGCATCTGCCTACAAGTCCTGCATCTGTGTGCATCTGCCTACAAAACCTGCATCCATGTGCATCTGCCTACAGTTCTGCATCTGTGCGCACCTGCCTGCTACTTCTTAGGGTTCCTGCATCCGCAGCAATCAAGCCTGTTCCTGTCTCTGCCAAGCCATTTCATCTTCAGTCAAGCGGACTCTGCAGGCTCTCCTACTCCGCTGTTCTCCGAGGGTCACTGTTCCCACTCCAGTGATCCCGGAACCAGAGCCGTACGAGAGGTCTCCCTCTGCACGTCAGGCTCACCTCCAAGGTACGTGTCAGTGGCTGTACGTTATTACTATGATAAAATATCTTGAATGGTGTTGATTCAGCAAATCAAAAAGCCAGAGGCATACAATACCTCTCCCCGGTGGCTCAGTGAATTTGGTAGCTACACAGTCTCTTGGAAGGTATTTCCAAATTGTTTCACCAGGCCAGAGATACTTGGTACCTCTCCCCGATGGCCTAGCACACGGTAATAGGCGGGCTACTGTTCCCAGCCAGTCCATAAACTGCAAACGCTGCATTCCCCGGCCACAGCATTCTGCACTATGCTCAACACTTCTCCTCTTGTTTCTTGTACAATGACCTGCTCCAAAGGGCAAGCTCTGTGTTCCCCGGTCACAGAAATCTGCTCTTCTCAGTCTTACTGTTACTTCTCCTTCACCGATCTTCTCCTGTATGCAAGTCCTGTGTTCCCCGGTCACAGCAGCTTGACATCAACTCCATGATGAAGATCTTTATCCAGGAATACTTCCTGAGGCTCCTCCGTCCCCCCCCCCATGTGGGGACGCCCTGCGGCAGCTACCTAATACTCCATTCTCCTTTTCTCCTGCCCCATCAGAACTCCCAGGCAGCATGTGACCCCAGCTTATATGGGAGGCCTGCCCCCTGCCAATACCGCATGGTAATCGGTCAGAGCTCCTCACATTAGCTGCCTGCCACTCAAACCTCAGGTCCAACCTCTGTTCCAGAACAATCTTCCTGAAAGCAGGGGAGGCGCCTCTGAGTTAGAGCACAGGTGGTCACACCCACTACTATACTAAACACTCCCAAACTCAAATCAAAACACACAGGTCTGTCTAAACTTGCCTACACTGATATCTTAAACCCATAAAAATCCTATTCTAGCACCTACCCTCTGGTAGAGGGTGTTACATAATGAAAAAAAAAGGTAAGCAAAAAACAATAGTTACACCCAAGCACATACAATTCCCCCCCAAAAAATTTGGGACCCCCCACATTTACGAACGTTCAAACATAAATGCATGCGTTGGGGGTGCCTACGCATGAAAACATTGATTGCAATACACACGTTACATATCAGTGTGCACGGCGGAGTGAGAGCAATAATTCTAGCACCAGACCTCCTCTGTAACAGTAAACTGATGACCTATAGGGGGCTTTTGAAGCTTTACCTAAAGAAAATATAGGCTACTAAAGTTTGTCGCCATTTCAGGGGCCCTCATATATTTAAGGTTTGGCATGTTGGGTATCTATTTACTCGGTGCAACCTCATCTTTTATAATTTACCAAATATTTGCGTAATCAATTTTGTTTGTTTGCCCTTAAATTCACTTTAGTGTGTTTTATACTGAAATGTTGTGTTTCCTAGACAATTGCAGTAATATCATGTGACATATAAAATTGGAACTACCACTATTTTATTCTCTAAGGTATCTGCTTTCAGAAAAAATGTCATGCTTTGTGGTTTTGTGTAATCTTCAGGGCTAAAATAATTTTTAAATGTGTGCAAAAAAATGCAAAAACGGCGCTGGTAGCGAAAAGGTTAAAATGTATTTAAATGTATTTTTTATGTTTTTGTATTTTTTTTTTATATATACAATCCAATGTACAGCAGAGTTCATACTAGGAGAGTGTTAAACAGCTAAAAGTGCCAATAAGGCGTTCTGCGGTGCTCATGTGCTAACAAGGGATAGAAAGAGAAAGCTATGAGCTTATCACTGTGCTGCTTCTCTTTTCACTGTCCAGTCACAGGCTGTGGAAGGGACAAGACCTGTAATGCCGTGTACACACAGCCGGACTTTTCGACCAAACTTGTCCAACGGAACAAATCCGTTGGACAATTCGACCATGTGTGGGCTTCATCGGACCTGCAGCGGACCTTTTCTGTCGAAAATGTGACAGACTTTAGATTTAGAACATGTTTCTAATCTTTCCGACGGACTGGAGTCCGGTCGAAAAATTTGTTCGTCTGTATGCTAGTCCGACGGACCAAAACCAACGCTAGTGCAGCTATTGGCTACTGGCTATAAACTTCCTTATTATAGTCCGGTCGTACGTCATCACAGTCTAATCCGTTGGACTTTGGTGTGATTGTGTGTAGACAAGTCAGATTCGACGGAAGTCCGCCGAAAAGTCAGTCGAAAGTCCGTTGAAAATACCAACATGATTCAGTCCGTCGAAAGTCCGGTCGTGTGTACACAGCATAAGTGTTACTTCCCTGAAACAGAGGAGCATCAGGTCTCTTGCCTAGGCAGACAGGGCTATGCTGTGTGGCAGGGTTGTGTAAATCTCACAACTAGATGAACAAAATTACAAATGCTTTGGCAGGTAATTCTGCTCCCACGTATGTATTTCATTGGCATATTTAGCTGTTTGCTTGGAGTTCAGCTTTAAGACTCCTTCATTTTGATTCCTTTTTTCGTAAAGTGTCACAGCGCGTGCTGCTTTCTTTTTAAATTGTGAAATGGAAAACAAGAGTAAGATATAAATAAAGAGATACGAATATAACCTTCTTCAGTGATTCATTCTTCCAACACCACCTACCCAAAACTGAAGTTTCTTTTGTTATTTGCTTGAGCGGATCCTTTGAAATACAAAAGACAACAGAACAGAATGGGAAGAGTTCCAAAAGTTTAATCGCATTTGCTTTTCTATTTTTTTCCTCTTTTACAGTTATTGTCATAATGTGTTGTGCAGCGAGCCTTGTGTTTTTTTTTAAAGAGAATTTAAGTTAAGCTAGAAGTAATTATATAACTTTCCCACTGCATAAACAATTGTAACAGACGGAATGAAGCCTGAATTGCCGTATCTCCTTGATGTCAAGAGTGAGATAGGAGAAGAACAATACCACCAGATCCCATCTATGGACATACTGGCTAATGTCTGCTATGCAATTGGAAAAAAACAAAGCCTGTAAGTAGATGTACAAGAGAAGCCATTTCACACAATATCAGGCTTGGGGCTAAACTTCCACTTTAAACCATGCAACAAAAATGTAAAGTGAATGTAGAGCTTACCCCCGAAGAAGCTGCTGTCTTTTGGGTGCCATGTTCCTGTACCCATGACTCTGCAAATAGCACCACACACTCTGACACACCTGGTTGGGTGGGAAATATTTATTGTGGATGCTTATGCAGTACTGTGGTAGTAACAGATATATGAACAACACAGCAAAGGGTTAAACAATAGCAAAAAAAATGCTTTAAATAGGTGAACAGTAGCAAGAAATATACTGTGAAAACAAACAACTGGCGTAGAGAGCAACCCCAACCAAACCCTATACTGGGGAAATCCTAATTTTGAGAGCTATGTCACCATAACAATTCAGCAGTCTGTAATATACTCTTTTCTGCTGGCCATCTCGTTGGGGTTCAACTCTTATGTCAGAACACTCAGGATAATGCCCCCTCAAACACTGATAAAGGTACTGGCTTTGTTATACCTACAGAAAACATTACTCCTTTCTTTAAGGTGTAGTTGGATTTGGCCAGCAGCCTCTCACCAACTCCTGTGGTAGCGGGTTATCTCCCTCTGTTTCCTGCTGCTAGCACAACTGGTCAGTGTCTGTGGTGTATTTCCCCTTGATCAGGCAGCAAGCTACATCAGCAATCAATCGTGGCACTCTCCAGTGTCCCAGGATGTCTGCCACTATGCCTCTCTCCCTCTCAGGTGCAGTGGTGAGCGGCCTGCTGGCAGCCTGAAGCACACACAGTCCATCCGAACATCCTCCATACCATCCTTCTCCTTAGCCTAGGAACAACAAGCTACCCCTTTTTCTCTCACCCAAAACCATTGAAAGCATTTTTTTAATATCTGTAGCACTTTCTAGTGTGTGCTACTAGAAGTGTAGTGCAGGAAAAAGCATTGCCGGCTCTGGGTTAAACCAATAAATTGGGTCAGGGTTACTAGAGGCCAGGGCTGGATGACACATCCTGGCAGCTCTCTGGTGCTTTCCCCTGGTATCTGGAAAGTTGGAGAACATTCTGGAACTAGTTGGTGGAGGTGAGGAGGAGCTGCCTTGAATATTTTTGGACTCTCAGCCAATCCCCAGGAGTGGGGTCATCAAAAGAACAAAAATAGAGGATAAACTTTACAAGAGTACATTTCCCTCATTTTATTTTCTGGTGTTTATATAGGATAGGAATTGCAGGACTATCACCTCCAATGGGACACAGATGGCATAAAAAAGAAAAAAACTTGCAGGGGTTTTTCCCTACACTATGCAAAATGGATTTTTTTTTTTTTTTTTAGATATATCAACTATTTTCTACTTCTACCTTAATGCCTTAGAACCTTACATTCTAAGAAACCCTTTGTAATACTTCTGTATCAGCTGAGAAGATACAAGCTATTTCCAGATACACAGCCATGGTAGGGAAGGAGGGTCTATCAAAGACTGATGCTTTCAAAGAGACGCAGAGCTGACCAATCAGTGACTTTGTCATATCATAGATCTTGTCTTATGATGTACCATATAGAGCCCATACACTACCCTGTAGAAGTGTTCAGTTGTTTAGGTTCACATAAATAGCAGAACAAAACCAAATGTCCAAGTAGATTTTTAGAATGTGACTATGGGGATTAAACTGCAACCCTCTTAAAGACAATACTGCTAAACTGAGCAATGTGTAGGACCACCTGGGCCACAGATAAAGTCCACCAGAAGGCTTCTTTGTTTGCCCAAACAATAAAACGCTCTTAGAGGGACTTTGAAGCTAGACAAGTAGCATTCAACATTTTTACTCCACAATGAAGCCTGGTTTTACAAAATGACCCCTCAAACCAAGAAACAAAGCAATGTTTGATCAAAGAAAGAAACATTACTACTAATAAGCTAAAGAAAACTTTAATTTGCTTTAATAAAATGCAATAAAATGGATGGTAATTTTACTGAGAAGATAAACACAGAGTTGGGTAAAGGTCCTCCATTAAAGTTGTTGGCATCCCTTTCTAAAAAAATAACAGTTGAACTTTCCAACCTATTCGTGTATAGTGATGCACATAGTGACCAGTTATTAAATGACCAACAAGTACAACATTAAAGTTTTTTCCCTTAAAATCAGAAAAATTCAATAATAAACATTGGTTATGTATCGAGCGCCAGCTGTAGTTAACACATCTTTCTGGATTACAACTTCTTCGTAATTTATAACCAGGATCCATTCCAGATTTCAAGCTACGGCATCATGTAGTATGCATGTGAAGTGTGTCCAAGTCGCTCCATGCTTGTTATATTTATAGATCTGCATTAATTTCTGCTGGTTGAAACTAGCTCAAGATTTTGTTCTGCTTGAATAGACAGAAATCATCTTCAGTCACGATGAATATACTGCCTGCTTTGTGATACTTTATCATAATCCATACCTATTCTTACCATTAGACAAAGTCGCTTTGTGGGGCACGGTGCCTACTTTGCTTCCAGCTGTGGTGTGGAACCACCACAGCTATGGGTGGATTATAGCAGAAACTCCCGTGACTAGGGGGACAGTCAAAAAACTAAAGCCTATCACTGAGCGGGAGCAGCTTGGCTGCCATACACATGGGCCGAATGTCGGACAGTTTCTATTGAACCGGCGGACATTTGGCCTGTGTATACTAGGCTTAAAACTATATCCTTTTAATGCATCTAAGTGCAGTGTGGAAAAACCAATCCTTTCCATACTTGAGGAATACCTTTAGGTTGCACGTAGTGTTACAGAATAGTGTGACTTTCACAGAATGTGTAATCGATTTTCTAACCTTTACATCTACCTTGGCTTACATACAGAAACCCTGCATTTTAATTAATTCAAACTTCAATTTTAAAAATACTTTTTTGGGGGAGTTTTGGATGAGGCACCTGGTTTTTCATCAAGTAGTAATAGGCTTAAATTGGCTGGTGGAAGTAGGTAGAGCGTTCCCTGACTGTTTGTGGCATTGGCATTCTGGGTGAAACCTGGAAGTGCCAATGCCTATGCACTGGAAAGGAGGCCCAGCTGGGAATCATGGGGAAGATGAGTGTGACATCCTCTTTTTCCTGCTGCTGTGCATAGTATATAAGACCTGTTAATGTTTTTATCATTCTAAATGGGTAGTTATCACTTACCCAGAGTCACTCAAAAAACTCAGAATATACTGCTGGTGGGTACGAAAACTAGGCCAAACATGCCATGAATCAGGGCTTATCCAGGCCCCCCACCCCTTTCTGAAAGCTATCACAGCTGCTCGAAATCAGAACTACATCACTTTTGTTATGGCTTCCATGTGGCCCTTCTTTTTCTCATATTAGCCAATCAGACATTCTCCTACTAGTCTCTGTCTATTTTAAAAGAACAAAAAGGAAGTGTAAATGCAATGGTTACGAAAGAATGTCTGAGCTAGATTTTCACTGAGACATTTTGAAAAATAAAGGCGTTCCCAATAGGGAGATGGGTGAAATTTTTAGATCCCAAAAAATGATGCTTGCATCACGTCTTGAGCAGAAAATGCCATGGAGTACCAGGCCTAGTAATATCTCGCTACGCCCCAGTAATCTCCATTCTTTTATTTCCCAGACAATCATTCACTTCTGACACTACCCTGCTAACATCACAGGCTGCACATGACAAAGGCCAATTGTGCTCTACTGACATTCATATGTATTAGCTTATGAAGGATTGTCATTAAAATAATTTTCTATACAATGCATCCTATTGTTAAGTGAGCTTTTGAACATAATTATGACAGGTAGAGATTACAGGTACTTAGGAAACATCAATCATCACTAACATAAATACCTTGTAGGTTTTCACAGGCAGTGAGATTATTGTACATGAACCATCAATAAATATTAACACATCACTATAGCTATATACTGTATATGTGGCACTCTTCCTCTTGGGGTGATGGAGAATGATCCTCTTAGTAGTGTGGCAGGCTAACATTTGCATCTCAGGGTAGGGATCTTGATATATGGTGGGGAAAAATAGGTTGGGTGCCAGTCAATTTTGTCATTTTACCTTTACTGATGAACACAATTCTAGAAGGGAGGGTTTAAGGGTGCAGCATACTCAAAAAGCATAGGCATTCTTAAAGTATCAGTAGGCTTTTTGAGAGCAGCCTCTTGGCATTTGCTGACCTTGTAAGTCAGACAGAACACAGTTCAGTCACATTTTTTTTACATTCCGGTAAATCTCTGTGTAATAAATCTGACTCTGGCAGTGAATCCTTTCTACAATGTCCAGGGATGGACTGGCCATCGGGACTACCGGGAGTTTCCCGGTTGGCCGAATGGCTCAGTGGGCCAGTTTCAGCGGCTGCCTATTGTGTCTACGATTTACCCGTCAATCGCCGACAGCTGGTGCCTGATGGGTAGATTGGGATGCATGCAGAGTAGCGCAGGCAGCCTCTGTAGTAAGTTATCTCTCATGTCACGCTACTGCTGCTCCCCCGGCGGCCCCTCCTCCTCCTCTCTTCTCGTCCATCTCCATTTGCTTGTGACATCATCTGGGATGGATGAGAAGAGAGGAGGAGGAGGGGCCGCTGGGGGGAGCAGCAGCAGCGTGACATGAGAGAGAACTTACTACAGAGGCTGCCTGCGCTACTCTGCATGTGAAGAAAACAACAAGTAAACGCTGTGCCCTGAATGTACCCCATGTGCCCTGATTGTACCCCATGTGCCCTGATGTTCCCCGAATGTGCCCTGATGTGCCCCATGTGCCCTGATGTTCCCTGAATGTGCCCTGATATTCCCTGAATGTGCCCTGATTGTTCCCCATGTGCCCTGATGTACCCTGATTGTACCCCATGTGCCCTGATGTACCCTGATTGTACCCCATGTGCCCTGATGTGCCCTGATTGTACCCCATGTGCCCTGATGTGCCCTGATTGTACCCCATGTGCCCTGAATGTGCCCTGATGTGCCTTGAATGTGCCCTGATTGTACCCCATGTGCCCTGGATGGGCCCTGATGTTCCCTAAATGTGCCCTGATGTACCCCATGTGCCCTGAATGTGACCCGATGTTCCCTGAATGTGCCCTGATGTTCCCTGAATGTGCCCTGATGTGCCCTGAATGTGCCCTGATGTACCCCATGTGCCTGATGTGCCCTGAATGTGCCTTGATGTGCCCTGATGTACCCCATGTGCCTGATGTGCCCTGATGTGCCCCAATGTGCCGAATGTGCCCTGATGTGCCCTGAATGTGCCCTGATGTACCCCATGTGCCTGATGTTCCCTGAATGTGCCCTGCTGTTCCCTGAATGTGTCCTGATGTACCTAGTGTGCCTGATGTGCCCTGAATGTGCCCTGATGTGCCTGATGTGCCCTAAATGTGCCCTGAGGTGCCTGATGTGCCCCATGTGTCCTGATGTGCCCCATGTGTCCTGATGTGCCCTGAATGTGCCCTGATGTGCCCCGAATGTGCTCTGATGTGCCCTGATGTACCCCATGTGCCTGATGTGCCCTGATGTACCCCATGTGCCTGAATGTTCCCTGAATGTGCCCTGAATGTGCCCTGATGTGCCCTGATGTACCCCATGTGCCTGATGTGCCCTGAATGTGCCCTGATGTTCCCTGAATGTGCCTGATGTGCCCCGAATGTGCCCTGATGTGCCCTGAATGTTTCCTAAGTTTGCTCTGATGTGCCCTGAATGTGCCCTGATGTGCCCTGAATGTGCCCTGATGTGCCTGATGTGCCCCATGTGCCCTAATGTGCCCTGAATGTGCCCTGATGTACCCCATGTGCCCTGATGTACCCCATGTGCCTGATGTGCCCTGATTTACCCCATGTGCCTGATGTGCCCTGATGTAACCCATGTGCCTGATGTTCCCTGAATGTGCCCTGAATGTGCCCTGATGTTCCCTGAATGTGCCTGATGTGCTCGAATGTGCCCTGATGTACCCCATGTGCCTGATGTGCCCTGAATGTTCCCTGAATTTGCTCTGATGTGCCCTGATGTGCCCTGATGTGCCCTGAATGTGCCCTGAATGTGCCTGAATGTGCCCTGAATGTGCCCTGATGTACCCCGTGTGCCTGATGTGCCCTGATGTACCCCATGTGCCTGATGTGCCCTGATGTGCCCTGCATGTGCCCTGATGTGCCCGGATGTACCCCATGTGCCTGATGTGCCCTGATGTGCCCAAAAGTGCCCTGATGTGCCCAAATGTGCCCTGATGTGCCCCATGTGCCTGAATGTGCCCTGATGTGCCCCATGTACCCTGATGTGCTGTACCCTGATGTGTTGTGTTCTGTTGCCCCGATGTGCGCTGTGCCCCGATGTGCGATGTACCCTTATGTGCTTGTACCCTGATGTGCTTGTACCCTGATGTGCTGTGCCCTGGGCCGGCCTGGATAAAGTCCAGGGCCACATTTTTGTCCCAGTCCAGCCCTGACAATGTCCAGCACCAACTTCTGCTTAGCTCCTTTGGGACACTCTTCAACAAGAAGATTCTTTGCAATCCCAGCTTCCTCCAGATGAGTGGACAACTAAAGTTCCGAGCCCCTAGCATATGTCCCAAGCTGAGGTAAGGTCTAAAGATCCTATTAGGCATACAGAAGTCCAAGAGATAGAAAACACTTTCAGATGGTGCCTAAATTGTTTATTATCTTCCTGAACCATTCTACTGATCAGTGACCTCAGGGATTAGTTTTGTCAGAGAAATAACCATAACTCTGTGGTTGTCATTCTCATGCTGAATACTGGAACCTCATTCACAGTAACAGGCAAAATAAATCAAACGAGCAAAGAAAAACAATAGAGGCTAGAAAAATGTAAACAGAGCTCAAGCTGGTTACAGCCTAGTAACAAACAAACTAAATTGAATTAGGGATACAACAACATAGGGCAGGGCAGGGTCTATATATAATGTGTGTGTGTGTATATATATATATATATATATATATATATATATATATATATATATATATATATATGTATACACACATACATATACACTATATTACCAAAAGTATTGGGACACCTGCCTTTATGAACTTTAATGTCATCCCAGTCTTAGACCGTAGGGTTCAGTGTTGAGTTGGCCCACCCTTTGCAGCAATAATATCAATGTCTGGTGAAGGGGGGATTAAGCTGCAGGGTTGGGAGAACTCTTAAGGCGTCAGCATACCAAAACATTTTGGACAATTTCATGCTCCAAACTTTGTGGGAACTGTTTGGAGATGGCCCCTTCCTGTTCCAACATGACTATGCACCAGTGCACAAAGCAAGGTCCATAAAGACATGGATGAGCTAGTTTGGGGTCGAGTAAATTGACTGGTCTTGACCTCAACCCAATAGAACACCTTTGGGAAGAATTAGAGCGGAGACTATGAGCCAGGTCTTCTTGTCCACATCAATGCCTGACCTCACAAATGCCCTTTTGGAAGAATGGTCAAACATTCCCATAGACACACTCCTAAACCTCGTGGACAGCCTTCCCAGGAGAGTTGAAGCTGGTGGGCCAACTCAATGTTGAACCCTACAGACTAAGACTGGGGTGCCATTAAAGTTCATGTGCGTGTAAAGGCAGGTGTCTCAATACTTTTGGCAATATAGTATATATATAATTTTTTTTTTTTTCTCCAAAAAGAATAAATACCTACCACTTAAAAGAGAAGAGCGGGAAAAGAAAATAACAAACATTTATACTTACCTAGATGGCTGCAGCATCGATCCGATGCTAAAGCGGTCCCCCTGCTTTACACTAAGAACCAAACAATCAAAAAGCGCTGTTCGCTCTGTTCTTGGATCTGCTCTGAGGGACTTTAGTGTATAGTGCCTACTGCCTAGTCCATCTCAGAAGCAAGAAAGAGAGGGTGGCTACATTCTTACTTAAAGTGGGACCATGAAGAATGAATGTAGCCACTATCTACCAGGAAGTTGAATCACAGCAGCAAAAAAAGAAATTTGACTATTTGGAGGAGACTGAGAGCTATATAAAGTACTTTTTGAGTCAGGAATTCACATTTGAATAGAATTTTCATTTAGCCCAAAGCTTATTGTCACTTTCATTTCTTCCATACAGACTCATATATGCATACGTACTCAGAAAAATAGGCATGCAGCATAGGTATAGTTGCAAATACTGTTTCATTTTTCATCAATTAAAATTCTGTACACAGGAACGTCAGAACATATTTTGTTGTCCCTGTGTACAAAATTTTGATTGATGAAAAACTAAAGTGGTTCTAAAGTCTAAAGGCAGAAGGATTTTTACCTTTATGCATTCTATGCATGAAAGTAAAAAACCTTCTGCAGTTTCCTTTCCAGACCCCCCTCCCGAGTCCAGCGATGTGCACGAGAGGCAAGGGTCTCTCGACTCTCTCTCTCTCTCCTCATTGGCTGAGACACAGCAGCAGGATCACAGCCAGTGAGGAGGGAATGGGGGGGCCGAGCGGAGCTCTGTGTATCTTATAGACACACAGAGTCGGCTCAGGAGTAAGCATGCACGAGTGTCCCCATAGCAAACAGTTCGCTATGGGGCACTTAGTTGGGGGGGGGGGGCCCAGAGCGCCAGCGGGGGACCTGAGAAAAGGAGGATTGGGGCTGCTTTGCACAGAGCAAGTAAGTGTAACACATGTTTATTATTTTTATTTTAAAAAATGTGTCTTTACAATCACTTTAAACAGTATTCACAGAAATACTTGTACATCATTCCTATTATTCTGAATATATAAGGTTTAGGAGTGTGTCTATGGGAATGTTTGACTATTCTTCCAGAAGCGCATTTGTGAGGTCAGGCACTGATATGGATTAGTAGGCCTGGCTCGCAGTCTCCACTCTAATTCATCCCAAAGGTATTCTATCGGGTTGAGGTCAGGACTCTGTGCAGGCCAGTCAAGTTCCTTCACCCCAAACTCGCTTATCTATGTCTTTATGAACTTTGTTGTCATGTTGGAACAGGAAGGGGCCATCTCCAAACTGTTCCCACAAAGTTGGGAGCATGAAATTGTCCAAAATGTCTTGGTATGTTGACACCTTAAGAGTTCCCTTCAGTGGAACTAAGGGGCCAAGCCCAACCCCTGAAAAACAACCCCACACCATAATCCCCCCTCCACCAAATGATTTGGAAAAATTTCAAGGTCTATAAAGACATGGATGAGCGAGTTTTGGGGTGGAGGTCCTAACCTTAACCCAATAGGACACCTTTGAGGTAAATTAGAACTAGAACTGAGACTGCGAGCCAGGTCTTCTCGTCCACATCAGTGCCTGACTTCACAAATGTGCTTCTGTAAGAATGGTCAAACATTCCCATAGACACACTCCTAAACCTTGTGGACAGCCTTCCCAGAAGAGTTGAAGCTGTTATAGCTGCAAAGGGTGGGACAACTCAATATTGAACCCTACGGACTAAGACTGGGATTCCATTAAAGTTCATGTGCGTGTAAAGGCATGTGTCCCAATACTTTTGGAAATATAGGATATATATATATATATTCAGAATAACAGTGATATAGAGGCACACAAAAGAAGTGAGAACACAAAAATATGCACGTAAAACACTCTAAGAATTGTCTAAAATATCTTTTCATGCTGTAGCATGGAGGGGTTGGAGGGGTATCCACACTTTTGGCCATATAGTGTATCCAACTTAACAACATAGGACAATGTATACTAATTAGCAAAATGGTTCTAATCAGTAGTGAATTAAAAGGTGTGTTCAGCACATCTTTACATCATGTAGTAAAGTAGTAGACTTGCTCTCCATCACAAGAATAATTGAACTTCTTTTTTAGGACAATGACATCACAAGTAGAGGGGTTATCCTACTCTGGCCAGTAAACCCTCCGTAAAATGACCCTCTACCTGGTCATTAACAAAACAGACTATTTGTCATGTGCATGAGCAATCTGTAGCAAACTTTTGCTTGCTGTAAATGCTTCTGACTAATGGGGTGTACACACGGTCAGACTTTTCGACCGGACTGGTCTGACGGACGCCTACGGACCAAATCCGATCGTGTGTGGGCTTCACCAGACCTTCAGCGGACTTTTCCAGTCGCAAATCTGACGTACTTTAGGTTTGGAACAGGCTTCAAATCTTTACGCCGTAATTTCACTGGATCCAGAAATCCGCTCACCTGTATGCTAGTCCGACGGACAAAAACCGACACTAGGGCAGCTATTGGCTACTGGCTATCAACTTCCTTATTTTAGTCCAGTGTATTTCATCACGTACGAATCCGTCTGACTTTGGTGTGATCGTGTGTAGGCAAGTCCGTTCATTAGAAAGTCCGCTGGAAAGTCTTTCGGACCAGTCCGGTCGAAAAGTCCGCCCGTGTGTACGCAGCATAAGGTCTTATTTGAATATCTTTGTTAAAGAAAAATATAGAACCTTTGTTAGGTTTTTATTGTGGTCTGTGGTCAGATTACCCCTCACTTTCTGCAGTCCTCCCAGTGGGGACACAGATAACAACATCAATTTGACATGGACCGTAATCCACACTCTCTATAAAATTTAAAGTGGATCTCCAGTAGTGATGAGTACCTGGGTTTGATTTGGGGAGAGTGAATATCACTGAAGTTCAGGTGCCGAGTCAAATGTTTAGAAACAGTAATGGCCATTGTATTATTTATTTATTGCATTTATTTATACTGTATAGTGCCATACATTTTTACACAGCACTTTACTGCCCTCAAGGAACTTACAGTCTCCATCTTCTATTTAGCATCCATACAGTACATACATATACATACTAGGGCCAGTTTAAAAAGGAGACAATTTAGCTACCAGATAATAAATATTTGGGGAACCAGTCCAGAGTGTTCTCTATCTCCTAGGCTTCTGCAAAGAGAATATGTGCGTCTAAAAGAATCTCTATGTGGGCCTTGCCTCAGCCTGGGGCATGTGCTAGGGCTTCAAAACGTATTTTTTATTACAAAATACAAGAGGTTTCCACTTAAAATTGGGTCCGATATGGAATTTGGAGTGGTACCCATGCTGTGTTTTTGAATGATCCCCACCCCTTTGTTTACACTCATCTTCCCGCTGGGACAACTGACAGCTGAATGACCCAAGTGGGATATATCACTACCAGTGGCCACTGGCTCCCTAACAACCAAGAGCCCTGAGCAGGAAACTGTCAAATTTAGCAGCGGTACTAATACTGCTGCTAAATGTATAACTTTCCTCAGCACCTAGGTTCAAATGACAGCTACAGTGCATGCTTACTTTGCTAGGAGGGCACCTAATCACGTCCTCTTGTGATTGCGCAGGCAGCGTGCTCTGTGATTGCTGAGCCTGAAGGGCCTGAAGATCGGGGTAAAGGACCTATCACAGCGGCCCCCTTCCTCGTGATCAGGAGAGAAGAAGAAAGATGATAACCGGCTTGTGTTAAAGGGACATCGGAACTCATAATCAGGGCACTGATTATCAGTGTCCTGATTATCAGTGTAGTCCTAACATTGCAAATCAGTGCTCATCAGTGCTGCCAATCAGTGCCTCCTCATCAGTGTCACCTACTAGTGCTGTCTATCAGTGCCCATCAGTGCCACCTAGCAGTGCTCACCAGTGCCACATATGAGTGCCCATTAGTGTCACCTATCAGTTCTGCCTATCAGTGCCACCTATCAGTACCCTTCAGTGCCGCCTATCAGAGCCCATCAGTGCCACCTATCAGTGCCCATCAGTGTTGCCTATCAGTGCAGCTTCATCTGTGCCTCCTTATCAGTTCCAACCAGTGCTGCCTCATCAATGCCCATCAGTGTCACCTATCAGTGCCGCCTATCAGTGACACCTATCAGTGCCCTTCAATGCCACCTATCAGAGCCCACCAGTGACACCTATCAGTGCCAATCAGTGCCTCTTATTAGTGCAGCCTCATCGGTTCCCACCAGTGCTGCCTTATTAGTGCCCATCGGTGCCACATATCAGTGCCACCTCATCGGTGCCCATCAGTGCCACATATCAGTGCCACCTCATCGGTGCCCATCAGTGCAGCCTATCAATGCCCATAAGTGTAATCTATCAGTGACCATCAGTGAAGGAGAATAATTACCTATTTGCAAAATTTTTTAACAAAATATGAAAAAAAAGATATATATTTTTCTCAAAATGTTTGGTCTTTTTTTGTTTGTTTAGTAAAAAAAAATCCAAAAATACAATGGTGATATAAAAATACCACCAAAAGAAAGCTCTATTTGTGGGGGGGATGATAAAAAATTTAATTTGGGTACAGTGTAGTATGACCGCGCAATTGTCATTCAAAGTGTGACAGCGCTGAAAGCTGAAAATCAGCCTGGGCAGGAAGGGGGTAAAAGTGCCCTGTAGGCAAGTGGTTGAAGGCAAACTGGCTGGAATTTCTGACAAAAGATTTGTGGATAGCCTAAGAATTTCAATGGTTTTGTTCCTTTCCTGGAGCTGCTTTTTAGATATAATTCATAGTGATATAAACGTAATGTAGTAGCTGCACAAAAATGACCCTTACCTGTGATAACACTTCTAAGCCACCACCAACATTCATTAGAGCTTTGGTAAACATTTTTTTTCACATTTAAAGTCCAGTGGAATTAGTTACATGTTTTGCTAATCTTTCTTGCATCCAAAAGTTCTTTTTAGAAGCTTAAAAGCTAAATTTCCTGCGGCAATTAATGTCAGGCTGGGAGCGGTGGTGAGTAAACATTTCTCTGCAGTTCCAACAAACACAAGCTCTCCTCTGATGGAGCAATAATCCACACACAGCTGGCACGTGCACCTTGCCAAATTACCTGACTAAAGTTTTAAAGTTTGCAGTCTAAATATTTGGCTGGGTCAGCTTGCATATCGAAAGACTGCACAGCAACCTGAAGGCAAGTGGTCAGCCTGGTGTATGTGGCAGATTTATGAGAGAGGGCTGAGATGTGGCCCCTATGTCAACATCAATACTCTGAGAAACTTGTATGGAGGTAGGATAACATGATTTGTGCTTTCAAAGGTGGGCCAGTGACAGATGGATCTCCCATGTGCATTAGAAAATCGACAGGACCCACCACGATGTTCTTTTTGACCAAAATGTGGTTACAAAATTTGAGTACCAAAAAAGTGAGGTCCAGGGAAAAATAAAGAATGATAAAGTGACTTTATGACTACTGGAGAATTAAAGTGGTTGTAAAGGCTGAAGGTTTTTTTACCTTCACGCATACTATGCATGAAGGTAAAAAAACCTTTAGTGTGCAGCAGCCTCCCTCGGCAACCCCTCTAATATTTACCTAAGCCTGATCTCCATCAAGTGATGTGCGCGAGACCCGAGGCTCTCCCGGGTCTCTCTCTCCTGATTGGCTGAGATACAGCAGCGGGAGCCATTGGCTGTGAGTGGGGGGCGGAGCTGAGCTGTGCTCTCTGTGTCTTATGGACACAGAGAGTGGCTTGCTATAGGGGCACTCGGCAAGGGGGAGGGGCCCAGAGCTCTGGCAGAGGACCCAAGAAGAGGAGGATCGGAGCTTCTCTATGCAAAACTACTGCACAGGACAGGTAAGTATGTCATGTTTTTTTTTCTTTAATCATTTTTATTAGGTTTTATGTATAGATACAAAGTGATATACAGTTTACAGAATATCAAAAATCAAGTATAACACCATTAGGGATGAGCTTCGAGTTCGAGTTGAACTTATGTTCGACTCGAACATTGGCTGTTCGCAAGTTCGCCGAACAGCGAACAATTTGGGGTGTTCGCGGCAAATTCGAATGCCGCGGAACACCCTTTAAAAGTTTTTAAAACGATAGAGAAGAGGGGGAGGAAATGGACAGTCCCCTTTCTCAGATGTATGGGACTTTATAGGAAAGAAGCCTGAGTTGCGTAGGTGAGAATTACACAAACTTCATAAAATTAGCAAGATTTTATTGAAATACAATTAAAAAAACAGTATCGTCAATACATATATAATCATATAAACATCCAGTAGTTGAATCCAGACTTCGTACGTGACTAAAGCCAACATGTTTCGCAAAAGAAATTTCGCTTCATCAGGGCTAGACACGATGCAATTGATTCATTTACACTGTATAGATAATAAACAGTCTTAGATTGTACCATGGTTATACATTAACATCAGATCTTAATGAACATCAGTTATTTTGATTTATAGCTCACCTACTATGAAACTCTCAAGGACGTCAGACTAAAAACGCCAATCATTAGACACCAACCGCCGTACCAACCACACGGACTGTCTCTGGGTGCCAGATCCCAGACAGACAATGCCAGTAGGAGGCCTGGACCACACATTCAGGGCACTATGTGCTGGTAACCCTTGCTGAAATAGAGACGGGAGACCCATGAATAGTACTAGTAAAAACCAATTATGGAAAATGCTAGTGATCATGAATAGTCAGGTACATAAGAAAATTTGTTAAGACGCCCACTGGGGTATATTGTATATAGGGTATATTAGACAATTTCAAAGAGCTTTGCTGGGGATATAGTTAATTAGCTGCAGGGGGACAGGACTATCAGTATCCTGTGCCTATAATGCTAGTGGTGCTGAGACCATATAGAGTAACCCTTTGAGGTACAATAGGGGGCCCCCCCAGTACAGGGCATGTCCCAGTATAATAGAGACGACAAGTGCGTCAAAAGTAATTTAATTACAGACTTATCCCTCAGTGTGGAGAGTAAAGGGAGGGGAGGTTTGTTTGTAGCAGCTCCTCGTTGCGGGCTCAGGGCGTCCGCCCGTTTACCGATGGATGGCCGCAGGATGCGTCTAGCAGACAGCACCCGCGCCTCCATCTTTTGAATAATGTGATCCCACCGGAAGCAATCAGGTCAGAATTGACCTCCGGCATTGCTTCCGGTCCGGACGTCCCCGTCGGAATGCGCGCGCATCAGGGGAGCGAACGTAGCTGCGTTCTATCCCCAATGATGCGAGCGCATTGCCCGCATTACGCCAGTGGCGTTACGGGCAACTGGGGGTGGAAAGGAAAAAAGGCTCCACCCCCTAGGCGGGGACGTCCGAGTCCCCCCACCATAAGGCAACCGTTGCTTAGCAACCAGCGGAGGTAATCCACAGAGTGGCAGAGGACAACCAATAGGTCTAACATAGACCGGGTATTTTAAGTTAATACAAGAGCATTGTATAACAAAATTATAAAGTATAGGTATCATTTATGCAGGATTCCCTAAATACACTTCTTAATCAAAGCCATCATAATTTAGGTGAGGCACAAAACAGCAGGGAAAAGAGCAAACAAGAAGGGGGGAGAGAACAGAGGAATGGGGAAAGGATCGGGAATGAGGATGTTAGTTATTTTAATCAGTCTATATTTAAATCGACATATCATAATAGGGGAATAGCACCATCTAGTGGAGGTATAAGGTGTTATGCCACTGGAGGAGGGTGGGATCATATATAAGTAACCAGTATGATCAATATGTGATTAGTTAAATCCATAATGCCCATTGTCTATCAATATCATATGGAACATATATGGAAAGTGAACATCTGATGAGTGTTTATGATATTCTCATGTATGAAGGATAGGCATCCAGTGAGTGTTATTGGCATTCTATATCTGAAAATGGATGAAGGTCTACCTATAATATCAGCTGGTAGATATAGATAGGTAGTACATGGTCTATCCATAGTTACTGTTGTTACTTAGTCAAGTAGACGTTTTTTTGCACGGAGGACGACATCACAGAAAGGGGTTGAATGCAAGTGCAGTGTTGAGGCCAGGCGGACTGGTCGCCCGTTGGTTATATATCCACCTGGCCTCACGCTGCAAGATCTTTTTATCCACATTTCCGCCCCTCTCTGGGTCAGGTATGACCTCCAGGGCAAAGAAGGACACAAAGTTGGGGTCGTAGCTATGTCGTAGACCAATATGTTTACATATGGGCGTATATAGTAACCCTGCGTCTAGGTAGTATAAATGGTCCTGTATTCTTCTAGCAAACGGACGTTTTGTTTTCCCTATGTAGAATGCGCCACAGCGGCACATGGCTAGGTACACAATGCCCGCTGTGGTGCAATCAGCATATCCTTTCAGTTTGTGAAAGCCTCCTCTTGGGAGGGGACAGCTACTTCCCTCTTTTATCCATGGACAGAATTGACAGTGTCCACATCTGAAAGTGCCATTCCCGCCCTCTGCCCCTGCTGATGAAATTGGAGGTTGCAGGTGACTATGGACTAGCACGTCTCTAATGGATCTTGATTTCCTGTAAGTAATTTGTGGCACATTGGCCACATATTTTGAGATGACTGGATCCTCAGATAGGAAATGCCAATTATTGCTGATCAGGTTTCGAATTTCATATTGGTGTGCTGTGAATGTTGTAATGAGTTTAGTAGTGGGATGTGGGTCCCGTACTTTGTATTTGAAAAGGAGAGTGTCACGTAGGTTTTGTTTGGCCCGCTGGTAGGCCCTCTTGAGGACTTTTTTACTATAGCCTCGGTTGAGCAGTCGATCATATAGTGCTCTCGCTTCTCTCTCGAAATCCTCATCTCTAGCGCAGTTCCGTCGCAGTCGGAGGTACTGACTATAAGGTATACTCTGTATTAATGTGCGAGGATGGGAGCTGGCAAAATGTAAAATAGTATTACCGGCCGTCTCCTTCCTGTACAGTGTACTAAAAATTGAGCCATCCTCTCTAAGCATCAGTCGCAGATCCAAGAACGGGATAGTCGTTGTATCAAATTGGATAGTAAATTTGAGATTAAATTTGTTGTGAGAGAGAAGTTCCATGAAGCTATTGAGTAATTCAGCTGACCCCGTCCAGATGAGAAGGACATCGTCGATGTACCTCCGCCACAGGAGGATATGGCGCAGGTACATCGCGGCCTCCTCACTCGAGAAAAGATTGCGTTCCCATCCCCCCAGGTACAGGTTGGCATACGATGGGGCACATGATGTCCCCATCGCTACCCCCTGTACCTGGAGGTAGGTAACGCCATTGAAAAGAAATATATTATTGGTAAGAATATGTTCCAATAAACTTGTGATAAATTGGCACAGCTCCCAGCTATCGGTGTCTCTTTCTTTCAGGAACTCCGCAATCATTGCCACACCTAGCTTGTGTGGTATACTCGAATACAGGGCCTCTATGTCGATGGCCGCCAAGATCGTTTCCAGGGGGTACCGTGAGTCCCTCAAGAATTTTAAGTAATTCCAATGTATCTTTAAGATAAGATGGCAAACTTGTGACATGTGGACGCAGATAGCCTTCTACAAATTGACTGGCAGTCTCGGTATGGCTGCCAATTCCCGAGAAAATTGGACGTCCCGGAGGCTTCGATAGACTCTTGTGGACTTTGGGTAGTGAGTAGAAGGTCGGTGTTACCGGCCACTTAATCTCAAGGAACTCACGGGTGTCTTCATCGATCAGGCCTTGAGAGTATGCCCGATCGATAAGGGATACGTAGCCTAATCTTGCTTCATTAAGTTTCTGAGGTGGGATCTGTTGATACCATTCACGGTTATTAAGTATGTTTAGACACATTTCGATATAGTTAGCCTTATTCATCACCACCACGTTCCCTCCTTTATCCGATGGTTTTATCACTAATTCATCCCTCCTCATCAAATTATCCAAGGCCAACCGTTGTGCTGATGACAAATTCTTTGTGTTGTGTTTTGGAAATTGTATGGCTTCTATTTGCTTCATGGTTTGTTTCAAGAAGGCCCATACAGCTGGGCATGTCTGAAGGTTCGGGAACTTCTGAGATTTGTTTTTGAATTTTAGGGGTCTTGCAGGTAGACTCGGACCTCCTTCTTCTTCAGATGAGGAGCTGTCCGAGTTTTCATAACCTTCGTTTTCGTCCAACAGTTGAATTAATGTTTTAAGAGCCCTAAAGTCTTGTACCTTGAATCCCTTATAGGGGTCTTCATCTCTTTTTCCCGTTTTGCCCTTGTCGGTATCAAATATATATTTATATGTGAGGTTCCTAGCGAACATATGTAAATCCTTCACAAGGATGAATTTGTCTACTTGTTGTGGGGGACAAAAACTAAGTCCCAGCCTTAAGACCTCCAGTTCAATTGGGGTAAGTTGATATGATGATAAATTGATCACATCTAGTCCCGACCTATTGTTGGCTGTTTGATTACGAACGGGTCCATCTTTCCAGTGCGCTGTACCAAAGGGGTGGTCGGAGGGTTGGGGGTGTTCCCTAAAGGGGCGGAGCCCGCATTAGAGTTACGACCTTGGAGTGTTTTAGGTACGGCACCCAACTCCCGTTGGGATCCTGCTCCAACGTCTTCAAACATAGGTAGTGGTATGCTGGTTCCTGAACAGGAAGCACCCGAGGCCCCCTCCACTTGATCTGACTGTGGATTGCTGGGGGGATACTTATGGGGAGACATCATGCGTCTTTTATTTAATCCTCCATTATTTTGGTGTTCATGACTGTTACCTCGTTTGGGTAGGTGTCCCCTTCCATGTGACCCCCGTGTTGTTTTAGGTGGTGGTTTGTAGGATGAAACTGATGATGATGATACTGAGACGTCCGAGTCAGATTTGTATGATGTTTTCATATTCCTGTTTGTTCGGGAGTACCTCCCTTGTCTATTGCTATACCCCCTAGGCCAGCGATAGGCATATCCTCCCGAGAAGGCAAGTTTATCTTTATAGAATTTATTTTCTTTTTTCGTGACTATGTCTTTATTATAGTTTTCCAAGTATTGCATCAATTCGTTTTCTCTTCTTTGGAAATCAGCATTTGATACGAGTTGATGTGCATTTATTTTCAGTGACTCAATCTCCTTGTCCAGGTCATTTAATTCCGTGCTGTATTTATTTTTCAGCATTTTAATCAGGTCTGCGGAACAGCTGTTTAAATTCTGTTCCCATTCCTCTTTGAATTTGGAGTCAGTCACCTCAAAGGAAGGGAATATCTGAATTCTGAGTCCCTGGGGGCAGATTCTGTCCCTTAGATATCGGTCAAAGAAACGAATGTGCCAGCCCAGGTTCGATTTTTTCTCCATAAGCCTTTTCAGTTTTAGGAAGAACACATCTAAGCTGACCTCTAATTGTGTGTGGGAGGTACACGTACTCTGTATATTGTCCAGGAATTGGTCCCAGTTAGTTCCCAAAAACTGGGACATTGTAAAAATTGATACCCTGTTTAAAAAGCAGGACTAAGATATTATACTTGGGAGCCGGAACTATCAGATCACCATGGAGAGAAATAGAAGGGGGGGGGGGGAAGAAGTCAGGAGCCCCACCGAAAGTGATCAAGAGAAGGGAGAGATACCATGCAGTTCAAAATTGTAAATAGTTGCTCAAAAATCGCACATAGAAAAAATAAATGTCTATGGGAGAAATCAAAAGTGCTAATTTTAAAGGCTTATATGCAAGTTATTGTCATAAAAAGTGTTTGGGGACCTGGGTCCTGCCCCAGGGGACATGGATCAATGCAAAAAAAAGTTTTAAAAACGGCAGTTTTTTCAGGAGCAGTGATTTTAATAATGCTTAAAGTCAAACAATAAAAGTGTAATATCCCTTTAAATTTCGTAACTGGGGGGTGTCTATAGTATGTCTGTAAAGGGGAGCATGTTTCCTGTGTTTAGAACAGTCTGACAGCAAAATGACATTTCGACGGAAAAAACCCATTTAAAACTACTCGCGGCTATTGCATTGCCATCCGACAATACACATAGAAGTTCATTGATAAAAACGGCATGGGAATTTCCCACAGGGGAACCCCAAACCAAAATTAAAAAAAACAAATGACGTGGGGTTCCCCCTAAATTCCATATCAGGCCCTTCAGGTCTGGTATGGATATTAAGGGGAACCCCGGCCAAAATTTAAAAAAAAAAATGACGTGGGGGTCCCCCTAAATTCCATACCAGACCCGCGCCAAAAAAAAAACAAAACGGCGTGGGGTCCCCCCAATAATCCATACCAGACCCTTATCCGAGCACGCAACCTGGCAGGCCGCAGGAAAAGAGGGGGAGACGAGAGTGCGGCCCCCCCCTCCTGAACCGTACCAGGCCACATGCCCTCAACATTGGGAGGGTGCTTTGGGGTAGCCCCCCAAAACACCTTGTCCCCATGTTGATGAGGACAAGGGCCTCATCCCCACAACCCTGGCCGGTGGTTGTGGGGGTCTGCGGGCGGGGGGCTTATCGGAATCTGGAAGCCCCCTTTAACAAGGGGACCCCCAGATCCCGGCCCACCCCTTGTGTGAAATGGTAAGGGGTTACTTACCCCTACCATTTCACTAAAAAACTGTCAAAAATGTTAAAAATGACAAGAGACAGTTTTTGACAATTCCTTTATTTAAATGCTTCTTCTTTCTTCTATCTTCCTTCATCTTCTTCTTCCTCTGGTTCTTCTGGTTCTTCCTCCGGCGTTCTCATCTAGCATCTCCTCCGCGGCGTCTTCTATCTTCTTCTCCTCGGGCCGCTCCACACCCATGGCATTGGGGGAGGCTCCCGCTCTTCTCTTCTTCTTTTCTTCTCTTCTTCTCTTCTTCATTTTCTTCTCCGGGCCGCTCCGCACCCATGCTGGCATGGAGGGAGGCTCTCGCTGTGTGACGGCGTCTCCTCGTCTGACGGTTCTTAAATAACGGGGATGGGGCCACCCGGTGACCCCGCCCCCCTCTGACGCACGGAACATGATGGGACTTCCCTGTGGCATTCCCCGTGACGTCACAGGGAAGTCCCATAAAGTCACTGTGCGTCAGAGGGGGCGGGGTCACCAGGTGGCCCCTCCCCCCGTTATTTAAGAACCGTCACACAGCGGGAGCCTCCCTCCATGCCAGCATGGGTGCGGAGCGGCCCGAGGAGAAGAAGATAGAAGATGCTGCGGAGGAGATGCTGGACGAGAACGCCGGAGGAAGAACCAGAAGAACCAGAAGAAGAAGAAGATGAAGGAAGATAGAAGAAAGAAGAAGCATTTAAATAAAGGAATTGTCAAAAACTGTCTCTTGTCATTTTTAACATTTTTGACAGTTTTTTTGTGAAATGGTAGGGGTAAGTACCCCCTTACCAGTTCACACAGGGGGGGGGGCGGGATCTGGGGGTCCCCTTGTTAAAGGGGGCTTCCAGATTCCGATAAGCCCCCCCGCCTGCAGACCCCCACAACCACCGGCCAGGGTTGTGGGGATGAGGCCCTTGTCCTCATCAACATGGGGACAAGGTGTTTTGGGGGGCTACCCCAAAGCACCCTCCCAATGTTGAGGGCATGTGGCCTGGTACGGTTCAGGAGGGGGGGGCCGCACTCTCGTCCCCCCCTCTTTTCCTGTGGCCTGCCAGGTCGCGTGCTCAGATAAGGGTTTGGTATGGATTTTTGGGGGGACCCCATGCCGTTTTTTTTTTTTTTGGTGTGGGGTTCCCCTTAAAATCCATACCAGACCTGAAGGGTCTGGTATGGAATTTGGGGGGACCCCCTCGTCATTTTTTTTTAAATTTTGGCCGGGGTTCCCCTGTGGGGAATTCCCATGCCGTTTTTATCAATGAACTTCTATGTGTATTGTCGGACGGCAATGCAATAGCCGCGAGTAGTTTTAAATGGGTTTTTTCCTTCGAAATGTCATTTTGCTGTCAGACTGTTCTAAACACAGGAAACATGCGCCCCTTTACAGGCATACTATAGACACCCCCCAGCTACAAAATTTAAAGGGATATTACACTTTTATTGTTTGACTTTAAGCATTATTAAAATCACTGCTCCTGAAAAAACGGCCGTTTTTAAAACTTTTTTTTGCATTGATACATGTCCCCTGGGGCAGGACCCAGGTCCCCAAACACTTTTTATGACAATAACTTGCATATAAGCCTTTAAAATTAGCACTTTTGATTATTCATGTTCGTGTCCCATAGACTTTAACGGTGTTCGCATGTTCGAACAAATTTTTTTCCTGTTCGCATGTTCTGGTGCGAACCGAACAGGGGGGTGTTCGGCTCATCCCTAAACACCATGTAAAACAATAGAAAAATTACATCAGATACAGCAACAGACTGGACAGCTCATACAGTTTGTGGGACAGATGCTTGTACAGAGCTAAAGAAATGGGATAACTATAACAAAATATATGTAATTAGACAATAACCCAGGAGAACCAAGATTGCGATGATCTTCCAAATTTTCTTAATATACCAGCACGCAGTGAGAACGTTTTTCATATTCCATTTTTCCTGTACAATCACTTTAAGGGGTGAACAAAGGGAAAAAGTATAGAGCTAAGTGGGTGGGTTGTAGGTCACTTCACAGGAGGGTGGTGGGTCAGAGGGGTCAGGAGGAGCCTTTCAGGAGCTTGATCATGGGAAGTCATTCCAGAATTTTATACAGAGCTTAAAGTAGTCCCATCTGCTCACCCTACAGTTTTCTTGAGTTAAGTAGCTTTATACAAGATATTTGTCATGACAAACCGACAGCTAGGGGGCCTTTGGTGTTTTGAACAGTAAGGTGGACTGTGGAGCTGTATGAAGGCCTCTTTTTTGGTGGTTGTAATGGGTCCCTTGGGATTCCCAGAGAGCTTCAAGCTTAAAGCGGTAGTAAACTGCATCATTGTTTTTTTAAACCCTGCAAGGCAAAGGCATAATGAGCTAGTATGCATTGCATACTAACACATTATCAAATACTTACCTAACAACGAAGCCCTCCAGCGTAGGAGATATTCACTGTACCTACAGGTAAGCCTTATTATAGGCCTACCTGTAGGTACAAGTGCCAAAAAAAGGTTTACTTCCACTTTAAGTAAGAGGTTCTCAAGACAGTGAGGTGCAGCTGGAGCCTGTTTTTTTGTTTCTGGGATCAAAGGCACCTTTCTTGGTTATTAATATTGTTATTATATATTTAAATGGTTGTATAACCGTGGCTGCTGTAGCCAAATGAGCCCATTATAACACAGTCTGTTTAGGAGGAGCATTGAGGGAACTTAAAGTAGAAGTCCATGCAAAAACTAAAATCCCTGCATCTATAGACACCAGCATTCTAAGACCTCGTACACACGGTTTGATTGTTGTACGACCAAGCGTCTGATTTTTGTCACTTTATACTGGATCACTATCTACCGGAGAGTAACCATCTTTTTTGTCATACATACCATGTAACCTATTGTTTTCTGTTTTGTTTTTGATGTTTTGTATACTTTTGAAGTATTTTTTCATGTCTTTTTAATAACGGTCATCTTACGATCTAATGTTTTTATGTACATTCAATTAAAAATATACTTTTTTCACTATATATGTGTCTGTTGCCTACAAAGTCCCAATCAAAGGGGATCTTTTTTTCTTACTTCAGCCTCAGAAGGTTTTACCCCCCTCCTGACCAGAGCACTTTTTACAATTTGGCACTGCGTCACTTTACCTGGTAATTGCGCTGTTATGCAAAGTTGTACCCAAACGAAATTTGCGAATTTTTTTCCCCACAAATAGAGCTTTCTTTTGGTGCTATTTGATCACCTCTGTGGTTTTTATATTTTGCGCTATAATCAAAAAAAGAGTGACAAGTTTGAAAAAAAATTTTTTTTTTTGCTATAATAAATATCCCAAAAAATGTTTTTAAAAAATAATTTCTTCATCAGTTTAGGCCAATATATATTCTTCTACATATTTTTGGTAAAAAAATTGCAATAAGCATATATTGATTGGTTTGTGCAAACGTTATAGCGTCTACAAACTATGAGAAAGATTTATGGCATTTTTATTATTTTTTTTTACTAGTAATGGTGGTGATCTGCCATTTTTAGCAGTATTGCGACATTGTGATGGACAGAATGGACACTTTTGATAAATTTTTGGGACCATTGACATTTATACAGCGATCAGAGCTTTAAAAAAATGCACTGATTACTGTGTAAATGTCACTGGTAGGGAAGGGGTTAACACTAGAGGGCGATCAAGGGGTTAAATGTGTGTTCCCTAAGTGTGTTCTAATTGTATGGGTATAGGACTTAGTAGGAGACATATCGCTGTTCCTACTTACTAGGAACAAACAACATTTCTCCTCTCCTCTGACAGCACAGGGATTTGTGTGTGCCTGCCACACGCATCAGGTCCCCGCCGTGCAGTGAGCGCGTACCCCTCCGGCAGGTCTTAAAGGAAACCCCGTACGGGTACAGGGTTTTGCACAGGGGTCCCATTCTGCCCCCGTAAATAGACGTAAGCCAGTCGGGAACCTGTTAAAGAGGTATTAAACCCAAAAGCAAACATTTCTTGTATTGCAGCTTACCAATTCTTAGATGTGAAGGCTGAATTTGTTTTCTTTTTTAGTCTTTCTTTCTTTTATTTTCACCTGGCGATCTGGCCAGTAAATCTGTTGTTTTTCAAAAGAACAAGCTTTCCTGTAAATGTAGCAGATAAGAGTGGTGAAACAACCATTGACAGGGGTGCCTACAATGATCAGATTTTATTTATTCATGTTATCCCAAAATAAAATAAAAAAACTGTTGCTGTAACTGCTTGTGTAATTGCAGTGTGAGTTGGAGTTTGGCTTTAATTTGTTAATAAATCGATATCTGCTAGTCCATCTAACACACCCCTCCCCCGAGGCTAACAAGGCTGCTGTCTGCTGTGCCTCATCTAATGACTGGTAAACTGCGATACATTACATTTTTTGTTTTGAGTGTAATACCGCTTTAATTAACGAGTCCCCCAGTCATGTCAATTAGGAGCAACCTGCAAGGTCTTCTTGCCATGATTAAATAGCTAAAATTTTAACCATTACTTGTAACCCTGAAGACATCTGTTGGCAGGTGTAGGGTGTACTGCCTTTTAGAGATGACACGCCCCGGTGATGTTAGTGGGTGGAGTATGTGCCCTTTTTTTATCAATTGTGGGTGTGGCCCAAGGAAAAAGGAGCATGGGAATAGGTCACCCCTGATCTGTACCAGAGAGAGTGAGTAATAAGCAGGGTTGCCAACCTCCCACAACTTTTTTTACTGACAGAACATGGAACATTTACTTACAGAGCACATTTTTTACCGCCACCCTGAAAAAATAACTACCCAGCGGAAGTTAACAATGTCCGATCTTTGGTATTAGGGAGAGATACAGTTGGTGTCAGCGGGAGGACTAGTGCCCCATTTTTAAAAAACAAAAAACAATACTGCGCTTGTGTAGTAAATGAAAATCATTAGATTGAAATAAAATAAGGCAGCAACAATGAAGTGTGAGATATAACACAAAAAATAGTTGAAGAAAAAGTTGCGCTAATGTATATTAAAAAGTGAACATAGTCCAACAGGTGATCTAAATGATCCAATCCGATCAACAATGAGTGATGCGGTTCAAAACAATTGGTATCCAGTAATATCCTCCACCAAGTACATACAGGGATATATAATGCAATACTGACACATAATCACACACATAGGTTGGACTTGATGGACTTGTGTCTTTTTTCAACCTCACCTACTATGTAACTATGTAACTAAGTGACGTCACCAATGTTTAGTCAAGATGTACTCTTATGCCCCGTACACACGGTCGGACTTTGTTCGGACATTCCGACAACAAAATCCTAGGATTTTTTCAGACGGATGTTGGCTCAAACTTGTCTTGCATACACACGGTCACACAAAGTTGTCGGAAAAAACGATTATTCTGAACGCGGTGACGTAAAACACGTACGTCGGGACTATAAACGGGGCAGTGGCCAATAGCTTTCATCCCTTTATTTATTCTGAGCATGCGTGGCACTTTGTGCGTCAGATTTGTGTACACACGATCGGAATTTCCGACAACGGATTTTTTGTCGGAAAATTTTATATCCTGCTCTCAAACTTTGTGGGCCGGAAAATCCGATGGAAAATGTGTGATGGAGCCTACACACGGTCGGAATTTCCGACAACAAGGTCCTATCACACATTTTCCGCTGGAAAATCCGACCGTGTGTACAGGGCATTACTCACATGGTGGACCCTCTAATTATGGAAGGTCAAATTTGCTTAGGATATATCTGCTGATAAGGCGTCCAAAAAGGTATAGTACAGGCAGTCCACGTTTCTCCAGCCGTTTCTCCCGCACTAGGATTGAACCATCATGGCAGCCAAGCAGTAAACAAAAATTATAAATAACCCTGTAAGGCCCTCTGTTGTAATATTACAACATCACTTTGAACTCTACTAAAATTACCCATTTTTTTTCTGCCTAAAGACCAAATTTACATACTTAGTAGGACGTATTGTTCAGGCTAGCTCTGATATTGGATGGTAAAATGTGTAAATAGGCCTGTTTACCTGGACATGAAGTCAGTCAACCTGTGAACTTGCCTTGAAGCACACAACTGGGCTTGATAATGGAAGATTAAAGTAAGTAAATTGCCTGAAATATTTTTTCTGTGATTAATAACATGTCTAGCTCATGCATATATCAAGGTACTGTTGAATGCATTGATAATATTAGATTTTGAGCTTAAGTCTGTGTTGTAGTTTTACAACGTTGGGTTAGAGGAGTAGCAAAATTTTCCTGTGCACCTTGCAGTTTTCACTGGTTCCATGTGGTAAAAAAAGCCAAATAAATACTGTTTTTGATCATTCACAATGCCAGCTTGAGATTAGATCAAAATGTAATGGTTAATACTTGAAAAATTCAAGTTTAAATTAAGTAATACATTATTTATTATTTATCTTTTAATGTACTATACAGTATCTCACAAAAGTGAGTATACCCCTCACATATTTATAAATATTTTATTATATCTTTTCATGTGACAACACTGAAGAAATGACACTTTGCTATAATGTAAAGTAGTGAGTGTACAGCTTGTATAACAGTTTAAATGTGCTGTCCCCTCAAAATAACTCAACACACAGCCATTCATTTCTAAACCGCTGGCAACAAAAGTGAGTACACCCCTAAGTGAAAATGTCCACATTGGGCCCAATTAGCCATTTTCCCTCCCCGGTGTCATGTGACTCGTTGGTGTTACAAGGTCTCAGGTGTGAATGGGGAGCAAGTGTGTTAAATTTTATTGTTATCGCTCTCACTCTCTCATACTGGTCACTGGAAGTTCAACATGGCAACTCATGGCAAAGAACTCTCTAAGGATCTGAAAAAAAGAATTGTTGCTCTACATAAAGATGGCTTATGCCGCGTACACACGGTCGGACTTTGCAGCTACAAAAGTCGGACAGCCTGTCCGACATACTTCCGGCGTACCTTCGGCGGACTTGGGGCAGACTTTCTTACGAACGGACTTGCCCACACACGACCACACAAAAGTACGCCAGCTTAGTACGCTGTGACGTACACCAAGTCCGACGAGACTATAAAACGGAAGTTCAATAGCCCGTACGACACCCTTTGGGCTCCTTCTGCTAATCTCGTGTTTATCTCGTGTTAGTAGAAGTTTGGTGAGAGACGATTCGCGCTTGTGAGACTCGTATTTTTCAGTTCGTTTTAACTGTTGTTCAGTCTGTGCTTGTGAGGTTTGTATCTGCTTTTCAGTGCGTTTGGTCAGTTGGCATTGAGAAATCTTTGTTTTATTGGCCGCTCGTTCCTGATTTTCAGGTCATTCTTCACAGGCCTTGCTGTTCTTCAGTGCGTTCTGTTTAGTGCGTTCTGACCAGCCGACCGTTTTGAAGCCATGTTACCTGTACGTACTCGTCGTAGAGCTCGTGCATTGTATGTGCTTGGTGCTGTAGTTTATTCTTCAGCCCAAGACCAGTCCATGAACAGGGCGAGGAGGAGTTCATGGACCAAGAATTGGTTGCTTCAGCGTGACCAGTTCTGTCACATGCCTTTGCTCCGTGAGATCCGTGAGAATAATCCTGAGGATTTCAGGAACTTTCTCCGGATGACGGACCCCGTTTTTGATCGTTTGGTGGCTTTGCTGACCCCCTATATCAGCAGGCAGGATACCTGCATGAGGCAAGCCATCACTCCGGAGCAGAGGCTGGTCGCTACCTTGCGGTATTTGGCCACAGGGAGAAGCCTGCAGGACCTTAAGTTCTCGACAGGCATCTCCCCCCAGGCTCTGGGGATCATTATCCCAGAGACCTGTTCTGCCATCATACAGGTCCTGCAGAAGGACTATATTAAGGTAAGCTATTTTTATTTTATTAGCATCACATGTTCTTTTATGTAATCTTTGATAATGTAATGTATTTCTTGCTTCAAACACTACTTCCCATCATTGCAATATAGTGTGAATGTCCCCTTTTTATCCTCACACATGCTGGGATTTTTTCCTGTTATTTTTTGTCATGCATGTATAGTTTCCTTCAATAACCTTCCCAGCATGAAGTGATGGGAACATATCCACCTAGTCTACTCATTTTGAATGTATTTTGTTGGAGTGTATTTAGTGTGCTTATAATTAGCAATTAGCTAGATTTCACAACCCCCCCCCCACCTGAACTCACTCCAAATAGTGTGCTGCTAATTAGCAATTAGCTAGATTTCACAACCCCCCCCCCCCCACCTGAACTCACTCCAAATAGTGTGCTGCTAATTAGCAATTAGCTAGATTTCACAACCCCCCCCCCCACCTGAACTCACTCCAAATAGTGTGCTGCTAATTAGCAATTAGCTAGATTTCACAACCCCCCCCCACCTGAACTCACTCCAAATAGTGTGCTGCTAATTAGCAATTAGCTAGATTTCACAACCCCCCCCCCACCTGAACTCACTCCAAATAGTGTGCTGCTAATTAGCAATTAGCTAGATTTCACAACCCCCCCCCCACCTGAACTCACTCCAAATAGTGTGCTGCTAATTAGCAATTAGCTAGATTTCACAACCCCCCCCCACCTGAACTCACTCCAAATAGTGTGCTGCTAATTAGCAATTAGCTAGATTTCACAACCCCCCCCACCTGAACTCACTCCAAATAGTGTGCTGCTAATTAGCAATTAGCTAGATTTCACAACCCCCCCCCCCCCCACCTGAACTCACTCCAAATAGTGTGCTGCTAATTAGCAATTAGCTAGATTTCACAACCCCCCCACCCCCACCCTCGTTAAAATTTGCTTGAATGTTCTGTGGTGTTGATTTGTCTAAAGCAAATCTATGTTGCACTTTGCAAAATGCATGTGCACTCTACAAGTGCATTTGTTCCAGTGCTTTAGTAAATGAGCAGAAGCTCTGCTGATTTCCATCATCAAATCATATGCAAGCCTCAAAGTGTTTTCATTAATTGCCCTTGCATGTGATTGTGTACTCTTTGCAACATGAATGCCTTTTGACATTACCTCATTTACTGTAAGCTGGTTAGCAACTGCACCTGCAGAGTGCGACAACTGCAGTCTTGTAGCCTTTGTTATCCCTAAATTCCTGCGTGTTGTTAAAGTAATTTTTTTTGGGGATTTCACAACCCCCTAAAATGTAATCAATGTTCTATCAGAGGGGGTGAGCAATCTGATAAGTGTGCCTTTTTCCATATTAGTTATTCCAGAAGAATTAAATTATTGAATGTTATACTGATGCTGGGGAATAATGTTTTTAATTGTCTAATTTTCTTGCAATGTTAGCTTCCAAATTAATTGATTTTGGTTTTCTTGTTTGATTCCCCAGTTTCCTTCAACGCCACAGGAATGGCAGACTGTGGCATCCCATTTTGCCAGCCGTTGGGACTTTCCCAATTGTGGAGGGGCTATAGATGGGAAACATGTCCACATTGTGCCACCACCCCATTCGGGGTCATATTATTTTAATTATAAGGGGTTCCACAGTATTGTTTTAATGGCGGTGGTGTCGGCACACTATGATTTTTTATATGTGGACGTGGGGAAGAATGGCCGGATGTCGGATGGAGGAGTATTTGCCCAGACGGAGTTCTGCCAGCGTCTCCAGAGTGGTGGCCTGGGATTGCCACCTGATGAGGATAACGTGGAAGGACTCCCCTTTGTCTTCATTGCCAATGAAGCCTTCGCTCTGAGCAAGCACCTCATGAGGCCATTCCCCCAAAGAACCCTCACCCCGGAGAGGAGGGTTTTTAATTACCGGCTGGCCAGAGCTAGAAGAGTGGTTGAGAATGCGTTTGGAATTCTGGCCAGCCGGTTCCGCCTGTTTCAAACAGCCATTAATTTGGCGGAATACAAACTTAATTTTATAATTTTATCATGCTGCATTCTGCACAACTTTTTAAATAAGCATTCTGCCAATTATATAGGCACAGTTGGGCCTGAGGCCGGACAAATAGAAGCTAACCTTACAGGCCTGGATACTGTCCGTACTGGCTTGGCCCCCCAAAGTTCCCGTCAGGTTAGACAGCAATATGTTGATTATTTTATGGGTAGGGGGGCCATTGCAATGGGCCAGAATATATAATTTTTTGACAATAAAAAAAATATTGCTGAAATCTGGCATTATATTTATTGCTTGCCTTTCTTTTGGGCTGTCTCCTAGGTTATGGTCGAGCAGTTGTAGTGCCAACTGTATTTGAATTTTAAAAATGTCTAAATAAGCTCCATTGCCACTGTAAACAACTTTTTGACAATTATAACCAAACTGATACTGAGCCTTGAAATAACAAACCACACATTTGTTAAAATCCTATAAAAGGAGATGTTTTTATTAATGGTTGTTATGCATTCAGTTCTGCATTTAGTATAAAATGTTCATAGACAAAAATATAATGGTATCTTAATGATGTAGCAAAATATAATTATATTTAAATATTTCTACCTAATCCACAAAAAAATATTTTTGGCTTTTGGATTTTCGAAAACAGGCTTTTTTTTTGGAAAATCAAGTTTTGTTTTTTTTTAAAAGCAAGTTTTTATTTTTATTTTTTTGGTTTTTTAAAATCAATTTTTTAAATTTTTTTGGTTTTTTAACATTAATTATTTTTTATTTTTTTGGTGTTTTAAAATCAATTTTTTAAATTTTTTTGGTTTTTTAACATTAATTATTTTTTATTTTTTTGGTTTTTTAAAATCAATTTTTTTTTTTTTTTTTTGGGTTTTTTAAAATCAATTTTTTTTTTTTTTTGGGTTTTTTAAAATCAATTTTATTTTTTTTTTTTTGGGTTTTTTAAAATCAATTTTTTTTTTTTTTTTGGGGTTTTTTAAAATCAATTTTTTTTTTTTTTTGGGTTTTTTAAAATCAATTTTTTTTTTTTTTTGGGTTTTTTAAAATCAATTTTATTTTTTTTTTTGGGGTTTTTTAAAATCAATTTTTTTTTTTTTTTTTTTGGGTTTTTTAAAATCAATTTTTTTTTTAATTTTTTTGTGTTTTTTAAAATCAATTTTTTTTTTTTTTTTTGGTGTTTTTTAGAAAATCAATTTTTATTTTTTTGTGGATTTTTGACAGCCCTCCTTTTTGACATTAGGTTAAACAGCCATTTATGTTATGCCAAAAAAAGAAAGAGAAGGCCCAGAATGGGGTCAGCAAAACAGGAAATGAAGGACATGATTGATGTTTTGGGGTTTAAAAAAGGGCATTTAGATTCGACCCAAAACATCAATCATGTCCTTCATTTCCTGCTGCATACGATCCAGCCGATTACGCATTTGATCCATGTCTTGATTCCAGGCCATTATTTGACCAATTAGACGTTGGGCACTTTCAGAGGTGAAATAGTCACTTCTTGTTGTTCCTAAAGTGGAATGAAACCAAAAAATGTCTTTAGAAATATGCACACATACATAGTTTACCTTACCAGAAATAAAGCTGTTGTCTCAGACACTGACCTGGTGGGGTGGCCATGTAGCCTAATTCCTCCACATCCTCGGGGGTGTCACTGTTGCTTGAATGAAGCACAACCAGATCCCCTAAAATAGAGTAGCCAAATTCAATTAAACAAAAGGCAGCCATGCATAGATTAACGTAAGCTGGTGTGTCAGACACTCACCTGGTGGGGTGCCCATGTCGCCCACCTCTCCTTCCTCCACATCCTCAATGGGACTTGGGCTGATTGCCCAATCCTGTTTTGCTTGGGGTGGACTGTGTTCTTGTGGTTGGCTGAGTGATTTTTCCCCTATGTGAAACAAAAAATTAGTAATCTAATTAGCACACAGATATTTTAGGACATAATAATTTTCCCACATTTGTAGTGAAGTGGTTTGTGTAGAGTTCCTATTTTAGTTCAATATTTAAAATTATAAAGACATACCGGATAGATAGATATCAATATCTCAAAATATAGTTAATAATCTTTTGATCTCTCTCTATATCTGGAACAAAATCTCTAAATATCTAACTAAATGTAAATCCAAAAAATTAAGAGAGCTTCAAATAGATATATATATATATAGATATAGATATATATATATATAGATATATAGATATATATATATATTTATATATAGATATATATATATAGATATATATATCTATATATATAGATATATATATCTATATATATATATATATCTATATATCTATAGATCTATATATCTATATATCTATATATCTATATATCTATATATCTATATATATATATATATATCTATCTATTTATATATATATATATCTATATATCTATATATTTATATATATATTTATATATATATATATATATATATATATATATATATATATATATATATATATATATATATATATAAATATAAATATATATTTATATATTTATATATATATTTATATATATATATATATATATATATATATATATATATATATATATAAATATATATATATATATATATATAAATATATATATATATATATATATATAAATATATATATATAAATATATATATATTTATATATATATATATATAAATATATATATATATATAGATATAGATATATATATATATATTTATATAGATATATATATATTTATATAGATATAGATATAGATATAGATATAGATATAGATATAGATAGATAGATATGGATATGTAACGAGGTTTATTAAAAGATCGTTTAAAACGATGAACAAAAATCGTATAGGAAGGAAAAGCACATGGAGCAGTATACAAGGTAATAAACACAAGAGAAAAACACGACAAGTACTTTTTTTAAGAACTTTCCGGATACGTCGGTATTGATCCGGCTCCCTGAGTTTCAGGTCAGACCATCTTTTGCGCAATTGATCTTTGGAGCGCTGGACCCCAAATGATGCCTGCAAAGTCTCCACGACCTTCGCCATTATTTTGGCCTTGCGCAAATTTGGCCGTGCGTACGGCCCATAATTGCCATCATAGTCGTCTTTGTGAAGAATGGCCACCATCTCCACCATCTCTTTGAAACTCATATTAGAGGCCTTAAATCTAGGCCTCATAGATTTCGTTGACGTTCCAGACGTTCCAGCCTCCGGGCTGTCTCCACTACCTGAGGTCGTCAACATTTCAGGTGTCTCCGCCATTCTTTAACTCCACTACGCGCCGTAACAAAAAAGGGGCGGAGAACATGAGTTAATTTCGAACGTCAGGGGCGGGCGACGCAGGCGGAGTTTCACACATGCGTAGTGTATAAAGGAGGGCCTTTCGCACGTGTCGTACGTACGTTCTGTGCGTCAAATTAGGGGGCGGAGAACATGAGTTAATTTCGAACGTCAGGGGCGGGCGACGCAGGCGGAGTTTCACACATGCGTAGTGTATAAAGGAGGGCCTTTCGCGCGTGTCGTACGTACGTTCTGTGCGTAGGTGATAGTGGACCAGGACGTTCCAAAACGAAGGTAATTTGAGATATATATTTTTTTTTGGGGGGGGTTTATGGTCATGACTTTGTAGCAAGCGGCCTATATGGCTTGATAGATTGATGAGGCCTACATAGGGAGAAGATGATGAGGGGTTAGCAGAAACATATAATAAGTGTTTTTGGTCTTGTGACTTTCTCTTTTCCAGATATAATGAATCCCCTATTGAAGGATCCAGAGTTCCTTACTTCTTTTATTTCAAAGTATCGAGAGATGAGGAATTTGTGGGAGGTGAAACACCCTCAGTATTATGCCAAGCATGTGAGGAAGTCAACGCTGGAGAGACTTCTGTCCTTTGTCCAGGAGACCATCCCGGGAGCAACAATGGAGACAGTGCTCAAGAAAATTGGGGTCTTGAGGAACATGTATAAAAGGGAGCATAGGAAGATCCAGGAATCAAGGAGATCAGGAGCATCAGCAGATGATGTTTATGTACCCAGGCTGTGGTACTACAATCAACTCCGTTTTCTTGATGACCAGAATGAAGCCAGGGCATCACTTTCAACCCTTCCCTCCACCCTTCCCTCCACCCTTCCCTCCACCCCAGCAGAGGCTGATGAGGAGCAAGCTGGGTCTTCCATCCTGGATGAACCGGATATGACCATCTGGAGTCAGGTAAATTATTTTAACAAATATTTACTGTACTAATATTAATGATGTTAACTGGATGTTATAATTGTCTCAAATAATTTAGCACTCCAAATTGTGTATACATATCAAATGATAGTAGTGACTAAATATGTTTGGCACCTGCTTGAAATAATTAGGGTGTCTGATTAGACTCTTTTATTAAAGAGATGTATTCACATTGAATTTGCTAGTCATGAGAAGCAAACTGTGTGTCATTGATGAACCCAAAAAAAGAAACTAAAACTATTGTCCTTTTTTTATACACAGGATGAGTCCATCCAGGAGGAATGTGGGGAAAGAGGCAGGCAGGAGGAGACCGGGCCCATGGACAGCCTGGAGGAGGCCGGATTCACCATCATCCTGGAGGAGGCTGGGCCCAGTGTCAGGCAGGAGGTGGCTGCTCCCAGTGAGGTGGCTGGGCCAAGTGAGGTGGCTGGGCCAAGTGAGGTGGCTGGGCCCAGTAGGAGCCTCACCCAATCCCAAGTGCCTCCCCTCCACCTTCCCAAAAAAAGGGCCAGGAAGGGGATGGTCACACAGGACGCGTCCCTGCGCCTCATGCAACAGGCCACCCGTTTTTTAACAAGCCCCCCCGAAGCGGAAGAAGCCTATGGCTGCTACTTAGCCAGCAGGCTTCTTCAGATGGATTGGGAGCAGCGCCTCATTTGTGAGCGCCTATTTGGGGAAACAATCCATAAGGGGCTGCAGGGCACGCTAACCAAAAACACCCAACTACATGAGGCAGCCCCCCCCCCTCCTCCTCCTCCTCCTCCTCCTCCTCCTGCCACAACTGAAACACCAGAGCCACAGCCTCAAAAGAAGGCTACAGGGAAGGCTACAGGGAAGGCTGCAGGGAAGGCTGCAGGGAAGGCTGCAGGGCAGCGTGGAGGAAAGGCTGCAGGGAAGAGAAGAAAGTGATGACCTGGGTTCAGTCTGGTCTGACAGAAGACGCAGGCTGTTGTAGGACCACAGTCTGGGGACATCTAGATCATCTGCTGGTGCTGTTGATCTCTGGGATTCTTGGACCAGATTGTGCTCCCTCTTATATGGACTCCTCAAGATCCCAATTTTCTTGTACACCGACTTTTTCCAGCGTTGACTTCCTCTTTATTTTATTTTGACCATGAATAAATGGATCTTTTTTGAGTTTAGCAAAAGACTTTATGTGTTTTCTTTTAAATCATTGATTTTACACACAATGTTAAATAAACAAGGGACAACAATCTCATTGAGTTTTAAAAAAACACACCAAAAATACATTACTAATGTTAATAATGTTCAAGTGGTAAGTCTTGAAAATAAAAAAATATACATAAACAAAAACGGTGCTTTGGGTTAACTTTATCTAAAAACTAAAAAATAATCACTAGAAAAAAAAAAAAAGAATAATGGGTTCTTTGTGGTAACTTTACAAACCTAAAAAAAAAAAAAAAAAAATAAGGGAAAAAGTATTATTAGTATGGAAACATTGTTTATAAAAAGCATACTATATCATTCATGAGATCAAAGAGAAAAAGAATTCAGAAATCAGTTTGGGAGAACTCTGATTATGAACAGCAAAACACCTTCGTTCTTTAGAGCATTCGTAAAGAAGAAATAAAATGCGCTGCATTCAACGATCACAGATTTTGCAGCGTGATGAATGTGCTACCTACAATACGAACACTAGTTTTACTAGACCGAGTGCTTCCGTTTAGTTTTTGCTTATGAGCATGCGTCATTTTTTTGTCCGTAGGACTAGCATACAGACGAGCGGACTTCGGGGTCCGTCGTAGTTACGACGTAAAGATTTGAAGCATGTTTCAAATCTAAAGTACGTCGGATTTGAGGCTAAAAAAGTACGTTGAAAGTCCGAAGAAGCCCACACACGATCGGATTACCAGCCAGCTTTAGTCCGTCAGCGTCCGTTGGACTTTTGTAGACGAAAAGTCCGACCGTGTGTACGCGGCATTAGGCTATAAGAAGATTGCCAAGACCCTGAAACTGAGCTGTAGCATGGTGGCCAAGACCATACAGCGATTTAACAGGACAGGTTCCACTCAGAACAGGCCTCGCCATGGTCGACCAAAGAAGTTGAGTGCACATGCTCAGCGTCATATCCTGAGGTTGTCTTTGGGAAATAGATGTATGAGAGCTGCCAGCATTGCTGCAGGGGTTGAAGGGGTGGTGGGTCAGCCTGTCAGTGCTCAGACCATAAGCAGCACACTGCATCAAATTGGTCTGCATGTCTGTCGTCCCAAAAGGAAGCCTCTTCTAAAGATGATGCACAAGAAAGCCTGCAAACAGTTTGCTGAAGACAAGCAGACTAAGGACATGGATTACTGGAACCATGTCCTGTGGTCTGATGAGACCAAGATAATATTTGGTTCAGATGGTGTTAAGCGTGTGTGGAGGCAACCAGGTGAGGAGTACAAAGACAAGTGTGTCTTGCCTACAGTCAAGCATGGTGGTGGGAATGTCATGGTCTGGGGCTTCATGAGTGCTGCCAGCACTGGGGAGCTACAGTTCATTGAGGGAACCATGAATGCTAACATGTACTGTGACATACTGAAGCAGAGCATGATCCCCCCCCTTCAGAAACGGGGGCGCAGGGAAGTATTCCAACATGATAACGACCCCCAAACACACCTCCAAAACGACCACTGCCTTGCTAAAGAAGCTGAGGGTAAAGGTGATGGACTGGCCAAGCATGTCTCCAGACCTAAACCCTATTGAGCATCTGTGGGGCATCCTCAAACGGAAGGTGGAGGAGCACAAGGTCTCTAACATCCACCAGCTCTGTGATGTCATCATGGAGGAGTGGAAGAGGACTCCAGTGTCAACCTGTGAAGCTCTGGTGAACTCCATGCCCAAGAGGGTTAAGGCAGTGCTGGAAAATGATGGTGGCCCCACAAAATATTGACACTTTGGGCCCAATGTGGACATTTTCACTTAGGGGTGTACTCACTTTTGTTGCCAGCAGTTTAGACATTAATGGCTGTGTTGAGTTATTTTGAGGGGACAGCAAATTTACACTGTTATACAAGCTGTACACTCACTACTTTACATTGTAGCAAAATGTCATTTCTTCAGTGTTGTCACATGAAAAGATATAATAAAATATTTACAAAAATGAGAGGGGTGTTCTCACTTTAGTGAGATCCCGTATGTATATACTTAATTTGTCCTGTTGTGTTTTCTGGATAGTGCCTCAATATATGCTTGCTACATGAGGGACAGGTGATAATGTTCCGGTATATGGAGGGGCTATAGGTGCTAATCGCATAATAAGCATTAAGCACAATAGGCTAGCCAGACAGTATTGAGTTGCCTCTGTGGATTGTGTTTATTGACTGGAATGTGTGAAGTCTTAAAATTAAAAATTCCATTTTGTAAACAATTTGACAGTGTCTGAGATATAAAAAAAAAAAAAAAACTTTGGAAACATAGACCATGTCTTGATGCGTTCAGGGAGAAATGCCTGCAGGTGGTACAGGAAGAACACAACTCTGTAGATGAAATGATGATTCATTTTAGGGGGAAATTTAGCAGCATCAAGCAATACATGCGTGGCAAGCTACATCCATGGGGGTTCAAGGTGTGGGTAGGGACAGGCATCTCTGGCATACTGTATGACTTTGATGTGTGTCATTACACTGGAACAGTCAGGCAGGTACGCCCTCCAAATGTAACCTTGATAGTGAGAAAAGCCTAAAGAAAAAGGGCAGAGGAAACTTTGATGTCAGAGTGGAGGCGAGCCACAACATCTGTGCATTGAAATGGTTTGACAACAGGGAGGTCACACTGATTCAACACTGGGACAAAGGCACCAAAATATATGTTGAAATTGAGAGGCCTTAAATTGTGGGTGTCTATAACAAATTCATGGGTGGTGTGGATATGTTGAATTCATTTGCAGCATAATTTAAGTTTCCTTTGAGATCCCGCCGCTGGTACATTTACATCTTCTGGCACACCATAATCCTAGCTGTGATCAACGCATGGCTGCTGTACAAACAGGACTGCAAAGCAATGAATGCAAGAAAAAATACTAAACAGGAGGCTGTTTCAAGCCCGGTTAGCATCCTCACTTATCCTAGTTGGCACAACTGTCATAAAACCAAAGAGAGGGCAACCAGGTTTAATTCACGGGAGCCCAATTCCGCAGACAGGGAGCCCCTTAACCACTTCTCGACCGGCGCACGCCGATGTACGTCGGCAGAATGGCACAGCTGGGCAAATGGGCATACCTGTAAGTCCCATTTGAATTCCCCGCCGTGCCATTGCGTGCACGCTGCCGGTGGCGCGCGCGTGCGCCGGTGGAGCGCGCGTGCGCTGGCCGGGAGCTCCGTGAGTCGGGTCGCGGGTCCCGCGGACTTAATCTCCACGGGGATACCCGCGATCACCTCACAGAGAGGACGAACGGGGAGATGCTGATGTAAACAAGCATCTCCCCGTTCTGCCTAGTGACAGTCTCACTGATCTTTGCTGTCTGTCATCGGGAGCAGAGATCAGTGACGTGCCACAGCTAGCCCATCCCCCCCTACAGTTAGAAATCACTCCCTAGTACTGACTTAACCCCTCCTCGCCCCCTAGTGGTTAACCCCTTCACTGTCAGTGTCATTTACACAGGAATCAGTGCATTTTTATAGCACTGATTGCTGTATAAATGACAATGGTCCCAAAAATGTGTCAAAAATGTCCGATGTGTCCGCCATAATATCACAGTCAAAATAAAAATCGCTGATCGTCGCCATTACTAGTAAAAAAAAAAATTATTAATACAAATGCCATAAAACTATCCCCTATTTTGTAAACGCTATAACTTTTGTGCAAACCAATCAATAATCGCTTATTGCTATTTTTTTTACCAAAAATATGTAGAAAAATACGTATCGGCCTAAACTGAGGAAAAAAAATGTTTTTTTAATTATTTTTTGGGGATATTTATTATAGCAAAAAGTTAAAAACAATGCGTTTTTTTCAACATTGGCGCTATTTTTTTGTTTATAGCGCAAAAAATAAAAACCGCAGAGGTGATCAAATACCACCAAAAGAAAGCTCTATTTGTGGGAAAAAAAGGAGTTCAATTTTGTTTGGGAGTCACGTCGCACGACCGCGCAATTGTCAGTTAAAATGGCACAGTGCCGAATCGCAAAAATTGCTCTGGTCAGGAAGGGGGTAAAATCCTCCGGGGCTGAAGCTGTTAAATGACAGGAAGAGACCATACACAGAAAAAGGGAGTCCTTCAAATGGCACCCCAGCCAAAAGGTCAACTCTACATCCACCAAAAGACATTTGCAAGGACATGTATGGACATTTCCCTATAAAAACAAGTAGAGGACGCTGCAGACAATGTGGTATAGGATATACGAACAACCTTTGCAGCAAGTGCAATGTCCGCCTCTGCTTCTCGGAGGACAAGAACTGCCTTTGGGACTATCATAACTGAGCATGGCTATAAACATAGCTACACATAATAAATGTCAAAGTTTTAATTCAATGCAGTAGGCTTTGTAAAAACTGTTTGAACATAGTTTATAATAAATGATTATTAATAAAAAATATGACTTGTATCATTATTATTTTGTGATAATTACTGTATAGATATATAGAATACTGTTGAAGGACTTATCAAGCAGAAAGCCCTCCAAATAAACCCTTTGTTGGTCTCTACATTTGTTCTGACAGTATGAGTAAAATTACTGAAATTCTGCTACCAAACACTGACGACACCCAACTCTACTTTCGCATCACCGGGCAAAAAAACCATCATCAACAATTAGAAGAATGCCTCAGTTCAATTGATGACTGGATGACCCTCAGCTCCCTCAAACTTAACGGCGCAAAAACAGAACTTCTTCTACATGCCAACAAAAATTCCAAAATTAAGACCCCGTGGACACCTCCCACCATCTTAGGACAGACCATCGCTCCAAGCATCAAAGCCAAGAGTCTCTGAGTCATCTTTGACTCAGGAATGACAATGGATGCACAAATAGAATCAGTGGTGAGCGGTTCTCACCATCTCCTCCACCTCCTATGCAGACTCATCCCCTTCATCCCAGAAGAAGATAAAGCGGCAGTTGTGGGAACAATCATCAATTCCCGACTCGACTACGCAAATTCGCTCTATTTAGGACTACCCCAATATCAGCTTGCGCGCTTACAACTCATTCAAAACACGGCGGCAAGACTGTTAACAGGAAAAAAACCCTGGGAATCTATTTCACCATCCCTAAAGTCCCTACACTGGCTAACCGTAAAGAATCAGATCAAATTCAAGACCCTCTGCCTCACCCACAAATGCATACAAGGAAACGCTTCGCTATATCTTCAGGAGAAAATAAAACACTATACACCCAATCGCAGCCTTCGATCAGCTAACCAAAATCTCCTCATCATGCCCAAATATCGCTACAAAGCAAAGGGAGAACGAAGATTCGCAGTCCAAGGACCCCGACTATGGAACGCTCTTCCGACCCACATCCGCATGGAAAAAAACCATCAGGCCTTCAGGAAAAAACTAAAGACCTTCCTTTTCTAAGAGCTGGCAACAGAGAACGCATTCTAGCACCTTGAGGCGATTCAGTTCGCATTTGCAGCGCTCTACAAATCCTTCATTCATTCATTCATTCATTCAAACAGGCCCAATGTTGAAAAATTACGTTTGCCTAAAAACGTTCTAAAATTTCAAATGAAAACCCATTTATTTCTGCATTAGAGGCGTCCTACAACAATATCTAAAAGGTAAAAACATTTTTTTTGCAGTTCTCTTCTATATTTGTATCTTCTGGAGATAAACAAGGGGCCTCCCATAGTGTAAAACCTTTTAGGTAATTATTAAAAAGCAAATGCACATAGACGTTGGAAGTGCATAAGATATAAAACAGCTGCAGCAGGCATAAAAGCCAGAAAAGCTTGAAAAAGTACAAAAATCGTGAAGTAGGTTAGTGTTTCCTTGCCCGACCGGTTTTGTCACGATTGGACTTCTTCCGGGGCATAGGAAACACTTCTTGTCACTGCAATAAATACAAAACACATCAAGCCAAGCCTCGTTTTCACATGCGGGCTTGCACAATGCAAACCAATCCTCGTTTTGAGTGAACAGCAGAACTACGTGGTTGGTTTAAAAAACAGGAAGTGACAATTAAACCATGACCATGCATCACATCAGGGCACAATACTCCACAATAGGGAGGAAGCAATCCCATCTAGAACAACCAATCAAGGAAATTATATATAACTGGAACATCCCACTTCCAGAAGAGGATCACAGTGGCCATGGTCTCCCCGGCAGTAAAAAATAGCTAAGAGCACAGTGCGTGTTGTTTAATACAAATACATTTAAACAAAAAAACTAAAAAAAACTAAAGAAAACAGGGTGTAGCCAGTGATGCCATTAATAATATTAACTTACATCAAGTGTAGACTATCTAAGTTATCCACAAATAAATGAATAAATAAATACATTTAAAATTAATTTTAATATCTAAAATTTGAGAATAGAAATCGAATATAAAGTAGGTCTATGAATTATTTACAAAACAATTAATGTACCAATCCACATTCAAACTGTGTGGAATATAACTTTTCAAAATATAAATCCATTTTGTTTCCATCCTGGAGAGCTCTCATACCTTAAAGCTACCTCTCCAGTGTGAAACAAAATGGCCTATTCCTACAAAGAGGGTACCACGTGGGTCTCTGAGTTGTGAACTAAATCATAGTGGCGAGAGACACTGTCATTCTTGAATTCCTTGATAATATTGCTAATGTCTTCTTAAGTCTAACGTTAAGGGCCCTGGTGGTCCGGCCAACATATTGTAACCCACACGGGCATTGAACAAGGTATATCACATGCGTGGTACTACATGTAATAAATGGTTTAACTGTATATGTCCTATTCATGATACTAGAGCTGAACTCTACAATCTTTTTAATTTTGTGGCTATTATATTGGCAGACATGACATCTACCACATTTAAAAATGCCCACAAGTTTGTGGAAGAACGAGGGTCTGGAAGGAGGATCTAAAATGTTCTGTACTATTCTATCTAGAATTGATGGGCTTTGCCAAAAACTGTAATTTTGTTTCGTCTGTCCACAGCACATTCTCCCAAAAGGATTTTGGCTTCCTCAGGTGTAAGTTTTGGCAAACTCTTTCTCTCGTCCACATCCAGGGAGATTAGCTATAGTGCCATGGGCTGTAAACTTCTTGCCAATGTTGCGCACAGTGGACACAGGAACATTAAGATCTCTGGAGATGGACTTGTAACCTTGAGATTGCCCATGCTTTTTCACAGTTTGTATAAATAGAAATAGGTTTGGGCTTCGGACTTTCTGTACACAATACTTTATGCGTATCCACATCACCACTATGTGTTGATACTTTGTTCATTTAATTTTCACAGTTTGTGTTCTCAAATCCTCAGACAATTCTTTGCTGCTCTTTCTCTTCTCCATGCTCCATCTGGCACACAGAGACACACAACAGAACAATTGAGTCAGTTTTGCCGGTACTGGTTGCCGGTGTGATTTCTATATTGTCAGCACCTGTTAATTGATACGGGTGAGTTTAATTACAAATTACAGAAGCATCACAAACTTGGAATGCAATTATTTCTTACGATTTTGAGAAGGTGCCAAATACTTTGTCCAGTCCATATTTGGAGTTTTGCGTGGAATGTGTCAGATTTGGCTGTTTGTTTCTACACTTTTTTGTGTCATACCAATACAAACAGAAGAAATAAACACAAGAATGCCTGAACATTTGTAATTACAGTACAACAATTTTCTGGGCAAAGTAGTGCATTATTTGACAGAAATCCAGGGGTGCCAATATTTTTGGCCATGACTGTATCTATGCAGAGAGGTGGCAGGTGGAGCACAGTTGAGACCACTCCGCAGCTGGAACTAGAGGAGCAGGACCGGCAAATGTGGCTGCCTTCTCCTTGAGCTTCTGGCTCCAGCCTGCTTCTATTTTAAAATAATCCCAACTGACTCTAAATTCTAAATTGACTCTAAGTGGCTGCTGGTGCTGCATCAAGCTGTTAAGGGGTTCTTTCTTACACTTGCTGAGCCAACAGAAACCTGCCTGAATGAAAAGGATTTCTCTTACAGACATTTACTGACAGCTGTAAAAATCCTTGACTTTTACAAACTGTCAGTAAAGTTACTGACGTTGGCAACCCTGGTCCTAGGGGACAGGACTTGCAAAGTGTGAGATGAGGATCCATGTAGAGGGACTAATAAGGGAGGAGAAGGATCAGAAATCAGCTATCCCTAACCTTCATCCTGTAGGTCTGTATCTTGGGGTTGAGAGGATTTCTGGGCCTGACTTAGAGACACCTTATGTGAGAACCCACTGCTGAGGGACTCATGAGAGTTTACTGGGGAAGAAGACTGGACTTTATTATTCTGTGTTTATGACACTGCTCCACACTGTGACTATTATGAAGGAGGAAGATGTAAGTTGTTGTGCCAAGAACATTCTATGGTAAAGCTTTGAAGAACATTTTGTGTGTGGACATTCTTTATTCTAGAGGAGGGCCAGAAAATGTATATACTATAGTAAAGGCAAGACTCTAGGCAGGATTTTCAGTGACACAATAAGGCAGAGTCTCTCTCAAAATACAGGCATGTGTATATCCTATCTGGAAAAGAAGTGAAGCGGGACCTGGGCCAACTTGATGGGGACCACTGTCCAAACCAGGTCTCTTGCATGTCCATACATGTGGAAATTTGGCAGAGTAATTGAACTTTCAAATCCATTCTTTCTGCAAAAATTGCAAAGCAATCAAAGATCTACAGCGCTGGTTTTGATAGACGGCATAGGAGTTGAAAAATTTGCTCTAACCACACTTGTTAGAAAGATACAATCACTTAAAAAGAATTTGCTTTCCTATTTTTGATTGAATCTTTCAGTAAACTGTATTGTATATGTCAATTTATTGATTAGTCTCAAACAAATTCTGGTTGTTGATTGACCTCATTGGTGGCAGATTGGTTTGTTTATGTTGATTTCTTGTGATTCCCAATGATCTAAAGTGGTGGAAAATGACTGAGATTTGCCACATTTATGGCCAGCGTAAAAATAAATAGACAAAGGTACATAAGATTTTGGATTTTAATGAATAGTTGTACATGATTACATGACCTGTGACAAGGGTACACAGCTTGATTCCTGACTTCACTTAGACATCACTTACGCCTTTCTTGTCATTACCAAAAAAAGAAATGAAGCCAAGAAATTCTATCTAAGCTTAAAGGAAATATAAAGGTTTTTTTTATTTAACAAACATGTCATAGTTACATCCTCTGTGCAGTTGGTTTTGCACAGAGTGGCACTGATCCTCCTCTTCTGGGATCCCTCAGCGGCGCTCCTGGTTCCTCCTCTTCTCGTGTGTCCCGTTGGAGGACATGCAGTAAGGTGAAAAGCCCTGAGAGTTTACAACCCCTTTAAACCTGCTCCCACCCCTATTCTAAGCCCTATACTAACTACAATGTAAAGAAAGATGTCTATACTTATATAGCTACTCTGAAGACACTCCAGTCCAGTCACATGATTGGCTCTTAGCACTGGCTTCAGTGTAAAGGAGAGACAGCCAATAACAGATGCACCATAGGAAGCCAAAGGGTGATGCCACTGAATAGAAATTGCAGCCATTGTCAGCAATCTCTCATCTTCATTGAAGGTGGCCACTGGGGAGATCACTAGGCCAGACTAGGGCACCTTCAGAATAGGTAAGCATAGACATCTTTCCTGTACAGTGTAGTTAGTATAGGCTTTGAATGGGGGTGGTAGCAGGTTTAAGCTTGGAAAGTATTTAATTGGACTTCTACTTTAATACACCACTGAAAAATACAGTATCTCACAAAAGTGAGTACACCCCTCATATGTTTGTAAATATTTTATTATATCTTTTGGTGTGACAACACTGAAGACATTACACTTTTGTTGCCAGCAGTTTAAACATTAATGGCTGTGTTGAGTTATTTTGAGGGGAAAGAAAATTTACACTGTTATACAAGCTGTACACTCACTACTTTACATTGTAGCAAAGTGTAATTTCTTCGGTGTTGTCACATGAAAAGATATAATAAAATATTTACAAAAATGTGAGGGGTGTACTCACTTTTGTGAGATACTCTATATATGTGAACTGTCCTGCCTGCCAAAAGCTTTGTGCTGCTCAACCAGTCTTGTGATTCAAGTTACCCCGCCAGATATCGTAACCACAGAACAATGAGGTTGTTTAACTAAAACTGGAGACTGGAGAGTGCAAAATCTGGTGCAGCTCTGCATAGAAACCAATCAGCTTCCAGGTTGTATTGTCAAAGCTTAATTAAACAAGCTGAAGTTAGAAGTTGATTGGCTACCATGCACAGCTGCACCAGATTTTGCACTCTACAGTTTTAGTAAATCAACCCCAATGTATTTAAAAAAGCACTGTGAACTTTCAAACTTATGCGTGCAGTCAAAGGAAAACTTCAAGCAAGCTCAAAAAGCTCTGGTGAAGCAATCCAAGGTTTGTTCTGTGTTGAACGGGGGAGTAGTGTTGCCCTGAAAAGCGTTGGCTGTTGTTATGATCAACAATCAAATATTTGCCAACAAATAAAATTATCTCGGGCACTTTCATATGTTGTTGGTCTAATACTCCTTGCTGTATTTCTATGGTTGGACAACATAACCACATTTTAGGCCTACACTGAAGTCCTGGAATTCCTATTTGGCTTAGGACACACATTTAGTCTGCTGATTAAACAACGACGAAATAACAGACCTCCAGTGATTCATGGAAATGCAGTAGAGCCTTACTGGGTTATAGGTCTGTTCCCTGTTGTATAGGGGAATAACAGGATGCTATCTTCAAGACAAATTCAGGTATTTACATGTAGTACCCTCCTAGGTAGGTGCTAGGGTAGTTAGATAGCTGTTAAGTTGCGTTTTTATATGCTAATTTAGTTGCCACACTGTAGGCAAAAGCATATTCTGCTCACTGTAATTAGTGAAGCTGAAATCTGCTAGGTAGGTCTGCTCAGTGTGTTCAGCTGCTGCCAGTCTGGCCTATAGCTTCCTCTATATCCAGGAGACTTGAGATGTTTCTGGATAGTAGGTGTGAAGCTACGCAGATGGCAGCATGAGCATTTATGCAGCCCCGGCCTTTCCCAGAGAGGCAGACTCTGAAGGGAGTTGGGAGACTGTAATTATTCAGTGAACACACTGAGTTCTAGGACTTGTCCGAAAGTGGAGGAGTTCAGCCTGAGAGGGGCATGCTGCCCTCTGAGGCACCAGCTGCCATGAGGAGGCCTCAGGTGGGCGACCTGAGGGAGGAAAGCAGAGACCCGGCTTCTTAGACATAGCTGACTGAGGAGAGCTGTCTGCCATAGATCTGTCTGGTTATGTTAATTGACAATGCTGAAAAAAACTACAAGTGAGACCCACCCGAAAGTACAAAAAGACCCTGACAATGCAACTCCTCAATGCGGCAAGGGCATGTATCCCCGCATTGTGGCAACAACCCCTTCCACCAACTAAGGTCCTGTGGTATTCTGAAGTCAACTGTATTCTCTGTATTGAGGAATTAACTGCAACTTTACACAATACGGAGGAACAATTCAGTGACAAGTGGAGGCCCTGGAGACATTTTATGTGTACCAAAGCATACTTACAAGAGATAGCCCATGTACACGCCCAAGATGCATAAGGTAACAATTCCGTACTTATCACCTTGTTACGCGCACCTGTACATTGTGTAGGTGCGGGAATAACAGCCTTTCTGGAGGGGGCGGTGTTGCGGCCATGTTTGCCTCGCCCTCCCCTGCTTTTTCTCCTCTTCTCCCTCCACTTTTCCTTTCTCTGTCTTTCCACACCTTGACCTTTGCTTCTTCCCCTTATATTTCTGCATCTTTTTTTCTGTTTACCTCGTTTATCCTCTGTACAATTTTGCTCGCTACCATAGCCGTAGTGATGGCGGTAATTCAATTATAGTGATTATACATTACACGGCGAGCTGGAAATGCATGTCAACAATTTATTCCGCATTTTATTTGTTCAAAATTGTATAGCAGTTTGATGCATATCCCTATTGTTTTATGACCAAATTGATAACTTTACAGGGAGGCCCCTTTTCATTTATGTAAATGATACAACATTGGCAAGAACATATCCACAATGTCCAAAAGTCTATGTTCGCTTGGTCTTATGTTTCTGTCTCATTGAATATGATAGTCATTATGTACCTGTCTGTAAGTATACGTCGTAACTTGTTCTGTTATTTGTAACTTTGCCATACAATAACGAAATAAAGGAATTAAAAAAAAAAAAAAGATCTGTCTGGTATCACTGGTGGGCCTCGCTTGGAAGATGGCATCCATCTGTCCTTGGGCCTCGTGAGTACAGAAATTACTGGATCTTGGGGACCTTGTGCTCTAGCTACCCCTCTGGTGCCTAGCTATATTTAGCTGTGGGTCTATTAAAGGGAACACCGGCTGGTGGTCCTGAAGAGCTCTGTCCAGATATTGTCCACTAAAGAGAAGGGACTTTGCTCTACTAGTTCTTCTACTACTTAAGCAAGAAAGGAAGATTAAGTCCTCATTGTGCACAGTTCTCAATCCTGGAGTATCCTACCACTACCCTCATCCCTATCCAAGTTCTCCAAAAATAAAAATAACAAAAACTAGAAAGAGTAAATGCCCCTGTTGTGTGCCTTGCTGCGGGACAGAAGTTGGAAAGACCTGGACAAAGTTCCTGTGACTCCTATGGAAGTAGCACTACATACATTAATTGCATATACAGTGATTTGTAATTATTTTGTAAATGCAATCATGTGTGTTTTCTATACTGTATCTTCCTGGAATTCAGATTTAATTTAAAATTTTTAAATATGCTTGTATCAGACTGAAGGTTTGTTATAAATCTCCTGGATGAGGGAATAGTCTCCTTTCACATCGATTTCTGCTTACAACCTTCCTTCTCATGTGCATATTTACAGGAAGAGAGATAAGCGAAAAATGGAAATTCCATTTGCAATCTATCCCATTCTCCCTTCCGCTCCCCTAAGATCCATTTTATGAGGTTATAATGTTTTATATAGTTTTTAATAAAAGAAAACATGGAACAGCAAAAGCTTTTTTTCAGGTAAACTTTATTTAAGAACTCAAAATTTGTGCTCACTGAAACACAGTATAGCGTCCTTTAAATCAATGCTGTGTCTGTTTCTTGTATTCCATCAGCATACATCATTAAACTTTCGAACTGTAAACTTAGTTTATCATGCAGGACAATGTTTTGTTTGTGTTGCTCAACAAGCCCTGCGGATGACCTCAGTTACCAGGTTGTAAGGTTGAATTAACTGATTCAATAAATCCCTACAGAATTAAATTATTTGATTCTCTGCGGCTTTTTGTAAATGCCATCTTCAAGCCTGCTTATTGCAGTTTATTGATTGCTAGCTGTTTTATTCCAGAAAATCATCATTTTAGTATGCACGCTGTTGTATTAAAAAAAGAGTTCCAGTCTAAACCAAACAAAGTAAAAAAAAAAACTCTTTAGCCTCTAAAGGCAGAGATACAACTGTTCACAAAGTATTATGCTGTTTATAATATATAGCGGTGTGCTAAGTTATAGTAGGGTAAAGTAGGGTAGAAGCACAGGAGTGCCCAGCGTAATTCCCCAAATTGGCCACAAGATGTCACCATAGTTAGAGCTGGGAACCCTGTAGAGAGGGAAGGCAGTGTAGGTGCCTAGGTAACCGCTAGAGATAACCAGAGTAGCGAGTAGGGTGTATCATAGAGAGTGAGATAGTGCCAGACTGGTGTTAGGAAAGGCTTTTTGTGCACAGGCTTAAACAGGTTCCTTTTCATGCTTGCAAGAATTGGGCTTTGCCTAATACATATGCGCGAGCCAACCGGCATTCTGATGCACCTGTGACAGATGTTGGCGCCAACTAGGCTATTTAAACTCACCCAGTGCTCAGGTTCAGTGCTGCATTGTATTTCAGCCTCCTGTGTATCCTGTGTTCCTGTTATCCTGTATCCTGATTCCAGTTACTGACCCAGCTTGTCTGACCACTCTCTAAACTCCATCCGTACCGACCTTGGCTTGTCCTTGACCTCCGCTTCTGTCTGCTCCATTGGCTTCTATTGCACCAATTGTCTCCTGACCCGGCTTGTACCCAGACCACGCTATTGCCTGCTCCTCTGTACCTGATCTGTCCTGCCAGTGTATGACCCAGCTTGCCTGACTCTGCTTCCTAACACATCCCGCTGTGCCTGCTGTTCTTCAGTCTGCTACCAGTGCATGTCTCATCTGTCCGCTGTCGCCAGTACCAGCTTGCTTCAGTCTGCAATTCTCCAGGTGCCCGCTTGCTCACCAGCTTGTTGGAGCCATCTAACGACTTCTCCTGCCCTGCTGCTAGCAAGACTTACAGGCACTTGTGCCACTCTGCACTCCTGTGCCTCCTGTCTACACTATCAGAGGCCCCGGGTCAGAGATGTAAGAGAGGCCTTCCTCATCGTAACAGGCTCTGCTACCAGGTACGTGATAGCTGGTTTCTGCCAATGTAGGGCAACTTATGTAAGAGGTCTTTGTATATACCATTTGATGGGCGTCAGCTTGTGGCTGGTTGGTCATGAGAAGAAGTACAAGGACCAAGGATGTAATCTTTGAGGAAGTAGCTTCTGGGAGCTTCTCCTTGGGAAGGAATCAGGGAAGGATATTTGTAGGACTAATGGGACTACATACATTCTTTGAATATGGGATGTGGGACTTCTACCTCTAAAGGTATAGACTGCACCTTGACTTGGCTCTCTGCTCTGCTGTTATCTGTTTACAACTCAAGGAATGTGCCATCATTATTGGGATAATCAAAAGCTTGTACGTAAACATGTACAGTATCTCACAAAAGTGAGTTCACCCCTTACATTCTTGTAAATATTTTATCATATCTTTTCATGTGACAACACCGAAGAAATGCACTTTGCTACTATGTAAAGTAGTAAGTGTACAGCTTCTATAACAGTTTAAATTTGCTGTCCCCTCAAAATAACTCAACACACAGCCAATAATGTCTAAACCGCTGGCAACAAAAGTGAGTACACCCCTAGGTGAAAATGTCCACATTGGGCCTAATGTGTCAATATTTTGTGTGGCCACCATTATTTTTCAGCACTGTCTTAACCCTCTTGGGCATGGAGTGCACCAGAGCTTTACAGATTGCCACTGGAGTCCTCTTCCACTTCTCCATGACGACATCACAGAGCTCTTGGATGTCTTCCACCTTCTGTTTTAGGATGCCCCACAGATGCTCAATAGGGTTTAGGTCTGGAGACATGCTTGACCAGTCCATCACCTTTACCCTCAGCTTCTTTGGCAAGGCAGTGGTCGTCTTGGAGGTGTGTTTGGGGTCGTTATCATGTTGCAATACTGCCCCGTGGCCCAGTCTCTGAAGGCAGGGAATCATGCCTGCTTCAGTATGTCATAGTACATTTTTGCATCCATGGTTCCCTCAATGAACTGTAGCTCCCCAGTGTTGACAGCACTCATGCAGCCCCAGACCATGGCACTCCCACCACCATGCTTGACTAGGCAAGACACACTTGTCTTTGTACTCCTCACCTGGTTGCCGCCACACATGCTTGACACCATCTGAACTAAATAAGTTTATCTTGGTCACATCAGAACACAGGACATGGTTCCAGTAATCCATGTCCTTAGTCTGCTTGTCTTTAGCAAACTGTTTGTGGGCTTTCTTGTGCATCATCTTTAGAAGAGGCTTCCTTCTGGGACGAAAGCCATGCAGACAAATTTGATGCAGTGTGCGGCGTATGGTCTGAGCACTGACAAGCTGACCTCCCACCCCTTCAACCTCTACAGCAATGCTGGCAGCACTCAAACATCTATTTCCCAAAGACAACCTCTGGATATGACGCTGAGCACGTGGACTCAACTTCTTTTGTCAACTATGGCGAGGCCTGTTCTCAGTGGAACCTGTCCTGTTAAACCGCTGTATGGTCTTGGCCACCGTGCTGCAGCTCAGTTTCAGAGTCTTGGCAATTTGCTTATAGCCTAGACCATCTTTATGTAGAGCAACAATTATTTTTTTCAGATCCTCAGAGAGTTCTTTGCCATGAGGTGCCATGTTGAACTTCCAGTGACCAGTATGAGAGAGTGAGAACGATAACACCAAATTTAACACACCTGCTCCCCATTCAAACCTGAGACCTTATAACACTAACTAGTCACATAACACCGGGGAGGGAAAATGGCTAATTGGGCCTAATTTGGACATTTTCACTTAGGGGTGTACTCACTTTTGTTGCCAGTGGTTTAGACATTAATGGCTGTGTGTTGAGTTATTTTGAGGGGACAGCAAATTTACACTGTTATGCAAGCTGTACACTCACTACTTTACATTGTAGCAAAGTGTCATTTCTTCAGTGTTGACACATGAAAAGATATAATACAATATTTACAAAAATGTGAGGGGTATACTCACTTTTGGGAGATACTGTATATCAGCTTTGTTGCAGTAAAAGAGGTAAAATGCTGTCATTGTGTGGATGCTTCCCTCTTTTAACTTCAAGATTGGATTATCCTCTGGAAACATACAGGTCTACCAGCTACTGCTGGTGCTGGTTAGGCCAGACCTGGGGGCCTCTTGATGGATGCCCCTATCATGGCACTCAGGGAGGGAACCTGTGCTTATAGCATCTCAGGGAGTCTAAGAGACCACCCCATGATGGGCAGTAGTAGGTTTAAGAGTACATGTGCTCCCTCACCCTGAGTCAATGAAATTGGAAGACATACGGCCCAGCATGCATTACCAACAGTGCTAACACTTTACAAATGTGAGATTATCACCCTATTTGAACCTGTTGCCATTTGCGGGTCTTATTTAACAGTGGACCTGATATACATGCTGCTATGGACAGTTGTTACCCCATAGATGATGCATTGTTACTTGCTGATGAGGTTGGTTTTTGCTGGGGGGGTAGTTTGTCCCGAAGGGGGGGTGGTTTGTCCTGGGGGGTCTGTACTAATGGAGGGGTGGTTTGTCCTGAGGGGGGTCTGTGATATTGAAGGGGTGTGGTTTGTCCTGGTGGGGTCTGTACTAATGGAGGGGGGGTGGTTTGTACTGAGGGGGGTCTGTACTAATGAAGGGGGGTGGTTTTTCCGGGGGGGCTGTACTAATAGAGGGGGGTTGGTTTGTCCTGGGGGTTCTGTACTAATGGAGGAGGGGTGGTTTGTCCTGGGGGGTCTGTACTAATGGAGGAGGGTGGTTTGTCCTGAGGGGGGTCTGTACTAATGGAGGGGGTGGTTTGTCCTTAGGGGGGTCTGTACTAATGGAGGGGGTGGTTTGTCCTGAGGGGGTCTGTACTAATGGAGGGGGGGTGGTTTGTCCTGAGGGGGGTCTGTACTAATGGAGGGGGGGTTGTTTGTCCTGGGGGGGTCTGTACTAATGGAGGGGGGTGGTTTGTCCTGGAGGGGGTCTGTACTAATGGAGGGGGGGTGGTTTGTCCTGGGGGGGTCTGTACTAATGGAGGGGGGTGGTTTGTCCTGGGGGGTCTGTACTAATGGAGAGGGTTGATTTTTCCTGGTGGTCTATACTGATGGAGGGGGGTGGTTTGTTCTGGGGGGGTCTATACCAATGGACTGGGGGAGGGGTTTATACTTAGTGGGGGTTCTGCACTGACAGAGCGGGTCTATACTTAGTGGAGGGGGGTCTGTACCAAGGGGCGACTATAGTAGGGGGGTGACACCATGTTTTACCGCACCAACCCTAGACACCATACTGGTCACAAAAATTGAAAAAAAAAAGTTTAAAGTAGAAGTCCAGCCCAGCACTAAAATCCCTGCATCTAGAGACATCCATGATTTAACACTAACCTATCCAGCCCTGTAAAGAAGAAATCCCTATACATACCTTTTTTGAAGCTGATCTGGTCCGGTCTCCAGTGGCAGAAGCTCTGCAGAGGGCACAGCCAGCGGTGGCTGTGAAATGAATGGGAAGTGATGTCGCCCATCGAGTTATTATAGAGTCACAGCTAAGCTGCAGCTCACAGCTCAGCGTGGGATCGGGTCGAATCGGCTTCAGAAAAGGTATGTATACTGATTTCTTCTTTACAGGGTTACATAGGTTGGTGTTAGATTGTGGATGTCTGTAGATGCAGGAATTTTAGTGTTAGGGTGGACTTCTAATTTAAACATTTATTTTCTTAAATTTTCAAAAAATTGTGCTGAAAAAGTGCAACTTCAAAGAACGTACCATTCCTCTCACTAAATACCTTGGACTGTCTACTTGCTAAAAAGGGATCATTTGGGGGTTTTGTCTTGGCAATTTAGATCCTCAAGAAATGAGATAGGTTGTCAGTACATACAATAAGGATTGATCAATTTTCAGACATACAGTGCCTTGAAAAAGTATTCATACCCCTTGAAATTTCCCACATTTTGTCATGTTGCAACCAAAAACATAAATGTATTTTTTTGGGATTTTATGTGATAGACCAACACAAAGTGGCACATAATTGTGAGGTAGAAGGAAAATGATAAATGGTTTTCAAAATATTTTACAAATAAATATCTGAAGAGTGTGACATGCATTTGTATTCCGCCCCCTGAGTCAATACTTTGTAGAACCACCTTTGGCTGCAATTACAGCTGCGAGTCTTTTTGGGGATGTCTCTACCAGCTTTTCACATCTAGAGAGTGACTTTTTGCTCATTCTTCTTTGCAAAATAGCTCAAGCTCTATCAGATTAGATGAAGAGCATCTGTGAACAGCAATTTTCAAGTCTTGCCACAGATTCTCAATTAGATTTAGGTCTGGGCTTTGACTGGGCCATTCTAACACATGAATTGTCTTTGATCAAAACCATTCCATTTGTAGCTCTGGCTGTATGTTTAGTGTCATTGTCCTGCTGGAAGTTGAACCTCCACCCCAGTCTCAAGTCTTTTGCAAACTCTAACAGGTTTTCTTCTAAGATTGCCCTGTATTTGGCTCCATCCATCTTTCCATCAACTCAGACCAGCTTCCCTGTCCCTGCTGAAGAAAAGAATCCCCACAACATGATGCTGCCACCACCATGTTTCACGGTGGGGATGGTGTGTTCAGGGTGATGCACAGTGTTAGTTTTCTGCGACACATAGCGTTTTGCTATTAGGCCAAAAAGTTAAATTTTGGTTTCATCTGACCTGAGCGCCTTCTTCCTCATGTTTGCTGTGTCCCCCACATGGCTTCTCGCAAACTGCAAACGGGACTTCTTATGGCTTTCAGCAATGGCTTTCTTCTTGGCACTTTTCCATAAAGGCCAGATTTGTGGACTACACAACTAATAGTTATCCTGCGGACAGATTCCCCCACCTGAGCTGTGGATCTCTGCAGCTCCTCCAGATTTCAATGGGCCTTTTGGCTGCTTCTCTGATGAATGCTCTCCTTGCCTGTCAGTAATGCTCTCGGCCTGTCAGTTTAGGTGGATGGCAATGTCTTGGTAGGTTTACAGTTGTGCCATACTCTTTCCCTTTTTGGATGATGGATTGAACAGTGCTCCGTGAGATGTTCAAAGCTTGGGATATTTTTTTATGAGTTAACCCTGCTTTAAACTTTTCCACAACTTTATTCCTGACCTGTCTGGTGTGTTCCTTGGCCTTCATAATGCTGTTTGTTCACTAAGGTTCTCTAACAAACCTCTGAGGGCTTCAAAAAACAGCTGTGTTTATGATGAGATTACATTACACACAGGTGGACTCTATTTACTAATTAGGTGACTTCTGAAGGCAATTGGTTCCACTGGATTTTAGTTAGGGGTATCAGAGTAAAGGGGGCTGAATACAAATGCACGCCACATTTTTCAGATATTTATTTGTAAAAAAATTTGAAAACCATTATTTTCCTTCCACTTTATAATTATGTTCCACTTTGTGTTGGTCTATCACATAAAATCCCAATAAAATACATTTATGTTTTTGGTTGTAACATGACAAAAGGTGGGAAAATTTAAGGGGTATGAATACTTTTTCAAGGCACTGTATATCCCATAGTTTTTAGACTCTGTACTCTCTCACTTTCACACAGACTAGATAATATACACTGATTTAGATTATTGTTAAGAAATCCTAAATTTATGAAGAAAGATTATTTGCAAAATTTTATAAAAGAAGCAAAAAAAAGTGTTTTTCAAGGTTTTTGGTATTTTCTCATTTATATAGCAAAAACAAAATAAAAAAAGTAAGTGGTGATTAAATACCAGCAAATAAAAGCTTTATTTGTCTAAAAAAAAATGATAAAAATTTAATTTAGGCACACTGCTGCATGCCTGAGTAATTGGCATTTAAAGCGCTGAAAGCTGAAAATTGGTCCGGGCAGGAAGGGGGTAAAAGTGTCCGGTCTTTAAGTGGTTAAATAAAGACGAGGCCTGTTCTATTCATATAATTTAAAACATCTAAAACAATGACACAGTGTCTGGGTTTTAATTCCAGAAAGGGTAAGTGTCCATGGCCCTACCACGAGTCACACACTGTGGAACGTGGCTTGCTGTGCCTTGCAGTAATTGAAATGTGCATTTTCCCGCACGTTGGCACAATACAACAAAGTGAATTGGCCCTTAATGTATTTTTTCAATTAGTACATAACTGACTTAAAATGTCATTTTTTTATTATCTGCCTGGGGTTTAATTATATGCAGTAAACAGCTCTACCATTAGAAACCCTGGAGAAGTTTCTTTTATAAAAACCAATTCAATCATGCTTTTGACTGTATATCCTCATCCTGTACATTCCCTGCAGTTCCTTGCTGTTTCAGAACTAATACCTCAGCTGGGGATCCTACTTTCTCATTTTACTGCCTGCTGCGTCGCTGAAGCTCACCAGAAGTCTGCGTTAACCTCCGGGATGGTTCAGCCAATGAAAGGGCTTGACTGTGTGTGAATGACAGGTACACTTTATAACCCAGTATTGCACAGAGCCTCGGCTGAAAGGAAGATCCAGTCTACCTTTGCATAATGAACAGCCTAGAATACATCTACAATGAAATGTCAGAACTGCAATGCTACTTCTTACTGATCAGCATGCGTCTTGTGTCTCTGACAGTCTGTCAATGTCTGTCATACAGAGAAGAAGAAAACACGGGGACTCGAGGGGGGGGAGAGGTCCATTCAGTTATTACAGAGAACTGCAGAGCAGAATCACAGTCACAGCAGTGAGGTGAGACTCTAAAGCCTGCAAAGAGCTGTCTCTGCTACAAATGGAAATTGTCCACGGTGACAAGATGCTCGCCAAATTTACTGACAATATCTAGAAAAACAACTTCAACAGAAAATATTTTATTCTTTATTTTATATATATATATATATATATATATATATATATATATATATATATATATATATATATATATATATATATATATATATACACCGTATATATATATATATATATATATATATATATATATATATATATATATATATATATACACCGTATATATATATATATATATATGCCGTGCCAAAGAAAGGAGTGGCTAGTAATTTATTGGTTGTCCAATACCACTTCTGGAGAGGTTTCTCCACCACTCCCTGAAGAATTATAAGGCCCAGAAATTTCCAGATGTCCTCTCTGCAAGTGATTCTGATTCGCTATCGCTATTTTCCAGCACGTCATAAACCGCTTTTGAGGTAGAGGCGTGTTTCTTTCATGTCATGGTCGTTCTGCAGTTTCCAGGCAGAAAGTACAGTAAAACTGCAGGCAAGGGCACTGGATAAAGCACTGGGGGGCAAACTGAAGTCAATTTATTAGATACAGTAATGTAATCCAATAAGATTACAATGTATGGTGTATGTTGTGATTTATACATTTTGAATCTGGCGCCAGTCCCACACCCCTGCGTTGCAACGCTCGCAGGGAAGGGAAGCCGGAACACACAGAGGATCGAGCGGAGGATTTGGCCGCCGTACACAGCGGGAGTATATCGCGGGATCCCGGGAACAAGGTATGTAACCTGTTCCAGGATCCAGCGAAGCAATCCTGAGTGTGGCTCGGGGTTGCCAATAATGGTTCTGAAATCTCACCCTGAGCCACACTCGGGAATACCGCCAAGGGGGTTAAGGGGAAACATGTAAATGTGTTGGAATGGCCTAGTCAAAGCCCAGACCTCAATCCAATAGAGAACCTGTGGTCAGACTTAAAGACTGCTGTTCACAAGCGCAAACCATCCAACTTGAAGGAGCTGGAGTAGTTTTGCAAGGAGGAATAGCCAAAAATCCCAGTGGTAAGATGTGGCAAGTTCATAGAGACTTATTAAAAAGCGACTTGGAGCTGAGATAGCTGCAAAAGGTGGCTCTAAAAAGTAATAACTTTAGGGGGGTGAATAGTTATTCACCATTTCTGTTATTTTGTCCCATTTGTTGTTTGCTTCACAAAAAAAAAAAAAAAAAACATCTTCAAAGTTGTGGGCATGTTCTGTAAATTAAATGATGCAAATCCTCAAACAATCCATGGTAATTCCAGGTTGTGAGGCAACAAAACACGAAAAATGCCAAGGGGGGTGAATACGATACTTTTGCAAGGTACTGTGTGTGTGTAGATAGATAGATAGATAGATAGATAGATAGATAGATAGATAGATAGATAGATAGATAGATAGATAGATAGATAGATAGATAGATAGATAGATAGATAGATAGATAGATAGATAGATAGATAGATAGATAGATAGATAGATAGATAGATAGATAGATAGATAGATAGACAGATAGATAGATAGATAGACAGACAGATAGATAGATAGATAGATAGATAGATAGATAGATAGATAGATAGATAGATAGATAGATAGATAGATAGATAGATAGATAGATAGATAGATAGATAGATAGATAGATAGATAGATAGATATGCTGTGAACAAGGCTCTTCACTGAAACAAGTTAGCAGTTACAGTACTTGGTGATTATCGAATAAAGAATTTGGACAGATTCCAGACTGCCGGTTCTTTTCATATATATATGTGGACGTGGCCAGCTTAACCACTTCAGCTCTAGAAGGTTTTACTCCCTTCCTGACCAGGCCAATTTTTTTGTGATATGGCACTGCATTGCTTTAACTGACAATTACGCTGGCGTGCGACGTTGTACCTAAATAACATTGATCACCTTTTTTTTCCTCACAAATAGAGCTTTCTTTTGGTGGTATTTGATCACCTTTTCCTTTTTTTTTTTTTGCGCTATAAACAAAAAAATATAATTTTGAAAAAAAAACTATTTTTTACTTTCTGCTATAACATATATCCAATAACAAAATGTAAAAAATCTAATTTCTTCATCAATTTAGGCCAATAAGTATTCTGTTTTTGGTAAAAAAAATCCCAATAAGCATATATTGATTGGTTTGCCTAAAAGTTATAGCGTCTACAAACTATGAGATAGATTCAGGGGCTTTTTATTTTTTTAAATATTTTTTGCTAGCAATGGCGGCGATCAGTGTTTTTTAGCAGGACTGCGATATTGTGGCAGGCAAATCCGACACTAAGTGACACTTTTTGGGGACCAGTAACACCAATAAAGTGATCAGTGCAAAAAAAAATGCACTGTCACTGTATAAATGACACTGGCAGCGAAGGGGTTAAAGGGTTAAATGTGTTCCCTATGAGTGCTTTCTAACTGTAGAGGGAGTGCTTTGACTAAAGGAAACAGGGATCTGTGTTTCTGCTTAGCAGAAACACAAGATCTCCATTTTCCCCTCTGGCAGAACAACGGTCTGCCTTGTTTACAAAGGAAGATCATCGATCTGCCTCTCTACGAACGATTGCCAGGTTCCCGGCGAACATCACATCCACCGGACCTGCTGATTGGCTCCTGCTGTGTCCAATCACAGTAGGAGCGGGGCACCGGCGTCACTCCCGCGCGCCCCAGAGCCGAAGAAGGTCATGTACATGTACGTGATTTTGCACTTAAGGGCCTTTCTGCATATATGTACATGGGACAGTCCTTAAACGGTTAAAGCATCCTATGCATTAAGGTGAAAAAACATCTGACATCTGGCTTCTGCTAGAAAGCTGAACATGAAGAGGAACTTCATCTTTCAGCATGACAACAACCAAAAGTATACATCCAAATCAACAAAGGAATGGCTTCACCAGAAGCAGATTAAAGTTTTGGAATGGCCCAGCCAGAGCCCAGACCTGCATCCAATCTGTGGGGTGATCTTAAGGTGGATGTGCACAGGATGCCCTCGCAATCTGTAAGATTTGGAGTGTTTTTGCAAAGTACAGTTGGCAAATATTGCTAAGTCAAGATGTGTCATGCTGATAGAGTCATACCTATATAAAGACTGAGTGCTGTAATAAAATCAAAAGGTGCTTCAAAGTACTTTGTGCACACTTATGCAACCATATTATTTATTTTTTTTATTTTTTTACTTCCCTCCACCTAAAAGATTTCAGTTTGTTGTTTAACTGAGTTGTACAGTTTATAGGTTACATTAAAGGTGGAAAAAGTTCTGAAATTATTTATCTTTGTTTCATTATTTTGCATCCATAGGTGTGCGCAGCCTCTTGCATTAGGGTGTGCACCCCAAAGCTCAAATACATATGCATGTGTATATGTACTGATGGTGTCAGTAGGGCAGTGGACAGTGTCATTATTTTTATTTTATTTTTACATAAATTATTGTATTTTGTAACATTTTTTTTGGAGATGAAATATCAGTGGTCTAAACAGGGGGGAATATGCACCACACAAGGCGATTAGGGTGTGCCCAGGCACACCTGGCACACCCTGTGCGCACGCCTATGTTTGCATCACAGAAACCTGCCATTTTAACAGGGGTGTGTAGACTTTTTATATCCACTGTAGCATCATGGCAGCAAAGGTGTCCAGTACATCCCCTCACCAATATACCAACAGTACAAACAAATGGCCACCGCCCTCACCTATAACTGGCCTTTGCAGCAAGGAGCACATGGAAGGGCAACGCATGCAAAACAAAACCAAAGAAATTCCCGGCTCAACTTACCAATCGATCTGCTAACCAACCTAATTCTTCTGTTTAACAGTACGCGTTAAAAAAGGGGTTTAGTTTGCACACATTTGCAAAAACATGCATGGGCTACAGAGCCACTTCATGGCACCCCAGTATTATCTGTAGTCCTAACTCTAAATTTTGAGAGCTTCTACAGTGGAAGAACATACATTATAATGGATAGCCAGAGGGCAGGTGAGCCTGTTTCGCATGTGTTGCCCTTCCATGTGCTCCTTGCTGCAAAGGCCAGTTATAGTTGAGGGCAGTGGCCATTTGTTTGTTCTGTATACCGTGTCTCTCATGCTCTCACCATTGAAATGAATTGCAGAGATATCTTTACAGCGGTTTCTTTGGAGTTAATTGTAAAATGGCTTTTGCAGACGCTTGGTATGAATATTTTTATGCATTTCTACAGGATTAGTTTATCAAAGTTTGTTTGATTACAGTATTGCACGCTTGATGTGGATTAACTGAGCCTGGTCCTTCATAACTGTGATTTACCAGCATGAGTGAACTGCCTGATGATGGTGTGGGAACGAGTTAAACACAGAGAGTATTGCTGGCTGTTACAGATTTTCAGAGCCTTTGGAAGAAAATTATTTTCAAGAATTAAATAGAACGTTTCTAGAATTGCAGGATGTATGTCAAATGGTGAAGCCAGAATCTGGTGGGATCTGACTAGCTTTAAAAAGTATGCAGCCAAAAGGATGATCCCATGTGGACTATGCATCAAAAAATTCATATGATCATTTTTTCTGCTAAATTTGTTGAGGAATAGAGCAATATTTTGCCTGACTATTCCTTTAAATTGCTGTATTGAATTGTATCACATGAGCTATATAAACTGTCAAAATAACAGCAAAAGCTTAATTCCCTAGGATACAGTCAGAGCCCTTTCATGACCTAGCGGAGTATCAGAAAATGAATGACAACCTACAAGAATTAAAACAAAAACAGGAACCTGAGATTATAGAGGTTAAAAGGGTTACGTTCCAGCAGGATCCAAGGGATTGTCAATGTCATGAGGTTTATGAATGGAAACGTAGAGACTTTTATCACAAATGGAAACCTAGAGGTCTATTTTGAAGAAACAATAAAAAAGTTTCTGTTAAGGATTCCCATACCTCCCGACATTTTGAGATGGGAATGAGGGACACCTACTAGCAAATGTATGTAGACATAGGACACGCCCCTGCCATACCCCCTTAAAGGAGAATTAACCAAAAAAAAGGTTAATTAAATCCAGACGTGTTTTTTTTTTTTTTTTTTATCACTACTATTCCTTTATATTGGCTTTTAAAATTTACAAGTGCAGCAATTTAGAAATTGGATGCAAGGTTTAGCACTGGGAATCAGTTTTTGAAAGATAAAAAGTGCATTTTATATACAACTATATAGATCAGATCAAAATGAGGGACAAATGAGGGGGGAAGAGGGACATTGCTCCCAATCAGGGACAGTCCCTCCAAATCAGGGACAGTTGGGAGCTATGGATTCCTAAGCATCTGCATAAACCTTGGAATGGTTGGATGCAATTGTATAAGGGTTAATATATGGTCACTACTTGTTCATACCTTGCTATATACTAATTGTAGCAGGGGTTTATTTACAGATCAATTACATGGATAAGTACATTAGAGTATTGGTTGCTAAAAGTAGATAAGGATATATTATTTTATAACATTCTATAACTATGATAATAGTTAATATGTGGATACATTTTTCATTTTATATAAATAGTTAAAATTGCCGCTTCAGCTTGTGTGATAAACAACTTCTTGGGGACTTGGTGAAGACATTAGATCTAGTTGCAATATGTAAGACGGTGATATGTTGGGTGGTAATTTGCCTTAGGTATGGCATGTGTATGTCGATAAGATAAAGTGATGTGACATGAGCACATGTTGCTTTTGATAAGGAATCCTATAAAATTGGGCTCCCTGATAACTATCATATCAGAGCATATGCATGTAAAGGTATGCTCTCCACGGTGGCAATACAATATTAATTTGGAACTAATATCCCATCTAAAGGTTCATTTCTCTGTTTCCTTACAAAAACAGAACAGTCGAGATAAGGATCTCTACTCACAATGGAGGCAGATTTTTTTGGAAGAGTCATTTACCAGTAGCAGTGAGGACATAAATTAAACACAGACTTTTAAAAATTCTGCTATTGTGTACTCAAACAAGTCCGAAGGCAAGAGTAGGAAACACAGGTCAAGGAACCATGTACCAGCAGGAACTTGAAGAAATAGTCTGTGGTAATTCTGTCTTTGGTTGAATTAATGGTGTTGTGGTGAGACTGGGGGGCTCAGCAAAGGTCTTTCTATTACATCTACCTGTGGCTTTAATTAATTTCTGACTTTTGTTGATGTAAATAAGTCTGTTAGGAATATATCATTAAAGTTGCATTCTTCAAGCCATGTGTCTGAGCAGTATAATATGATTCCAACTTTTTTAAATTTTAGTGAATGTGTTATAACAATAAAGACTCATAAACCCACACTAATGAGTACTGAACACTGTGCCAGCCTCATTTTCCAACTTTGCAGGTCTGTAAAAAAAATATTTTTAAATATTGTATTGTATGGCCAGAGAGCTGACATATTTCTTATAACCCCCACATTAGAACTAAGCTCGGTTCGAAACATGGAGTGCAATGGTCTGGGTCTCCAGCAGTCTGACACGCCCCTTGCATAGTGCCCAAATTACCAACACTTAAGCCTCTTACACATGATCGGATTTTCCGCAGACAAAACCTCTGACTTTTGTCTGAAGGGTGTTGGCCAGGAACTTGTCTTGCATACAAACAGCAAGGAGTTGTCGGCCAACAAACACGAACGTAGTGACGTACTACGTGGTTATTCAGCTCTTTAGCGCCACCCTTTGGGCTCCTTCTGCTAATTTCATGTTAGTAGAAGTTTGGTGAGTGTTGATTCGTGCTTTTCATTTTGCCGTTTCATTTTTCACTTTTCAGTTAGTTTCTGAAAGGCCGTTTATCAACCAGCCATGTTGCGGAATCGGAGGAGATAACGTGTTATTTATTATTCGAGTTATTGCTTTGTCCCAAGTCCAGTCCAGGAACAGGAGGAGGAGGATTTCTTGGGCCAAAAATTGGTTGCTTTATTAATCGTGACAATTATGTCATATGCCTTTGCTGTGGGAGCTCCAGGAGAATAATCCGGATGATTTTCGGAATTATCTCCGGATGACGGACCCCTGCTTTCACCAACTCTTGGCATTGTTGAGCCCCTATATTAAGAAGCAGGACACATGCATGAGGCTTTTATTTTATTTTTTGGTTGAATAATGATTTGATTTGGTACATTTTCTATATTTTTGGATGCATAGAATACACTTTTTGGTTGAGTTCTATTGGCAGATAGCATGTCTAATTTTATTTGTTTTCTTTTTTAATGCACAATAATAAAAATTGTGTAGAATAATACTTGGCTATGTGTTTTACTTCAAATGACAGTTTGGGAGTAGGCAGTTATATTTTAAAAAATACAATATAAAATTAACAAGGGACACCAACATAGTCATATCTTTGATCTTAAAAACTACGGGATAATGGTGTTGTGGTAACTTGCACCCAAAAAAATAACAAGCATAATAATATTATTCTTGATATCACTAGAAAAAAAAAGCCTTTGAAAATTTGTTTGCAATAACTCCATCAGTATCACCAGCAAAGCAGCTTCATTATTATCTCATTAAAGAAGAGAATTGTGCGCTGCATTTCGAGATTTTATAATTTGCCACGTCACGAATGTTAATTCTCCATTATGAACGCTAGTTTACAAGACCGACCGCTTCCAGCTCGTCTTTGCTTCCGAGCATGCATGTTTGTACTTTGGACTTTTGTCTGACGGACTTGTGTGCACACGCTCGGAAAATCCGACAACAGACATTTGTCAGTGGAAAATTTTAAAGCCTGCCATCCAACATTTGTCCACGGAAAATCCGACAAGTGTCCGATGGAGCATACAAAGGGTTGGATTTTACGCCAAAAACGTGTGTACGAGGCTTTACACTACCTGTGCAGCCTTGTTCCCTGGAGCACTGTGCAGGAGGAGATCTGGACGAATGGAGATCTAAAATGAGGGTTCTTAACCAACAGCCCATTGTCCACTGCCGAGCTGCGGCCTCCTTCCTTCTGAGCCTCCAACTAACTGCAGATCCCCTAACCTCTTACAGTGTCTCCCAGCTCCCATAGTGCCACCCAGCCTCTGACAGTGGCCCACAGTGTTCCTCACCCTCTCAAGCCACCAGCCCCCTCCCCCCACATACAGTGCTTTTCAGCCTCCTGCAAAGCCCCCTAGATTGCTGCAAAGCCTGCAGCCTCCAGAGTGACCCTACAGTCTCCCACATTGGACATGCAACACCCATCCCTCCCAGGGATAACCCCCTCTAGAGAACCCAGCCCCCACAGTTGCTCAGAGATCTCTCCAGAAACCTCATCACCTACATCACCTAATTGGCCACCAAATCTGCTGCTACTAATGACATGGGGATGAGCACACCCCTAAGGATCTACTAAAACCTTCATTCCCCCTCAGTAACAATCATCCTCATCCAGAGCTTTCCAGCGTTTCAATATATATTTTGTATTCCCATCGTTTTTTTGTGCAAGCATAAACTTTTTACTGTTGGGGCACAGAGGGTCCTGGCCCTGGTCTCAATGAGTTTGAGAACACTGATCTAGACCACTGTGCTCCCTGTGAGGTTAGTTGTTCTATAGGCAGAAGTTTTTTTACCTTGCTATAGGAGCACTCTATACTATACTTTGCAGCTTGCTATAGGGGCACTCTGAAGGCAGGAGGAGCCAGAAGTGCCGGTGGGAGATTAAAGAAGAGAAGGATCGGGGCTGCTCTGTGTAAAACTATTACACAGAGCAGATAAGTATGACATGTTTGTTGTTTTTTTTTTTTTTTTAAATCACTTTAAAGCGGAGCGCCACCGAAATTTTTTTTTTAAAAGTCAGCAGCTACAAATGCTGCAGCTGCTGACTTTTAAAACATGGACACTTACCTGTCCAGGGCGCCCGCGATGTCGGCACCCGAGGCCGAAGCGTCTCTCCGTCCTCGGGTGCTGCCGCCTCCATCTTCGGTAAGGGAATCAGGAAGCGAAGCCGTACGGCTTCACTTCCCGGTTCCCTACTGCGCATGCGCGAGTCGCGCAGCGCAATCCGGATGGTCCCTGCTGTCTCTTGGACCCGTGTGTTTCCCAGCAGGCAGCGGGGAGGGAGCAGGAAGTGGCGTAAATACCCGCAGATTCTGCGGGTATCTATGCCGGAAGTGGGTACAGATACCTGTAATATACAGGTATCTGTACCCCCCTCCCCCCTGAAAGGTGCCAACTGTGTCACCGGAGGGGGGGAGGAATCTAATGAGTGGAAGTTCCACTTTTGGGTGGAACTCCACTTTAAGGACTCAGTGCAGGGAATATCAGCATCTGAACCCAGAGAAGGTGGAGGCTGATAGACTAGAGGTAATATTAGGCATTACAATTACATTACAAAGTAAACATTTACCAGTATTGTGCATTATATTTAAAGTGATTATATCCATGAAAAAAAAAGTCTCAGCTTTTAGTACTATTTTAGTATAAAAGATTTATATCTCCCTTCCACCCTTCATATAACTTCATGTCTGACTCCTCGTTATAATACCCATATATCCTACTTCTGGGTGTAATTATATATATATATATATATATATATATATATATATATATATATATATATATATATATATATATATATGTATATATATATATATATATATATATATATATATATATATATATATAGTAAGTAGAAGTAGTATATATTATTACTTTCACTGTTTCACAGTATAAATTAACCCCTTATAGTAGTGATTATCTGCTCTTTTTGTACTATAAAGGGCTAATTTTAGTTTTTTTTTTACCCCATTATGACAGGTGATACAAGAAGAAAAGCATGCTACTGCTGCTACTAAACATCTTAGGCCTCGTTCACACCTATGTGTTTTTTGGTGCTTTTTGCAGAAACGCATTACAGTTCACTTAACATGGTTTCCGATGGGACACGTTCACGTCTATGCTTCTTTTCAGCCGCTACATATTTGGAAAGAGTCAAGGACTTTTTTCAACGCAAAACTGTGCTTTTTTAGCTTGTTTGGTTCAATAGACTTCAATAGAGAAGCTGCAGAAAAGCAAATAGTGCGTTTTTGCCACAATTTGCATTTTTAATCTGCCCAACAAGAAATTGGCCAAAAAAAAGCATAAAAAATGCAAACGCAAATCTCAGCAAAATTGCGCGTGCAAAAACGCACAGTAAAAAGCACTGCAGAAACAGATCAAAAGCAAACTGCATAGGTGTGACCCGACTCCCGAGACTTATGCTGGCCATACACGTATCGATTTTCAGATGGGAATATTCATACGAATAGTCTTTGTACATTCGCTGAATGAAAGAATGTCATTTGGAAATTTCACTTGGTTTTAACATTCTGTTTTTAATGAATGTAATTTATGAACGAAAAACGCATACACTGTCTGAAAATTCCTTTTACCAAGAAGTTTTCTATTTTGCTTCTTCAAATTTTCCAGTCACTGTGGTCGAAAACGAATGTCGATTAAACCCCCCTTACGATTAGAAAATCGAACAAACGTTCTTAAAATTACTTTTTTTGAAGGAAGGAAGACATTGTTTTTGCATGGCCAGCATAAGCGACAGCAGGCGCAGGGAGCTTTTATCAAGCCACCTGCCTATGACAAGGGAGTCTGCCAGGCATAATATATTACAGTTCTGTCTGAAAATCCGCAAAACAGTCTTTAATTCTTTTTCTTTAACTAACACATTTTATCTCTGAGTCTGATGATATTTACCAGCTTCAACCTCTAATAGTATATACAGTATATCCCTTCTGTCTGTTATTCTCAGAGTGGATTAGCGATTTTGCTCCCGAACCATATACAGTAGAACCTTGGATTACAAGCATAATCTGTTCCAGGAGAATGCTTGTAATCCAAAGCACTCGCATATCAAAGCGAATTTCTCCATAGAAGTCAATGGAAACGAAGATAATTCCGCATTGACTTCTATTACATGCAATACCGCATGTGGCCAGAGGTGGGGGGCACCGGAGAGCCCCGGAAATACTTGGGGACAGCTCGGCTGAACTCGGAAAGCCTCGGGAACACTTGGGAACGGAGTATTTCCAAGTGTTTCCGAGTATTTCTGAGTAATTCCGAGTATTTCCGAGTGTCCCCGCTGCCCCCCACACCTCTGGCCAAATGCGGTACTTCACACCCCATTAGCTTGAATTCTGCTCGTTTTGCGAGACAACACTCGCAAACCGAGTCAGAATTTAAAAAAAAAGTTACTCATCTATCAAAACGCTTGTTAACCGCGTTACTCGTAAACCAAGGTTCCACTGTAGTTGGTTATTTCTATTTACCACTGCATAGAGATATTTAAGAGTAAATTTCTTTTTTTTTAAACTTTACATATTAATTAAATTAACCACCATGCTGAAGTATCATTACAATATAACATATGGTGGTCTCATTGTACATTGTTTGTAAAACCATTGTGTATGATGGTCACGTTTTACATAAAATTACTGTGCATTGCACTGACAGTGATTTACATAAGTATATAAAAGTATATACTGTATGCTTATATCACATGCAAAAAAATGACATATCTATTTATTAAAACCAGGCTTTGGGGGGATGTAATTTTAAGGAAAAACAATAAGTCTGCAAATTTACATATTCTATATATCATACAATTCTGTTTTAGCTTTCACATCACCATTCACACAAATAAAAAAAATGAATCCTGTTTTATGTTATTATGTTTTTGATGTGTCCCATACACACTGAAAACTCAGCATGCATAACTGAATTCATAAAAAGATTGCAATTATATTAGCTAATTTATTATTGATATATTTTCGATGCGTACAAGTTGTGGTCAAAGATCAGTTAATAAACCGTAGTCCCGAAGGCATTTCATCTCCCACCTTGTTTGTTTCTGATGGAGTTTCAAGTGGTTATTAAATGGCCCGCTATAAATAGTTCTCCCATTATCAACCTGTTCTTGATGGTTCCAAGAATGTCTTGATATTACATTTTCAGCATCAAAAATTGAATTCTGAGGGTACCCATTATAGTTTGTTTTAAGCGGAGTTCGCCAGCCAATGAGAATTTCAGTAAAAGTGTGTTATGAAATCTTCAGAAGTTAATTTGCCCAATTTGAAGCACCTACCAATACTTGGGTTGGTTTTCAATTTCTCTATCTTCTTATCTGTTGGCAATAGATTTACAGCCCTGTGGATGATTTACCCGTTCAATCTGAGTTTAAATTGCTTCCATAATTTTGCTTTTTAGTGGTTTAAAATTGGCTTTTTTAAACATTTATTGGAACACAAGGATGTGTGGACAGCCCTGTACCAAAATATATGAAATAGGTAAAGACAAGTTAGCTTATTGTTAAAGCTTAAATTTTCATTGAACGTGGTTATAAAGCATGCATTCTATGCATTAAGATAGAAAACCTTCTGTGTGCGGCAGCCCCCCTAATCCTTACCTGAGCCCCATCTCGATCCAGCAATGTTGCAGGATAGACCCAGCTGCCTGGGACCCCTCCCTCCCGATTGGCTGAGACAGCAGCACGGCACCATTGGCGTATGCTGCTGTCAATCAAAGTCAGATAGCTAATGAGGAGAGAAAGAGGGGTGGGGCCGAACCGCCAAACCGAGTCTGAATGGACACACAGAGCTGCGGCTCGGCTTGGATACTTGGCAGGAGGGAGGGGTCAGGAGCGCCAGCGAGGGACCCGAGAAGAGGAGGATCCGGGCTGCTCTGTGCAAAACCTCTACACAGAGCAGGTAAGTATGACATGTTTGTTATTTTTAAATGAAAAAACTGAGACTTTAGTATCACTTTAACAACTTAACGACCGCCCTATAGCAGATTTACTGCTACATGGCGGCCGCTCTGTGGAGAATCACGTATATAGTCACAGCAGAAACTGATCAGTGGGTGCCGGCCAATGGATGTCTGCCAGCACCTGCCGATCTTAAGGAAGACACACTGGATGCAGCTCTGCCTAAGTAAACAAGGCAGAGCTCCATTCTGACAGGGGGGAGGTGATTGATTTTCATTCCCTGCAAAGTAGGTGATACAATCCATCACATCCCTTAGTAAAAGCACCTCACACAGCACAAACACTGGCTAGGCACACATTTAACCCTTTGATCATCCTATGTAGGTATTTAACCCCTTCCCGGCCAGTGTCATTAGTACAGTGACAGTGCTTATTTTTAGAAATGATCACTGTATTAGTGTCACTGGTTCCTACAAAGTGTCAAAAGTGTCAGTCCCATTATAAGTCGCTGAACGCCGCCATTATTAATATAACAAATTACATTATTATTAAAATTCCAGTGTATATATATCCTAACCACCCTATAGCAGTTTTACTGCTACAGGGCAGCAGCTATGCATAGGATCATGAGTATATATACGTTATCCCACACTTTCGGTTAGCAGGCACAAATACGCACCGCCGGCGACTTGCATCTGCTGTGATTATGCACAGTGGGAGCCAATCAGCCGGTACCGCAGACTCGATGTCCGCTGACACCCACCTATCGTTCGGTACACAGGCAGAATGGCAGTAAACAAGTCATATTGCCGTTCTGTCAGTGGGAGAGGCATGGATCCTGTGTTCCTGCAAAGCAGGGGCAAGAATCCATGCCTTCCCATAGTAAAAGCAGCTCCCATACAGTATGGCTCTGTGAAGGCCAGTCAAGTTCCTCCACCCCAAACTCGCTCATCCATGTCTTTATGGACCTTGCTTTGTGCACTGGTGCGCAGTCATGTTGGAACAGGAAGAGGCCATCCCAAACTGTTCCCACAAAGTTGGGAGCATAAAATTGTCCAAAATGTCTGGGTATGCTGATGCCTTAAGAGTTCCCTTCACTGGAACAAAGGGGCCAAGCCCAACCCCTGAAAAATAACCCCACACCATAAGCCCCTGCTCCACCAAATGATTTGGACTAGTGCACAAAGCAAGGTCAATAAAGACATGGATGAGCGAGTTTAGGGTGGAGGAACCTGACTAGCCTGCACAGAGTCCTGACCTCAGACCGATAGAACACCTTTGGGATGAATTAGAGCGGAGACTACGAGCCAGGCCTTCTCATGCACATCAGTGCCTGACCTCACAAATGTGCTTCTGATTAAATGGTCAAACATGTCCTTAGACACACTCCTAAACCTTGTAGACAGCCTTCCCAGAAGAGTTGAGGCTGTTATAGCTGCAAAGGGTGGGCCACCTCAATATTGAACCCTACGGACTAAGACTTGGATGCGATTAAAGTTCATGTGCGTGTAAAGGCAGGAATCCCAATACTTTTGGTAATACATGTACACAGCATTTCAATGTACATATAATAATATGCTTGCCTGGTCTATATAACTTAAGAGAGTGGATGGTACAAGTCTTGGGGTGGACACAGGAGATGGCCCCTCAGATGGAAAGGGGGAAAGAGAGGGATGCCGATGGCCCCCAAGAGAGATAGACCCGGACACACAGACAACCAGAGATTGTCCAATATCACATAGATTGCACTCTAGGGATAAATATAGTATATATAGGGATTCACCATGCTATTCCCAGTACATATTGTATATTGACTCATAAATACCATAACTTACCCCATAGAGTGATAGGTGGAACTTATAGCATTAAGGCCCTGTGGGCAAAGAGGGCCCAAAAATCTCCAGGGTTAGTTGGTGATATGTGCCATACTGCCCTTGGAGGAGGAAGGGTGGGGGATCTAAGATAAAAACCACTAGGTCTTAAAGAGGCCCAGTAGTGTGTCTCCAAATTCAGTACCCCATGAGTGCAACCTATGGGTGACATAGTATAGGTATGTATACATCCTCCAAATGTATTCAATAGCAAAAAAGCCATATAAGCCATATGATAGAATACCTGCCATTTGAAGGAATTTGGGGGCCCCCAAGCAAAATGGACATGGAGGCCCCCCCAACCCCCCCCCCACACACGCACGCACGCAAAGCCTACAGGAATCACAGCATAGCGATACAGTTTAAGTTCACTGCTTTAAGACCTCATTGTTTACTGCCACAATGCTTCCATGTTGGTGTGTACCAGTGTACGTAACCCTGCTATTTTGGTTGTTCCACTATGGAACAACCAAAATAGCAGGGTTACTTAGAGCAATTTCATATTGAGGCGCCCATAGCATCGACGGTAAAACGTTGCTATTTTTACCACCGACGCTATGGGCGGATTTGCAGGGCATTTCAGCCGCTAGTGGGGCGGTTTTACCCCCCCCCCCGCTAGCGGCCGAGAAAGGGTTAAAACCACCCTCGGGCTTTCACACTTTCACACTGGAGTGAATGTGACAGCACTTTAAGGGCGGATTGCGCTATAGCGCCTGCAATACTCTCCAGTGTGAAAGTGGTCTTACGTACACACCAACATGGAAGCATTGTGGCAGTAAAAAATGAGGTCTTAAAGCACCCATATGGCTGGGCATATAAATTATGGATAAGGGATAACATCTTGTACAGTGGATTCAGTATATCTAACGATATCTAATGAAGAGAGCAAAAAAGAAAGATTTACCATAGCTTTACCATAGAAACAATTACCATAGCTTTCTTTCCATTTTCTTTCTTTACCATCCCATTTCCATCTTATTGCTTCTTTTTTGAATCAGGTAATATGTATTAAAGCTTTTTGCAAAAATTTACAAAGCAGAGAAAAGACTCTATAGTAGAGTGTACTGTAGAGTCTTTTCTCTGCTTTGTAAATTTTTGCAAAAAGCTTTAATAATTATTACCTGATTCAAAAAAGAAGCAATAAGATGGAAATGGGATGGTAAAGAAAGAAAATGGAAAGAAAGCTATGGTAATTGTTTTTATTATGGTCAGCAAGCTACCATATTTTTATTACTAAATAGATCTTGATGATTTCCTCCCCCCCTTACTACTCCCCCCCATGTTATTTTTAACCCCCCTCCCTACCACGTGCCGCACGGCAGGAGATTCAGTTTTCTGTTCCCGGCCGGCCGGACTGAAAGGAAGTGAGCATGCACTTCCTGTCAGTCCAGCCGGGAACAGGAAACTGGATCTCCTGTACCGTGTGGACTGCAGGAGGAAGGAAGAGGAGCTTGGCCATGCTACAGGCTGCAGCTTATAGGAAGCGGCAGCCGGCAGCATGGCTGGGGCCCCAGGCCAGCTCGGGGCCCCAAGCAATTGCTTGTTTTGCCTGTCCTGTCGCGACGGGCCTGCAGCCAATGAGAACCCCAGGATTAGGGTTGGCAGCCAACGAGGTGTGACAGTGGAGCAGGACATTTGTGTGGCCAAGGTAAACAACAGTTATATTATGATCAGATCCCAGGGTTGCTGACTGGCCCATATGAGGTGTTGACAGCATGATGGGGTTGCAAGCTACCCATCACATGGCCTTGATAGATAGATTGCTGAACTTTGGCCTACAACTCAGGACAGAAGATATGTGCTTGAGTCTCATATATAATTAGTCCAACAGTAGGAAATTAGACATAATTAGACACATTTTCTAAACTTTCCAAAGGCTATTCTTCTTAGGGCCAGATTTATATTCTTTTCTCCTCTAGGCCAGCCACCTTGTGCCCCCTCCTTCCCTTTGAGGTTACCACTCACTTGCAGTTGCAGAAGGCCTTACCACTGGATTATTATGCCAACAAAAGCCTTCCATAGATAGCCCAGAGATTGTGATTCCAGCCCACCATGCACTGACCAATAATACATGCAGCTGCATGAGCTACATATACAAATAACACAAGCAATTGACACCAGTCTTAGTGCATGCTGGCCAAATTCCACTCAAAGACTGTAGCTAAATTGGGGCTGACATTTTTTAAAACTTGTCAGGAACGATCCTTCTTACACTGCTGTGTTGTTGCTGATGCCATGAAGAAGAAAAGAAGAGGTAAGGACTAAGCTCTTCATGGGGGTTTTCATAGTGGATCTTTATATAGAGGTCTTCAAGGTGGATCATCAAGGGGTGGCTTTCATAGTGAGACTACAGGATGGGTCTTTACAGTGGTTCTTCATAGGGTGGTCTTCATAGAGAGTTTTCATAATGGATCTTGATTGTGGGGCCTTGTAATGTGTCTTCATAAGTACGTCTATATGGTGGGTCTTCATAGTAGGTTTTTCATAGTGGATCTTCACAGGAGAGTCTTCATAGTAGTTCTTCGTGGAGGTTGTTATAGTGAAACTTTATAATGGCTCTTTATAGGGGAATCTTCATAGGAAGGGCCTTTATAGCGGGTCTTCATAAAGAGCCATCATAGTGGATCTTCATGGAGTGTCTTCATAGAGGATAAGCACACAATCTTCACAACACTGCACATCACATCTTTGCCTATTGAAGTGTGCTGCAGAGCTGACCTCATTGTTCATGCATTACAACCTGTGTTCACTATAAAGGTGAATGGGGATAATCATGCCCTAGAAAAGCAGGACAATTCTGTGTCTAGCTGACTTTGTGGTTCATGTGAATTGGCTCTAATATCGACCACTTAAAGCAAACTAAGGCTTCAGTTGAGAAATCCTTTTAGTTCATGCATTATTTTATTTCTGTTGTATAGAAGGTGAATTTTATGGCTCTCGACCTCATCCAGAATAATGAGCCATGGCAGAAGTAATAGGATTAGATTAGGAATAGTAATAACAAATAAGGCGCCCAATTGGCTTGACTGACTGATAAATATGATGATAAATATCTCAGTCATTTCCTTACAGTCTTTATATTGCTGGAGGTGAGATGATAATTGGATTGAGGTTGACGTTGAGTCCTGTGAGAGATGATTGCCATTGTTTCTGTGGGGGATCACAAATTACGTGCTGTCCTCTAGGACGAGTGTATTCATAAACTCCTTCCCATAGTGCACTGTGTTGTCAGTAAAAGCACAGCTGTGAAAATAATCTAGTATGAATATACAGTGAGCACTGGGACAGAACGGAGCTGAGCACATGGACTTAGTCCTTCTTTGTTCTGGATTAGTTTGGAACAGCAGTGTTGTTATTTTCCACATGCTTTTTCTCATCCATTTCCCTCTTTCCATCTATTTATTAATTTATTTTTCAATAAAATTTAAAAAAATTAAAAAAAAAAAAGACTGCTACTCCATCCTGATAATTTCAGTCCAGCACACCAAACATATTGGTTGGTATCTCTATCCCTAGAAACTGAACCCCAGCCTTACCTTTAGGCCAACCATACATAGATCAAAACTTGGCTGGTTCACCAGCGACCAGCTGAATTTCAATCCATGTGTGGGCTAGCTGGTTACACAGAAGTTGATCCACCGATTGACTTGTGCACAACCAGCCTGTTGGGTTTTCCCTGAACAATCAGGGCCAACAGTTAGAGCCGGCAACACTGATCATTGTATTCTGCTGATGGGAGTTTTGAATCATGGATGCTTAACATCCCATGTGGGCATTGCCTAGGAAGTTCTGCATGCAAATGCTGTCTACCTCCAGACTGATACCCATCAGGGTATTTTGACATTGACTTAGCTTCTTCAATGAGCCAGCCCACTGCTTACATTTGGGAGCACTGAGGCAGGATGGTGTGATGTTTTCAGGCAGGTATGTACAGCACTCTGCTGGCCCCTCCCACCAGCATGACATCATTGGGTCCAAAATAAGGTATAAGATGAAAACAGGTGTTATGGAGGAACTAGTGAAGGCAAAATATAAGTACCGGCCTGTACCAACCAACCATTACCAGGCCATTTTTCAGATTTCAGTGCTGTGATGGCTTGAACATTACTGGACCATACAATAGTGTACCCAAATTAATACATTATGTTTTGAGACAGATGGAGTTTTCTATGGATGGGTTTTTTTTTTCTATAAAGGTAAAAAGACAAAAAATTTTGCCCTTATGTTCTATTAAATAAACATTCTTTCTTCATAAATTTAGAGCAAAATATATTATATAGGCAAGGGGTGATGGGGGTGCCAGTGTGCTGAAAAATCATTCTCCTGTAAAGATGGTGCTAGTGGTTTAGCCTTGACAGAAAGTTTTTAAATTAGGATATTTCAATTTATAACAGGAAAATAGAATTATATATGATATAAATGTGCCCCTACAGCTGCAGTGGGCTTCCAAATACATTCTTCAGTGTGAATGACATCTAAGTTACACTTTACATATAGCTGTAATATATGAATATATAATACATAGCAATAGCTCAGACTGATCACTCTTTATTGGCTTATATACATATTGGGAGATTGACAAATGTTCCAGGACTGTATCTGAAAAAAAATGTTTTTTAAACAGCCATAGGGAGTCACGCTTGATCCCTCTGTGACTAGGACAGCATCTGTGAAATGAAGGAAAGTGCTGGCTACATGTAAAAAACAGCCAGTGTTTACACTTGTGTTTGCTGTGATTGGCCATCACAGTAATCACAATGTACAGAGCCACTTTAATTGGCTCTGTACATTTCGCCTCTTTGTAGGCAGGTGCAGGCTTTCCTCTGTCCAGTAGGTGGCCTGTGTCACTATACAAAATGGAGTGGAGTCGTTAGAGGGAATTTTCCCCTCAGGGACTCCGTCGATGTCTCAGAGGTATCAGCTGTCTGATTGGGCACTGCAAACTTCTGGTAACCTTTGGCAGCCATCTTGGTTTGGTACCTTACAGATAAAGTACCCACATCATTTGGGCACACCTGGAGAAAGTGGTAGGTTAGGGACAGAGACTCTGCTTGTTAGGGAAGGTAAAGAGCACAGGGAAAGGTTCCTGATGAGTATGATTAGTATAGGGACATCAAGACCTCTCCCATAACACTTAACTGATGTTACTTACTTTTCTATAGGCGACTCTTCAAAAACTCATGTTCGACTCGAACTCGAAGCTCATCCCTACTGGTAAGTAATGTTTTGCAATGTGATCTGCATTGCAAAACAATCAGTGGAGCCCAAAGGAGACATGCAGGGTTAAAGAGAACCTGTCACCTAAAAATCATCACATAGGGGACTATGCCTACCCGTGAAAATGTTGATTACGATATGCATAATACATATTGCCGCGCACACCGGAGTGAGAGCAATAATTCTAGCACAAGACCTCTCCCATAACACTTAACTGATGACCTATAGGGGCTTTTGAAGAGTCGCCTATAGAAAATATAGGGTACTGAAGTTTGTTGCCATTTCACAGGCGCACACAAATTTAAGGTTTAACAAGTTGGGTATCTATTTACTCGGTGCAACCTCATCTTTTATATTTTACCAAAAATGTGGGTAGTTTATTGCATTTGTTTGCCCTAAAATTCACTTAAGTGTGTTTTTTTACTGAAATTTTGTTGTAATATCTTAAAAAATTAAAAAATTGTAACTACCACAATTTTATTCTCTAGGGTGTCTGCTTTCAGAAAATATATAATGTTTGGGGGGTTTGTGTAAACTTCAGACCTAAAATGATTTTTAAGACATGTGTGCAAAAAAAACACAAAAAACGTCTCTGACAGCAAAAGGGTTAAACTGTAGAAATTTGCCAACTCGCTATGCCAGTGCGGTCCCTGCAGCATATGTATTAATATAAAAGAAAAAGGTGACTACAATACCAGTCAAAGGGAAGCTGCTTTCACAGGACATACATGGCGTATTAAAAACAACTAAGTTATTAGATTAAGTAAAGACAAAATATCTTATAAATGTCAAATATTGAATGAAAACAGTATGAAATAATTACACATGAATAAATATCCTTCTTCCACCAATAAAAAAGATAATGTTGTCTTTGGGGAGATTTCCCTTCTCTTCCTGTCCCATAGCCAAAACAGGAGGTGATTGGAAATCCCTACAAATTAAAAGAAACCCAGGTCACCAGAACTAGTGCCCCCATTGGAAGAGTTCCCCTCTATTATTTTCTGGGGACAACCCAAAATTTGGGATTTTCTTATACGCTCACTTTCAATGCTAACGGTAAAAAGTACAAAAATAGAGGGAGAATCTCCCTAATAGGGACACAGACAGCAGGGAAAACTGACAGTGGTTCTAATCCCTCTCCACTCCATCCAAAACTAAAAAAAAAAAAAGTTTTGCCTTTAGTTATACTTTAACTAAATCAGTCCCAAATGATTCTAGGTTTTTCCATATTTGGGTTTCTATGCATTACTGTTGAGAAAATGATCCAAAAAGGTAGAGACGACTCCAAATTGGCTATTATATTTTTACATTTCTAAAAATACCTCCTTCCTGGACCACAACTTATTTACCACATGCATTTATTTATTTATTTCCTTTAATGAATTGACTTTAACACAGTTTGTGAGATATTTACCAATTGTTTTCTAGGGTGATAGTGAATTGACATTTTCATTATCTAATAAGACAATTGTAAAAAATGTGTTGCGTGATTCAATTATCTAATGAGATATTCTTTAGTGGGTCTCTCCCTGATTGGGTCCCTTGGGCCTAGAGACCGCCTATACGTTACCTGCGCTATCTAATTATAGCTTGATGCACCTACCCACCATTTTTTAATATGATGCAGTAGGAGGACAGTACGGCTGGGTTAACACTAGTGTGAAATGGATGTGGGTTCCCCATATCCAATTCGCAATAGCAGGAGATTGTGACCGGCTCTCTATGGAGCCGGTTCACATATCTCTGCTGCAGCTCCGTTGTGAATTTGCACCGGGTTCTGTGCATCTTAAGGCCCACACTGTAGCCGTCGTTCAGTTATAGCGCGGGCGGGAGGTGGTTGAACAGGCTTTAAAGTGGATGTAAATCAGATTCATGAAATTTGAGCTTGGCACCCATATCTGCAGTGTTTTCTTATCTCTCTTCAAAACACTAGGTCCTGTGGCTTTCTCCTGCTCCGTTATTCTGTTATCAGCATGATAACTTCTGACAAGTTCTCCGACACACGTGATAAAACCAGCCTGACTTTTGTGTCAGGGTGGGTGCTATAAATAGATTATCAAAGAGCTGCTCTACTCACAGGACAGCTCTGAAAGTCTCTACCTATGAGGAGGGGGTGTGTGCCTTTCCTCCAATCAGCTGTCTCCCAGTGTAATCCAACACTACACTGCAGTACTGCTGAATGTGGAAGTGAATATTCTAACACAATGTGCACTTTCTAAACAGTATATAAAGCTGAAGACAGCAGATATACATGTAAAACTTATGTAGGGAAATTTGTTTCATCTCTGTGTATCATCTAAGGCTGTTCACTTCACTGGGTATATGTGAGGGTTTACATCCACTTTAACCCTTTTCTAAGCTCTCCGAAACCAAACAATAAAAAGTTAGGGAGGAAATACCTGGTGGAAACCCATGCAGGCACAGGGAGAACAGACAGTTATCGCCATGGTTGGGATTTAAACCAATGACCTTAGTGCTGCCAGACAGAATTGCTAATCACTTAGCCACTGGAAAATGTTGCTCCACTGTAATCTTTGGGCTGTTCTGGATCTCACAGGTTTGACTATTTCCCCTGCCTTTTAGATGCTTCTACAACACAGAGGCTGGGAGAGTCAAATGGGCAGCTTAAATATTTATTGCGCTTCAGCTAATTCTTGGGGAGGTGTGCACAGTAGGTGGCTAGGCTAACATGAATGGTTTGAGGTCTGGAACAGCTAAGTTCTTGTCCTGCTGGAGTTTGCTGATGTTCATTGAGGCAACAGCTATAGCAGAGATGGGGGGCCCATTCCTAACTATCTTTGGTGCTAATTAGATGGCTTTACTTAAGGATCTGGCCTGTAAAACTCACTGAAGAGTGCCTGGTGGAAGCTGGAAAGTGTGTAGCTGTCCTCTGCATTGTGAGTATTAACCTCTCCCTAACTAAAGAGTGTCCAGAAGCTAGGAACTGTGCAGTTGTCCTGTGACATAGAGATGTCCAGTAGAAACTTGGAAGTGTTCAGCTGTCCTATGACATCAGGAGTACTGACCCAAGCTCATGATCCTGGTGTACTGTTTTATTTTTGGGGTGAAAATTGCCAGTGGTAGCTCTTATTGAGACAGCTTTTACAAGGTCTCAGTGCTGGCCATTCCAATTAGTCCCTGGCCTAAGGACTGCTCAAAGAAGACTAGCCTAATGAAGTATGTCCTCCTGTTACAATTCAGCAATTCAGGAGTATCCCATACCATCTTAACAACTCTCCTTTCACAAGTTCTGTCAGCAATAAATTATAAAAAGACAATTCCTGGACTGTTTATTGAAACCAGAGTGAATTGACTGTTGCTTGGGTGATTGGGAAGAGCCAGTTAAAATCAGCAGCTTCAATAGGGGTAATGCTACAATCAACTATCACAAATCTGAACGCGGACCTTCAGTCATTTTTTATCTTTCCATCTATTAAATCCTCTGCCCTTGTTGTTTTAACTTAGGATAGTAAAACATTTTTTTCTGCCAGTAAATACCTTATACAGCCCACCTCCTGTTTCTTATCTGGTAAAAAGCCTAGGCTTATGACATCATGCACAGCCCTCTCACTCTCGTGAGAGTTTGCTAGGAATGGAGGGGGAATGACTCATAAGAGGGCCAATGAGAGCTGCAGAGCTTGAGGTGTGCCTCTGTGTGTCTGTTCTAAATCCAGGAAGTGAACAAGCAGCAGCTTCGGCTGTCCACAGTTAAAATGATTGCAGACAGACTTAGTGGAGGAGGATTGCTGCAGCACATTTGGTAAGTACAGAATCACCGTATATATAATATAATATGCAAAGTAGTTGGAGGGAAGCTTCAGAATGGAAAATATGTTTTTATTACAGATTATGTGAGCAGACTGCAGTTCATCTTGAAGCTCTAGGAGTTCTCTTGTCAAACCATACTGTACAAAGTCTCCAGGCTAATTTTATCTTTAAATGTTCACTCTTCCATATTAGGATTCCAACATCTCCACAGATCTCTAAAAACTGTTTGACATCAACTGCAAGCCCGCAAAAGCAACCTTTCTAAATGGAACTAAGGCACTTTTACTTAGTTTGGACAGTATAGTTAATCATTTTAAGATTGACCTACCTCTACCAGCCTTTTCCCATTGGCTTTCCTCCACATTATCTCAAAAAACTAAGTTCATTTTTTTTATGCTTTCTTTGGCCCAATTGAATGTAAGGATCAAAGTCCTCAATTTATCCAAACACATTGGTGGGATATACTCCTCGGATCCTGTCAGAATCCACCAGCTTGGCCAGAATATTAGAATGGTGTATCTCTCATGCTAGTAAACCATGAGTTTGGCTGGAACAGAATTTTACTCCCCTCCCCTTGTGAGGCCTCCCATGGATACCCACCCAACAACCACCAGAACTTAAACACCATCCTCTGATTAGCCCCATCTGTGTGGTGTCCCACAAACTCTTTTAAACCTCAAAGATCTCCACACTCCCTTCTCTGCTTAACCCTGTTCTGGGCACACCCGCCTTAACTTCGGGTAACTCAAACGCCCTTTCATAAACCTGGCCCAAGCTGGAGTATTCTGAACTATGCACTTAACACAATGGTTGGACAGCAAATGACTGAACAACATTCCTGCACTGGTGTTTAGTGGTGCTACTTACTTCGGCACAAGCTCTAATGCTGCTGATTCTACGTTAACACTGGAACAAAGCATTGAATGTTCAGCCCCTAACGCTGTGATGGTTCCTTGATGGTGCCAAAAAGGAATGGAACTCATTTGTAAAGTTATATTTGGGTGATGGGTTGTTGTATACAACTGTCACATAACCTACAGTATGCTTGGGTTTCATGGAGCTTGAAGAAGAAAGAACTCCCACATTGTGACAAGGTTTCACATTTGCTAGTTCTGTGTGTAGCCACCGAGTTGGTTTACTATGGCTGTTGGCTTGTACAGGTGACCAGCAGATTGTAACTTTTGCTGGGAGTTGTCAGTGGCCTACTTCATTGGATAAAGAGAATAATAGAATCGTGCTACAACATTAACTCAATAGCGTATAATAAATCAATGTTAATACCCGTGAAACATAAATATATGTGACATGATCAGATTGCCACAAAATAATATAGTGCCAAAGATAGGAACAAAAATTGGTTGATAAATACAAAAATATAAAGTATGTGGTGTAATGTCCAACCATAAAATATACCTAACACACGTGAGCAAATAAATAAATGCAAAATACTGAAAAAAGTCCAGCAAATAGTGAAACATATGAAGTCTTCTGTGACGTGGAAAATACTGTGTTCAATCCACCACCAGTGAAAAAAATTGGCCGCTTACCAGAGCCCCATGACCCCCCCCCCCCACTACAGAGGGTCAGGGGAAGCCTGTACAGAGATAGCCCTCCAGAGCTTAACAGATGGACTTAGATCCAAGATTCATAGGTGGTCATTGGACATCCAAAGATACCAAATAAAGTTATTGGAACTCAGATCCCATCGTATCTCCCCAGCTCATAAATGATAGATATAGCATGAAAGATAAGAGAAGCTCCAATAGTGTAAAACCTTCGATTTATTGTAGATTAAACAAACATGTATTGCACTCACATGTAAATAGTGGATATAGCGCCTATGGTGTCTGTTGGTCCGGCCGGTGAACACACTGACAAACCCGTCCTCAAATGCAAAAAAAAAGAAATTCTACAAGCCACAATGAACGTAATGCTAAAAATAAGCACTACACAGCCGCATGCATGAATCACGCCTTGTACTGCGTGTGAAATATCAAACAAATAAAAATAATGATGCGCTAGAGTGTGCTGAAAGTGCCCCTAACACGGCACAAAGAGATACAGTACATATACAACAAAGTGCAAAGGTATCTGCCACACTATGTACTATATAGTAAATGAACATAATGTGCACAAATAAATCGTGCAATGGGCATATTAAATAATAATGGTAATATTAATAAATATATTTGCTCCAAATTAAATGAGTGCAGAACAGGTGCTAAAAAGTGCAATAGACATATAAAGTAATAATAGTAATAATACTAAATGTTATTGCTTCAAAAATAATTCATACATGCAAACAAATGCTAAAAAGTGACACAATGTTTATCGTACCCTCTCCTTATGTTACCTATATGTTCATTTAGTCGGACGCGAAGTGCCCTTTTGGTCCTCCCAACATACTGTAACCCGCAAGGGCACTGTATGAGGTAGACCACACCCTTATTGCTGGTTAGGCCTTCTGATATATTAATTTCTTTTTTGTCAGGCCTTTTTATTGATTTTTAGTTTCTTGATTTCATGTGATATATTTATGATATTTTAGTTTTAGTATCATAAGAATTTTTAGGTATCTGTTGTATCAACACTAAGTCTCTTCATTTTGAGTCCACATCTGTCTGGACATTTTTGCATTAATACAGGGGTGCAAAGACCATAATCTTTAAATATATATATTTTTTCAGAGACGTAGACGTCTTTTTATATTTTTTACAATTTTATTAATTTTTATTACATTTATTTATATTTGGTATATTACATGGTATATTTTATGGTTGGACATTACACCACATGCTTTATATTTTTGTATTTATCAACCAATTTTTGTTCCTATCTTTGGCACTATGTTATTTTGTGGCAATCTGATCATGTCACATATATTTATGTTTCACGAGTATGATCATTGATTTATTATACACTATTGAGTTAATATTGTAGCGCGATTCTATTATTCTCTTTATATTTACACTGTTTTTGTTGTGCAGAAGAATCGCTGCTTTTATTATTTAGATCGTTCACTTCACTATTTTATTTCAATTGTGCTCTGGCACATTATTTTGATACACCTTAGCGCAGTTTTTCTTTCTTTTTTGTTTATACTTCATTGGATAAAATCTTTACTTTTATGTTGTTTGTTAATTGTGCAATGTAAAATTAAATGATATTAGGATACATTAATTTAATTTCCTGTATTAAACCTGCAGCCAAGAATTATTCTAAAAAATTATGTATTTTTGATTATTATTTTAAAAAATTATGTATTTTTGTTTATTTATGAAATGTTGTAGGCGTAGATTTGCTAAATTTGGTTCCCATCTTTCATTTAATTTTTGGCCCTACCTGGGTCACATTTTATTCAAGCACTTGGCTAATGAAGGCCAAGATTGCTTTATTCATTGTTTATGTTTGCATTATTTTCCTGTGTGCAGTAACTTTTTGTACTTCATAAATCAACGACTTTGATCACACCTGTGGGATGTATAAAATAAACACTAACTGTGAATATGTGTCAGATTTATGGTGTTTGTTTGAGATTTTAAAGTGTATCATGTCTGACCTACATGGATTAGCACTTAAGGTTTGCTAAAATATTAACAGGCCTTTCAATTTGTCTACTTAATGAGTAAGAACAGCTGACTAAAACCAACAGCCAGTTAAAAATGAACTCTTTTAAACATCAATGCAACCCAGTGCAATGACAACTTATTCTAAGATTTAAAAAAACACTGTTTATCAGGTCTCCTTACCTTTAACATTCAGATATGGAGAAGGATGAGCTGTGTATGGTCTACGCTGAACAGGACTAACCAGGAATATAAATCATATTTTTATGCAAAAAAGGAGATTCCTCTACTTTATTTGTGTAAGCTGTAACATATTTCAAGATGTCTGGTCTTGGAACATGTAAAAGCTCTTCTTCCACAGGTGTTAGGATGCAGTATATCAATCAACCTGAAGGTGGCACTGTGCCTTGCTTTTAGGCTAGTATAAGACCATTGAGGACTAATTTGTCCTTTGTTATGGGCTCCAGGCAGCCATCTTGGGGAAGACAGCATCTCTATGGATCCGGAAATCCCGCAAAATGTGAGCAACCATCTTGACACAGAAGTGCCTAAAATCTGAGGTAAAATCTGCCTCATTTGGGGCAGCCAAGCAGAACAGGGACAGAGCCCCACTGGTTAGGGAGATTGTATGACCAGTGATAGGGTGAGGTACCTGCCGAGAAGGGATAGAGTAGGTTTCCCCATACAGGGTGTCTCTCCTTCTTGGAGCTGTCTCCCACCAGCAGCCAGATAAGTGCAAGGTCTTTGGGAATCACAGGAAGACCCAGTACTTTTATTCCTCCTTCAAGGGTAGTGCTTCTCAGTCATTCTGTGGTCTGTAAGCTCATATTATATCTCTATTAAAAGAGTGTCTTCCTAAGGAACATTGCCTTTAATGCCTGAAGAAATGTATGACCTGAAACATATATAGCATTGTTACTGTATTCTTGTATATAGATAAATATATACCATATACAACTGATTGACAAGCCATATTGTATTTAATGTTATAAAGCATTACCTTTTCTTTTCAATCTGCAACCGCTGTAATTGTAACTGTAAAATTGTATGCAATACCATTTATGTACCAAACGACCCCGGAAATGCCATTTTCTGCCCATGTGATTGGGTCGGTAAATTTTCTAGAAGTCTGCACTAAAATACAAGTCAAATTTTAGGCATCCTCTGCATCAGAAATTTAAGTTTTGGTGAGATACCTCCAACAGGTTAAATACTTGTAAAGGGATACAAGCACTGCAGCTTTCCTCATCAGAACACTGAGAATGCACCAGGTGGGTATATTAAACCAGACATTTTGTTCCATTATCCATCTGCAAAGGACATGGAGAAACAAACTGCTATTTCTTCAGCGCAGAAAAAAGTAGAAATGTGCTACAATTCTTGTTAAAATCCTTGTAACTGGGATGGATCACCCAGCGGGGATTTTTTTTTTTTTTATCAGCAAGTAGTTTTAGTGGAATTACACTTTAACCACTTGACGTCCAAAAGGTTTTACATCACCTGACCAGGTCATTCTTTGCTATTTAGCACTGTGCTAATTTAATTGGCAATTGCTTGGTAATGCAACACTGTACGCAAATTTAATTTTTATCATTTTTTTCACATACATAGAGTTTTCTTTTGGTGGTATTTAATCACCACTGTTTTTTTATTTATTTATTTTTTTGCTATATAGAGGAAAAAATACAGAAAATTTTGAAAATTCAATGCGTTTTGATTATTTTCTTCATAAATTTAGGCTAAAATGTAGTCTGCTACATTTCTTTGGTAAAAGAAGAATCCAAATCAGTGTATATTATTTAGTGTGTGTGAAGGTTACAGTGCACAAACTATGGTATATGTTTAAAAATCGATCAATCCTGATGTACTGAAGGCCTATCTCATTTCTTGAGGCCCTAAAATGCCAGGGCAGTACAAATATCCCACATATGGCCCCTTTTTGGAAAGTAGACAGTCCAAGGTATTTACTTAGTAAGAGACAGGGCCAGTTTTTGAAGTTGTAATTTCTTCAACACAACTTTTTGGAAAATAACAAAATGAAATAAAAAAGATTTTCACAATTTTTTTTTTTAATTTTTACATACTGTCACCAGTACATTTTTATTCTATTTTTAACATTGTTTTCCTTTTTTTATTGAATTTTTTCACATACTCTCAGTAGTTGAGTGTCCATAGTGACCATGGTGGTGGGGTCAGGGATTTTTCTTCTTTTCTTCTTTTTACACTACTATTGCTTATAACAGTGATGACTATTGTTACAAGCAATAGTTTTAGCTGTTAGCAATTGCTTTCATTCATGATAACTTGCTTACTATTGTGATCTGTGATTGTCTAAAGATAATCACATGATACAGTGGTACAGGGTGCTGTGATTGGGCCAGGTACCATGCAATACATACTGTATATATACTATATATTTCATCCAGAATCCAGAAATTCTTCTTTACTTTTATGTTACAGTTACATTTCTGCTTAGTTCTGTGTCAATGATTTATCACTGCGGTTTTGCACTTCTCGTATCACGCATCAAAGAATAATTCCATCATGTTTGCAGAACAGCAGCCAGCAGCATATGCTTTCAGGATTATCTGATGGCATTGCACAGAGAGAAACTTTGCTTTTGATGTGATCCAGTGCGAAGTATACTGTGGGGTTTATTTATTAAAGGCAAATCCACTTTGCAATACAAGTGCACTGCAAGTGCACTTGGAAGTGCAGTCGCTGTAGATCTGATGGGGACATGCAAGGAAAATAAAAAAATGCATGTTTGCTTGTACATGATTGGATGATAAAATCAGCAGAGCTTCCCCCCATTTTAGATCTTCCGCTCAGATCTAAAGCAACCGTACCTACAGTGCACTTGTAGTGTAAAATGGTTTTGCTTTTAGTAAATAACCCCCTGTATGTGCTTACAATGTGTACACAGTAATAGAGTTGGCCAGCTGAACTTTCTCATAATCAAAAGAAAGATGTATGAGGGACAAAAGACCAGAGTGACACTTACTGTATGTACAGTATATAGATAGCTCAACAGATGGGATGCTGTAACACTTCCTGCCCTCTTCTTGTGTCTTACTTTCCAGTGGATAACGTTCTCAGTCACCATATAAATGTCTGCCATGTTGGAAGGGGTGCTGAGGTACTGATGGGAAGATCAGCACTACCAAGCCATAAGGCTAAGTTTCCACTTGGGGCAGGGGGGAAGAAGGAGGGAGATGGGGCAGTAAAAATAGGCAGTCCCCTTTAGGCTGCAAGGGCAGGTGGATGGGTGTTATACTTGATACGGCCACACTGTATCACCCACCAAATGCCACCCATTCAAGTGATGTGGACTGTGCCACAACTGTGTGCAGCTATGATTGAGGCCCTGTTTGGGCTGAAATGTGTAAGAGCTGAGGCATACATGAAGTTTTTTTCTTCTGTTGAGTAAAGCCCCTTTCACATGGGCAATCTGTTCAGGCAGTTTTTTCAGAGATCACAAACCCCCAACAGTGGACAAAGTCATACAAACAACCCAAATTTATGCTACATATGAAATGATGTTTGCCTCAGCCAATGGCAACTTTTGGAAATCATCTAATATATGGGAATACTGGTATAGCAAATCTAAATCCACATAACCATTAATCCATACCCGACTCTACTACTCAGTTACGTGATATATAGCTACCACTTTCTTCCACATAACCATTATAAGTTACTTTCAGATTGTGACCCATCTGTTCATGTATCCACAATTAACTTTTTCTCTTTTTTTAGGTTGTTCTCGTTTATGTTCAATTTCTTTTAATTGATACCCTGATCCAAATGTGCACATGACTGGGGTATTAAATATGTTTTGTTAACTGCTATACCAAAAACCCCACCCTTTCCGTTGTGACCACACCACACAGAATTGGAGTTAAATTGGCCATAGCAGCCTTTTTATTAAACAAAATATTAAATAAAATATAAATAACCAATATTTAACAGAGCAATAACATAAAAAAAAAAACAGACCAGACAGTTTATTAAAGAGAAAGAGCCACAAGGTCCTGATAGGCATAAAACCCAGGACAGTACCTGCTTGTCACTTCACAGGCCTCCAGCCACAAAAACCACCAACTCAGTGACAACTAGCAGGTATATATCCAGCAACTGGGAGCCGTACCTCAGACAGGTCCCTGCACCATACCATTTGTGCCCATATGCACCTAAAAATGACCTTGCACCCTGCCAATCGCCACGTCTGGCTAAACCAACCCCGAATTCCCTAACCGGCAAAATACCCACCACACACAGGACGGGAGGGTAGGAACCTGCTCCACTCTGCTGCTCTGACTGCATACCCTCCCCTTCCGGTCTACTGACCAATTCCCCCCTTTTCTCCACCCTCACAGCCCGAGACGCAGATTGCTCCCAAAAGGGGTGTCTAGGGGGGAAGGGGGCGGCCAACACCCTTGCTGTAAGCACCGCATTCACTGTTAAAGTTCAAATATGACTCATGTCTTGTCAATATATTCATATAAACAATTCACCGTTGTATGCTCGAATGCTTCACAGAACGTATCAATGTTTTTCCCATTCTTTCATTCGTTGGTACCTTTACAAAAGTTAACATTGAACTATTGAAATTAAAAACATTTTAAAAATTGGATAGAAACAGGCTTTCAGATTACAAATAACTCAAAGCTGAAAATAGTTCCCTTTTATGTTTTTTTTTCTTTTTCCAAATGATAGCATTATCTGCTGCAATCCACCTCTTGCATAGTGCTGTGGTACAAATTGATGTAGTGACATCTGCCTGGGGGTAGAGATGTAGAAAGCGACTGAGGCCAGTTCCTCGGGGCCTTCTTCCTTACCTTATGGCCTCATTCACTTGTGTCTGCATGAAGAACAAAACATCAGCAGTAAGCGGCAGCCATAATGCATGATGATTACCGCCTAGCTGGTAAATGGAACACACACGGAACTGTGTTTGTGCTTTTGTATCGCTCCCTGTGCATCTGCTACTTGCAAACAGCTGCTCGGCTGTAATGTAGGTCTGCGTGCATTACCAGCTCGGAGGAAAAAAAAATCCTTTACATAATGTAAGATTCACACTGTGAGGAGAGCTACAGGAAAACACACAAATTCAGATATAAAATAATCTATAGGTAACGTGTTCCATTTATGTTTTTGCACGCATTGTTAGGCTGAAACGCTATCAACCCACAACAGATTAGAACTCAGAATACGGTTTGCAAGGAAAAGGGTTGAGAGCATATTTGGGACAATGTAGGTCCACTACTAGTGTGACTGTTAACATAAAAAGCATGAATGGAAGCACAGCATATGCTTAATGGTTGCCATACACGCTTCCATATTATTATCCGATTGATGTGTGAGTCAAACAAAGCAATCAAAATCTACAAACAATAGAATAGCCATAACTTCCTTTTCCAATTGATTTAGACCAGATTGAATCAAACTGAGTCGATCGGCCATGGTGGAAAATGATTAATCATTTTGTATTGATTGGCAACACTATACAACATATTGATCTGTCATTGCTGGACACATGTTGGCGATGTCTGACTTCCAGAGGTACCTTGCTCCACATTTGGTGGGATTTGGTGGGATACGTATTGGCGTTCCCTATAACAGCTGAAAATTTGAGCTGAATTTTCCTGGAGTGAGGGGTTATAACTCACTGATGCACCTACTGGCCTTGAAATGTCAGGCTATCTGGTAAGAGGATATCTTTACTTCAATTATCTTTTGGGGAGCATGAGGTCTAATGTTCACAGTTGATTTGGAAGGAGACCACCAATTTTCTTTCACTACAAGGACACTTTGGTGTTTTGAATTTTTCTCGTTTCACTACAGTTAATATCAAGTTTTGTGGATTATTTTTATGGACTTATATCACATTAAAATATTCACTTTTTTGGTGTTTTGGATTTATACCTCAATTATCATTATTTTTGTGAATTATTTTTATGGACTAATTATATATAGATATTTGTTTATTTATATTCAATGTATGACAGCGCAACATTTTGTTTATTTAATCTTTGACCTGTATTGCAGACTGATGGCGACATCTATCCTACTCTCACCTTAAATAGCTCCCTTGTCTATGCTCCCAGGACCTCTCAAATCGGTAAAAAATGGTGTACCGCGACACTTTCTGGCTGCTGCCAGGGCAGTGATTCCCAGACACTGGAAATTGACGACCATGCCTTCCCTGGGGGATTGGGCTGCTGAAGTGGACAGCATTAGAGCTCTGGAACGTCTGTTGGCCCAGGAAACTGGAAAAGATGAGCAATTTTCTATCACTTGGACTTTGTGGTCCATGTTCCGTTACTCCACAGAATTTCTTTTGTGGATGGAAGGCGGCTTGGCCACCACTACCTCATAGCCTAGATGGAGTGTCACCTATCCCTATCCTTCTGCTCTGCCTTTCTTCCTCCTTGTTCCTTTAGGCATCTATATTTGCTCCTCGAGCAATCGATACGTAACGATTCTTCACTCCAATATGATAATATGTGATCCATACAGCACACCTTTCCCAGGAAAAAAAGAATTTATAAACACAGTGAATTATGCATTACTGATCTTCCTTTTGATCATACACCACCCTTGATGTTGTTGGTGGTGCTGTATATTCTTGTATCAGTCCTACGTTACCTTAGTGTTCAGTTAAATTGTTACCATTAAGATTCAAACTTCTGAGAATACTCCAGCCTGTGTCTATTGTTTGTATGTGCTTAGAATTACAGGGAGGCGATTCCTCCATCAATCAACGTGTCATATCTGGCCCTTATTGTGTTTAGCAGCTTAGTGGGCATGGAGGAAGAGGGGGGTGGGCTGTCATTTATTCAGAGTGTATACACCCACATTTGTGACTCTATAGTCATCTGGGTTGCAAAGATAGGAATAAGAAGGAAAGGAACAGAGTAGAAAGGAAATGAAACTGAAGTATACTCTGTAGATGTGGCAGCGGCTGATCTACACTATCTCAGGTTGCAATGGGGACAGAGACAAGGAGGGAGGGATATGAATGGTAGGATCAACCAGGTTTTTTGCAGACTACAGAAAACGAATCCCATAGTGACTAGTGAGTATGCACAGCATGAAATACAGCATGTACTGGCAGTTTTTAATGATATTGGTGTATGACACTTTAAACCGGAAGTCCATCATTATCTACAGCCTTGCACAGTTGTACAGGGTTCTCTCCTGCACTGAAATGCTCTCATGATTTCACTGCACACTGTGAGTTTCTCCCAGTATGAATTCAAATCTGCAGCAAGTCAGATAGACCCAGTAGGCAGTGGTTGCTTTGTTCCTCCCTTAAACTGGATGCTCCTTTAAAATCCTTCCAGGAAGGAGAATGAGTTAATTTCCTCCAGGGAGGATCATATATAAGCTTGGGGTGGAGTCTAGGAAAGGGACAGGAATTGTCAGGTGGGAAGAGCATTGTCATGATCTGAGAGATAAAGTCTTTATTCCTCACTACTCACGGGATGGGCACCCCTGCTATCGAGCACACATGGTATATTGCCACTGACTCAATACTGAACTATTTCTGGAACTCATGGACTTGTGAAGTAACTCTCATAGTAGAATTGAGTTAAACCTGGCTGCACCAATGGCACAATGACAGCAAAGGTGCCCAGTGTGACCCCTGGCCAAATTTACACCAGTAACAAACAGATGGCAGAAGTAATACAGGGTGACGCAAAGTGGCCTTGCAGCTTACGCATGCGTTTGCAAATGTGCTAACTAAACCCCTGTTTTTAATGCAGACTGTTGGACAGGTTAATTAGGTTGGTAAACAGACTGGTTGGTGAGTTGAGCTGGGAAATTTATCTGGTTTTGTCTTTCATGCATTGCCCTTACATGTGCACCTTGCTGTGAAGGCCAGTTATAGGTGGGGGCAGGGGCCATCTCTTTGTTACTGGTATAAATTTGATCAGGGGACACACTGGGCACCTTTGCTGCCAGTGTGCTATGTGCTGGGTGTCCAATGTGCCCCTGTGCCTTTAAGGAGGATTGGGCTACCTCCAGGCCCACCTGCCCCTTATCTATCCATTAGAATGCATGTGCTTCCATTGTGGAGACTCCCATAAATTTATAAGATTTAGGACTGCAAGTAATACAGGATACCATCAAGGGACTTTGCAGCTTACGCATGCATTTGCAAATGTGTGCTAACTAAACCCCTGTTTTTAACTCATACTGCTAGACAAGTTAATTTGGTTGGTAAGCAGACTGGTTGGTGAGTTGAACTGGGAATTTTCTCTGGTTTTGTCTTTCATGCATTGCCCTTCCATGTGCTCCTTGCTGTGAAGGCCAGTTATAGGTGGGGGCAGGGGCCATCTATTTGTTACAAGCTTTTATTCTGACAGCTTGCAAACCCACAATTTTCTGGTTTTGTCTTTCCATAAGCACTGCTCCTCCAAGAGTTATGTAGGATAAAGCCCTGTACACATGGGCCGAATGTCAGTAAACTACGGCCGGTAAAAAAAGAAAACGCAGCCGGCTTCTGTCAGACATGCGTGCTGGAAAACCAGCAGCAGACCCACTCCCAATCAGCGCTCTCAGTCAATGGCAGAGAGCGCTGATTGGAGTATTCTGGCGGGGGGGGGTGGCATCCCCCTGTTAGAACACAACAGCTCAGTAGGGGGAGATCACTGAACTGACCTTGCATGGTTAGTACAGAGGCTCCGCTGGGTTGCATGAAAAAAAAAACTGTGGTGTGTACCCGGTTTTGCCCTCATAGTGGTGTACATTTTTGAATGCCCTAGTCTTCTTACTTTCTTGTAGCTCCTAGGCAGATCAACTCTCAGAGTGGGATCCTTGAAAACAGTAGGTTGAATAAGTTAGGCACCAATCAATTTAGTAGCTTTTGTACATTTATTGCTAATACCTCATGGGAGAGAGGGTTAAGGAAACAGAATATCTCAAAAATAATGCTTGCACCCAGACTATATTTTGGTGAATATTGTGTATCTTGTATCTGCCATCTTCGCTGTCTCTGTAAGGCACCAAGATAAGTGGGAGTAAAGCCAGGCTTGTGGTGGTGGAATATCAAGGTTGAAGTCTTCAAGATAAAAAAGTATGCAGCTGCTGACCAGGCACATCAGACTTCACCCATAAGTGAAGTATCACTTTAAGGAGACCTAACAGTTAAAATTACCTGGATGATGCCTAAAAAATGCAGGAAGGCATAAAAAACTCAACACTTTTTGAGGTCTAAATTGTTAAAGAGACCCTGTAGCCAACTATTTGCAATGTGCCTTTGAAAATTTGACTACTACGGGAAGTCAATTTCCTAGCACAGACCCCTCCCTCTTTGTATGCCTTAGCCCTCTCCTCCGCTGGGAATGTCTAATTACTGTGTGTGCTGGCCAAGCTCCTTTACCCCTTTCTATATAAACTTTTAAGTAGCCGCTGAAGGAGGTTAAGAAGAACACTATAGAGCAGTGGTCTCCAAACTGTGGCCCGTTGGCCAGATGCTGCCCTTTGCTTGCACCTATCTGACCCTTGTTTCTTCCAATGATACAAGGCACTATTCCTCACACTGTGTCAGGGTTGGGCTCCTGCTACTTAACGAGCAGCTCTATTCTTTCAGTACTCAGAAGCTGCTCAGCTGTTGGTTAACTACCAGCCACTCTTTGTTATCACAGAGACCCACCTGGTTATCATTAACCTGCCACATTAGTCCAGCCTACAGCCAGACCCTTTTTGCTATTTAAGCAGCTTAGCTCATCTCCTCCTTGCCCTTGCATGGCCTTTAACCTCTAGGTGCATTCCTTCCTGTGCTCCTGTGTATGACTTGGCCTGGCTTACTTCCCATCTGATTCTTGTTCCTGATTTTTGCTCCTGACTACGCTGAATTCTGGTTTCCTGACCCTGGATCGTCGGATTACCCGCTCCGGCATCTAAACTCTGGCTTCTGTTTTTGACTACGACCCTGAACTTTGTTATTTTTGGCATTTCATTAAAGGTGTGATTTTAACTGCACTGTCTTGTCTCAGACTGGTTTATAGGTTCTGACACACTGACACCAGTGATAGAGCACAATTCCTCCCACTGACAATAAAGATGAGGCACTACTCCCCTTCACTGATATCAAAGACAGGCATTGTTTACTTTCACTGATGCCAGTGCATTATCTACTCCCACTGGCCACAGTCTGAAGGACAGCAAACTGAACCTTTGTTTAGAAATATTGGAGACTCCTGCTGTAGAGTTACATCTCTGGGTCTGCTGGAGCTGCTATCACATTCAAGATGGTGGCACCCAGCAGCAACCATAGGGCTTTTATACAAAGGAAGATTTTATAGGTGAGTAACATGCATAAAATATGTTAAAGTGCAGTCTGCTCACATAATTTGTAATAAAAACATCTTTGTCATTCTGAAGCTTCCCTCCAACCACGTTGCATATTATTTGATATATACTGTGATTCTGTACTTGCCAAATATCCTGCAGAAATCTCCCTCCATTAAGTCTGATTGCAGCCATTTTAACTGTAGGCAGCTGAAGCTGCTGCTTGTTCACTTCCTGGATTTACAGAGGCACACTGAGGCGAACCTCCAGCTTTGCAGCCCTGCACCTTTCATTGGCCCTTTTATGACTCATCCCTCTCCCTTCCTGGCAAACTCTCACAAGAATTAGAGAGAGAGAGAGCAGTGCGTGATGTCATAAGCCTAGACTAATGACCAGACAAGAAACTGGAAGTGGGCTGTATAAGGAATTTACTGGCAGAAAAAAAAATGTTTTACTATCCAAAGTTAAAACAACAAAGGCAGAAGATTTAATGGATGGGAAGTTGAAAAAACGACTGAAGGTCTGCTTTAAATGCACATAAAATCTAATGGAAAGATTTTTTTTGAATTTAATGGACTGGCAATCAGTGTTAATTTCGTCAACGAAAACATTTTTTTTGTCAAAGATTTCGTCAGTGGCATTTTTACAGTGGCAAAAACGAAACAAAAAGTACAGCACATTTTCGCCCACTGACGAAAACCATAACGAAAATTTGATCCGTTTACATTATCGAATGACAGCGAGACGAAAATGGCGAGGAGGGACGTTTACCAACTTCCGTTTTCTTTTACGAAGCTCCGCCTACTTCTGCAATCCGTGCCCAGCTAGCACCGTGCCACCGTGACGACTCCGAGAGTGCCAGCATCCCACCGTCCATCCAGAGCATACTGTGCAACAGTGCAAGTGCAACTGTGCAGGCCTCCTCTGACCACTGGCAGTGGCATCCAGGCCTCTTTTGCACTGTCAACTATAGGCCATCCCTCAGACCGCCATCCAGGCTCCAGCACTGTGTGTGCTGCATTTATTTCCAAATTTTACAGACCACCGTCGCCCAGAGAGCACTGTGCACACTGCACTGCAGCATACAGGCTTCCAGTTCCTCCCCACCGTCCGTCCACGACTCCAAACTATACCGGGAATGTCGGCTCCTGTGACTGTCACTGGTAGTAAGAGAATAGAAGATCTATGGATGCATTTTACATTTGATGGTAGCCCCCCTGGCGGTTTTCCCGGGTGTGGCTCGGGGTTAAAATTCAGTCCCATTAGCGGTAACCCCGAGCCACACTCGGGATCGCATTGCAGGATCCTGGGGCGGCGTTACTTACCTTGTCCCCGGGATCCTGCGATGTCCCCCGCAGTGTCCGTGGGCTCCGTCCTCTGCCCGAAGCCTCTCCGTGCCAGGCTCCGTTCCCTGCGAGCGTCGCGATGCACGGGGGCGGAGCCTGGCGGCAAATTAAAAAAACTGTAAAAAGCATAACACATACAGTACTGTAATCTTACAGATTACAGTACTGTATGAAATGATTTCACATCCCTTTTGTCCCCAGTGCTTTGGCCCATGCCCTGCATGCAGTTCTATATTATATATACTGTTCTTTCTGGCTGGAAACTGGAGATTGTCCATAGCAACCAAAAAGTGTCTCTTTACGTCAAAAATGGTTTTAGACCAGCTAGAAAACAGCGATAGTAAATTGGAACACTTGCAGAATTGAGCGATAGTGAATCGTGGGGAAATTTATTTTATTATTATTTTATTTTTATTTTTTTAATTATTTATTTTTATTTATTATATTATAATTTATGTTTTTGTGTTTCAAACTTTATCATACCCGGGATATCTACTAGACTCTTGTTTGGACAGATTTAAGTGTGTTATTGTTAAGAATTACAGACCTACAATATAAAACGCCAAATTTCCATGCAAAATAATTGTACCGCTTTCAGCACCTAAAATCCGAAATAATCATACCGCCAGGGAGGTTAAGGACAACAAGACTCTTTGCAAACCATGTGGAGTGACACTTGCTGGTAAAAATACAACAAACTTGAAGCGTAATTTGCCAACAACTCATCCTGAAATTCATACAAAGGTAAGCACAGCAACATTTAACTCCACTTTTTGGGAACAGTCTTATGTATATTGGCATTGCAGGGATTTTTTTTTTTAATTTTCTTGCAGATTTCATACCTTTTGTTATTCTCAAGTAAAAGCTGTTTGTTTGTCTGTCCATGTTGTGCACTTTAGTCACTGAATTTTAATGGGAGCGAGTGATTTGATTTCATAATATCTATCAGCTGCTGCTTTCCCCGAATTTAAGTATCTCACCAAAATATATGTAGAAGAATGTGGTCAGCGATCACTGGGAGGGGCTGGGGCACTGTCAATTTTGGCACAGCACAGGCACCTAAAGGCCGGAGGCCGGCCCTTGGAAGGGCTATACATGTAGTATATTATAGAGAGACAACTTGACACCAGTCAATTATCACATGGATATGAGATGATTGATATGGGGGCGCTAGCTGCTCTACTCTACAGTGCACATTTGTTATTTTTCCACTTTATTTGTAGTCTTGTGTACTGTAAAAGTATTCCCATAAGATGTTAAGTGTTAAAATAATAGAATGGATCAGAAACCTTTTCTACACTTTATGCTTATTTGACTGTGTGTTCAACTTGTTAGGTACCAACAGATCAACATAGACCGGACACCATGGGGTTGATTTACTAAAGGCCAATAGACTGTGCACCTTGGAAAGTGCAATTGCACTCTGCAAGTGCAGTTGCTCCAGAGCTTAATAAATGAGGTAAAGCTTCACTTTGCAAAGAATACCCAATTACATGCAAGGAAAGTAAAAAAAACAGCATTTTTGCTTGCACGTGATTGGTTGATGAAAGTCAGCAGAGCTTCTACTCATTTACTAAACTCTGGAGCAACTGCTCTTGCCTTGTGCAACTGCACTTTCCAAAGTGCACAGTCTTTTTGCCTTTAGTAAATCGACCCCTATGTGTGGTGCATACCTTGCAACTTGTGGTCCACATCGTGCATAAGGAGGCTAGTGTGAAGAGAATACTGGATAAAGCAAGATCAATAGTGAACCTCTTTATTGCAACACAGAAGCTATTGGAGCATTGTGGTCTTATTCTTTTAAATGACTTCCTCACACACTGGTCAAGGACATTCAACATGATTGCAAGACTCCTCAAACTGAAAGAGTCAGTCTGCCAAATCGCAATCAACATGGAATGGGACAGCTTGCTCCCTAGTGAACAGCAAAAGCTCACTTCATTGCATGACCTACTGCTGCCTTTTGTAGAACATACTAAAACCCTCCAGAGTGACACCATGTCCATGTCCCTGGCTGTCCTTGCCCTCTTTGATCAGCTCAACCATCTGACTTTAAACAGAACACTAGCTACCAAGACCTTGCCACAACTGCACAGAGAATGAAAGGGAGTGTGAACCAGCATTTTGCTTCATTCTTAGATCCAACTGACAAAATGTTCTCTCCACTTGCACTTTTTTTTTTGTCAACCCTATCATCTGTGAAACCCTTGTTGATGTGGCGGATGAAAATATTCAGGAACTGCTTAAAAAGGCAGAGGAGCATGCCTCAAGAAAATCCACATTTCCACACACACAACATGAGGAATTGTCTGAAGAAGATGATGTGGTGGAAGAACTATCGCAGGAAGTGGAAGAAGCACCGCCACCGGCATCCACATCTAAGCAGCCAGTCTTTCGGTTTCTTTCTAAATGCCGCAGAAGACCCAGGCAGAAGATCTCCCCAAAGAGCATAGAGCAGCAGATCAGAAAATATAAGGAATATAAGGAAGCTTTTGCACCAAGTTGCCATCAGTGAGAACACCGCAACAGATTTTTGGCTGTCAAAGAGTGACAATTTTTTTCACCAGCTAAAACCTTTTGCATTAGACCTGCTGGCTATGCCAGCTTCTCAAGCCTTTGAAGGTATTCAGTGTTACAGATGACCTCTCTAGGGGCTGGCGGAATAGAGCAAGGGTCACGTTGGCATGAAGTGCTTTCCTTAAAATGAATCGAAAACAAATAGAAGCGTTTTATTATTCGTTCCAGGTATTTCTATTTCTAACATAAGAAGCATACCTAATACTTGTGGGTTGTGCTTATTGCGATAGGAAGAATCAAAAATTAACAGCTTTTATTGTCAGTTAAATTCATAGGAAAAATGCACAGGCTGAGGCTCAGGCTACAAATGCCATTAGTATGTGGATTCTGGAACAATAACAAGTCAACCACCACTTTTTATCAACTTGTTGACTGTCTCTCTCTCTCTCTCTCTTAGCATTGACAAATTTGACAATATAGGTAAATATCGCATTACCTTCAAGTATTGGTTTATTATGCTGTGCCTGTGCCAGACTGGCAGCAGCAGTGCCTGTGCAGTGTGCTGCTGTCTGTGTGTGCTGTACTTGGCCATGTACATGTACAGCTATGGCCAAAATGACACCAATATTAATTTTGATAATGTCTGCCAGTGCTGCTTCAGTGTTTTTAGATCTTTTTGTGTCAGATGTATCTGGTATACATGATCTGACATTTGTGTCAGATCATTGTATCTGGTAAAGCATTCCATAAGTGTCAAATACTTTTATTGACAAGTACATTAAGATTATGAAAAGAGTCAATATTTGCAGTGTTGACTTGAGTTGACCCCTCTTTTTCAAGACCTCTGCTGCAATTCGCCCTAGGCCTGGCATGGCATTGACTGATTTGGCACTGGCAGTGGCACTGCCCATTCTTGCATAATCAATGCTTGCAGCTTGTCAGAATTTGTGTGTTTTTTTTGGTTCACTCACCAGCCTCTTGAGGTCGGATTGACCATGACCACCGGTCCACCACAAGTTCTCAAAGGGATTAAAGTCTGGGTAGTTTCCTGGCCATGGATCCAAAATTTCCATTTTTTGTTCCCACTTCCCCAAACCACTTAGTTATCACTTTTGCCTTATGGTAAGGAGCTTCATCATGCTGGAAAAGGCATTGTTGTTCATCACCAAACTGTTCTTAGATGGCTAGGAGAAGTTGTTCTTGGAGCCTGAGGATGTTTTTGTACAAAATTGTGAGCGGGCCCACCACTCCCTTGGCTGAGAAGCAACCAACCGCACACATGAATGGTCTCAGGATGCTTTACTGTTGGCATGACAGTCACGCAAAGAGTTCTTATTTTTTTTTGGGGGGGGGTTGGTATTTTTACGTTACCCCTTTCTCAAAACAGCAATATTCTTGACTAAACTGTTTTACTTAAATAAAGTCATTATATAATGACTAAATCTGTGTCCGTAGTGCAAGTTCAAAACTAACCATTAATAACAACATATTCGATTTTTTTACTCCAGCAGTAGTATATAATGAGTTTGTAAATTGTAGAGAAATGCTTAAATAATGTATTATAATTTAACTACACCCATTAGATTTCAGACAACTAAAAGGAGTTTTAGTCAACTAAATACGACTAAAACTAAAACACTTGTAGAAGACTAAAATAGGACTAAAACTAAAATGCCATTTTAGTCCTAAGACTAAAATTAAATCAAAATTTGCTGCCAAAATTAACACTGCTGGCAATAAGGTCTCTTGAATAACTAGTAGGATCTTATATTCTAATAGAGTTCTAAAACTATTTGTGGTTGACAAGGAAGCAAAAGAAGAATATATACATTATACTGCAGATTTGACATACCTGGTCTACATACAATGATTCATTCGTTCAGCTCATTGGAGTTACCATACTCACCATCACAAAAACAAAAAACAATTTAAAATAATAAGTACATCTTTATTTATTTGCTTCACCAAAAACAACAACCAAAATTAAAAATTCAAGATTATACATTTTAAATGAAACATGAGTAACATTTCTGTGTACTTCCAGAAACCTTGACATTAATGTTGTTACATTGCTGATACAGTACTGTCATCCTACAGTTTTTTGGATTAATGAGGTGCAAACTACAACATATATAAAATACAAAATAACGAGAGGGTGCATTGATAGGTCTACCTTTTTAGGGTCATTAGTGCAGTTGAGATTTAATATTCTTGATCTCAGCCTGATAACCCAGGCCAAGCTGTCAAATAAGTACCTCACCTTTTACATTCAAGATGGAGAACTTACACAGGATTATAATAACATATACAAACATATTATATAAATATGTTTACATCACTGAAAAGAGAACAACAGTATATCATTTTTTTCATTTACTCTTTTTTTTTTACTATTATCAAGTTAATAAAGAACAACCTCATTCAGATTAAAAAAAAATAGTTTAATCTTTGCATATCACTGAAAATGTGCATAATGTATTTCTTAATCCACCTTAATGTTAGATTTGCATTACGCTGCCCATCAGGTTCACAGTGGGGATGCCTGAAATGAAAGAAGCCTTGAGGTAATGGTACAAACTTCTATCTACAGGTTCTTTTCTATGCAAATGTAACAGATTCGTGTTACAGGTTAAGTAGGCAACTCACACTTTCTGATAGGACAGTGATCACATAAAATAATTACTTTGGACCAAGGTGTTGCTCTATCAAAGAAAAGTAGCTGCATAACATGGGGGCACTGGCAGAACTAAGTGTTCATCGTTCTACAGATAATAATAATAAAATTTACAACAGCCATTAGGAGTTTTTTTAAAGAGGATTTTCCTCTTAAATATTTTGTGGCAGATTCAACTAGCCATACATGACTGAAATAATCTTACATGTCCATATTTGATAAAATATGGTTTGTATGACCATTTGCAGCCAATCAAAAATTATCGTATTAGTCTATTTGCAGAGCTTTGGGTAAAGCAAATATATAGTTGATGAACAAACTCCATGCCGTAATTGCCCAAAGTCTTACTCCTACTGCTATGTTCAGTCAATATAATGGAGAATAAATTAATTATGCAACAGAAAGAGTAGGCTGTGCCAGGTGTGCAAAACTGGGATTTCCAGTGCAGACATCTTGCCTCTAAGCCACAAGAAATATAAGACGTCAGTGGGTGGTTTAACCACCCATCATCTGCATAAAACTATTTTATTTTTGGGTCTAGTGACTGTTAAGCCAACAATTTTAACTGAATCCCCATCTGCACAGGTCAATGTTTGTGGATTTCTTGTATTCATATATAAAAACACAATTTGCTTAAAGTGGTTCTAAAGGCAGGAGGTTTTGCATCTTAATGCATTCTATCTCAGCTGTCCAGGACTCTCCCTCCTGATTGGCAGAGACACATAGCGGGCGCCATTGGCTTCCACTGCTGTCAGTCAAGTTAGTGAGCCAACGTCTGAATGGAGACACAGAGCACAGAGCAGTGGCTTGGCTTGGGTGCCCCCACAGCAAGCTGCTTGCTGTGGGGGCACTGGGCAGGAGAGAGGGGCCAGCAGCACCAGAGAGGGACCCGAGAAGAGGAAGATCTGGACTGCTCTTTGCAAAATCACTGTAGCGAGTAAGTATAACATGTTTGTTATTTTTTACCACCAAAAAACTGATATGGTAGTATCACTTTAAATATAATTTGCTGTGTTTATGCATAAATGATGCTTTGATATTTTGAGGTGGGAATTGCTATTTAAAAAGAAGTATGGCCAAAGCTTTTTTTGCCATACTTCTCTTCAGGGCCACAGGAATGCACTTACTTTTGCTCTTTTGTGGTCCAGACTGATGCTGCAGCATGGAGGTGGGCAAGTAGGTTTGTTTTTCCTATTCCCATACTTCTCCTTAAAAACACTTTTTATTAATATTTTAAAAATAGTTTTCATTTAGTAAAATTAAGCATTTAAGCTTTTCACATGTCACAGTCTCTCCTACTGTAATGTTAAAATGTTAACGTAAATCGTAAATCATTTTCTGTTCTATTATAAAATTAATTTGTCGTGTCCTTTCAAAACTGTGCTTTGAAACTCAAAATATACTTAATTTATTCATTAAACCCATATATTTGATACACCTGACCTTTACAAAAATACTCAAGTCCAAATCTGGCTAAACATAACAAAAATAATTATCGAAAGTAGAAACAAAATTCAATGTAATATAAACTGAATGCGAAAAGAATTCTGAAATGCAACGCATTCCATTGTACATTAGCTGGTGTGTCAATAAAACCTTCCTGATTTAAACAAGAAAAAGAAAAAAAGCTCCAAACATATTAGTTTAAGTTGTCTAGAAGTCTGAATGACCCAGCGAGAATATAAAATATAATATTATATGTAATTATCAATGCCCACATTAGATTTCCTTTTCGATCAGTTCATGTTTGGCTCAAATTTGCATGTTCACATTCAGTAGACTATGTATTATCTCAATACGGGATTAGGTATTTTTAACATGGCAAGTTTTTTCTATTGGGGTCATCTAATTTGTTTACTGCTCTCTCTAGCCATCATGCACATCCATTGTGCTTCATCCATATCTCTATATCCATATCATCTTATTATTTACAATTGGGTCTATTTTTGGCCGCACTTTTCCCATGTCTACTCAATCTAGACCCATCCTTAAAGAGCGCGAACAGTACTATCTCTATGACATAAACTACACACACTTTATTAAGCTCCACTTTTACGGATTCCAAATATCAGCACTGCCCCATTATTACACAAACTCCACCCACACAATCAAGATCCACCCTTACAAAATCCAAATATCATTATTGCCTCATTATTACATACCCACTCAATGAAACTCAATTCTTAAAGAGTGCAAACATAAGTACTGCCCTGCCAAAACGGTACAGGAATACCCCACTTTTAAGTACACAATGGGGTTTATTTACTAAAGCTGGAAAGTGCAAAATCAGGCTCACTTCTGCATAGAAACCAATGAGCTTCTAACCCCAGCTTGTTCAATTAAGCTTTGGTAATAAAACTTGGAAGCTCATTGGTTTCTATGCAGAAGTGAGCCTAATTTTGCACTTTCCAGCTTTAGTAAATAAACCCCATTGTGTACTTAAAAGTGGGGCATGCCTGTATTGGAGTTATGGCCTCTTCAATCCTCTATAAAGAGCAGATTCAACTGATTGTCTCCCATACAAAAATACCTCTACAAATCATAGTGTTACCTTATATTAGCATATTGCAACTGCATAATGATCTACATATATATATATATATATATATATATATATATATATATATACATATACATACACAAGACTATTTGTGCATACATACATAAAATTCTAAGTGAAAGATGTAAGATAGTGCAATGTATGATGGGTAATATATGCTATTTCAATAAAAAATATATCAATGCTGAAACTCTATAAATTGCTTTTGACTTATATAACAATATAAGTGTCAGTTCTGTTTATAATTGTCATACTATATGGATAGTAAAAGTATTTCATAGTTTATTTGCTCAATTACAAATATAATTTTCTTATCGGGACAACACATTTATAGCCATACTAAAATATATATTCTGGGCCTTATTTTATGTCAATAAGATAGTGCTTGCTTATGTTTTATAGTATTTTATCTTATACAATAGAGCAATAAGGGTTGCAAATGGTACACACCAAGTCGAGTGTAAAATGAGCTATTAAGGCAAAAGTCAAGCAGTAGAAAAATAATAACATTTAGTGCACATATTGATTACAACTTATCATGTGATTCTCTGTTATAAATAAAGTTTTACATCTGTTATTTTGCTCAATTTCATTTAGCTTTTGCTGTTCTTGTTGTTCAATCAAACAAGGCATTGATGAAAGGGTCACCCCAGCCAGAACAGAGCGTTGGACCAGAACGGGGAAGGGTTTCAAACATGATTTTTTCTTTTTTTTATATATATATATTATATATATTATTCAATATTTATTATTCATTTTATGTGTTTTTATATGTGGTTACATCAGTTTATTTGTTTCAGTTCACATATGTTTAAAGCTGAACTCCAGGCAGATATAAAATATGCAAATTAATGTAGCTCAGCATTTGGCTATCTATATCTAGCACTTTTTTTGGGGGGATAAAGTAGGGAAGGCTTTTGACTTCCTGCCAAGTCTTACTGCCGTTGGAGAGATTTCCTCACTTCCCATGTGGTAAAAAGGTTGTCCCCAAAACAGGAAGTAAAGAGAAATCTCTCTAACAGCAACACAGACAGAAGTGAAAAACTAAATTAAATTGGGAAATTCTAGAACCTTTGTAAGCTTTTTATTGTTGTCTTCCAGTCTGGCAAAACATAGTCTCCAAAACAGGAAGTGAGGGGACATTTTTCTAAAAGAGCCCTGGATAGCTGTAATCCTGAGAACTGCTCTAATCCTTCCACATTCTACACAAAACTAAGAAAAAACAGTTTAGGCATTACATACATTTTACTGTATCAGTAAATTATTTTGTATGCATTTAAATTTTAATTGCACTGCAGTTCAAAAAGCATGCCACTGGAGTAAAGAGCAAAATGTAAGAAAGAGGAGCTCATCAGTCTGCTGCTTCTCCTTTCACTGTCCAGTCACAGGCAGAGAGAGGGAAAAGACCTGAGTTACTTAAAAGAGAAGGGTTACATTTTTTTTCCGCCATCATACTTTCCTAGGTGGATGCAGCATCGGTCCGATGCTGCATCTGTCACCTGGCGCCTCTGCACTGAGAACTGGGTGATCGAACACCACTGATCACTTGGGTCTGACAGTTTCCTGAGCAGAGAGCTGTAGACTGTCAGTCCCAGCTCTCTGCTCTTCTCCCTCCTTGCTCACTGAAGCGCTGAGCTGTGGAGGGGTGGGGAGCGGCCGCCTCAGGCTCTCATTGGCTTGCTGAGAGGCTGAGCAGGGTGTCAGTCCAGGCACCTGGCGGATCCAGACTTTCACTGTCAGGATGACGCGGTGCCTGGACTGATATCCGTGACATCAGCAGAGAGCGGACTTCAGTGAAGATGCAAGCTGTCACAGCTGGGTGCCCATAGTTAAGATGCCGGCGTCGGAGAAAGAAGACAGAAGGTGAAACCAGCTTGATCGTGGGACAGGTGAGTGGCTGTTTTTTAAAAGTCAGTAGCTACAGTTTTTGTAGCTGCCGACTTTTATTTTTTTCACAGAATGGCTATGCTGTGTGACAGAGCTGTGTATATCTCAGGATTGGTAAGGCAGAAATAGAAACCCTTCAATCGGTAAGGCAGCTCCCTTGTATGTATTTCATCTGCGTGTTTAGTCGTTGGCATAGAGTTCATCTTTAATTCTTTAGCATACATTATATTCAAAATAAACTGACCAAAAATGCATGTGCCTACTTCTTTTTACAGTGCAGGTGCTGAAGTTGTTAAACATGGGACATGTTCTATTTATTAGAATTACACTTATTTTCATGCACTGCACATTATTACAGGGAGCGCAAATTAAGCCTGAATTCTGGCTTTTAATTGGCTGTCATGGGATTCCTGAGCACACTGTGCTATTAAAAAAGCATAATAAGACTAGGGAAGGATAGGGGACCTCTATGATGCTGAGTGAAAAGGTTTCCAGCAGGGTAACTATTTTTGTTCATCATGGGAAACCCCTTTAACTAGAACAGAGTATTACAAGACAGGAACTTTCCTGGGTGCGTTTCACCTTCATGTTACAAAAGTACAAAGACAAGCATATATATTTTGGATTCTGAAGTAGCTCTTCTTATGATCTACTGCAGAACAGAGCATCTTCATTTTAAATCAATTTAAAATATGCGATATGATAGCATATCGTAAGAGCAAGGCATTCACAATATTCTACTTTCTGTGTAATCATATCCAAGGTGAAAAGTAACAATGCCAATAAAATTATTTTATTACAGTCAAAGTAGGCAAGAGTATTATATCAAGCTACAAATAGAACCCTTATAAACTATTAATTACTCAAAGGTCATACTAGTTGTTTTACATTAAATGCTCTTTGAGTTGGGAAAAAGTTTGACACTTTAAAAGTGCCCTGGAGTTGTAGAAGTGCTTAATGAATTTATTTATTGGTTTTCTGAATGTTTAGAGTTTTTTTTTTATTGAAAAAAAAGTTTGTTCTACTATTTAAATGATAATATTAGGGTACTACTGTATAAACTTACTAAAATATCCCAAAATTCATTCTCAATGTAAAAGAAAATTTACAATGTTATATATACTCATTTATTTTTATGATGGTCAATTCTTAGAGGGTATGTCTACCTGAAACTGTTGTTTGAATTTTGTCTTTCATGGCAGCAGATACTTGCAACCCCAAGAAAACCCTGGTCGACCCCCCATCAAGTCATGAATAACAACGTTATTGATAGTCTTAATGCTACTCTGTGCTGCCTCACAATATGCTGGTCATGTGACAAAAGGCCTAGACATCTGGTTATACGATCTCTGCTAAAGGGGAAGATCTACATTTAGAATGGCTAATCCTGCAATTCAGTAGAGATCACATGACTAAATGCCAAAGCATCTGGTGATGTAACTGCCACAGCAAGAAGCACAGAGCCATGTGTTACTCATGAAAAAGGTATTTTCCAGGCTCAGGAAGGCTGATATTATAGCTCCATACCTGATGTAACACAATTAAGCTAGGACAAGTTTGGAATTTCCTGAAAAAGATTGCCACACCAGGGTCACTGGGAAGAATACGCTGGAGACTGAGTTAAAAAATCCTTTAGGCTTGGTTCGCGCTGCCGTGACCTGGAAGTCACGCCACTTACAATGAGACTTTCCCAGGAGACTTCCTGGTGGTTTGAGTACTACTTTGAGGCACAAGTCTGATTGAAGTCACCTTGAAGTAGTACAGGAACATTTTCTAAAGCCAGGGCAAATTAGTGATATTTAAGACCGTTCTCATTGACTGACTAACATGGGATTTCACATGTTTTGCGACTTGAGGTCTCACAAGTCGGATTCCAAGTCGCGGCAGTGTGAACCGAGTCTTTGGTTTGCTCTCTTTTTCTTTTATTCTCAGATGTTTAAAGTGTTCAGGAGTTAGTGTTCAATTTCCCTGTTATATAAGGATTTGGGTTATATAAAACAGTAAATGATAAGTACAATTCAACCTGAGCATATGAAAAAAACATGATGGATATGATAGAGAAGACTGCATGTCGAAAAAACCAGCCGATCCAGGGATAGAGGCCAGAAAAGTCAAGGTTTGCACACAACGTCAGCTGTCTATAACTCTGGATCTAACTATCAGTTTGACATGTTTTTTTTTATAACTCTGGATCTATCTATCTATCAGTTTGACATGTTTTTCTTTTTTCATCTTCTATTCGAGTTTATAAGTTATCTTTATGTATCCCAAACTTTTAGAAAATAACCAAAACCTAAAATGAAAATGTATGTTTTGGGTAGGGCTGGTAAAACCCCCAACCACTGGTTGGGGTTTTTACTCCTATGTGGAGCTTTGTAGTGTGTCGCTGGCAGCACCCACTGCATACCTGCAATAGGCCAGGATTGAGTTCTGTATATTTTCCTATAAATAATACATTAGAGAACAGGTGACACAGTATTTCTGTGACCTTTTTCCTCTAGCGAATTCATCATAAGAATAGAGAACTTAGACAAGTGATAATAGTAGCTAAAGCAGAGCTCTCTGAACAGCTATGAAGACCTAACCCTGAAACACAGAATATGCACCTAGAGAGCCAAATATGTCTCCGCTAATAAAAATTAGTACATAATTGTATATATTTAGATGCAAGCAGTGTAAGTACTGACTTGGTATCAGCTTCTTGCAACACACTGCACAGCATAGCTCAGTGGAATTAACAGAAGTCAGTTGTGTTGCAGTGCTTATGTGCTAATAGGAAGCATACTGATGAAAGGAGGGAGCCAAGTTACAGAGATGAGCCTATCAGTCTGCTGATCCTCCTTCACTGTCCAATCAGAGGATGGGTGAGGGACAAGACCGGTAATTGCTACCTATCTGCAGCAGATAATTCAGGTCTTCTCCCCTGCAAGACAGGGCTGTGTAAATCTTGGAAATAGATGGGCTTTGGCAGCCAAGAGAGCTCCCTTTATGCATTATGCAATTCAACAGCATATTAAGATCTTTGCTTGGCATTCGGCTTTAATGTTTTTAAATATATAGGGATTGTAAAAAAAAAAATGTATATAAGAATGTTATTGGTAGCCCTTCTATATAAAGGTAAAATATTATTTAAGGTTATTAGGTTGCCAATAGCATTTAAAAAAATATTAAGGAATTAAATGAAAAATACTATCATTGAACAGTACTGTCCTAAGAATGCGTAGTTCATGTCAAGTGAATTTAGTTTGACCTGAATTCATGAGATTACAGAAGTACATTTTGTTCAGCAGTGTGTGAAGACCATTGCCTGTCATTCATTAAAAAAAAAAAAAGAAAAAAAGAAAAGCAAGTTTTTCACTTTTTCGAACGGCAATACAAGCTGGTGTTAGAATATAGTTCTATTAAGAGAATATATTTATATTATGTACAGTATTAGGTATATACATTTATATTGAAAGCTTTCTTTAAAACATAAAAAAGCAACCAGCGCCGCACATTTTGTAAACGTACAAAGTGTACCAACAACACACAAGAAGCATAAATAAGACAAAAAATAAAAATGACAAAGAGTAACGTTAAATACAGAACAAATTGTACAATAGGTATTTTTTTTTTCTTTAAATACAAAAATAAATAAAAATCATTACATATGTAGTTTCACATACCAGTTGTACAAACAATAAATTATTTTGCTTTTTTTTAATTCAGTGCTGTATCTATAATTAAAGGAGGAAAACAAAAGTAAAGCACAGGCATAATTCTCTTTCCAAATACAAATGTACAAATACCCAAAGACGTAAAATAATCACTAGATCTGGCTCTTTTTGGTTCGTTCAGTTGGTGATCTTGTGTCTGTGGTATAGCTGTAGATAATCGGACCTGACAGATCTCGAGGGAAGAAGCTGTCAGATAGGTTATATATAAAATCTCACTGCTACTGTTTTTATCGAGATAAGCCAATGCTAGGACAATCTGCTTAGTGGTGCCTCCTTCCATTAGCCTAACAGGAACATTGGTGTGACTGTCACATTTCTGTTTTTAGCTGATCTTGTGTCAGAAGACATTGTGAGATGGGCAGGTTGTACTTCCATGTCCACCTTTTCTCTGATGTCTATGGCCAGCTTAAAGTCCAAATGAGCTTCTTGTATCAATCTACTAATAAATAATTCCAGGTGCATCAAAATAAAAGGTGTACAAGGTCTTACAGTCTGTTTTTCAGAAAGTGGTCATAGCCTTTAGCAGAGTTCCAACATGCCCTCTACCGACTCACAGCTAGATCTATTCAGTTAGCAGGGAGGATGAGCTTTGCTGATTGCAGATCCATAGCGGGGGAGAGACCACTGCTTCCATAGAGACAGCAAGGGGCCTTTTCTGCAGCATGCTGGCAAGGGACAGGCTTTTCTACTCAAGCTGTGGTTGCTTTCTAAAAAAAAATAAACTGTATAGCTTTGCTCACCTTTTGATTTGATGCACCTTGAATGTGTATTAGCTGATACAAATGTAAAGTTCAGTTGAGCTTTAGGTAGTACTTTACTAGTGGCAAAACATTGCTTAGGCAGAGAAAGTATGTGTTTCTGACACAGATGTATCTAGTAATAAAGAGGTCATGCAACTTAAACAAATCAATTCTAATTTGCCTTCAACTTTTTTTGCATGTAATAGCACACATGTTCCCTCTGACCACAGTGGAAGCATTATCAATCTTTTCATTACATTTGATTGGTAGACTTGCAATACAACAGTAGTAAACATATACAAAGTGGTAACCCATGATAGCTGATCCTTTTATTAGTTTAACACAGTCACAGAAGAGAAAGATGATTCTAAATGGTTACTGTGGCTAATTTGCAACTAACTTGGAACAGCTATTGGAGATTACAGTCACTAGGAATACTTGCACTGTGATACCATACTATATCTGTAGGTGGCAGTACAGGTGACAAGTAAAGTTGGGGCTTTCAAACCAAACCAGTAGCATGGTAAGCAGAGAAGAATGTTTTGTTTAAACTGAAGACTCTTATATGAAGTAATTCCAATGTGTATACCAAAAGAAATCACAGAAAATATTAATTAGAAAAAAAAATCCCTCTACTCTCTTACAAAAGGAGATTTTCTTTATCATTTACAGACCTTGGGTTGTTAATTTACAGGAACTGCAGGCTGCAAAAAGTCTGAGCCCTTATCTGAAATCAACAGTGCTAAATGTAAGCGCTGCCTAAGACTGCCTAGGTATATGTGGCAGCACCTCCTTTAATAACAAGCCTATTTTAACAAGGCTAATCTTATTTAAGAGCTTGGATTTCTCAAAGCCCTCAACATTCCTGTATATGTTAAGAAGCGGAGGGCTGTAAACACTATAGCAGACCCTCTTTGTAGATTTAAAAGGAAGTACCGCCTACAACTGCCTAGGTACCTTTTGGCAGCATCTCCTTCAAAAACAAGCCCATCTGAGCAAGGCTAATCTTATATAAGGGCTCAGATTACTCCAAGCCCCCCAACATTACTGTATAAATTACAGAGCTGAGGGCTGTAAACACTACACAGTCCCTCTCTGTAAGCAGAAAGAGTTTAACTTCTACCTAGAGAAATTAATTAAGCCTAGGTTTTTCTTTGTAGACCTCCTTTATTATATTCTATGTAGATATTTGTCCACCTATTTACTTTTTGTAATGCTATTATCACACAGATATCGCTTGGTATATGAATTGTTAAGTCTTATCTATACATTAGTTAATGTTCTGTCTTTTTATAAGACTTTAGTAACTTTATCCCTCCGAGTCACTGAACAATGTCCTTGTGGCTCGGACACATTATACGGTGCAGGACACTGTATAGAGCCTTCACCTCCCATCACCAATCCCCTGTATTGATTTTTTTCAGTGTTTTCATGAAGAGAGTATCAGTTTTGCTCCAGGATTGTTAATGCTGCTTAGTGCATAATCAATACAGTTTAGATCAGGGAGGTATTTTAGTTTACAGAACTGTATTTGCTAATGATAATAAGGAAGCTGCTGTTTTCTATTCTTCAGCCAATGTGAATCTGACATTTAGACTTATTTAATAAGGCAGTTCAAAGAGCACATGCCGGAGCAGGTGCAGTAATCCATAGCGACCTAACTGCACTTCATTAGATGAGCAGTCAGGAAAAAAAGAATAACTTAAAAAGTTACTTATAGTTTTAGATTTATACAGTGGATCCAAACAATTAATAGGAAGATGTGTCAGGATATCAGGATAATTTAGCTTTTTTTTCTTTAGATAGCATCCAGAAGGGATAGAACATTCTCTTCTGTTGTAGATTTAATGTGGGACAAAAAGTGAGGGTAAATCTCCCCAACAAGCACAGCAATAAAGTTCTTCGCTGAATGGAGAAGGGTTAGAGTCTTCATTGAGGTTTTAACTCACGACACCCAATGTTTTGGGGTATAACAAAGTATCAACTTGAGGTGAAATTAGACTTTAAGTTGGGTATACACTACTAGAATTTTGAACGTAAATTTATACTAAAATTATCAGTACAATCAAATGTCATTAGAAATTAATTCAAGATTTCGCTTGCTTTTAACATTTGATTTTGGAATGAATGGACTTTACCGAAAGAAAACCACATACACTGTTAGAAATTCGTACATTTGAGAAAAAAATTTTCATCACTGTGGTTGAAAACGAATGTTTGTTGACCCCACTAATGATTAGAAAAAGCAACGAACATTGTTACAACATTCCTACAATGAAAAATGTTGAACTATTTGTTACTAGTGTATACCCAGATTAAACTAACCCTTCCTTACTTTATTCAAACTCCAAAAAAAAAAATGGCAGGAGTCAGCGGACGTTAAGCAAATTAGATGAAGCTTAGGAGTTTCTTGTTCTCAGGTATTTTTACAGTTCAATTCATTGAGTGAGTTTTTAACCAACAATGAAAGACAATTACTATGGATTACTGCATTTTGTGCTCTACCCTGTGCTTTTATTATTTCACTGAGCCAGTAAACTAAAATTATAACAGTGTTTTACGATTACACACTAGAATGGGAGAAACCATTGGAGACCATCTGGGATATAGTCTGGTGGACAGGGCAGAGCTGGGTATCAGGTGGACGTGAAGTTTTGATCCTCCATTGGATACCTGTTGCACTGCACCATAACTCCCTCAGACCTGATGTTACTTAGAATGGTTTATGAAACCTTAAGCCAGTTGGGAATGAATAAAGGTGGTTATAGACTGTCTAAGCATGGTCATGTTGAGAGCAGAGTCCCCCTGGATAACAGAAAAGGCTTGTGTCTCACTGAAAACGTTTATAGGGTATGTTGTAATAAATGTCAGTAAGTGTTCAAAATGTAATAGGCAGAGGGAGTCATTGATGTCACCTTGACTGCTCTTGGCCCTAATGTGACCTGTTCAGTCTTGATTCCTTTCCCAGATGGGAGAAAGTGACAGTAAAGTCCACCCTCTAACCACTTTATACTCATCTCTCTTGCCGTTCCCTCTGTGTCCACCATGGTAAAATACCATCTGCTTTCAGGTATAGGGAACCATGTGGCCTTCACCCAGGATGCAGTGCACAGGTCTAGCAGCCAGTCGCTTGGCCTAAGCACTGTCACATGACAGAGGGGATGGCATCATCACTTCTTCGAGCTCAAACATAGGCTGACACCGGGTGTTTAGGTGATGGCTGTGATAAAGGAATGCGCAGTGGAAAAATGCTAGAGAGTTAAGTATAAAGTGGTTGAGTTGGGCTTTATATTGACACTGTCACTTTGCCCTAACGTGACTCTTTTAATTTAAACTATACTGTAACACAAAGTCACTTTTAATTCATATTTCAGATGGAGTGATTCAATTTAAAAAAATGTAACTATTGCAGTCAAGTGCCAGATGCCCTCAGTATGCCAATGGATATTTATTGAATGGCATCTCACAACATAAAATATCCCAGGACATTTCTAACAAATAGTTAGAGTAGTGGCTTTTGCCCTAACATCACTCCCCTAAAAGCCTTTGCAGAGATCACATCCCCAGCCTAAATTTCCCACATTTTTTATTTTATAATCTGCAAATTTAAAATATGAGTGACTTTATTTTACAGTTAGTAAGGCAGAAAACAGCAAAAAGTTAACTTAGCCTTCCAATACTATGAGGATAGTAACTTTAACTTACTTGTAATTGTTATTAGTATCTTTTGTTTTACCATGTGATTTAAATTTTAGGCTTACTGGCCCATGAAACTTCAACAAATCAGATTCTGACATATAAGTCACTTTTACTTGCAACTTAAATACTATTCTGGCATGACCAAAGTTCTGATCTTGTTGAATGACAGTAGAATAAATTGTCATTATTTTTGACAGGACTGAATTCAGAATTATACTGGTATTTTTTTGTGAAGACCATGAGGTTGATTTACTAAAGAAATAGTTTTACCCATCATATACAGTAAGATTTGGATGAAATACTTATTTACATTTCACTGAACCTAACTGGCTGTCTGAAGTCAACAAACACCAATGTAAAAGTGGCTCCAATAGTTACCCTGTTGTTTCTGTTCTTAATTTGCTTTTAGTGTTATCAGGACAAATAATACACTGACAGTAATACATTCAAACTGGAATACAGCTATTTATAATGATAGGACATTCTCTTTTCGAATAGGCACTGGCCTTCAGTAATATGGAGCAGTCAATGCATCAGAGTAATCAGTGGTTCTTTTGACCACACTAAACTGCTGAAATCGAATTGGTTGCTGTGGTGCATTGTACACCAGTGCCATTTTACAACGTTGGGCTTAAAGTGGAACTATGGGCAAAATAAAAAATTATATAATGCAGTCTGTCACTAGCTCTAACAAAGCAGATTTTGTTCCCCATCATTCTGTAACATAGTTGCTTTGTCTGTTGGTCCTGCCTGTAGATCTGGTAGGTTTACACTTCCTGTAACTGGGTGACCACACCCTGTTCTACAGTGAAATCGCACAGCAGTGCTATCACAGCATGGGCCATATAGTAGCAGTCTTAGATGGACATGTGGTTTCAGATGGGCTTTAAAGACATCACTTTCGGCCTCCGAGGGTCATAGAGATGGCCGGGGACCATCTGGTCCCCGGCCAGCTCTATGGTAAACCGCTGCTGCCAGATGATTCATTCTTCAGCTCCCCAATCACATTGGAGAGACCGGAGAAGCACCAGAGGGTGGCGCTATGATGGCTTTTACAATCTGGGGAATCACCGCTGAAACAAAAAAAAAAGATATCTGAATGATGCCTGTAGCTGCAAGCATCATCCAGATATCTTCACTCAAAGTAAATGATGTTATATGATGTCTATCCGGGGGAAGTGGTTAAGAGGCAAACACTTTAAGGCTCCGTTCCTATCTTGGTATTCCGAATCCTAGGCGGAATCGCCTCGATTCTGCCCGTAATTCGAAATAGTGGCAAATCACTGGATGTCTGTGCGATCCCCGTCACTTCCAAAGGAACCCCAATCGTAGCACAATTTTGCAGCGATTCATTGGGCGACAATCACGGTAAAATCTTGCAAACAGGGATGCCTGTCGCCCAAAAGAAGTTCTTGTACTTCTTTTGGACAACAGGCGTCCCGCGATTCCGTTTGCACGATTTTACTGCGATTGTTGGCCGATGAATCGCGGCAAAATCGTGCCATGATCGGGGTGCCATTGAAATTGACGGGGATAGTAGGGGCATTCCGCGTTTTGCTGCCTGCGATTCAGAATGCCAAGATGTGAACAGAGCCTAAAGCCCAGCTCCATCCAATACCTTATGCGGAACTGAACCCTCCTGTTCTGTACAGCCAAGGAAACTGCCATCTTAGTTATGAGTCAAGTCATTTGATGGATTGACAGTTCCATTGAGAGTACAAGCAAATGTGACAGTTATTATTCATGGAATACCTTGAATGTAACTATTTGAAGAAACCATTATATCGATGGGTTTAGTTCTGCTTTAAGCAGTTACAGCAACAGTTTTTTTCCCTTTAAACCACATGAATAAAAATTGGCTGTTGTAATCACCCCCTGCTAGTGAAATATCGTTTTTCCCAACTGCAACTGCCACTTTTGCTGGACATCTTGATCTGTTACAAGAAGAGAAAAAAAACAGATCCACTGGCAGGAGCAACGGGTAATAAAAAACGCATTACCGGGGTACTCAGAAAATGAATAACTGTCGTATTGATGCTACTGACAGACTACATCATGTATGTCATTTTTGATTTTACCCATAGATACATTTTAATTAAATAAGGCAATACAATGGTCATTGATGTGCACAGTTTAGCAACCAGATTGAATCAGAATAAAGCAGATCAATTGCTAAACTGTTTCTGTTGTTGATTGCCCTTTGCACATCACTCTTGATCTATTAAATAAAAAAAAAAGATATTCACTGACAATATATGTCTCCAAGTAGCTGATAGCACCTTATATTAGTTTTAAGCTCAGTACATGAAGAAATATATTACACGGGGAAACTGCTTTGTTTTCATGGAGACTTTGTTTCTATTGATTGTACAGCCTTTTTATATAGAATCAGGCAGCTGCTGACTGTGACCAGCAAGCCCGGTTCATAATACAATAACCTATAACAATATAGGACTGTCTTTTGATAAAGGTATATAAGATTACCTCTACAAATTATATACACTACCTTGAGCACCTGAGCTCTCAAAGTATTTTTTTCTTTTTTTATTTCCTCTAGCCATATTTACACAGAAAAATAACCTTTTGAAATAATAAAAAAATAATGTGTCCAGACAGAGAGAATGTCATATTGCCTAACACTTGTTTGATCGCTTCTGTTTTGGAAATTAAAACATTGATGCCCTTTACATTTGTTTTTTTTTCTAAACTAAAACCGATGCCTGTACCTTTCATTAGGATTGGTTGTTACAATTTGTAAACAAATGTCTAAAGATAACACAAGCTGGTTGGCAAAAACTCAAAAAAACAGAAGGGTAAAAACAAAAACTTTGGGCTAATGAAGAGCAGCAAGCTCTGTTTTTCCAGTAAAAATCCGCAGCTGTTTCCTGAAACAAATGGCAATAGTTAACTCAGCTACAGATCTACTTTGGTCAATCACTCTGCTTAACAGAAGAAGCAAGTGACATGTAAAGTGACACACCGATTGACACTTATTTACAAAACACCACAAATATAACCTACATGCCATCCAAAAGTATAAGTTAGCAGATGTTCTTGAAGGCTTTCTTCTCTAGAGGTAGGTGATGTCGATGTGACATGAACAAAACCTGTTTCCATACCATCACCTACTTGCTGAGGTTCCACGTGATGTTCTACGCTGACTTTCAAGGTTTGCTGGACAGCCCGAGTATATTGTCTTAAAGGATATCTACCTTAGAGGCCTGTATTCCATAGAGCCCTTACGTTGTTTCGAGACAGCTCATACAAAACCTTAACTAAACCTTAACATCTGTCTTGCTAGATCTACTTATACACAGTAGTTAGAACTGTGTCATTGAAGACAAAGTTTATCCTTTGGTTAACACTTCTTGAGTAAGCATTGCTTAAATGCCGATGGTCTTTGAGAAAGTAGACACCCTTTTGCCAGCTTTCCTTGTCCATCTTGGCACTGGACAGTTCTGGTGTGCCAGCCCGTGTCACATGTTCTAGAGCAGGATAGCCATGGGCCGGTCACCCACTGTGGTTGGTTACTCTGGGGAACAACATTATTGTTTATGGTGTTTGTGGTGGTACTTTGTTTGGCTGGTACAAAAAAGCTGTAACGTACATCTATCGGTTTACTGACATCAGTGGCTAGAATCTGTACGATGAGCACCTCCTTGGTGGCTGAATGGCCCATACTATGGAAGGAGTCCTCGGCGTGGCTCCAACCACTGTAGTTCATGGCAAAACCATTAGTTTCCATGATGGTCTCAGAAGTAGAGATCATGTATTTTCCATTGATGATATACTCTCCTGTCTTCTTTTTTAATGCCATGTAAGCTGTAAACTTGGTCTGATCTTTGGCCTTGTATTGTTTCACTTTGATGTGGGTAGCTCCCTCTGGGATCTTTACAATATCCGTGTAGCCTTTGCTGTAAAATAAGAGAAGAGATAATTATGAGCTTGCCTTTGGATTATATAGTGCCCGGTGCTCTCAGGTCAAGGGTAAACTGTAGGCTTTTTATAGATTTTCTTATAAGTATATACATGTCATCAGCTTAACATTATATTATTAAGGTACGTTACTATTTTAGAAACATTGGAGTTGGTTTACTAAAGGACTAGAACATATTTAATATGCAGGGGACATTTCATGTAGCTTAGCTGAATATGGTGTGAAATCACTTCTTTTGGATTTTAGCTTGCACGTTTGGATAATAGAAGTAAGCTTCACTGCATTCACTAAGGGCTCATTCACAACAACAGTTTGGGCGCAGTTGAGCCACGCTTTTAATGCCCCCCCCCAACTAATACCCTCTTTAGCTGCAGAGACAGCAGCCGGGGTGAACACATGCCATGACTATGGCAGGAAATATACCCCCATTGCTTTCTGCGTGCATACCGCCCAGCGAATGCAACCCATTCAAGTGGATAAATACTCTCTGCAAAGGCGGATGTCATTATCCAGAGACCTGCCGAAGCAAGGTCCACCCAGATACTGGATAGGATCATATAATTAATGTACCTTAATAAAAGCTTCTGTCTGCATTCCAATTGTCCAGCAATCAGCACTGGAAATGGCAGGCCATATACCAACAACACCATGCAACTCATGGTGTCACTCAAATCCCCCATGTTGTCTATGTCTTGTGGCTGCAAAAGCTGACTGGGAAACTCTTTAGTCTTCTTCTGTGCCCTGATGATGTTAAGACATAGATACTATAGCACAAAGGGGGCTGAGCACCATCATGAGTTACATTGCGTTGCTGGTAAATGGATGGCGGTTTTGTTGTTAATTGGCTGAAATTTTAAGTGGAACTTCACTTGCTACTGGAAGTTCTGCTGATTGTCCTCCTCCCCCCTCCTTTTATTTTTTTTAAATTCTGGGAGTGGGTGCGTAGTTTTGACAGTTATCGACTCCCACTTCTGCCTAACCCTCGTAGGCGTCCCCCTCACCACCCGCAACCTGCTGTGGGATCATTCACAGAGTGCAGCGTGGCTTGCGCATGCACAGCGAGGAGCCGACTTCCCACAGTCATCATGACCTGAAGACCGGCGAAGAACCAGCCTGGGTTATGACAGCACTGGATCCCTGAGCTACAGTGGCGACTGGTAGTATATTTTTTTGGGGCGGCAGCAATCCAGCCGCCATTATCCCCCCCAGTCGGTCAGCTTCCCCTGCGTCTTCTCCCTCCTCCTCAGTGGCCAAAAAGAACACTTCTCCTCTCAGCTAATCGGGTGACGGGTCTCAGGATCCGCTTCCTGATTGGCTGGGAGGAGAATCAGGAAGACAATAGCGAATAATAATTTGCTATTGTCACACAACTGGGTGGGTTCAGGGCACAGTGCTCTGCGCCCCAAGCCCACTCTTTTTTGAAGACAATTAGAGCCTCAGGCTCTAATCGTGCTTCTAAAAAAAAAACACCCCATTAGAATCCAGCGTCTGGCTCCCTGCATGTAGAATAGGGACTGTGCACATGGATTAGGGGGGCAGCGCCCCTGCGCCCTGTATGGATGGGCTACCACTGCTGAGCTGATAAGTGTCTTTTTATTAAAACTCAGCAGCTACAGTATTTGTAGCTGGCCCAACACCAGGTGGCCCGAGAATCTTTGAGAAATCAAAGGAGCCAGGTAGAAAAAAAAAGTACACTGAACAGTGACTGCAGCCAATCAGTTGCAGTCACTGTTCAGGTATTCTGACAGCTACAGGTGGCGGCTGTCAGGATAGAATAGTTGGCAGAAGATTCGTCCATCTGCGCTGTTTAGCATAGCTAGATGGGGAAACTTATAGATTTCTCTGAGCTGAACGAGAAATTTTTATGTATATGGCTAGCTTTACATTTTGTTTTACTGGCTGCTGAATTTAATAGATGGGGAGAGAAGGATGAGGGGACCCATTAAAAGACATTGGGGTTGATTTACTAAAACTGGAGCACTCACAACCTGATACAGCTGTGCATAGTAGCCAATCAGCTTCTAACTTCAGCTTGTTCAATTAAGCTTTGGCAATAAAACCTGGAAGATGATTGGTTACTATGCAGAGCTGCAGCAGATTTTGCACTCTCCAGCTTTAGTAAATAACCCCCCTTATAATGCAATGAAAAAAGTAAAATCACACAGTGGGCAGAGGTGATCTTTTTTGTGCTAGATCTTTGAATTTTCAAGTAATTGAATCCAGTTATGGGCTATTTATAAAAAAATGTTTTAGGTCAGAGTCAGTGGCGTCACTAGGGGTGGCTAGATCCCTGAATCTGGGGCCCATAGCCCCGAGTCCAGGGATGACCCTACTATGAGAGTGTCCTGGGCTGCCTGACACAGCTCTTCCCGCACAGCCGCGGCACTCTCACTGAGTCTGCACTCCGTCCGTGCTTCAGTGGTAGCCAGAGAAGGGAGATGAGTGTGAGAGCGAGTCTCCTCCTTGTCATAGAGTTGGGAGGAAGTTTCTCACACTGCGCAGGTGAGTGCAGACCGAGGAGGAGGAGGAGTAAACTCTGTACTACCGTAGCCTATCTTCTGTATATACCCAGCATCTCTGTAAATACCCAGCATCCCTGAATATACCCAGCATCCCTGTATATACCCAGCCTCTCTGTATATAAGCAGCATCCCTTTATATACCCAGCCTCTCTGTATATACCCAGCATCTCTGTATACCTAGCCTCTCTGTATACACTAGCCTCTCTTCTATATACCCTAACCTCTCTGTATGTAATAATCCGCATCTGGTGGTAGGTGACGTGGCAAGTGACAATCTGCATCTTGTGGCAGGTAATGTGACTAGCTCTCTGGTGACTCCCAATGTAAGGGCGAGGGAGGCTCTCTGGGGACCCTGATGTAATGAGGATATATAATGTTATATACACACACACACACACACACACAAACACACACACACACGTATATTAAATTCATGTGTATGTCCGCCCAAGCATATGACTTTCTTTACTTTGCTGCTATGGGCTCTAGCCCCAGATCTTTTGTAGACCTAGCAATGCTCCTGGTCAGAGTTTTGATTTGCTTTCTGTTGACAGCTGTCTTTTTTCTGCTTCTCATCGTCCTCTATAAAAACTGCATTTCGCTAGTTACAACCCCCTCCATAGCCCTACCTACAACAAATGCTGTGTTATCCATATAAATAAGCACATAAATATATTTAATTTCTGCCACCACAAAAAGGGTAATCATGCAGCATATCAAGCGTAGAAAATAATCACATCATCTCCCTTGGACTCTTTATACTTGACAAATATGATTCTATGATTTCATTTCCAATTCCCTGCCAACATTAACTTCCTGCGGAGAATGCCGCTGCTTAGCTCACTTCAACATAACTAGACAATATTGCTGATTTTATCCTGTATTGGATGAGCTGCTTCCTCTCTCGCTCCCCCTCTGCCCGCACTGAGCTGGGTCGCACTGAGCTGGGTCGCACTGAACTGGGTCGCACTGAGCTGCGTTTACAGCACAGTTCACATGAATGCTTTTAGCATATAGCACTCTGTGTTTGATCCTTCGATCTTAACGAGGAGCTGATTTAACTTATGAAAAGCTTTTGGCACAAAAGGAATGCTTTTACTGGAGGTCTTTGAATTTTGTCAGAAGGGGCAGTTCTGAATTATTGATCCACTCCAGTCTAATGTTGGATGTCAGTGTCTTTTTTTAATTTTTTTAGACATTGTTTCTTTGGTATCCCGCATCCAAGAGCTTGACATTGCTGATGTATGCTGTGTACAGGCAGCCCGCAAGACTCTTTTGTGACCCCAAAATCCCCCGATCTGCTGCTAGCCAAATGCTGCCTCTGTTGGATCTTATGTACAGAGAGATGTGCACAAGGAATGTCATCAGCTGTGATCAAAGAAGAACTTAATTATTAAGAAGGAAGCTACTTGAAAGGCCAGCTACGGTTTTAAAAAGAGGGGCTGTTGGAATCAAGAGATACAATAAAGTAACACTTTTGTCTACTTCTTGGCAGTACATGGAAATTAATCTTGAATATTTTGTGCCCGTACACTTTCCCTTTAATACACAGTATCTCACAAAAGTGAGTACACCCCTCACATTTTTGTAAATATTTTATTATATATTTTCATGTGACAACACTGAAGAAATGACACTTTGCTACAATGTAAAGTAGTGAGTGTACAGCTTGTATAACAGTGTAAATTTGCTGTCCCCTCAAAATAACTCAACACACAGCCATTATTGTCTAAACCGCTGGCAACAAAAGTGAGTACACCCCTGTGGAAATGTCCAAATTGGAACCAAAGTGTCAATATTTTGTGTGGCCACCATTATTTTCCAAAACACTGCCCTAACCCTCTTGGGCATGGAGTTCACCAGAGCTTCACAGGTAGTCACTGGAGTCTTCTTCTACTCCTCCATGACGACATCACTGAGCTGGTGGATGTTAGAGACCTTGCGTTCCTCCACCTTCTGTTTGAGGATGCTCCACAGATATTCAATAGGGTTTAGGTCTGGAGACATGCTTGGTCAGTCCATCAACTTTACCCTCAGCTTCTTTAGCAAGGCAGTGGTCTTCTTGGAGGTGTGTTTTTGATCGTTATCATGTTGGAATTCTGCCCTGCAGCCCATTCTCCAAAGGGAAGAGATCATGCTCTGCTTTAGTATGTCACAGTACATGTTGGCATTCATGGTTCCCTCAATGAACTGTAGCTCCCCAGTTCCGGCAGCACTCATGCAGCCCCAGATCATTACAGTCCCACAACCATGCTTGACTGTAGGTAAGACACACTTGTCTTTGTACTTACCTGGTTGCCGCCACACACACTTGACACCATAAGTTTATTTTGGTCTCATCAGACCACAGGACATGGTTCCAGTAATCCATGTCCTTAGTCTGCTTTTCTTCAGCAAACTGTTTGCGGGCTTTCTTGTGCATCATCTTTAGAAGAGGCTTCCTTCTGGGACGCCATGCAGACCAATTTGATGCAGTGTGCGGCGTATGGTCTGAGCACTGACAGGTTGACCCCTCACCCCTTTAACCTCTGCAGCAATGCTGACAGCACTCATACGTCTATTTCCCAAAGACAACCTCTGAATATGACGCTGAGCACGTGCACTCAACTTCTTTGGTCGACTATGACAAGGCCTGTTCTGAGTTGAACCTGTCCTGTTAAACCGCTGTATGGTCTTGGCCACCATGCTGCAGCTCAGTTTCAGGGTCTTAGCAATCTTCTTATAGCCTAGGTCAGTGATGGCAAACCTTGGCACCCCAGATGTTTTGGAACTACATTTCCCATGATGTTTATGCACTCTGCAGTGTAGATGAGCATCATGGGAAATGCAGTTCCAAAACATCTGGGGTGCCAAGGTTTACCATCACTGGCCTAGGACATCTTTATGTAGAGCAACAATTCTTTTTTTTCAGATCCTCAGAGAGTTCTTTGCCATGAGGGTCCATGTTGAACTTCCAGTGACCAGTATGAGAGAGTGAGAGCAATAACACCAAATTTAACACACCTGCTCCCCATTCACACCTGAGACCTTGTAACACTAACGAGTCCCATGACACCGGGGAGGGAAGATGGCTTATTGGGCCCAAATTGGACATTTTCACTTAGGGGTGTACTCACTTTTGTTGCCAGCGGTTTAGACATTAATGGCTGTGTGTTGAGTTATTTTGAGGGGACAGCGAATTTACACTGCTATACAAGCTGTACACTCACTACTTTACATTGCAGCAAAGTGTCATTTCTTCAGTGTTGTCACATGAAAAGATATAATAAAATATTTACAAAAATGTGAGGGGTGTACTCACTTTTGTGAGTTACTGTATCATCATGACTTAAAGCCTAATGCCGCATACACACGACCAGACTTTACGGCATACTTTGCCCGGCGGACTTTTCGACAGACTTTATGACGGACTTTCCGAATGAACGGACTTGCCTACACACGATCAACCAAAGTCCGACGAATTCGTACGTAATGACGTACGACTGGACTAAAACAAGGAAGTTCATAGCCAGTAGCCAATAGCTGCCCTAGCGTCGGTTTTTGTCCGTCGGACTAGCATACAGACGAGTGGACTTTTCGACCGGACTTGAGTCTGTCGGATAGATTTGAAATATGTTTCAAATCTAAGTCCGTCAAACGTTTGAGAAAAAAAAGTCCGCTGGAGCCCACACACGATCGAATTGTCCGACAGACTCCGGAACGCCAGACCAAGTATGCGGGAAAGTCTGCTCGTGTGTACGCGGCATAAGACTAACTATTCCTAAATATGTTCTCTCCAGTCACACAGAACATTTACACTGATAGTCAGGGCACTGATCATCAGTGCCCTGATAATCAGTGCAGCCCCATCAGTGCAGCATATCAGTGTCCATCAGTGCAGCATATCAGTGCCGCATGTCAGCTTTTCATCAGTGCAGCCTCATCAATGCAGCATATCAGTGCCTATCAGTGCAGCCTCATCAGTGCCCAACTGTGCAGCCTCATCAGTGCACATCAATGCAGACCATCAGCACAGCTTCTCAGTCCCCACCAGTGCAGCTTCATCAGCGAACATCAGTGAAGAAGAAAAATTACTTATTTGCAACATTTTATAACAGAAACTAAGAAAAACTTTTTTTTTTTAAATGTTTAGTCATTTTTTTTTGTTTAGCAAAAAAAAAACTCAGTAGTGACTAAATTTCACCTAAAGAAAGTTCTATCTGCCCCCCAAAAATTGGAAACTTTCATTTGGGTACAGTGTTGCATGACCGCGCAATTGTCATTCAAAGTGTGACAGTGCTGAAAGCTGAAAATGGGCCTGGGCAGGAAGGGTGTAAAAATGCCCGGTAAGTGGTTAAAAGAGAAATTTAGTTTTTCTTTATGAACACCCAAATACCTAAAGCAGAGACCACTTAATCTTTCTTGCCCCAATTATCACTACTATTTGATAAAAATGTCTACCATCACATTGTTTAGGTCACAGGGGACTTTTCTATAAACTGGCTTTTTTATACACCACAATCCCTTTATGATTCCATGACAGTGCATTTTATTTATAGACCAAATTATGCCAATCCACTGGGGATAATAGCTGATTTCCTCTTTGAACAAACACTTCATAGAGTAAATATGATAACATTTCAATAATCACTTTGGCATTGTTTATGACTGGTGGCACAGGAACACCCACTTTTCTGGAAATTATCGCTGCAGACAAAGATGCAGAGAGAAAACCAGAATAATCATATCTCCAAACACATGCAGAGAGGGCTCTTCTATTGGGAAATCACATAACTAATAGATAAATAGTGGAGTGCCAGAAATTACATCTGATGACAAGGATAGCAATGAATCAGGCCTCTTCAGACATAATTTGAACAGATTACCAATTAAGTGTAGAAAGGTTTTCAACAGAAGCTGCATGTCATCCAGAAACTCCTTTTATGTTAATTTATACACAAAACATATGGAAGATCTGCCAACATTTCTAGGTGATACGCAAGACAATCTTCTCCCTGCCTGGTCTACCATAACTACCCTTGATTAGCTCTGAAACTCCTCTACCTCTTGTCTTGTGTAGCACCATCTTAGTGGGAATAGCATCACAATCTGCCTTGAGATTTAATATTATAATATGAAACCATCAAGAGAAGAAGATGCCCTGCAGACTAAAAAGCTTGATGATGTCCAATCTGGCAATGTAATTATACAGTGCGTAATGACCACACTGACCAGGCCAGCAGTGTAGTAGGTACAGGACAGATTGCTAGCTTGGTGTAAGAGTTGTCAGCTCATTATACTCACTTCTCAGGTGGCTCATGTCTCCTACAGTACCTTCCATCAGCTCAAGCACTGCAACCTCTGTCAGACTCTTCAGCATTCAAAATTCAGATGCCTAAGTTCCCCGTCACGTGCTGTGGCTTATTCCTCTAGCCCAGTGGTTCTCAACCCCTCTAGTGCCATGAACCCTTAATAAAATTTTCCAAGTTGTGGAGACCCCAACCGTAAAATTATTTTCATAGCATGGGTTGTCAGCACCCAAGGCAAGACAAGTAATTTGCGTCCCTAACCCATGGACATTTAGTGCTCCCTGAGTCCCTTCCACTCGCACAGTATTAAAACCCCTTATGGTACATTTTAGGATGTACCACTCTTTCTCTTTGTTCTCCTTTCTTTCCCTTTTATCCCTCTCTATCCTAATTTCTTGTTTTTTTTTCCCCATCCCTCTTTCTACCCATCTTTCTTGTTCTTTCTCTTATTCTTTCTCTCCCTTCTTCTTTGTTCCTCCCCCTCTTTTCCTCTCCCTCCCATGTATTCTATATTTTTATTCCTTCTCTTACTCCTTGGTGGGGGGAATGGGATGAGTGGCAATGCTGGCGGGGAGTTCTGATCAGCCAACTTAAGTGCTCTTCATCAAGGTCATCTGCTGATCTGAGAACTGCAGTGGGGACTTTTAATGGCAACTATAATCACAGGTAGTGTTACTCACTGTGTCTCCGACATTGTCGTGTCTCGTAGCAGTGACACCTATGGCGAAATCAGGAGATAGGGTCTCCTCCAGATGGCGGGTGGCTGCGGGCTCCAGGGACAGCCCTGCTGGGCGGCCACAAAAAGGCTGGGAGAGCGGTGTGGGCTTCAGAAACAGCCAAGGATTTGGTGACCCCTGGCAAATCATCATTTGACCCCCGAGGGGGTCCCGACCCCCAGGTTGAGAACCACTGCTCTAGTCCATATGTCAGTACAGAACCCAACAATGATGTATAGGTTGGAGGAAGGAACCAAGGCACATGGTGGGGAATACAGACATCTGACACTTCCAGAGGAGTTGAATACTGAAGAGTTTGACGGAGTCTGTGATGGAATGAATGAAAGGGATGGGGTCCAAAATAATTGCTTTCTTTTGCAGAGCCCTTCCTTAAGGACTTTTATTTTAGCCTGACAAGGTCACTTTAACTACATAAATAAGTTTATACATGTTCTGTGGTTAACTGGATTTAACCAGTGCCTTGCCCTAATTTCATCTGCTATAACATTTGTGTTATTCATTTGTTTCAAAAGTAAATGGAATGGGATGGCACACTTGTTTGGTCCTTAATGCATACAATGATTAGTCTCATCTATGATTAGTCCATCTATGGCTTACCTAAGTAATGTGACTGGATTACCTGGACAGCAGCACTTAGACAGGGGGGGAAAGAGGAGCAGTACTTCTAGCAAAGAAACAGGCAGACAGGAGAAACGAGCTAAGAGATTAACTTATTAGCCTATTGTTTCTCATTCACGACCCAATCACTAATATGGGGTTTGAAGGCAACCTAGATGTAATGCCTAAAAAGGAACTTCACTTGATCCTCTAATTTTTTTTTTCTCCTAATCTTCACTGATCATGTCTTCAATTTAAATACTCAACCGCCCAGTGGATCTGGTGTTGTCCTGCTGTAATTCACTGATCAGGAGCAGTAGTCTGGGTCTTGCACCACCATCTTGGTCCTATTTACCCATCAGAAGCCAGCTGCCTCTTCAGGGTTCAGTCGGGCTCTAATGATGCTTACCAGCTTTACCTACTGGCTGCTATAAGTTCCTACTCCTCAAGACTCTTGGGATATATTATGAGAATTCCCAGGAGGTTGAGGGAGCAGGGACAAAAAATTCTCACTTTGGCAAGAATAGCAGCAGGGTAGTGTGGCTAGGGAAAAATAGTAAAAAAAAAAAAAAAAGTACACAAAAAAAATTACAAAGCAGCAATTTATATTGTGGAAGTTGGGGAGAATGCAGGCAGCTACAGAGGATTGGGGGGAGCATAAGCTCATCACACAAACATCTGATGACAATAATGGACCTTGGCAAAGATCAGATTAGACTGATAGAAATTCAAGAGATACATATTATCCATGGTATCAAGGACTGGTAACACTGAAAACATCCCAACCTGTAATGAGTGTTGGGTGGGCTTACCCTTTTAATGTTTCCTTACTTCCAGTTTTATGATATTAAGAGATATGTAAGTCCCCTTAAAATTGCCCTTCACAGTGACACAGGGAAGCCGTCCAACATTTGATGGTACAGAAGTTGTTGTGTTGGACACAGCACTCAGAGCTGAAGCTCCTGGGCTCCTAGTGTGGAAATAAAACACTTCTGTCCGCCAAAACCCAGCAGCCAAATCTTTGAAGCAAGAACTGTTTTTCGGCATCGTGCCCTATAAATAGCAATTCCCTATTTCAATAGAGTCCAATATCTCTAATTACATTTCCACCAACTCAAGTTTTTTTCTCAAAATAGCCTACATGAAAGCTGTCCCCTAATGCAGAATCTGTTACTCTTACAGGAAACTTTGCCTAGTACATCAATAGTCTTTATGGCTTTTAAAATGGTAATAATGGATGTATTTTATTGTGTACTTAAGCTTGATATCGACAGAAGTTCTTAAACAGCTTGTAAAATTCTATTGAGACATTAATATAAATGAGATCCCTTTGTTAACTTTATCTGAATAGATCCAAAGTTTATCATTTACTTTAATTGCACAACATTTCTTAGGAAGGTGGAATGTTTCTGCTTTGTATCAACAATTGACAAACTTTGTGTGCTCTGTCGTGTTGTAGCCTCCTAGGTGATAAAAAGTATGTAATGCCAAAGTAACAGTTAAAGCGAACCTTCACCCTCTCTACTCAATTTCTGTAATTTCATTAATACCCACCTCCGTTTGTAAGAATCGGATATTTATTATATACAGGTAACTTTTTTACAGCGAAATTCAATGACCGCCAATGCCATCTTGAAAGAGGGCAGGGCGGTGGCATACCAAGCTCTAGGCACCAGAGCCAACAGAGAACGTGGAACAACCTGTGTGCATGACCCAAAGACCCAGGCATCCCAAAAAAAAACAAGATCAAACAGTACAAACCAGCGGCCGTGGCTGCGCCCTAAGCTGCTGCCTAGTTTGCCTAGTGGTAGCACCGGCCTTGGCTGCAGGACCCCTGACTCTCTGTCTCGACAGTGCTGATTGGCCCTGTGCTGATCACATGCATCCTCCCAAGAAAAAAAAACAACTCTTTAGCAATACACACCAAACTGAGCGTGAGCAGCTTGTCCCCTTGCCTCTGTTCTATCAGGAGATGGTTTGGGGACAGTGGAAGACAGAGAGGAACAGAAAAGACAGGATCAAACAGCCTTTTTATGCAATGCAGAGGAGTGACCCCTTAGATACACAGTGGGTATAACAAGCATGTTTTCCTGCATATACAGACTGATTTTACTGTTGTGGGTTTAGTAACACTTTAAAGGGCTTGTAAAGTCTCCAGGTTTTTCACCCTAATGCATTTATGCATTAAGGTGAAAAACCTTCTGTGCTGCAGCTGCCCCCAGAGCCCTCCCTTTTTCTCACTTGAGCCGATCCGTTCCAGCGCCGTGCATGCGTGCAGTCTCCGCTGTCTCCGTCCTCATTGGATAGATTGAAAGCAGCGGGAGCCTTTGGCTCCCACTACTGTCAATCAAATCCAGTGACATGGGGGCGGGGCGGAGTCCTGCTGTTTGTTTCAATGGACGCGGCAGCAGGACTCGGGAAAGTGCCCGCACGGGTTCCCCCATGGAAACTGGCTCTCTGTGGGGGGCCAATGAAGAGGAGGAGCCAGGAGCGCCGCTGGGGCATGCCAGAATGATCAGGGCCAGTTTGTACAAAACCCTTGCACAGAGCAGTATAGGCATGTTTATTAAAAAAAAAAAAAAACCTTTTACAATCACTGATTTTACAATCACTTTAATTCCATTTTGTTCTGAGAATGAATAAAACATATGAAATGTTTTAGGCAGTAGCTCTAGTAAAAGGTGAGCTTGCACTCTATGCTGATAGAAGACTTTACTCTTTTAGACAGTATGAACATCAGAACACTTGTAACTTGTAAGCAGAGCTGTGACAAGCTCTGTTCTCAGTAAAGTTCTTTAGAAATAGCTGTTTAAATAGAATGGATTAAGAGCTGGAGTTATTTAAACAAGCGAGCAGTGTTAGTAGTGCATGCAGTAAAGGCCAATTTGCAGGCTAAGGAATTCACTTCTCATTGGCTTTCGGATTTTATTTTTACATTAGCAGCACTCAGTCTTCCATTAGAGCACAGAGAACGGCAGCAACAGCAGATTCAGCGCCTTTCATAGCTGAGTGAAGGGAGATATTGGCAGGGTAAGGAGGCTCCTCTATAGTCTGCATTAAAAAGTATCTTACTCAGTTCATTTTAATATCGTCTGTTTAGCCTCACTGCACTGAAGACTTAAAGTGAGCTTGACAAGCGAAACATATTAGATTAGAATCAAGCTTTTACAGATAAGGAGCAATGTGACGGAAAGAACTGTCTGCTGTGTCAATCGGTACCATACCAAATGACAAAAAACTAAAGGCATCTACTATTCTTAAAGCTTTTCCACCTATGTATATCATCTTCTGGATCCTTAAATGTCATTAGAACTTCTATACTGTATAAATATGCCATACATGTATAGATCAAGTCTTCTCCTTATTCTCCTCTAAGATGCAGATTCCTATTGTTTCAAGCTAAATTGTCTCTTGCAACAGATGTAAGTTATCTCTTAAAGTGATACTATAGGTTCGATTTCTATTTTTTAATAATAACAAACATGTCATGCTTACCTCCACTGTACAGAGTGGCCCCGAATGACGTTTTCTGGGGTCCCCCGGCAGCTCTCCCGGCTCCTCCCCACCTTTAGATAACCCCAAGAGGCTACCTTGCGGGCGCGCTCCCGAGTCCTGCATTCTGCGTTGATAGCCGTCGAGTGCAGGACTTGGCCCCCCCCCCCACGTCATTGGATTTGATACACAGCAGTGTGAGCCAATGGCTGCTCTGCTATCAATCTATTCAATGAAGAGCCAAGAACCCCGGGCAAAGATCCAGCGCGTTCTTTCCAGGGTTCAGGTAAATAAAACGGGGGGCTTGGGGGGGCGGGGCTTTAATCGTCAGATGTTTTTTCACCTTAATGTATAGGATGCATTAAGGTGAAAAAACATGTACCTTTACAACTCCTTTAAATGTAAATGGATTTTTTGATATGCGCTGTCGGTCTAGGTTTCGTCAAAGGTCAAACAAGTGTGATCACAAAGCATTGAAATGCACCAGTGCCCAGACTTGGAACATTAATAAATAAATACAGCCATCGACATGTTATATATAGTTACATTGGTCCAGCTTGAACCAATGTAGCTATTTATACAGTATACCATACCTGGTCGATCCCGCTGGTAGTTTGAAATCACTGTATTAGACACTGCTACTCCAGTGATCCAGAAGGAAGTGGAGATCACAGGAGTAGCAGTTCTAATACAGTGATTTCCAGCGGCATCGACCAGGTATGGTATACTGTATAAATAGCTACATTGGTTCAAGCTGGACCAATGTAACTATGTATAACATGTTGAATGCCTGGAATTATTCTTTAGGTTGGGTTCAAACCATTGCAAATTGGATGTGGGATCCCCACATCCAATTCTCAATAGCAGGAGATTTTGACCGGTGCTCAATGGACCTGGTTCACATATCTTTGCAGTAGGTCCTATGCGTTTTGCATTTTGCGATGCGTCTTATGGTCCATTTCAGGTCCAAATTCAGCCCAAAATTTGGGCTGAAATCGCACCTGAAACTGTGAACCAGCACGCACTGGACCCCTGCTGTGAGCCGCATGTGGCTCATATGTGAACTGAGCCTTAAACTATTTTTGTATTCTTAACAAGCAGTAAAAGAGCTTTAAAACAAGCCATCAGTGACCTTGCTAGCATCATGTACTGTAAAGTAACCATCCTTAAAAGATTTTTAAATATCGCAACTCTAAAGTGTTTTATAAAAAGCTGGTCATACACTGATTGAAATTCGGTCGCTCGACACAAGTCAACCCTTTAATTGACTTCTGTTTCAGGAACATGTTGGAAAATGTTTATCGAAGAGTGCTTGAAGCCAATCAGCAGCCGCTGATCATTGTATTCTGACAGCTGTGGAAGCCAATGTTAGAATACAATGTCCTAACGGGATGGATGAAGGAATCAAACTGTGCATGGCCAGCTTTAGAATGCCTGAAGTTTACATTGGAAGGATGGCAGACCATATAAAGTAAAAAGGGGAAAACGTTGCACTTTACTGCCTCTTTTGTGAGTTTTGAAGATGAATTTCTCCACAATGCCTATATCTACAGATGTTGGCTTGTTTTAAAGTGGTTTTACTGCTTATTTAGAATATGTAAATATGTTTTTGAGAAGGATTTGGAAATATTTTATTACTCGCGTATAAGTCAAATTTTTCAGCACATTTTTTTGTGCTGAAAGTGCCCCTCTCGACTTATACTTGAGTCAAGCACTTTTCTGCAGCAAAAAATTTCATTTTCTGAACCGATTTTGGGGCCCCGTATCTCAGGGCCACTTTGTGCTAGGAACCCCAAATTTGGTGTGCAAACCCAGTGGAACTGGTACCACAACATATCCAAAGCTGGGGTTCCTAGCACTAAGTGGCCCCGAGATACAGAGCCCCAAACCCGGTTTGGAAAATGTCATTCTCTGCTGCAGAAAAGTGCTTGACATTTTCTGAACCGATTTTTGGGGCCCTATATCTCAGGGCCACTTGGTGCTAAAAACCCCAGCATTGGATATTTTATGGTGGTAGTTCCACTGGGTTTGCACACCAAATTTGGGGTTCCTAACACTAAGTGGCCCCAAGATACAGGGCCCCAAAGTTGGTCAACTGTGTCCATCTGCAGCAATGTCATTTCGGGACCCTTTGGGTTCAGAGACCCCAAATTTTGCCTGCAGCTAGGGGGCATCTAGGAACCCTTAACTACCGAGTTTGAAGTTCGGGGGACCTATGGCTGCAAATGGGCACAGTGAGGCTGCAAATGGGCATTATTGACCCTCTTTTCCACTTATAGTAGCTGTGCATTTCTCACCCTCGTCTTATACTCGGGTCACTAAGTTTTTCCCATTTTTTTTGTGGTAAATTAGGGCCTCGACTTATACTCGGAATGACTTATACTCGAGTATATACGGTATATCTTTTCATGTGATAACACTGAAGAAATGACACTTTGCTACAATGTAAATTAGTGAGTGTACAGCTTGTATAACAGTGTTAATTTGCTGTTCCCTCAAAATATCTGAACACACAGCCATTCATTTCTAAACTGCTGGCAACAAAAGTGAGCACACCCCTAAGAGAAAATGTCCAAATTGGGCCCAAAGTGTCAACATCACAACGACATCACGGAGCTGGTGGATGATAGAGACCTTCCATTTGAGGATGCCCCACAGATGCTCAATAGGGTTTAGGTCTGGAGACAAGCTTGGCCAGTCCATCACCTTTACCCTCACCTTCTTTAGCAAGGCAGTGGTCGTCTTGGAGGTGTGTTTGGGGCCTTTATCATGTTGGAATACTGCCCTGCGGCCCAGTCTCCGAAAGGGAGGGGATCATGCTCTGCTTCAGTATGTCACAGTACATGTTGGCATTCATGGTTCCCGCAATGAACTGTAGCTCCCCAGTGCCGGCAGCACTCATGTAGCGCCAGACCATGACATTCCCACCACCATGCTTGACTGTAGATAAGACACACTTGTCTTTGTACTCCTCGCCTGGTTTCCACCACACACGCTTGACACCATCTGAACCAAATAAGTTTATCTTGGTCTCATCAGACCACAGGACAGGTTCCAGTAATGCATGTCCTTAGTCTGCTTGTCTTCAGCAAACTTTCAGAGAGTGAGAGCGATAACACCAAATTTAACACACCTGCTCCCTGTTCACACCTGAGACCTTGTAACACTAACAAGTCACATGACACCGGGGAGGCAAAATGGCTAATTGGGCCCAATTTGGACATTTTCACTTAGGGGTGTACTCACTTTTGTTGCCAGCGGTTTAGACATTAATGGCTGTGTGTTGAGTTATTTTGAGGGGACAGAAAATTTACACTGTTATACAAGATGTACACTCACTACTTTACATTGTAGCAAAGTGTCATTTCTTCAGTGTTGTGACATGAAAATATATAATAAAATATTTACAAAAATGTGAGGGGTGTACTCACTTTTGTGAGATACTGCATATATTCACTTTTCCACGTTTCCTAATTTTGAAGTGAATGAGAAAGGCTTAGAACTCCTGTGGGTTTTTTTTTTTGCTATCTGGGGCTTCCCTCACTTGCTGTCTTGCTGACAATTTGGCAGTCAGGGAGTAAGGGGAACTCCAACAGCAAAACAAAGAGACATAAAGATTTTCAATTTGAGTAGAGAAGGGGAATGCCAGGACCCTGTCAGATTTATTCTTCTATTTATGCCTTGCATATTATGTTGCAGAGTTTCCCTTGCTTCCTGTCTGGTAAAACTGTTGTCATCAGGACATGTGGGGGGGGGGGGGGATCTAACAGAGCCCCAAAAAGCAGAAAACTGGGGTTCCAAACCTTCCTCACTCTAAAACTAAAGGTGTGCAATTCATATTTCAACTTGCTAGAGAAGAGAGGAAGATAGACATGGTGGAGAAGAAACTCTAAACTTCCAAAGTCCAATACATTATCCTGCTACAGAAGTATAGCAATCGGACATTCCGACAACAAAATCCATGCATTTTTCCTGACGGATGTTGGCTCAAACTTGTCTTGCATACACACGGTCACACAAAGCTAATGGACTGGCCACTGGAAATGATCCTTCTGTTAATACCTGATCTTATGCTACGGTGAACTAAAAAAAGAATAATTGCAATTCTATTGGATTTACTGCATTCCACTGAAGTTCCATACCTCTTCGTTGTAAAGGTGCCCATTACTTTAGTACAGCTGGAATTGTCTCCTCCGCATACTCCACATTTGTCAAACTGCAGTTTGGATCCTATAATTCCATCACATCCCGTACGTATACATTTGCCTTTGACACACACAGAATGGCTATAGGGCCTACATTCAGTGCCATCGGTCACCTATGGGACAAAACACAAAGTTATCATTATAGAATGAGACCTCTCCACTGCTGAGGATTCCTCTCCTCTTCAGGGAAGCCTATCCTACCCACACCTAACAACTGTATTTTCATTGTGTCCATCAGATCACCCCCCACAGCTACTCCCCTTTGTACTACTTGACCCTCCCTTCTAGATTGTAAGCTCCAACGAGCAGGGCCCTCTGATCCCTCCTGTAATGAATTGTACTGTCTTCCCCCATGTTGTAAAGCGCTGCGCAAATTGTCGGCGCTATATAAATCCTGTATAATAATAATAATAATAATAATTCCACCAACCACTAATAAAAAATACATATGTCATTAAAATAAATAATAATATCTTTATTCAGGAATTTATCCAATTGTAGTTTTAGGCTTAGGAAGAATTTTATGTTACCTATTGTCTAAATCGGTACATACTTTAAAAGGTCTTTTTTGTCTTTCTCCTGGCTGTCATCTAAAAGGGGTCAGATACAAGGTGCAGCCAATCAGAATTAATCTTTGAACTGACTGCACAGGACTGAAATTTGACTGCTCATTTGACTTCTAAGGTTGCTGCACATTGCACTATCACCTATAATTCTAATGCCTCATACATACAATCGGATTTTCCGCAGACAACTCCTCAGACTTTTGCCCAAAAGCGTGTGCCTGGATTTTGTCTTGCATACAAACGGCAAAGAATTTGTCGGCCAACAAACACGAGCGTAGTGACGTACTACGTGGTTTTTCAGCTCTTTAGCGCCACTCTTTGGGCTTCTTCTGCTAATTTTGTTTTAGTAGAAGTTTGTTGAGTGTTGATTCGTGCTTTTCATTTTGCACTTTTCATTTTGCGCTTTTCAGTTTGTTTCTGAACGGCCGTTCGTCAACCAGCCATGTTGCAGAATCGGAGGAGATAACGTGTTATTTATTATTGGCCTTGGAGTTATTGCTTTGACCCAAGTCCAGTACAGGAACAGGAGGAGGATTTCTTGGACCAAAAATTGGTTGCTTTATTAACCGCTTTAGCCCCGGAAGATTTTACCCCCTTCCTGACCAGAGCACTTTTTGCGATTCGGCACTGCGTCGCTTTAACTGACAATTGCACGGTCATGCGACGTTGCACCCAAACAAAATTGACATCCTTTTTTTCCCACAAATAGAGCTTTCTTTTGGTGGTATTTGATCACCTCTGCGGTTTTTCTTTTTTGCGCTATAAACAAAAAAAGGGCGACAATTTTGAAAAAAACGCAATATTTTTTACTTTTTGCTATAATAAATAAATAATTTTTAAAAAATAAAAATAAAAAGGCAATCAGCGTATATTGATTGGTGTGCGCAAAAGTTATATCATCTACAAAATAGGGGATAGATTTATAGCATTTTTATTATTAATTTTTTTTTACTAGTAATGGCAGCGATCTGCGATTTTAATCGTGACTGCGACATTAATGGCGGACACGTCGGACAATTTTGACACATTTCTGGGACCATTGGCATTAATACAACGATCAGTGCGATTAAAAATGCACTGATTACTGTAAATATGTCACTGGCAGTGAAGGTGTTTACACCAGGGGGCAGTGAAGGGGTTAATGTGCTCCCTAGTGTGTGTTCTAACGGAAGGGGGATGGGGACTGTGCAGGGAAGAAAACAGATCGCTGTTCATACTCTGTATGAACAGACGATCTGTCACTTTTCCCCTCAGAGAACCGGAAACTGTGTGTTTACACACACAGTTCCGGGTTCTCTGTGTCTCGCGGGAGCCTGGTGGTGATCGAGACTGCCGGGCACTCACCCAGCTGTGCCATTATGCCACAGTACAACTGCGGTGGCTGGTCGGCAAGTAGTTATTCGTGACCAATTATTTCAAATGCCTTTGCTGCGGGAGCTCCAGGAGAATAATCCAGATGATTTTCGGAATTATCTCCGGATGACGGACCCCTACTTTCACCAACTCTTGGTATTGTTGACCTCCTATATTAAGAAACATGAGGCTTATATTTTATTATTTTGGTTGAATAATGATTTGATTTATTATATTTTCTATATTTTTGGATACATAGAATGCACTTTTTGGTTAAGTTCTATTGGCAGATAGCATGTCTAATTTTATTTGTTTTCTTTTTTTAATGCACAATAAAAATATGTTGTAGAATAATACTTGGCTATGTGTTTTACTTCAAATGACAGTTTGGGAGTAGGCAGTTACATTTAAAAATATACAACGTAAAATTAACAAGGGACACCAACATAGTTGTATCTTTGATCTTAAAAACTACTATAATGATGTTGTGGTAACTCGCCCAAATGAAAAAAAAAGGAAGCATTATAATTTTATTCTTGATATCACTAGAAAAAAAAAGCCTTTGAAAATTTGTTTGCAATAACTCCATCAGTATAACCAGCAAAGCAGCTTCATTATTATCCCATTAAAGAAGAAGAGAATTGCGCGCTGCATTTCGAGATTTCATAATTTGCCTCGTCACGAATGTTAATTCTCCATTACGAACGCTAGTTTACAAGACCGACCACTTCTGGCTCGTCCTTGCTTCCCAGCATGTGTGTTTGTACTTTAGACTTTTGTCCGACGGTCTTGTGTACACACGCTCGGAAAATCTGACAACAGACATTTGTCCGCGGAAAATTTTAAAACCTGCCATTCAACATTTGTCCGTGGAAAATCCGACAACAATTGTCCGATGGAGCATACAAACGGTCGGATTTTCCGCCAACAGCCTGTCATCACACAATTCCCGTTTGAAAATCCGATCGGGCTTTAGAGATAACTGGTAGTGCTGACTGCAGCAACAAAAACATGATAGATGTCGTTTTTCTTACTTTATAAATTTAGGAATATTATATCAACTATTTTCACTGAGTCAGGTTTCAGTACTTTTCTGAATATTAAAAAAAAGAATATATAAAATTTTACCTTTTGGGAAAAGACAACATAATATCCAGTTCCTTTGGCTTGACATATAAGTTTGCAGACATCTCCCGGCTGTATTCCTGCATACTTAGGAACCCACTCAACATACGTCTTCACACCTTTTGCATCGGTCTGATAACCGTTCCTGGCTTCACACTGCTGCTGCCGGAACGATTTCGCTTCACAAGGAAAAGAAGTGAAAATGTCAGTTTCACAGGATTTTCCACTCTGTTGCCTATTATATTCTAAACATACAGTGGGGATGGAAAGTATTCAGACCCCCTTAAATGTTTCACTCTTTATTATATTGCAGCCATTTGCTAAAATCATTTAAGTTCATTTTTTGTCCTCATTAATGTACACACAGCACCCCTTATTGACAGAAAACACAGAATTGTTGATATTTGTACAGATTTATTAAAAAAGGAAAACTAAAATATCACATGGTCCTAAGTATTCAAACCCTTTGCTGTGACACTCATATATTTAACTCAGGTGCTGTCCATTTCTTCTGATCATCCTTGAGATGTGTAAATATCAAGACAACAATGCTGTGCTGTCTCTTTAGCTATCCCATAGTGCTCTTGGAACCTTTTTTGGTTGAATATTAAAACGGTTGTATAGCGCTGGACGTTTTTTCTTTTTTCCTGCAAGATAAAGTCATATGTGCTAGTATGCATTTCATACTAGCACATTATGTAAAACTTACCTTAAAACAAAGCTGTTCCTGCGCCACAATGTCAGCACTGCAGGGGCTCCCATCTTCAACCGTTTGGCTTCTGGGTTCGCGGGCTCCGTCTCTGTGACTGGAGCCCCCCGTTCACAGCACTGGGCTCTGAAGGAAAGGCATGGGTGGTCGTTTTTTCAGAGCGCATGCGCCTGTGATTTCATTGGCTGCATGTACAGTAAATATCTCCTAAACTGTACATGTTTAGGAGATATTTACACTACCTATAGATAAGCCTTATTATAGGCTTACCTATAGCTAAAAGTAGGGATGAGCCGAACACCCCACGGTTCGGTTTGCACCAGAACATGCGAACATGCAAAAAGTTCTAGCGAACGTGCGAACCCTATTAAAGTCTATGGGACACGAACATGAAAAATCAAAAGTGCTAATTTTAAAGGCTTATATGCAAGTTATTGCCATGAAAAGTATATGGGGACCCGGGTCCTGCCCCAGGGGACATGTATCAATGCAAAAAAAAGTTTTTAACCTCCTTAGCGGTAATCCAGAGTGTGGCTCAGGGTGAATTTTCAGTACCAAAAGCTACTTACCTTGTCCCCAGGATCCTGCGATGTCTCCTCGCTCTGTGTGTGAGCCGTGTCCTCCGCCGGATCTATCACAGTGCCGAGTTCCGTTCCCTGCGAGGGCTGCGACACACGGGGACGGAGAACGGCGCCAAATTCAAAAAGTTAAAAACACACAATACATACAGTACACTGTAATCTTACAGATTACATTACTGTATACATTATTTCACATCCCTTTGTCCCTAGTGGTTTGTCCAGTGCCCTGCATGCAGTTTTATATTATATATACTGTTCTTTCTGCCTGGAAACGAGATTGTCCATAGCAACCAAAACTGTCCCTTTACATTAAAAGTGGTTTTAGACCAGCTAGAAAACAGCGATAATAAATCTGAATCACTTGCAGAATTGAGCGATAGTGATTTGTGGGGAGATCCGTCATCAAACACTGAAAGTAATGACAGCGACAATTCTGCAACTGAGCAAATTGCAGTGTTTTTGATTTGATTATATTATTGAATATTTTTATTATTATTATATTATTATTTGTCATAATTATTTATAGTTATTTATTATTTATTATGATTTCGTGTTTCAAACTTTATCATACCCAGGATGTCTACTAGACTCTTGTTTGGACAGATTTAAGTGAGTTATTCCTAATAATTACAGGCCTACAATGTAAAACTGCACATTTCCATGCAAAATAATTGTACCGCGTTGAGCATCAAAAATCTGACATAATCAGACCGCCAGGGAGGTTAAAACAACCGTTTTTTTTCAGGAGCAAGGAAAAAATCGGTGTGGTCCCCCCCACCCCCAGTCCATACCAGGCCCTTCGGGTCTGGTATGGATTTTAAATAGAACTCTACGCCAAAATTTTTTTAAAAATTGGCGTGGGTTCCCCCCCAAAATCCATACCAGACCCTTATCCAAGCATGCAGCCTGGAGAACAGGATGGGGGAGGGCGAGCGCCCCCCTCCTGTACCATACCAGGCCACATGCCCTCACAAGGTGCTTTGGGGTCCCCAAAACATGGGGGGGTGGGCTGTGTGTAGTAATACTCTGGGGTTTAAGTAAAGCACCCACATTCGCACTGACGTGCTCCAAACGCTCTGCACGCTGTGCGGCCGGGGCTGTGTACATGAAGTCTAAAACTTATAAGTGCAAAATAAAATAACTGACCCTAAATCAGTAACGTTTCCCTGTAAGAATTAGCGCTTAAGAATTAAGGGCTCTTAGCTGAATAAAGCAGTCAAAGAACAATGCAATTAAGCTGCGGTTGGTAAAAAAAAAGCTGCTAAATTGCTCAGAAGTCACACCGCATGACTGTAAATTTCCCCAGAGTTACACAAGATCATTTAAAACTTTAAACGAAATGTCATGTGGACATTGTAAACAAGTTGCATTACTCTTCTTGTTTCATGCTGACCCTCTTGGCTGGAAGCCTATTAATTTGAGCTAATTATACTAAAGCAGGCCTGCACATACCTTCATTTGACGTACTAGCACTTAATCTCTCTAGATGAGCTCCTTGTGTCCTTGCTTGAATGCCCGCACTTTTATGTCTCTTCCTCTATGCTCCTATCACCACACCAAATCTACATCCCAATGGCCCCTGCGGCACTTCTACTGAGCCCACCACCAATCACTGCGCAGAACACACTAGTAGGAGTAGGAATCCCCTTTAGGCAGCCCTCCAGAAAATCATTTACATAAGAAAACTCTTATCTCTGATACGGCCTACCAGGTTGCTAATGTAAAAATGAACATGACCGTTTATCATTGCGCCATCATTTTTATCAAGAGGATAAAACTTTGTTTGCTTTGACCTTTTTTCCATTCTACATCCACTGTTCTGACAATTGAGGAGTGTACACCTTTCAATAATCCCCCATTGGGTATAATCCATTACATATTTCATTTACAGGAATGAACAAACCTTCATGGTAAAGACCATTTTACTTCCGGATTAACTTTTGCTAGTGCCTGATCAGAGTTAAGATTTTTTTTCAGCCGGAAGCTAATTTAGCAAATAAAAATTAGTTTGTTACCATCACATTTGCATACCTCCCAACTTTTTGGAGATGGGAATGAGGGACACCTATCAGCAAAAGTATGCAGGCATAGGACACACCCCTGGCCATGCCCCCTTAAAGGAGAATTGTACAAAAAAAAACAAGATTGCATAGCCTCCGTGATGGTATTCCCAAGTGTGGCTCAGGGTTAAATTTCAGCACCATTAGCTGTAACCCCGATCCACACTCGGGATTGCATTGCAGGATCCTGGTGTGGTATACTTACCTTGTCCCCAGGATCCTGCGATGTCCCCCCACGGTGTCTGCAGCTCTGTCCTCCTCCCAAAGCCGAAGCCTCTCTGTGCCGGGCTCTATTCCCTGTGAGCGTCGCAACGCAGGGGGCGGAGCCTGGTGGCAAATTCACAAAAATTTAAAAATCATAACACATACAGTACTGTAATCTTACAGATTACAGTACTGTATGAAATAATTTCACATCCCTTTTGTCCCCAATGCTTTGTCCAACGCCCTGCATGCAGTTTTATATTATATATACTGTTCTTTCTGCCTGGAAACTGGAGATTGTCCATAGCAACCAAAAAGTGTCCCCTTACGTCAAAAGTGGCTTTAGACCAGCTAGAAAACAGCGATAGTAAATTAGAACACTTGCAGAATTGAGCCATAGTGAATCGTGGGGAAATTTATTTTATTATTATTATATTATTATTTTTTTTAACTATTTATATTTATTTATTGTATTACAATTTATGATTTTGTGTTTCAAACTTTATCATACCCGGGATATCTACTAGACTCTTGTTTGGACAGATTTAAGTGTGTTATTGTTAAGAATTACAGGCCTACAATATAAAACACCAAATTTCCATGCAAAATAATTTTACCGCTTTCAGCACCTAAAATCCGACATAATCATACCGCCAGGGAGGTTAAACCCACAAGTGCTTTTTTACCACTACTATTCATTTATATTGGCTTTTGAAATTTACAAATGCAGAAATTTAGAAGAATCAGATGAAAGGTTTAGTGCTAGAAAACACTTTTTGATAGATAAAAAGTGCATTTTATATACGACTATATAGAACAGACCAAAATGAGGGACAAATGAGGAGGAATGAGGGACAGAGGGACATTATTCCAAATCAGGGACAGTCCCTCGAAATCAGGGACAGTTGGGAGCTGTGCATTTGATATACATTTTCCATCCTTTTCCTTCAATTGTTTCGCTCACTCTGTTTAAAAACAATTGTTGAATTGGCCCTTTTCACTCATAGATAATCAAACAAATGTTTCAAAAAGGAGAGTTTTCAAACAGAATTCTACAGGTGTGAGGACAACCTTAAAGATGGCCATAGAGGGAGAGAATTTCAGCCAGCTCCTGATGGATAGGCCCAAATTTTCTTTATAGGTGGCCTTATTGGCTGCATCCCAGCCATCATCCCCCAATCAGAAAAATCAAAGAAGTTGGGTGGAAAATTGTCAGTCGAGCAGCCCTTGCATCCAATCAAATGCAGGCACTGTTCTGGTATTATTGCAGTTGGCGGAGCCGGCTGTCAAAATATAATAGTCACTGTTGAAGATTCAACCATTTGCATTTTGTCCATACAGCATGCCTGCAGGCTGAGTGGAGAAAAACTATATGTGTAGGTCCAGCTTACCATTTATGGAAAAAAGACCCACAAGGGGGGGCAAAGTCCAGACTAGAAGCTGGCCATAGATGGATCGAATCTCAGCTGGCTCAGCAGGATGATTGTACTAAAGTAGATCCATTGGTCAACTTCAGAAAAACCAGTCTGATTTTTGGCATGTGATTACTGCCAGCGGCTATAGGCGCCAGCAATAATCACTGTGTTTTGCTGGCAGGGTAGCCTCAACACCGGTAAAATACAATAGCGCTGCAGGAGGAATTCCCCCATCAACACTGACTGTATTGATGGATCAAAAATTGCATAGTTTATGGCTTGCCTAAGTTTTAGCAAGAAAACAAATACAGAGCTAGAAATAAATGATATTACCCTCGCAAAGTCTTTCGTTCCACTTTTTGATTGTCTGATGAAGAGGGACTTTTTTGTAACCCCCCCCAAAAAAAAGCATTGGCTGTTTTTAATATACATGTCTTATGAATAAAAAGTATTCTGCACACCTCAATTTTGATGCTTTCCTCCATGAACTGTTATGCCCTGTACACACGGTTGGACTTTCCAACGGAATATGTGCGATCGGAGCTTGTTGTCTGAAATTCCGACCATGTGTGGGCTCCATCGGACTTTTTCCATCGGAATTTCCAACACACAAAGTTTGAGAGCAGGCTATAAAATTTTCCGACAACAAAATCCGTTCGCGTAAATTTCGACCGAGTGTGGACAATTCCAATGCACAAAGTGCCAAGCATGCTCAGAATAAATTAAGAGACGAAAGCTATTGCCCCGTTTATAGTCCCGACGTACGTGTTTTATTGCACCGCGTTCCGAACGATCGATTTTCCGACAACTTTGTGTGACCGTGTGTATGCAAAACAAATTTGAGCCAACATCCGTCGGAAAAAATCCATGGATTTTGTTGTCGGAATGACCGATCAATGTCCGACCGTGTGTACGGGGCATTAGGCTGTCTTATGCCCCGTACACACGGTCAGACATTGATCGGACATTCCGACAACAAAATCCTAGGATTTTTTCCGACGGATGTTGGCCCAAACTTGTCTTGCATACACACGGTCACACAAAGTTGTCGGAAAATCCGATCGTTCTGAACGCGGTGATGTAAAACACGTACGGCGGGACTATAAACAGGGCAGTAGCCAATAGCTTTCATCTCTTTATTTATTCTGAGCATGCGTGGCACTTTGTGCATCGGATTTGTGTACACACGATCGGAAATTCCGACAAAAATTTTATAGCAAGCTCTCAAACTTTGTGTGTCGGAAAATCCGATGGAAAATGTGTGATGGAGCCTACACACGGCCGGAATTTCCCACAACAAGGTCCTATCACACATTTTCCGTCAGAAAATCCGACCGTGTGTACGGGGCATTGGGGTGTAAGGAAGGCCCCCAAAAACATAAAACAGTCACATAAAGAGCCACTGTCCTGTCACTTTGCTGAATGCTTTCATTTTTGATGTTTTTTTCCCTTATTAATCTGTTTATTCTCTTTAGCTTGCAAATGATTATTTTCAGTAAAATGAATCATTCAGGTGTGATGAAACATCATATTATCTGATAGCTGAATTGTGCATCCTTGTAAAACCAACCTAGACACTAATGGGATTGTACAACAGTCTCTATTATTGTTGAGATGTTCCCAGCAGGGCCCTGCTCTCACCGCTGTGATATTAGATTGTGTATTTATTATCTTTCCGTCTCACTCTGCACATCCCAATTTATAGAAAAAAAAAAAGTCATTTGAAGAGTGCATACTGTAAATGTACATTTAGTTATATCATTCAATAATGAGTCCTGACACACTTCTGTAATGGTAAACCAGTGTTGACCAATGGTCAACAGCCTGATTAGAACAGATGAAGGCTATTTCTTCTCGACAAAAGCTAAACATGCTGTTAAAACCCATATATGCAAAGTTTCCAAACACAAAACAAGGCTTTTTAATGCTAACATTCAATGATCTCATATGCATGGAGTTGAGTGATAGCATCTTCAGAAGTTGCAAGGATTTAGGCAAGCTGGAATTCTCATTATCATAGAACCATAGGCACTTGGATAGAGTAAGGGAAGATTTTTTTTCCGCCGCCTGTGTCCCATTGCAGAGATTTCCCTTTCTTTCCCATAGCCAAACAGGAAGTGAGAGCAAATTCCTGCAAAATAAGGGAATTCCTTGGGGACCCCCAGGTCACCAGAACTAGTGTCCCCATTGGAAGATTACCCTTCGACTACTTTTCTGGGGACAACCCAAAATTTGGGGGTTTCCTTTACTTTCACTTTCAATGATAATGGTAAACAGGACAAACAGAGAGCGTAAATTTCCTTAATGGGGGGCACAGACAGCAATAAAAACTGATAAGCGTTCTAATACCTCTGCACTTGATAAGTTTTGCCCTTAATTATACTTTAAGTATGTTAAACCTAGATCCTCTAAACTTTTTAGACTTGTATCGCTGCCCTAAAACCACTTTATTATTAACACTATTAACATTATTGTTTTACATGACCAAATAGTCTGAAGCAACTGTAGGCAGTTTGTAATTGGTGGTTCTGGATGTGCATCTGGCCATTAGGGTGTAAGGCAATAGCTTTCATGGGTTCACCTACTGTCCTGAAATGAGGACTAATCCTCTTATTTTTGGGATAGAATGAGAAGTGAATACCTCCTACAAAGAGGGTCGAACTCCGATGATATCACTGACATGTCCTTTTTTCAATACAGGTGCAACATAACCCTGCCTAAAGTGACTCCTCATAGAGCATGATTAAGCCCATATGGGTGAAACATGTTAGATAGGAGCTGCTCTAGACAATCATTTAAGTGGGATGCTCTTTGTTTGTAGCAAGCATGTGGAGAGGGGATGGGCTCCTGGGATTGTACGTCGGCTGGGCTGGAAATAGCGGTGACGTCAATACGCTCATGAGAGTGCTAGGGCGATTTTTGTTTCTAATGCCTGTGATTACAGTCTTGTTGTAAGTAGTTTTTTAATAAATGCCTGTTTTTAATTTGGACGCTGCTCAATGAGTTTCCCTTTTTTCTTATGATCACTGATTGAATCGGCTTCTGAGGATATCCTGTGGCTACATCTTTGGCTCGTTTTTACCAACGATCCCCTGCTGGGAGGCTTGAAAAGTCAAGCTGATCTGCACCTAATGTGAAGGGTAATAGAGCTCACATATGCCAGTAAAGACCTTGATAGGTCTTTGGATCTGATAAGCAGACAATTTTGCCTCATTTATTCAAGCACTGGATGTTGCACTTGTTTTAAGGACTTTTGCACTTTATCACTATGGACTTTATTGTTTATAATATTATTATTCATTATATTTGAAGGTTGATTCACATAGTTAGACAGCGCAACACGTTTTTTGCAAATAACACTAACTGAACTAAAAAAAACATGACTTCATGACCTTTGAAGGAAGAGAACTAGATGGATATTTTATGTGCCTGATGTTCTTCTTTAAATGTATTGTAATTCTAACTTGTTTATTTCTGCGATTATTAACAAGGTCAAAGAAAAATTCTTGTCTAAACAACCTGCAATTCTGTTTGCTAACCCCCCCCATAAACAGAAGACATAATAAAGGCTATTACTTACCATTAGATGGACAAGAATTAACATTGCACGACCGGTTGATTGCACGCTTCCCTGTGCAGTATCTTCCACTGTTTCTTGGGGCGGGATCATTACAGTGACGATAAGCAAATTGCACTCCTCCTCCACATGTGCGAGAACACTGGCCCCATGGTCCCCAGGACCCCCAGTTTCCATGACTTGAAATCTGCATTACGAAAGATTGATAAGACTAGAACCTTCAAGCCAACAGAACTGTAGATTGCAAAAAAATTATGTATTTCCAGGCCCAATGCATAAAAAAAGAAGCTGTTGGTACCTATAATAACCAACTGGATTCTCTATTTCCAGTAGCACTCTAGGCCATCAACTAAACACACAGTTGGAATACATATATATATATGTTTAGAGCTCTCATTTCTCCCACTTCAGAAAATTGGAAAAATTATAAGATGTTTCCAACTTACAATCTGACCTGAATGCAGTTTGATTGGAATGTTTAATGCTGACAAATGTAAAGTTGTGCTTTTTGAGGACTACAAACGTGCCGGCATCAAACCTAGGGGGAGTACATCTGAGTGAATCAATCATACAATAGATTATAGATCATAGACATTCTTGCCCCTGTGCAAACCATTTTCAAAGGGTAAGTTCACCTTTACAGAAAACTCTGTATGGTGAACTTACACAGGCCCCCCTCCTCGCCTCCCCCTGGTCCTGCTGACCTGGACCGTGGATATCTCCGGTTTTAAGGCCTGGTATATCGGCTCCAGGAGCCCGGGGCTTGGAAATCCCCTGAGCTGAATGTCCAAAACTTCACTTGTCAGTAGGGACGTTTTGGAGCAATCTAATTGGTGAGTGCTGTCACATGGGCGGTGCCGACCAATCAGCAGCCGCATAGCGCGCCCTGTCAGCCATGGAGAAGACGCCTGGATGGCGAGAGGATTTCTAAACCCCGGGCTCCTGGCACGGATATACTGGGTCTTAGAACCAGAGCTTGCCGCGGTCCTGGTTAGCGGGACCAGGGGGGGCGAGGAGGGGGACCTGTGTAAGTTCACCTTACAGATTTGTCTGTAAAGGTGAAGTTACACTTTAAGATCTCACCTATTATTTGAACTACAAAGTTTTGGCTTTGGATTCACTTTAACAAAGTCTGAGAATGAAGAAAAAGAAGCAAACATGTCTCAGGTATATAAATGTGAAAAACACGAACCTTAAGGCCTCATACACACTGGGCATCAAAAACGCTGCTTTTAAGGGCGTTTTACTTTTTTTATTTTCTGCCTCTAAATGCCCTCCATGTTAGCCTATGGGGTTGATTTACTAAAACTGGAGCTCTGGTGCAGCTCTGCATAGAAACCAATCAGCTTCCAGGTTTTTTTGTCAAAGCTTATTTGAACAAGCTGAAGTTAGAAGCTACCATGCACAGCTGCACCAGATTTTGCACTCTCCAGTTTTAGTAAATCAACCCCCAAGGCGTCTTTGCACAGGAAGCAGCAGAATTTAAAGGCAAAAAAACCTTAACATTACTTGCGTATTTGGGAGAGGAGCGTTTCGGCAGAAAAAGCACCTGATGTGCCCAAACATTTTTAAACGCTAGGCGCATTTTGTGCTTGAGCGTTCACACATTACAATGGCCAGAATAAATTAATATTCTGGCCAATGGAATGAATGAACACCCCAACACTTGAAGCACGTATGCTAGGGTGACCAGACATCCCCGGTTTCTGGGGACAGTCCCCGGATTGAGGACACTGTCCCCGGACCAAGTCTGTCCCCAGTTTTGTCCCCGGATTGGATTTGAACAGGGCCCCCCCCCCCTCCTCTGCCGCTCCTACTAGCTTATGGGGGTTTATTTTTTTCCATTATCTGTGCCCCTTTCTGATGATCGTGTGCTGGTCGGAGCGGAGGGACTATTTCTTCAGTTTCGGGCGCATGCCCATTCAGTTTCACTCGCATGTTCTTCTGCCTCGGCTCAGGTCCCGGCCAGCCGCCTGCCTGCTTATCTCCTTGCCTTCCCTGGTGGAGTGATCTTCCTCTGCTCCCCACCCAGTAGTAGCCGGGGCCCGAAGAGTAAAGCCCCATACACACTACCAGATTTTCTGCTGATTTTTGTCTTCAGATATACCAAAACCATGTAGTGCAAGGGCCTGCCTGATTACATACAAATTGAAACTCCTAAGGTTTGACCTCATAGTATATGGTTTTGGTAAATCTGAAGGAAAGAATCAGCAGAAAATCTGATAGTGTGTATGGGGCTTTAGACTTGACAGGCTGTGAGGCGGGCGGAGGCGGCGGAGACGGCAAAGAGTCGTCGATTGCTGCCATTACTAGTAAAAAAAAAAAAAAAATGTCCCCGGATTTCATTTTAAAAATCTGGTCACCTTAACGTATGCGCATCTAAACGCTTTTGCAAAGCATAGTTTTAGGCGCATTTTTTATGTGGTTCTTCTCCTGCCAGGAGAAAAGAGCATTCAGAAGAGCTGGGAAAATGCCCAGTTTGTATGAGGCCTGAATAAGAGAAAAGAATACATACCGAGTAGAACTTCTTTTTGGTTTTATCAACGCACTTCCCATTCAGACATATTCTCCCTTTTCCACAAGGTGTTCCCTCTACCGCAGGCAGCTTCTTGGTTAAACACACCATCTGACCTTGACGAACCACCGCACACCATAGACGTGAGCAGACATCCATCCCAGGACACACGGTATATGTCGGCCCAAAGGCAAGTTTGCATTGACGAACAGCATCATAACTCTGTCCGGGAAGCTCCTCTGGTCCCAGAATCTGATTTCTCGGTTGATCTAGCAGACAGTTTCCTGCAATACAGATCATAACAAGGTTAGACAAGAGGACACGCACTTATGTCTGGCCTTATATGGCCTTGTTTTCCTTAGGGCCTATTTAGACTATGTGCAGTAACACTTATGCATTAACGTAATAGGGTTGATTTACTAAAGGCAAATAGACTGTGAACTTGCACTCATTTTCCCCAGAGATTAATGAAAGTGGAAAAGCTTCATTTTGCAAAGAATACCCAATCAGGTGCAAGGAAAATTTAAAAAACAGCATTTTTGCCTGCACGTGATTGGATGATGCTTCACCACATTCACTAAGCTATGGGGAAAATGAGTGCAACTTTTACCATGCACAATGTACTAGTCTTTAGTAAATCAACCCTAAAGTTTTATCATTGAGTTAAGTTAACCCGCACTGCACGAAGTCAGTGGGGGTTATTTACGAAAGGCAAATCCATTTTGCACTACAAGTGCACTTAGAAGTGCAGTTGCTGTAGATCTGAGGGGAAGATCTGAAATGAGGGGAAGCTCTGCTGATTTTATCATCCAATCATGTGCAAGTTAAAATGCTGTTTTTTTATTTTCCTTGCACGTCCCCCTCGGATCTACAGTGACTTCACTTCCAAGTGCACTCTCAGTGCACTTTGCACTTGTAGTGCAAAATGGATTTGCCTTTTGTAAATAACCCCCAGTGTACCTTAACACACCAAAATAGGCACCTGACCCTTTTTTTCAATGCACCACACCACAACATAGATGTGTGGTCTGGTGTGCTGGCAAGGTTTTTTGTTGCGTCACTCACATGTAAGTGGGCCCTTAAATTGTATGTAAAGGAAAAACTTTGGCAACACAGAATGGGCAGACTTGTTACAGATGATAGAAAGGCAACAGTAACTCAAATAACCACTCGTTACAACCAAGGTATGCAGAATACCATCTCTGAACGCTCAACATATCCAAACTTGAAGCAGATGGGCTACAGCAGCAGAAGACCATGCCGGGTGCCACTCCTGTCAGCTAAGAACAGGAAACTGAGGCTACAATTCGCACAGGCTCACCAAAACTGGACAATAGAAGATTGGGAAAATGTTGCCTGGTCTGATGAGTCTCGATTTTAACTGCGACATTCAGATGGTAGGGTAAGAATTTGGTGTAAACAACATGAAAGCATGGATCCATCCTGCCTTGTATCAACGGTTCAGGCTGGTGGTGGTAGTGTAATGGTGTGGGGGATATTTTCTTGGCACACTTTTGGCCCCTTAGTACCAATTAAGCATTGTTTAAACACCACGGCCTTTCTGAATACTTGTATTGTTGCTGACCATGTCCATCCCTTTATGACTACAGTGTCCCCATCTTCTGATGGCTCCTTCCAGCAGGATAATGCACCATGTCACAAAGCTCAAATCATCTCACCACTGGTTTCTTGAACATGACAATGAGGTCACTGTACTCCAATGTCCTCCACAGTCACCAGATCTCAATCCAATAGAGGACCTTTGGGATGTGGTGGGAGATTGGCGTCATGGATGTGCAGCCGACAAATCTGCAGCAACTGCGTGATGTTATCATGTCACTATGGACCAAAATCTCTGAGGAATTTCTACAACACCTTGTTGAATTTATGCCAAGAAGGATTAAGGCAGTTCTGAAGGCAAAAGGGGATCCAACCCAGTACTAGCAAGATGTACCTAATAAAGTGGCTGGTGAGTGTATATGCTGAACAGTATACATAGAACAAGCATATATCAGGAGCTCAGAAGTTACTCTTTTGGATCTGCATACTCCAGGCCACTGACTTAAAGCCAGTGCATCAGTATAATAACCAGACAAATTGCATATTCATAAAAAATTTAGTCTTTCTGTTTTCCCCAAGTGTTTACTTTGTTGGGAGGTACTTAGCTTATTAATAAGCAAAGTAGCATACAGATAGGACTATGGGGTTAATTTACTAAAGGGAAATAGACTTGCTCCAGAGCTTAGTAAATGAGGTAAAGCTTCAGTTTGCAAAGAATACCCAATCATGTGCAAAGAAAATGAAAAAACAGCATTTTTGCTTGCACATGATTGGATGATGGGAGTCAGCAGGGCTTCTGCTCATTTACTAAACTCTGGAGCAACTGCACTTGCAGAGGGCTGCAGACTTGCAAAGTGCACAGTCTATTTGCCTTTAGTAAATCAACCCCTATGAGTTTGCAAGCAACTAAAGCAAATGATGAGACTGCTATGGGGCCTGGAAGCACAAGGGGCCAAGAGCTGTTTGCCTACACTATGACCTATGCAAGCGATAAAAGAATCGCAAAAGGCATTCAGAAAAGATTAACTATATATATATATATATATATATATATATATATATATATATATATATATATATATATATATATATACTCTTTTTCATTTGTGGAAATGCTGTTGAGATTAAAATTTGAGAGACAGGGCTTTCATGGTAAAGACATGGGGGGTTATTTACTAAAGGCAAATCCACTTTGCACTACAAGTGCACATGAAATTGAACTGAAAGTGCACTTGGAAGTGCAGTCACTGTATATCCGAGGGGGACATGCAAGGAAAATAAAAAAAAAACAGCAATTTAGCTTGCACATGATTGGATGAAAAAATCAGCAGAGCTTCCCCTCATTTCAGATTTACCCCTTAGATTTAGAGCGACTGCACTTCCAAGTGCACTTGTAGTACAAAGTGGATTTGCCTTTCGTAAATAACCCCCATGGATCTAAAGAAAGGAGGATATGGTAGGGCTGCAGAAACTGAAGGTAGAGCACATGTGTTTTTTTTCCCCCAAAGTAAATGACCAATACAGTATATCTAGCAGATAGTTGACTGGCTGCAAAACCTTCTACACCTTCATCCTCACAGCCATCGTTCTGCCAGTGTTATTAATGCACCGTCTTCGCCTTCCTCCTCTTTTGTGTATGTTCAATGTAGCCCTCAAAGTCACGTAAAAATCCTCTTCTAGCTGTGTGTTCATTTTCTATTTCTAATTTTATCATTAGTATGTGTTCCCTAGGGTAGGGCCCTAGCTTTCTATACTTCTTTTTTTACATAAGTTTGTTTTTTAGCCCCACAAAAGGAATTATTTGAATATCCAGATTTGCTCCCACGTAAACTTTAATGGGGTTTGGATTTTCAGAATTTTGAGGGCATTTCGAGAAACTGGCCCACAAACTGAACCCGGCAAATTCACGTATCCCTTATGTTTGCTTGATGATGGATCTCCAATCAGGGCCATCAGCCCAATATATCTTATCAGTACTGGCCCAGGGGCAAATGAACCCCTGACCCCCCCCATAGTCCTGCCTTGGGCAGAAGGCCCCTCTCTGGTTTTGATAAGGGACCCCATTGGGTTTTGACCAAAGCCTATTAGTGCATGACCCTTATGGCAGCGCTTGACTCCCTATGTCTATTTTTTGATAAAGGTTCATTTTTAGCCCCACAAGAGCAACTAATTGAATATGAAGATCCCCCCACCCATAGACTTCAATAGGGTTTGGGGAAAGTTTGCATTCTCTGTATTTTGAGGGAACTTTGTGAAACTGCCCATGAATTGAAACCAGGCAAATTCTCTTATCCTTAATGTGTGCATGAAAAATCTCTACTCATGGGCAACATATTATATTAGTACTGGCCAGGGGAAAAGGCATATCCCCCTCCCACCCTATCTCTACAGTGGACAGAAGGCCCCTCTGGTTTTGATAAGGAGTCCCATCACCTACATTATGACCCCTACTCTTTCTAAATACTGCAAATCACAAACTAGAAATTGTGAGATTCAATTTTAAACCACTGAGAGGTTTTTTTCTTCTTTACAGACACCGTGGATGTACGTGGCTTATGTCATGGGGTCAGTATATATGCATCTTATAGACCCACAAAAACACAACCTGAAGTTCAGCATGTCTACAAAACAGGAAAGTCTTTTCTTTAACTGTAAAAAAAAAAAGAAAAAAAGGAAATGGTCCTGCCAAAAGATAATGCTGCATTTAAAACACTAGTAATAGATGCCGGGGGAACTTTAAGCAATAGATGTATTTTTATTGAGAACAAGAAATCAGAGTACGATCCCTTCGCCAAAAGATTGAAATCAATAAGCAGACTTAGTATAGTCATATACAACATTCAGTATTAAAATCCTGTTATGGGAATATGCCTGTCTTAATGCTTTCCATATCCTTGGCTGTAGAAAAGTCTTCTTTTTTTTTTTAAGTGGGGTTTCATGACTGTCAGCAATTTTAAACTAAGCAAAAAAAAAAAAAAAGTACAATAACAAACTCCCCCGTGGAATTCAGAAAAGCTCTGATGACTCTTAAAGAATGCCATTTGGCTAGGGTCCACTGGGACTATAACACTTGTGCCCTTGTGCCCGCCGCTGGCATTGTAAAGCAGACCCTACTTTCCAAACGAGTAGCCTGTATTATGGAGAAATCCTAGTGTGTAAACCGGAACATTAGAACAGACTGTTTGGTGGAGTATAAAAGGCCGACATGAAAACAGAGTGCTGTAATTTCCAAAACAGAATTGCTCTGACCTCATCTAGCCTCTGACTCTGTTTAAGAATTCAGCATTTCTTCCAAGTGCCTTTATCAATCGGTATGTTCACAGTTACACTGGCAAGCAGAACCCTTTCAAGGGGGAAACCTTAGCTCCGTCAATAAATCATGTTACTTCAATGAAGTTCAGCTTTAAAGGATCCCTGCACTGTTTTTATAGTGAATATACTATTTTCTTTTTTTTGTGCGTATGGTCAGGTTTACTGTCTATCTAAGATTACTTATAATGCTCATCTGCGAGGGAAGGTCATACATATCTCCCAAACTTCTAGGATAAAAAGAAGGACACTTTGGCCTGGAAAATTAGGCAATGGCCTTGCCACACTATCACTATACTTTGCCAAATTAAAGTGATTGCAAAGGCAAAAGGCTTTTTTTTTAAGGTAAAAAGCCTTCTGTGTGCAGCAGCACCCCTCAGCCCCCCTAATATTTACCTTGGCCCAACTCTATCCAGCGATGTTGCCCGAGAGACTCGGCTGCCCGGGACTCTCTTTCCTGATTGGCTGAGACATACCATTGGCTCCCGCTGCTGTCAATCAAAGTCAGTGAGCCAATGAGGAGTGAGAGGGGTCAGGGGCCAGGCAGCGGCTCAGTGTCTAAATGGACAGACGGAGCTGTGGCTCGGTTCGGGTGCCCCCATAGTAACCTGCTGGCTGAGGGGGCACTCAACAGGAGGGAGAGGCCAGGAGTGCCGAAGAGGGACCCGAGAAGAGATGGGCTACTCTGTGCAAAACCACTGCACAGAGGAGGTAAGTATAACATGTTTGTTATTTATAAAAACAAAAAAAACAACTGAGACTTTACAATCACTTTAAAGTGCTTGTAAAGGTTCACTTTTTTAGTAAAAATAACAAACATATCTATACTTACCTGCTCTGTGCAAAGGATTTTACACAGAGCAGCCCCAATCCTCCTCTTCTGGGGTGCCCCGCCGGTGCTCCAGGCCCCTAATCTTTATTGGGTGCCCACACAGAAAGATGAATTCCCTAGGGGCACCCGTGTGGGCACGCTCGCGAGTCCCACTACTGCGTTCATTGACACAGACAGTGGGACTCGGCTCCGCCCTCATGTCAATGAATTTGACTGACAGCAGCGGGAGCCAATGCTGCTTTCAATCTGTCCAATAAGGACAAAGACATTGGCTGGAGCCGCTGGGCTCATGCACATCGCTGGATCGGATCAGGCTCAGGTAAGAATAGTGAGGGCTCTGGGGGTAGCTGCAGCAAAGAAGGTTTTTCACGTTAATGCATTGAATGCGTTAAGGTGAAAACCTTGAGACTTTACAATCACTTTAACGCCCAAGAATATGGGTCAGATTGACCACTAGGCACAGCTGCACGAGCAAAGAGGTGGCATATTCCTGTATAATAATTGGACCCATGTCTCTATTTTTTCTTTCCTTAGTAAGACCAGTTATCTCATTTAGGGTTATTTACACAATGGGGTTGATTTAATAAAGGCAAAGAGAATGAAAACATTTTAAATTTTAAAAAAGAGAAACTGTGGGACTTAGGCTTCATGTACACTAGCCTACATTCACAGCAGGAAAGCGCAAAATCGCAAAGCGCAAAACCACAGTTTTGCAGCAATTTTGCCACGTTTTGCGTTTTCCCACGACCGGTGGTCAAAACATTCCTATCCTGAGCACAAATCTTCCACGTTGAGGAGATGGAGGTTGAAGCTCACCTCAAACGCGGCAGCTGCTAAACTCTGCTAAAAGCCTGAGGGGTTAATTTACTAAAGGCAAATGCACTGTGCATTTTACAAAGTGCAGTTGCAGGCTGCAAGTGCATTTGTTAAAGCTTCCCTCTACAAAGAATACCCAATCACCAATCACGTGCAAGGAAAATTTAGAAAAATAAATGCATTTTTGCTTGCACATGATTGGATGATGGAAGTCAGCAGAGCTTCTGCTCATTTACTAAGCTCCACATTAACTGCTCTTGCAGGGGGCAACTGCACTTTGCAAGGTACACAGTCTTTTTGCATTTAGTAAATCAGCCCCTTTGTGTACATTGACACTATGGGGGTTATTTACTAAAGGCAAATCCACGTTGCACTACAAGTGCAAAGTACAAGTACAAAGTGCAGTCATTGTAGATCCGAGGGGGACATGCAAGGAAAATAAAAACAGCATTTTAGCTTGCACATGATTGGATGATAAAATCAGCAGAGCTTCCCCTCATTTCAGATCTACCCCTCAGATTTACAGCGACTGCACTTCCAGGTGCACTTGTAGTGCAAACTGGATTTTCCATTTTCGTAAATAACCCCTATGCCTTCTGCAAGTACAGTTGCTCCAGAGCTTAGTAAATTAGGTAAAGCGTCACTTTGCAAAGAATACCCAATCACGTGCAAGGAAAATTTATAAAATACATTTTTACTTGCACATGATTGGATGATGGCAGTCAGCAAAGCTTCTGCTCATTTACTAAGCTCAGGAGCAACTGCACTTGCAGAGAACAAGTGCACTTTGCAAAGTGCTCAGCCTATCTGACTTTAGTAAAATCTACCCGATAGGCTTTTATGGAATTGAGTTTAGGAGCTTTGACAAAAAAAACGCAAACAGCTCTAAAACTCAAGTTTAGGAGCTGCCAGTGTAGGCTATTGTACATGAAGCCTTAGGAGGGAGGGAGCAGCTGCTACCATAATGTGCACGGATGCATAGCACCCTCGTACATTTTGGCAGAACTACCTTTTAGTTAGCCCTCCTCTGTTCCTGACAGCTCTGTACTCCCCATCTTCATTACATCACAGATACTGCCTTCTTCTCCAGCACCGATTCTACATCCAACTTTGTCATTCTTTGGCCACTGGGTGTCACTGATGATTAAACTCCTTCATATTCACACCAGAGTTATATTATAATGCCACCTGGTTCAATTCTCTGCACCTTCCATATACTGCAGGTAGTGCACGCCATAAAAAAATGATTGGAGAAACTGGTTTTTTTTTTGGCAGAGAAGCAAAGAGCCGATTTATAACAGAGAGTAGGATACAGCTATATACTCTCTGTTACACTCCACAGGACTGAGCACACTGTAGCCTGCATTGTACAGGCCTTTCATAAAATGCATGACGCGGATGTGGAGCACATACCTCCCAACATTTTGAGATGGGAATGAGGGACACCTACTACCAAATGTATGTAGACATAGGATACTCCTCCTTCCACACCTCCTTAAAGGAGAATTAACCAAAAAAAAAGGTTCATTAAATCCACAAGGGCTTTTTTTTACCACTACTATTCCTTTATATTGGCTTTTGAAATTTACAAATGCAGCAATTTAGATTTTGGATGAAAGGTTTAGCACTGGGAAACACTTTTTGAAAGATAAAAAGTGCATTTTATATACAACTTTATAGATCAGACGAAAATGAGGGACAAATGAGGGGGGAAGAGGGACAGAGGGACATTGCTCCAAATCAGGGACAGTCCCTCCAAATCAGGGACAGTCCCTCCAAATCAGGGACAGTTGGGAGCTATGGGTGCATCCTATAGTTCATGGAGTTCTGTCTGCTGCGGAGAGAGCTCTCTGATTGGGGGAGATCAGGGACATGTGACTTTGGCAGTTCAAATGACAAGACTCTTCTAACAGCTTTTTTTTTTTTTTAACGCTCTCGTTCATTTTTATTGCGGCATTTTATGGTAGTGGAATGCAATGCACATTTGTAGAGCACATCAATGTGCTTTATTAATTGTTCAAGCTTTTTTTAAGTAGGGGGATGGCCGTTTTATGGTCATGTTACTACTTTTTAAATGTCTCTACATCCTAGGATGTTTTTTAGCTTTGAGTTCTACTTTAAAATGTTAAAGCGTATGTGAAATTTTAGTTATTTGTTTTAGCTCTATTTTAAATGCGAAACACAGCTAGAGGCCGTTCCAATGAACCCCTCTGTGCAGGTCCCCCTAGGATCTCACGTTGTCATCTAGTATAGTGACTATTATAATATAGCAAAAACAACAGCTGGTAAACATTACAGATCTACAACATGGAGGTGTCTGCAGAAAAAGTCTACTTTTATTTAAAGTGTAAAATATTTTTCAAGCTTTCCCAACGACTTGGGCTCTAGAACAAATTTTAATGAAACTGTCTCTATTTATTATATAACTGGTTGTCATTTTTTTTTCTCTTCACCCCCAGTGCTTCCGTAATGGATTAAGCAATTTGCCAACCTACAAAGACACAAAAATTGTATTTGATAAATGGCAATTTCCCTAATTAAGCATGGTACTTTCAAAGGAAACACAATTATAAAGCACCGTAGAGCATGCAGACTATTTTAAATGAATGAATAGATTAGAGATACAAAAATATATTTGATTGCTTTTATTAATTTGACAAATCTAAATCGCCTTTACCGTAGGCGACTCATTTGCAAAAATGACTACATCAAGGGAGGGCAACCTTGAAGAGGTAGAGATCTACGTGAACAACATAGATGAGATCAAACACCCCCAGGGTGCAGAGCGCTTTATTTTTTTTAAGGAGTTAACCCAGCAAGGCACCATTAAAAAGTAAGGAAGTTTACAAGAGTTCAGAGGTCGGTAGTATATAACACAGAGAGCAGAGGTTAGGAGTAAGTACCACAGAGTTCAGAGGCAGTGGCGTCTCCAGCTTTTATATTTAGGGGGGGCACATGGGGGGACAGGGACAAAAGTAGGGGGGCAACTATAAAGTGCAAATATATATATATATATATATATATATATATATATATATATATATATATATATATAATCCTGGGGCCCTTTACTACGACCCCACAACAGCCCTTTCACATGTTCTGCAGTGAGCTCCCTTCCTACTGTATTGGGCCCCCCCCAGGGTGGCAGAAAACAAGAGATATATGTCACCAGCATACCAAGAAAATATAAGGATCCAAAGCAGTGGGAGAACTATCAGGGTTGCAAAGGTTGTCTTGCCTCCGGGCCCTGGTGTTCTGCCACTGTGGGGTTCCCCGGCCTCCCCTTGCTGTCCTGCCCCTGCTATTGATAGCGCTGGTCTGGCATCTCTTGGAATTTACAGGCTGGTTCTCCTGTCCTAAGGATGGGAGAAATCAGTTTGTTTTTTCAGTAACTAAGAGTCCTGGTGGAGTCCTTCCTGCAACTCGCTCTTCTCCCTGCCAATGAGGATGATCGGGCAGATCGGGCGGCCGTGGTTGTGTGAGCGCTCGCATTATGCAGTGTCAGCAAGCAGAGGGAGGGGGGAGGAATCACCTGCAGGAGCTGACTGAGGACTCTCTCCCTCTTAGACATTGATTTTTTGTGTAAAAAAAAATATTTTTTTTTATTGGGGGGGCACATGGTGGGGCACAGCATAATGTTGGGGGTGTCAGGGTCCCCTCTGCCCCCCTCCCTAGGGTCGCCATTGTTCAAAGGTCAGTACTATCCAACATAGAGTGCAGGGCAGAAGTAATAACACAGAGTGCCAAGGTAATTCAGAGTGCAAGGGTTAGTAAAATATTATGCAAAGTTCAGAGGTCAGGAGTATGTAATGCAGAGTGCAGGGGGCAGTAGAATGAAATGAAAAGTTTAGTGGTCAGGAGTAACGCACAGTGCAGCGGTCAGTAGAATGAAATTAAAAGTTTAGAGGTCAGAAGTAACGCACAGTGCAGGGGTCAGTAGAATGAAATGAAAAGTTTTGAGGTCAGGAGTAAGTAACACAAGAGGGCAGCACAGTGGTGTAGTGGTTAGGAGTTTCACCTAGCAGCAATTGGGTTGCTGGTTCAAATCCCGGCCACGACACCATCTGCCTGGAGTTTGCATGTTCTCCCTGTGCCTGTGTGGGTTTCCTCCAGGTACTCCGGTTTCCTCCCACACTCCAAAGACATGCTGGTAGGTTAATTAGATCCTGTCGAAAAAAATTGGCCAAATATATGTATTGTGTATGTGTTTGTAAGCATGTCAGGACCCCATGGGGAAAAGGACCACACTATACCACAGATGGACACCAGCGGCAAAACGCACCCTGAGGCAATTAAGTTCATATAGGTAGCGCTATACAATTCACTCATTCATTCAACGCACAGGTCAGTAGTTGGTAACACAGTGCAGAGGTCAGGAGTAGCTAACAACCCCCCCACTTTTACCCTCCTAAGCTAAATTCACCCATAAAACAAATTACCCCCTCCCTCTGTAAAATTCACTCACCACACCTCAAATGCAAAGGCAACAGGCACAGGGAAGTCCTCCTACTGTAGGTCTCCTCTTGGCTGGGTCATCTAACACATCAGAGCCAAGGATGAGCCTTATGCCGCGTACACACGGTCGGACTTTTCATCTACAAAAGTCCGACAGCCGGTCCGACAGACTTTCGGCGGACTTGCGGCGGACTTGTTGCAGACTTTCTAACGAACGGACTTGCCTACACACGACCACACAAAAGTCCGACGGATTCGTACGTGATGACGTACACCGGACTAAAATAAGGAAGTTGATAGCCAGTAGCCAATAGCTGCCCTAGCGTGGCTTTTTGTCCGTCGGACTAGCACACAGATGAGCGGATTTCGGGGTCCGTCGTAGTTACGACGTAAAGATTTGAAGCATGTTTCAAATCTAAAGTACGTCGGATTTGAGGCTAAAAAAGTACGTTGAAAGTCCGGAGAAGCCCACACACGATCGGATTACCAGCCAGCTTTAGTCCGTCAGCGTCCGTTGGACTTTTGTAGCTGAAAAGTCCGACCGTGTGTACGCGGCTTAAAAGTTCACTGAGCTCTGCAATGCCGATTGCGGCAAACAAGAGTTGCAAACACAGGAGGGTTGCAATCTACCCATCATATGGCCGAATTGATGGGTGGATTGCAATCAACATGTTGTTGACTCCTGGACTACATGCACCGTTAAAAAAGAAAGAGTCAACAAGGCTGTACAAAATTGTAGCGGTTGTGCAGTGATCAGAAGCCTACTGTTTAAATCTGCACATAAAATTAAGGCTGAAAAATAAATGACTCAAGGCTGATCTTACAAACAAAAGTTCAGACATTTTCTAAGTTTATTAGGCATGTGTCCTTAAACAAACTTCAAGAAGCAAGAGAACTCAAAGCTAAGCTTGGCACTGAACTTCAAAACTTTTACTGTCATGGCTCTTGGTTAATGTTATTAAGAGTGATAAAGAAATAGGCTTTGTATTTCTTTATCAGAATAATTTAGCTGTGCCAGAGATCTAATGCAACTTGACTTAACAAAGACTTGTCTCATGATATAATAATGGCATACATATACTTTGTTCTCTTGGTGAATGAAGAACATTTCTTTATCTAAGTTCAATTTGAAGAGGCTAGCAATGGAGAATCTCCTAGACAATTAAAAGTGTTTTTCCTTCAAAACTATTTCTCAAAGGTATTTCTCAAACCCCTATGGGGGTTATTTACTAAAGGCAAATCCACTTTGCACTACAAGTGCACTTGGAAGTGCAATTACTGTAGATCCGAGGGGGACATGAAAGGAAAATAAAAACAGCATTTTAGCTTGCACATGATTGGATGATAAAATCAGCAGAGCTTCCACTCATTTCAGATCTACCCCTCAGATTTAAAGTGACTGCACTTCAAAATGCACTTGTAGTGCAAAGTGGATTTGCCTTTCGTAAATAACCCCCATAATCTCACATATTACCTACAGGTGAACCTAGGAGTGTCATTTAGCCATTGAAACGTAGAGACCCTTGTGCCCATTCACACCTGAACAAAATATGTCACAGGATAGGAATTTTCTTAAGCCCAGGCTCACATTGCTGCAGGTTAGAAATCGTGCAAGTTCAGCTGAACTCACAAGATTTTAACCCGGCAATGCAGTCTGACTTCGGGGGGCAATTTGACAGACATCTGTGCTGGTTCCTGCTAAGATGTCTATACAAATCGCCCTCCGAAGTCGCCAAAAGTAGTACAGAAACTACTTTTGAGAATTGGTGCAGCGCCGTACAGTCGGTGCCACACCGATTTCAACGGTGCCATTGCCGGAAATAGCCGCCTATTTGGCATGCAATTTGACATGTCAAATCTTATTCCAAATTGGACCAATGCAAACCTAGGCAAACCTAGGCTTAAGTTGCCTTTCAGCAGACCACGTAAGGCAGCCCATTCAAATGGAATGGACAGTAATTCAACATCAGAAAAATTAGATCCTGTTGCAACACATATTGGAGTATATACCTCACTCTATTGGGGATATTTACTAAAATTGGTGCACACAGAATCTGGTGCCTCCTGTGCATGGACACAGGGCCTGGTTTTTGTTCGAAAATTACTTAGAACCCCCAAACATTATATATTTTTTTCAGACACCCTAGAGAATAAATTGGCAGTCATTGTAATGCTTTATGTCACACCGTATTTGCGCAGCGGTCTTACAAGCGCAATTTTGTTGGGAAAAAATACACTTTTTTGAATTAAAAAATAAGAAAACAGTAAAGTTAGCCCAATTTTTTTTTTATATTGTAAAAGATAATGTTACGCCAAGTAAATACCCAACATGTCACGCTTTAAAATTGCACCTGCTCGTGGAATGGCGACAAACTTTGACCCTTAAAAATCTCCATAGGCGAAGTTTAAAATTTTCCACGGGTTACCAGTTTTGAGTTACAGAGGAGGCGTTTTACTAGAATTATTACTCTCGCTCTAACGATCACGGCAATACCTCATATGTGTGGTTTGAACACGGTTTTCATATGCGTATGCGTTAAATATGCGGGCGCTTCTGTGTGCGAGCTCGGCCGGACAGGACGCTTTAAAAAATGTTCTTTTTTCTTCTTATATATTTTACTTTTTATTTTTACACTGTCCTTAAAAAAAAAAAAAAATTGGGTCACTTTTATTCCTATTACAAGGGATGTAAACATCCCTTGTAATAGAAAAAAGCATGACAGGATCTCTTTAATGTGAGATCTGAGGTCAAAAAGACCTCAGATCTTACATTTACACTTAAATGCAATAAAAAAAAAAAAAATAGATATCTTTTTTTTTAAATTTCCCATTTAAGACCATTGGGTTAAAGTGACGTTTGTTATGGAGTCGAGTGGGGGCCATCTTTTCCTCACTCGGCCCCATGCTATTGAGCGGATAGGATCGGATTATCTCCGCCGCTTACCGGTGCCGCCGGTAGATGACTGGAGCGCAGCGGGGGGGGGGGGGTTTACCTCTCCCGACGCTGATAAAAGTGATCTTTTTTCTGAAAGAGGACCGCTCGCCACTGTCTGCTGCCATAACCCCGGTATTCTATGTCAAAGTACCGACATATAACGATGGTGGGCAGTACGTAAGTGGTTAATATCTTGATGTAAACCCAGCACTTAAATATGGAATTTCAAATACATGCACGTCTGAATAATAGCACGCTGAATGTTTGTAGGTCACTTCGACAAACAGAAGATACAAAAAGCCTATCCATTAAAGAAGAGAGATATGGAACCGAGAAGGGAGTATACATTCAGAGGGGGGATGGTGAGCCCAGTTGTAAAAACACAGCTGTGATGAGGAAACCAGTTCATGCCGGGAGTATCAGCCGTGACATCCAAATACGGCACATGGACAAGAAGCGAAGAACAAAACAGCAGTTGGATTACATTCAGAATATTAATGGAATGAAACTGGAACTGCTCCACATGTGCAGAAGATAAGGATGCACGTTCTATCTGTCAGTTACATGTTACTTAACACAGCAAGTATAAACCAGATCCAGCGTGTTTTATGAGAAAAAAGCTATATTATGTTCTTTTATATGAACATGAACTTCCTAAATAAATAAAAAAAAAAGGTTGCTGGTCAAAGTAGGCTCAATTTAGGGCTAATTGAATATAAGATAATAGCTACTAGGTGGACTTGCCATTACATAACTCCCAACTGTCCGTGATTTGGAACAACGTCCCTCTGTCCCTCTTTGCTCCTCGTTTGTTCCTATTTTTGGTATACATAGTTGTATATAAAACACTTTTTATCTTTCAAAAAGTGTTTCCTAGTGCAAATTCTTCATTCAGTTTCTAAATTGCTGCATTTGTGATTGTCATAAGCCAATATAAGGGAATAGTAGTGATAAAAAAAAGCACTTTAATCATTATTTTTCATAATTCTCCTTTAAGGGGCATGGCATGTCCAATGCCTACATACTTTAGTTAATAGGTGTCCCTCGTTCCCATCTCAAAAAGGTGGGAAGTATGCCATTAGTCTCATGATTGTATACATTTCAGGCATTGGATACGCAGATATTTTATCTGCGCAACTCCTGCAAGGCATGGACCTGTGGTTCATGCTTAGGACTGTCCATCCCACTTGTTGACCAGTGTTGTTTCTTAGATGGCTTGCTTTTTTTCCTTAAAAAAAAACTGTGCTTTTTAGAAAGGCGGTGAGACTAACAACTGTCTAGCTATTTTTGAACAAGATTTCCACTAGTCTTCACCAGGGCAATTTCTACACATGGTACACATGGGCCAGGGGCTAGGGCACTAGGGCAGCAGGGTTCCAAGTAGTGTCACCAAGCCTCAATATCTACAAGCTGTGATAACTTTTTCTTTGTATTGCTTTTTTGTTTTGGCCAACTTTGGAAGTTAATCACTAAATTAAAGTGTTTGTTACCCCAACATTCCATATTCCTGATATGCCACCCCTCTCCGCCAATCACTACACTAGCTCCCGATCGGCCAGTGAATTAAATTTAAAAGCCTAACCACAACATACAAAGCCATTCACAACTCTGCTTCGAGCTACATCAACAATCTTGTCTCCAAATATCGCCCAAACTGTCCTCTCCACTCCTCTTAAGACCTCCTACTCTCAAGCTCCCTTGTCTCTTCCTCCCATGCTTGTCTCCAGGATTTCTCCAGAGCCTATCCCATCCTCTGGAACTCTTTACCTCAACTTGTCTAGCTATCTCCCATTCTAGCTGCCTTCAAACAACCCCTGAAAACTCATCTCTTCAGGGAAGCCTATCATGCCTCTAATAATTCCTTTACCACTTCCATCAGCTCATTCCCCACAGTTACAACTTTTTGTACCACCTGCCCCACCCTATTAGATTGTAAGCTTTTCTAAGCAGGGCCTTCTTAATCCTCTTGTATTTTATTGTATTGTAACTGTATTGTCTCCCTTTTATATTGTAAAGTGCTGCGTAAACTGTTGGTGTTATATAAATCCTGTATAATAATAACATGTGCCTGCTGTACCATGTACTTGTATGAAAAAGTATGCTGTTTTCTTTGTATTGCTTCCTTTGTGTGAAATCCTGGGTGATCCTGCCAGTTCTTTTGCTTTTCCTATAAAAAAAACTGACCACACTAAGCAGGAGAACACACCGTGGTCAGTTCTCTAGCTATGCTGGGAACTCAGCCTGCTCTCCTCCGATGATCAGACTTGTCATGACACCCCCCCCTCACAGCCTTTCACTGGAAAGATCAGTGTGCTGCTGCTTCTCCTCCCCCCCAGCTCTTACGCAGCTAAGAACAGCAGAAATGTGAGCACTTATAAAAAAGGGAAAAAAGGTATTTATAATTTTTTTTTATATCTATACACAAATGTTTTGTCTTTTGTTTCAGATCACAACTGTGGGGTGGGGAGGGGGTGAGGTGGGGGTTTGGAGAGAGTTCAGAAGGCTCTTTACTGCTCAGAAAACATGAAACCATTTCTACGTTTTCTTGTATAGTTGTTGAAAAGTACTTATGCACAAAAATTAGGCTGTATGCTGCCTCGAAAAGTGCATTCTAATATAAATTTTTGCTAAAATAGGCAAATGGCACAATGCGGGCCTCTTGGTCGCAAGAGAGTCATCATTCAAGCATGCATGGAGCAGTACCATGTCTAAATACTACCTAGTCTTGACCAAAGTGTAAGATGCTATACTAGTATCCTTTATGCCGCGTACACACGGTCGGACTTTTCGTCTACAAAAGTCCGACAGCCTGTCCGACAGACTTTCGACAGACTTTCGACAGACTTTTGGCGGACTTGCGGCAGACTTTCTAACGAACGGACTTGCCTACATACGATCACACAAAAGTCCGACGGATTCGTACGTGATGACGTACACCGGACTAAAATAAGGAAGTTGATAGCCAGTAGCCAATAGCTGCCCTAGCGTGGGTTTTTTGTCCGTCGGACTAGCATACAGACGAGCGGATTTCTGGGTCCGGCGTAGTTACGACGTAAAGATTTGAAGCATGTTTCAAATCTAAAGTCCGTCAGATTTGCGGCTGAAAAAGTCAGCTGAAAGTCCGGGGAAGCCCACACACGATCGGATTGTCCGCCGTATTTTGTCCGTCGGCGTCCGTCGGACTTTTGTAGACGAAAAGTCCGACCGTGTGTACGCGGCATTACATGTAATGAAGAAGTGTTAGATGCTATAGTAGTGTCTCCCATATGTAACGGAGAAGCACACTGCCTCCTGGTTTGTACACTAAAAGATTATTTTTTGTGGCCTCCAAATTAATACACGCCATATATTCTAATATTTTATTCAAAATAAAGCAAGTATACACAATTCCAAGATAATAATAACAAGCTAAGATTTAGTCAGCAGATTGATTATGGCCTAACAAGTGAAGAATGTGCTCACTGACCTCAAGACTGGGCTGGTCAAGCAACACTGAAACACAAACAGTCTAATAAACAATCGCTAAGAACTTCTTGGACATGGTGTCCACATTTGTGATCAGCATTGCTTCCTGTTTATAAAATAGCTCATAACGACTGCTCTAGGGGGCATAAAATGCTAATGTATGAAGTCGACTTGCCAGAGTTGGGGGTCGACCAATAGTCTTATCAAATTTCAAATGTGTAAAACTGAACCTAGGAAAAGGACTCTTTTTTTTTATTAGCTATTACCGGTAATAATTTGCAAACGTCATAAGGCAGATAAGACACTCCACACAGGTTTTATAATCAGCTGCTTTTGTAATTAAATGCAGATGTTCTGTTTGCCTTAAAGGAGTATTGAAGTCACAATAATTATGCTAATTAATAATAAAGAGCATTAATTGCTGACTCAAAACACTGCGTTAGCATTGTTGAAATATTTTTTCTTACCTTGGAAATGTGTACATATCCTCAGTTCATCCCTGTAACTGCAACTGCTCTTTTGTTGGCTCTTCACAACAGCCAGTAAAGGGGAATACATTATTATTATTAGTATTATTATACAGGATTTATATAGTGCCAACAGTTTTCATTAGCTTCTTAAAGTGTTACTAAACCCAGGACCCTGCATTCACTATATCTGGTCCAGGACCGTCTTTAACTCAGGGCAAAGGGGGCAGCTGCCCCGGGTCCAGTGTTGTGGGGCCCAAAGGAGCTGCCCTTTGAGTCCGCACTGCCAGAAAATAGTTGATAAATGGATTCAGGAGAGCCCAAGAAAATGTTTGCCCAGGGTCCAATCAATATTAATGACGGTCCTGATCTGGTCTCCCACAGTACACAAAACATGAAAATGCAATAGTTTTAGTAAATATAAACTGCTAAATACATTTTCTCATCAGAAGTATATAGCAGCCTTCTAACTTCTATCAGTGTCTGGTTAAAGCTTGTAGGAGGAGTTTTTATTCTATTCTGACTGTCCTATGAAGCTGCAGGTCCCCTGACCCTCTGTCTGGACAGTGCTGATTGGTCCTGTGACGATTACATGCACCCTCCCAAGAAAAAAAAAGTCTCTAGCAATACACACCAAACTGAGCATGTGCAGAGTGCCTCCAGATGCTCTGTCTTATCAGGCGATGGATTGGGGACTGTGGAAGAAGGGAAGGATCAAAGAAGACAAGACCAAACAGCCTTTTTACACAATGCAGAGGATTAACCCCTTAGATTCCACAGTGAGTATAACAAGCATGCTTTACTGCATATACAGACTGGTTTTATTGTTGTGGGTTTAGTAACACTTTAATGATTGCAAAAATTAAAGAACACTTCCCCTGGGCGTCCTTTTCAAGCAGAAGTGAACAGCAGGAAAAGCCGCAGCTCCAAGTGAGCCAGTGCAGGTAGGTTTAGGTAGGTGGGACTCTACGCCTCGTTTCGCCTGCCGTGTGTAAACTGGATAGAAGGGAAATGGCAGCACACTGATGTAGCGAAAGTCCTTTTATTGAAATAAATGCAAAGATACAAGAAAGTACATGACACACATCACAAGTGCAACAGCCGAGGGAAAGAGGTTGACGCGTTTCACACAACTACATTTTGCTTACTCATAACCATATGTTCAAGGCAGGGTGATAGACACTGGATGATGTAGACTTTTGCTCTGTAGTCTGCCCATCAGTTGCTTGATTACTATCTCAGACCTGCTTCTGGAACAGTAATCCAGCAACTGATCAGCACTGCAAAGCTAAAGGCCTCATACACATGGGCAGAAAAAAAGGCTGCTGTTAGAGGCTTCTGGCATTTCTTTAGGCCCTGAAAGCAACTCTAGGTTATTGAATGTGCATATGCACATGGTGTCGTTTACAGGTGTATTTTCAGACAGTTTTCCAGTGTAATTTATGCACGTAAAAACATCTAAAAGTGGGCATACGCATGTTATTCTAATGGCTAGAATAAATGAACATTCTAGCCAGTATAATGGGTTTACACTCATACCCCTAAATGCAGTAGGCTCGTAAACGCACATACGTACGCTCATAAACATGTATAAAACCACATTATAGGCATTTTTTCTGCCAAGTTCTGACAGAACAAAATCTAGCATATTTGCATATGCCCGTGTGCATGAGGCCAAAGTCTGCATCACCCAGTGGCCTGCAGAGAGGAACATGCTTGTCTAAAGAGTTGTCGAGGATGCATTCTTTCACTCATGAATGCTTCTTGTTGTGAATGTACAGTATGTGAAGAGCTTCATAAATTGTTGGTGATATATAATTACCTGTAGTAAATACAATCTTCACAAAACTTGACACAGATATGAAATCATTTGAGGTGTCTGAATTAGGAGATCAACTCATCTCCACTCTCCAGCCACTCTCCCAGCTTCAGAAATCTAAACTATTAAACTATATAAAAGTTCATGTTCATTCCTTAAACTAAAGGCCATCTAGAAATGTTTTTGGCTGCCATCAGGAATAGACACAAATGCCTGCACATGACATTGGACAGCTACTTGAATGAAAGTCCTATGAGCCCCCCAAACCTCTCTTTTATATAATCTCAGTTCTAGTGGAGAAATTTGACCTCAGGTCTGCCTGGTCACATCTCCCATACCTACTACTGCTCAGAGAGGCTGCTAATCAATCTAGGGGGATAACAATCGGCAAGAGATGAGAGGGGACAGGACCAAGACTGATTATCTCCCTGAAGTTGAGATTTATATAGAGAGTCATAACTTGCAGGATTCCAGATGCAGTCAAAATGATTTGTGATGGAAGGTGCCTGCTTTTAATTTGAGGTAGTATTTAAATAAGATTTAAGACATAACAGACTTACTTTATCTTGAGGAAGAAAAGTTAGCACTGGCATCCTTCAGCCCCCACAACCAGGGATAACCAGGGGAGCCTTTAACCGCCTTCCCAGCACAATTGTATTTAAAGCCCAAATCCAGGAAATATGAAAATTCTCCTTTGCAGTAGGGCTGTACCTGCACCGGAAGGGTGTAACTGTGTGTTTAGACAAAAAAAATAGGTAGTGGCACTGCTATATAGTATGAGATTTAATAAATTAGTCCATCAATAAGTCCTTAAAGTGGATACTCAGTATATGTGGACGGGGAGAGATGAAGAGGGGAGACCTGTATGGATTACTTTAGCAGTCCAAAACAACCTTGGCAGCTTTTGAGGGGGGAATTGAAAGCAGACTCCAGATATGCAATTTTTATCTGTTTTTTATTTGCATCAATCAAAAGGTCCACACTTCCCTACCTTTTATAATATGGTCTTCTCAGATATGAAAAAACTATGTTCGTAACAAACTCTCCGTCATTCTAAATTAGCCCTCCTTACCCTTTGGAGAATAAAGCATTCAAATCCTTTGCCAATAATGACAACCTAATCATAACAAACTGCCGACAAAGGTGCAGGGATTGTCATTCAAGATAGGGCTGATTATATAAAAGAGGCCCATCGCTTACTTGCGGATGGATCCACATACCAAAAACTTAGCAAAGATCCACTACTCAAATACAATCTGGATATTAATCTTCTAATTGAATATGCCACTCAAACCAAAATCATAGATAAATCTGAAGCATCCTTCCTAATTAGGGATTTTTACCGCACACAGTATTTTTATCATATGCCAAAGATCCACAAAAGTCTCATTGATCCCCCAGGTAGACCCATCATAGCTGCCATGGACAGCATAACATTGAGTTTGTCCAAATACATAGATCACTCTCTTCAGCCCCTGGCCCAGGGCCTGCAGTCCTATATAAGAGATGGTACCCAATTATTAGAGCAATTAAAGTCAAATAAATGGGATAATGACTGATAATCTGGATGTCTCTGGATGTAAGTTCCTTATATACATCCATCCCCCATGAATTTGGAGTAGCAGCTCTGGACCACTTCCTATTTCATGACCAACTTATGAGTAATAGACAAGCTGGGTTCATCTAGGAATGCGCCAAGTTTTGTCTTACACATAATTATTTTAATTTTGATGATCAATACTTTGTGCAATTCAAAGGCACTGCCATGGGAGCCAATTTTGCTCCCTTATACGACAATCTATCCATGGGCCTTTGGGAGCATCAATATTTTTGGCAAAACAATCCATACTCTAAACATCTCATTTTTTACGGCAGGTACATAGATGACATCATAATCATCTGGAATGGCAGGATGTTGTCAATCATTGCAATACTAACCCCATGGCCTCAGTTTCACATATGTTACAGACCCAGATAAATTAGCCTTTCTCGATCTTGAACTTCATCATGTCAATGACGAAATACATACTAAAAAATATTGTAAACCAACAGCTGGCAACTCACTACTACACTACAAAAGCTGCCACTACCACAAGTGGAAAAATAATATACCAAAAGGACAATTCTGCCATCTGAGGGGTAATTGTACCAATATGACAGACTATACAGAACAAAACGACTTACTCACTAACAAACTCAAGGATAAGGGCTATCCCGAATCATTGATCAAACAAGCTTACACTCAGTATTCACGAGATGTTCCCACTAAAATAGATAAAGGTACAACTGACCAATCTGTTTGTTTTATCACCAGATTCCCTTCTGATCACAAAAAATGGAAACAATCCTTAAAAAAAAATGTCCGATATTGCTTGAGCATATACATCTCAAAACTATCCTCCCCAACCTCCCCAGAATCACATACAGAAAAGCACCAAATATCAAAAATAAAATCGCACCCAGCAGGCTCAAATCTCGCCCTGTCAATTTGACACCCCAGATATGCCTCATACCATTACAGGGTATGTTTCAATGTAAAAAAAACGCTATGCAAGACCTGTAGTTTTGTACAACATGGCAAGAAACAATTTACTACCAAGGGCAAAACCTACAATATCAGTGAATTGTATAACTGTTCATCCGATTATATGGTGTATTGCCTCAGCTGCCCCTGTCATCAACTTTATGTAGTTCGTACTATCCGCCCCCTCCGACAGAGATTTGGCGAGCACCGGAGAAAGGTTGAGGAAGGCAAAGATAAACACAGCGTTCCTTGCCACTTCTCCCAATATCATAAGAAATCTACTGAAGGCCTAAAAGTATGGCTTGTGGAACAGATGCCTAAGAACCTCTCAGAGGCTGAGCGATTCCATAGGCTCTGCGAACACGAAACATATTGGATTTATTCTCTCAATACCCTTTCGCCAGGGGGATTAAACGAGGAACTAGAGGTGTCTACTATATTATAACATTTTCTCACAATAATTACCCTTTTTTCCCCTCCTTTTCCCTAGGTATCTCCTTCTTATCATGATGGTTTTCATATAAAATACTTCTCTATCTTGGGGTGGTGGGAGGTTTGTCCCAATAGTAAGTAAACATAGTGTTACTGGTAATGTCTAAACATCTTACCCCCCCCCCTTTTTTCATTCCTACCCAAAATATTCCCCCCCTCCCCCTCTCCCCTAATTTTTTCCCTCCCCCTTCCATTCAACCCCCCCCCCCAACCCCCCCCCCCCTCCTTTTACTCCTAATAGCCCCTTTAAGGTGCAATTACCTCACCACATTACCCCATCACAAAAAACCATTACATTAGATACCACTATTAGTGCATTTAAATTCTATTATCGCATAAATTTATAATAAAAATCATTGCTTTGCAAAAGGTATCTAGATTCTACTGGCCTCTGTGTGATATACACACAGAGTGTAAACATATTCTTTTATTTAATTTACAATTTATTTACATGCATATATAGTAGTCATAATTTCATGTATCGTCACATATAAATCCCCCCCCCACACATACTATTAATTTCGTAATGAAATAATTAATCCATTTAATCCAAAGAAATGAATGCAATAGTGTTATTTAGATTGATTTCATGCTCAAATTTTTTTTTTATTAAAAACATTTTTATATAAATGTTTTTCCATTTTTTTAAATATATTTTTTATTGGCTATTCTTATTTGGAATTACCTCAAGAACTGAAGTTGAAATGTAATGTCATGTTAGTTCTGTTGAACCACAGGCGGTTAACAGTCTGTTGATATCTATATTATTTTAGCTCTGGGTATTTCATGTTAGAAAGTATGTCACATCCTTTCCGCTAGATGGCAGTGTTCCAAGGCACATATAAGGCTGTTATCAGCCAAAGTCTCACTAGCTTGACAAAGGAGCGTGCCCTAAGTCCCATCTACCAGTGCGCATGCTCCGAAAAGCAATTGCAACCCAACAGTGACATCATCACGCCCGGCGCCGCATTCTAGCCCTCACCATCCCCCCACAGGCAAAAAAAAGCAGCTGATCAGAACGCCGCTCTGCAGTGAACGCCACGCCAGTGTGGATGGACTTGTGCCTTACTTCCTTAACCTTCATGTAAGTGGATAATGCACCTGTATATCATTAAAATGTTTACAGTTCTAACCTAGAGGCGCCTGTGTTTCTCTTCTCATTAACTGTGTGTTTAACCTAGGGGAGAGTAAAAGCATTTTTTTTACCTGATCCTCCATTCCCTCTGCAAACGATGCTTCCCCATGCTCCAGCAATAGACTGTCCCTTGGTTGTCCTCATGTCTAGTGCAGGGCTAGGCATCAAACTTCATGGCATCAAGACCCTAGATCGCTCACTGGAGCACAGAGGAGAAGACACTGCGGGTAGTAGCACTATAGAGTAAGTAAATCTACTTTTCAATCTCCAAATGGACAGATTCCCATATCCATTACTTGGGGAGGCATATTCCTAGTAACCTGTGTCAGGTCTTCAAGCTTAATTTTAGCCTGCTAGTCAGAATGCTCAAGATATATTTGCAATGCCGGGATAGTCTTTACATGGTTCGGCTGGAACAATATTATTAAAATTATGTGATGGCATGCCTCCTTTATTACTCCAGGATTTTTGGCTGACCTTCATATCAGAATTTTGAGGTTCACTTGGACAGTAAAGCCAGTAAAATTAAAGAGATCAATACTTTGTCTCCCCAAAACGAAAGAGGGAATTGGTTTTCCCAACCTGATGATATATCAGGAGGTGACACATAGACTAGAGAAGTTGACTGGTGCACATGAAGTATGAAGTCTAACCACGGGTCAATTGGAATAAGCGTCCATTAATCCTCTGTTAGCATAACTCTTTTCGGTCCCGAACAGTCCCAGCATCCATCAAACAACATCCACTTATAGGAACTACTCTGCAAACCACTAGGTTGGTCATCAGGTTTACCTTTTTCTCATCCTCCCCTAGTCCCATGAAGCTGGGAGCGACAGACTTCCCACATAGCAAGGAATACTCTCAATTTAATGCCCTTATCCAACAGGGGATCTTCGAGCGAGTTTGGGGTGGAGGAAATTGACTGACCTGCAGAGAGTCCTGACCTTAACCCAATTGAACACCTTTGGGATGAATTAGAGCAGAGACTGTGAGCTAGACCTTGTCATCCAACATCAGTGCCTGACCTCACAAAAGTGCTTCTGGAAGAATGGTCAAACATTCCCATAGACACACTCCTAAACCTTGTGGACAGCCTCCCCAGAAGAGTTGAAGCTGTTATAGCAGCAAAGGGTGGGCCAACTCAATATTAACCACTTCCCGACTGGCGCACGCAGATGTACGTCGGCAGAATGGCACGGCTGGGCAAATGGGTGTACAGGTAAGTCCCATTGAATTTCCTGCCATGCCATTGCGTGCGCGCCGCATCTTAATGGCAATAATAGCCTTGGTGGAGCAATCATCCCACTCTATTTTTCACACAACATTCACTATTTATTATTATGACCTTCTAGGTGGCCTTGTCTCATTATCATATAGACAAACATATATTTTCAGCATTTTCTAATAAAGTAGAACTTGACGAAGTATGAAATGAAAGTGTTGTGGGAGGCATGTGTTATACTGCAATTTACACTCACCTGCACGGCGTCCGTCACCAGACCAAGAGCTGTCAAAACGCAGCAATCACCGAGGCGACGGGTGCACGGCGGTGAGAGACGAGTTTTGACAGCTCTTGATCCAGCAACTGACGCCACAGACGTGTGAATTACAGTATCACACTTAACCCCACAGCACTTTCATTTCATACTTTCCGGAACGTTTCTTTAAGTTATTTTGTGGACTCGTTCTGTGTCTGCAAGTACAATTATATTGACAGATTTCTTACTTACTTCCAATGTAACAATGCTTGCCTTAAAGTATTATGTTTCTTTTGTATTACTTTCCTTATAGTCCCATTTTCTCCATGTAACTGGCAATTTTCTTTCTGATTCCTGGTAAACGTTTATACTGTCTTCAGTATTTGATACATATTTCTTATAGTAACAGACACTTCTTACATCAGAATAATAATGCCTAACTAATTATAGGCTCTTTATATATCCCATAAAAATATTACAAAACGACTGTTTTGTCAGTGTATTTTTTTTCGAGCACATGCACAGAACATTAAATACGATCCATACGTAGGACTGTGGATGCAGATTTTTCTATTTTTTTTATGCAGCTGAATCCAGCTCCAGATTATGGAGCTTTGCATAGCTGTGTTCATGGGCTGATAATGTAGTATACAGCAGCATACAAATCTGTAAAAATGTTGTAGGCATTATGTATTTCAATGCAGCGTATTTTGTGTGCATTACTTGCTAAAATAGAAGTGACATCATCAGGGCTGCTGTTAGAAATCACGACGCCCCGTACAGCCTACCTCCGGCTGAAAGTGACTGAGGACATCGATTTATCAGTCCCTTTCTCTACAGCTTCAGCTGCACAGATGAATGAATAGGAAGCACTCTGAGGCTTCCCGTTCATTCACAAACAGAAGCCTAGTAAGCACAGTTTACTATGCTTGAGCGATAAATGGACACAGCAGTGAATGGTACCTACCGATCACTCACTCATTATTCAGGAAAGGAAGGGGCCAATAAATGACATATTTACCAGACCCTCCCCCCCCGCTCTTCATCCTGAAACTTCCCACTGTGTACCCACAGCACCTGCTGGCAGGAGCGGAGGGAATCCGGCACCGCTGCAGGCAGAAAGGGGCACACAGTGGGGCCCAGATAACAGATGGAGGAGGTGCATGTGCTAGAACCCTGCAGTGCAGCCGGAGTGAGGGAGAGGAGGAGAAGCTGGCAGTGCTCCAGAGGGAGGCAGGAGAGGATCAGGGTCTGCAATAAGACAGTACAGCCAGCCCTCCTCAGCAGGTGCCCAGGCCCCCCTTTTCAAATGATGGGGCTCAGGCCCAGTACAGGAGGGCTGGCTGTTCTGCCTTATCAGCAGCCCTGGACATCATCACTCTCCTGCAAAGAGCCTTTGCAAAGTGAACTGTAGGAGGGACCCAGCAGGCCCCACCCACTACAGGCAGACTGCTGTAAAGCTACTGGAGGGGGCGGAGACAAGACCAGTTACCCTGCACAGAGAGAGAGTTGGAGTGACCAATCTTTATTACAGGAAATGACTACACAGAGGCACAGTGCAGGAGTTATTTCACGTTGGACTATGGCACATGAGGTAACAAAAAAGACAAAGGACACCAAGGGTGTCAAGAATCAACTAACAATACACAAGCCTCTTGTATGTAGACAATTTTTGATTTGCTTGGAGTTTAGCCTTCACCCTTCTGTACCTTATCTGAAATAAAATGTAAAACAAATTGTTTTCCATACACTGTCCATGTGTCACTACCCTGGAGCATACCAACTTGCCTTCAGTATCCCAACATCCTCTTTGGCTATGTTGGGTATGTATGTGACTCCCATGTGACAGAACCAATTAGGGCAGATAAAGTCCTCAGTCCTGTCTAAACTACAATCATTTCTTGGAGCTTATATTTTGCTTCTTCTCTTGAGGCCAAAACGTAATTAAGGAGAAGGAAAGGATAATTAAGAATGTCCTGTTTGTGGGCTGGCAATAAAATGAACTTGTTTTAGCTTGTTTGGCAAAGCACAGTTTAACTTTAAGTTAAAGCTGAACTCCAAGAAAAAAAATCCACCCTTGCAGTGCCCCCTCCACCCTCTTCCCCCCGTGCACTGCAACGATTAATTGCTCCTTATGTCTAGGACGTGCCGGCTCTAGTGATCTCCTCCTCCATCTGAAATTTGGGTGGATCAATTACAATATAGGGACATTATCCAGGAGACTGGAGAGTGACAAGGGTCGTTTATGGTCTACTATTTTAGTAGACCATAAACCAAAGAAATTTGATACTGCTCAGATAGCCCAATAATTTATCCCGTATTACTGGCCACAATGTTTTCAGGTATTGGTTGGGTTAAATAGTGGTTTGTCAGACTGGTTTGTCAGACACACTGAGGGCTACAGCAAAATGGCACCCATCTTCACACTGCCTCTGCATACAGTAACCTCCTCTTATGCAGGATGGCTTCGTCTTTTACTAAGAGGAGGTTACTGTATGCAGAGGCAGTATGCAGTATGCAGTTATTGTATGGGATGTCTACCCATGGGAGAAACCCCATCAACATGTTTCTCCCAGTAGAGGCTTAATCATAGACGAAGAGTCAAAGCCATTCTTTACTAATAGGAGCTCACTAGGTGCCATTTTGTTGTAGTCCTTGATCGGTCACTATGTCGCCTTGATTATGATTAGGAACCCTGCACAGCCCCAAAACAGAGGCTTATTTGACTAATATGACAAGTGTATATGTTTGCATGTTTGGAGTGCTGGTGATGCCTCATTTTACTGTAATTTACGCAATGCCAACTTCTACAGTCACCACAAGCACCCACTATTACTAAGGTCGAACATTAAAAACAGGGTGGTCCTCATCCTTTGATTTCAGGGGAGAAGATGCTGGCATCAGAGGAACCTCATAAGTGTGGGAGATTATTGAACCTAAGTAAAGTATCTGCAAATTTAGTTCTGCTTTAGGTAAAAGTGGAATTCCGGGCTAAATGTAACTAATCTTAAAAAGCTCCCTCCCCCCCTCCTAACAGCTATAGTGACTAACCTGTGTAGGAAAAATGTATATACTTACCTATTTTCTGGCTGGTCTGGTCCAGGCATGTAATTTTCCCTGTGTTAATCATTGGTGGCTACATAGGAGAGGAGCGAGTGCTCGACAATGGCTGGAATTCCTGGGAGTGGGTGATGTCTCCCCATAGGCACCCATGGCCCATCCATTGTTGGCGCTCCCTCATCTCCCTTGCAACTGCTGCTGACAGACGGGTGTAGGATCAAGGGACCGGACCAGAGCAGCCTGAAAATAGGTAAGTATATACATCTTGCTTACACAGCTAAGTCAGAATAGGTGTTAGTAGAGGGAAGGGAGCAGCGATGGCCGGTCCATAAAGGGCGCAGGGGTGCCACCCCCCTAATCTCCATGCGCCGCCCCCTAATAACCATGCGGGGCACCGGGCACATAGATTACTACCAGAATTTCTTTGAAGAACATGATTAGAGTTTGAGGCTCTAATAGGCATCAAAAAGGTTGGGCTCTGCGCCCTGAGCCCACCTACTTGTGACATTAGCGAATCAATATTCCCAAATCCCTACTGACTTGTGACTTCCGGCCAATCAGGACAGGAAGCGGGTCTTCAGACTGAATTGGCCGGGAAGAGAAGCCAGGGAAGCCCCGACCTGGATGGGTTAGGTGCGGACCTGGCGGGGGGGGGGGGTTGTTTGCCATTTCCCCCCAAAAATGGAGCACCGGCCGCCACTGGAAGGGAGCATTTTTAATACTACAGTAACTAGATTTAGCCTGGAATTTTACTTTAATAATAATAATATTAAAAAAAAAGAATACTTATGTACCTTAGGCACATTTTGATTGATAACAAAACCTTTTTTATTCTCCTGTGTTGTCATGGAGATGAGAAGGTACAGTGTTGTGATGTCGTTGTCCGAGTCTTCCTTTTTTTTTTTTTTCCCAAGGAACAAAAGCAAGCATCTGAGTTTTATCGCTTTGGCACACAATAATCCATTCTTCGTTTTATACATTGTTAAAACGAGTTTGTAAAACAAAAGTACAAGAAATGACGCCTTCACTATGTATTTTTTCTGTATTTAAAGGCACGCGGACAGTCATCAACCGGCTACCTGCTATTTTGTTTGATTCCCCTCACCTCTCAGCCCCATTCTTGGTAACTCTCTGAGGGACTATTGTTTCCATTGAGGGTCTCTATGGTGAATGTCCCATTGAATTCTTCCGAATGACATGATTCTTTGTTTTCTTCATTCACAATGGCTATAAGTACAGTCAATTGCTATTGAATTTGAAATGTGGAGAAAATGGGTTCAATTCTCCCAGCAAAAAACTGAGCTTTGTGCACAGCTTGAGCTAACAAGGGATCGCTGCAGCCTGCTAATTCTAGAATATGTTTGTTTTTTTTTTTTTTCATCTCACGTAAGTTACCTGATTATAACAAGTGATGCTTAAATCTTCGTAGCATCAGGCAAAAAATAAAAAATAAAAATATAAAAGTGCATAACAATCTAAGGGAGCAGATCTTTTTTCCTGAATAATGAATCTAATAATTCTTCATAAAGTGAACCTGTCTAAAATCTGGACTCCAGGCAGATATCAAAGGCAAAAACGAATGCAGCTCAGTATTTATTAATACATCATTAAAAGTATTTTATTTGAATTTTATTTACTATCTGCCTCTTGCAATTCCTTGCACAGAAGAACTCAGACTTGGAGAGAGGAAAGTCGCATAAAGAGCAGATTAATGCTACTGCAGTGCATATAAAAGACTAGAAAATCCACCCTAGAAGACCTAGGTATGTTACCAACATCCCAGTATCTATAGAAACCAGTGGCAGGCCCGTCCATAAGGGGCCCCCCTAATCCATGTGCCCGGTCCCTAATCTACATGCAGGGCGCCGGACCCATGGATTTTAATACTTTTTTTAAATTTTCTTTAAGCACGATTAGAGCCTGAGGCTCTAATTGGCTTCAAAAAAGGGTGGGCTTGGGGCGCAGAGCACTGGGCCCACTCAGTTGTGAGACATTAGCAAAATAATATTCACTAATGTCTTCCTGGTTCTTCTTCCGGACAATCAAGAAGCGGATCCTGAGACCTGATTGGCCGGGAGTCCAAAGACCCGATTGGCCAGGAGGAGAAGCAGCGACCGCCGCGACACGGAGGAGACGGAAGGGCTGATCGATCAGTGAGCGGGCAAGCGAGCTGGCGACCAGGTAGGTGAGACTTTTTTAAGGCAGCCTCTATAACAGTATAGGTAGTTATAAAACATACATTTTATTGAATACATTAAAATTCCATATTGGATAGCACATGTACAATTCATTAAAATTGAACAGCTAAAGTTACATGTATCTTATATATGAAACAACACATTTTCCACTTGAAGCTGACGTGTTTGATTCCTTCATCAGAGATATGTTTGGAGTAGAATTGTGTATTCAAAATTCATATAGGATGATCAAGTTTACCCATAGCCAGTGAAGGCCTGTCCATAGGTGGCGCATGGGCGCCGCCCCCCTATTCATGCGTCCGGCCCCCTAATCTACTTGCAGGGCACCGGACGCATTGATTTCAATAGGTTTTTTTTTATTAAGCACGTGATTAGAGCCCGAGGCTCTAATTGGCTACAAAAAAGGGTGGGCTCGGGGCACAGAGCACTGTGCCTTAAGCCCACCCACTTATGTGACAATAGCATAATATTCACTGCTGTCTTCCTGATTCTCCTCCTGGCCAATCAGGAAGCAGTTCCTGAGACTCGATTGACCAGAGAGTCTTAGGACTCCCGGCCAATTAGGTCTCAGTCAGGACCCACTTCCTGTTCAGCCTAGAGGAAAAACAATGGCCCCGAAGCGATCTGCCTCCTTCCTAAGGTAAGGAGGCCTCTGATCGCCACCGCATTCCCGTCCGCCTCGGGGTGGGGGGGGGATTGCCGCATTTCCATCCGACTCCTGCCGTTGGTTTGCTAAACACCCCCCCCCCCCAAATATTGAGCACCAGCCACTACTGCCCATAGCCATATACATAATTAAAAGAAGACCAGATGCAGCTCTGTCAGGTGAAGAACAGGTAGTATATTTCTGCCACAGAGCCCAGTCTGCCCCACAAAGGTCCCTTCCCAGAAAGATCAAAGGCAAATTATAGATTAAGTGGTAATGAGATCATAGATGTCTGGATAGTTCACAATGGAGCAATTATTCCTTTCCTGCCAGGGAGAGGACAGAGGATCCACCAAAAGATATCCCTGGAGCCCGGTGGGTATGATCTGTCTCCCCGAACGTTCAGGCAGAACAGCCATGGTGCATATAAATGATGGTAAGATGACCTCATCAGTCGACTGCTACTCCTTTCACTCTACAGTCACATGATGGGGAAGGGACAACACCTGTAGGTAATACCTAACTGCTCTGGCTATGCTGTCTGTAAATCACAGAACTGGATGGACAGAAACAGAAGTTAGAAAGGTAAAACAGCTACCATATGTGTATTTCATTGTTGCATTGACTGTTTGCTTTGAGCTCAGCTTTAAACCATTCCCCATAAAACAATTTAATTAGTGCAACATTAAGACATAGGAGTTGATTTACAAAAGGCAAATAGGCCATTCACTTTGTAAGGGGATTTGCCCTACAGCTTAGTGAATGTGATGAAATTTTACTTTGCAAGGAATTCCCAACTACGAGCAAGGAAAAGAAAAAACAGTATTTTGCTTACACACATTTGGATGATGGAAGTCATCAGAGCCTTCACCTCATTCAATAAGTTCTTTGGCAAATTCCATTTCAAAACTAAACTTCCCTTTCAAAGGGAACAGTCTCTTTCCCTTTAGTAAGTCACCACAGTGACCCTAGACTGTGAGTGGCTAAGGCACATGGCGAGTGGCAAGATAATTTGATCTTTTTCAGCTCAAAGAGAACAACATGTTAGTATGGGGTTATCTATAGGTTTCATTACCAATATAGGTAAAAGTAAAATTAGGGGCATTTATGGAGTGGATAACACCGTACCCCATGGAGTTCGCTCTGCTTTTCTCAATACGGGGATCTCTCTGGCTGGAAAGGAGCTAGTCATGTGACTTTGACAAGCCACACACCAAGCTTTGCTCGTGGCTTTTTATTTTTTTTTAACTCTATACCTATTTATTAGTATTATGCTCCACCAGCTTTAGATTCCTGCTGCATACTCATTAAACCCTTATGCCGCGTACAGACGATCGGACATTCCGACAACAAAATCCTGCATTTATTTCCTATGGATGTTGGCTCAGACTTGTCTTGCATACACACGGTCGCACAAATGTTGTTGAAAATGGCGAACGTCAAAAACGCAGGGACGAACAACACGTACGACGAGCCAAGAAAAATGAAGTTCAATAGCCAGTGCGGCTCTTCTGCTTGATTCCGAGCATGCGTGGAATTTTTTGCGTCTGAATTGTGTACACCCGATCGGAATTTATGACAACGGATTTTGATGTCGGAAATTTTGAGAACCAGCTCTCAAATTTTGTGTCCGATGGAGCCTACACACGGTCGGAATTTCCGACAACAAGCTCACATCGAACATTTGTTGTCGGAAAATCTGATCGTGTGTACGCAGCATAACACTTTAAAGCCAACAGCTTTGGTTTAATGCTACACTTCCAATTGGCACATAGTCACCCTGGATGAACATGGAGGATCATCTGGGTATGGGGGATAATTTTGGTATGCTGGATCATCCTGGTTTGGAAGATTAACGAGGAATGGTGGATCATCTGGGAGTGGTGGATCGTCGGAGTCTGAGGGATCATCCATATAGGAAGGATAACACTATGCTCCACTTTTTTACAAATGAGAAGAGAAACACAGACGCCTCTAGGTTAGAACTGTAAACATTTTAATGAGATACAGGTGCATTATCCACTTACAAGGAGGTTAAAGGGGTTGTAAAGGTTCGTGTTTTTTCATCTTAATGCATCCTATTACTTACCTGAACCCTCAAACTTTTCCCATGGGGACGCGCCGTCTCTCTGCTAGGGGGTTCTCAGCTGTTGATTGGATAGATTGATAGCAGCGCAGCCATTGGCTCCCGCTGCTGTCAATCAAATCCAATGATGCGGCCGCCAGGGGCGGGGCTGAGTCCTGCATTCGGCGTCTATGGAATGCTGGACTCAAGAGTGCGCCCGCAAGGTAACCCCACCAGGAGAGCGCTTCTCCTAGGGGGTTATCTGTCTTGGGGTGGTGGAACGTTCGTCCCAATAGTAAGTAAACATAGTGTTACTGTCAATGTCTAATTCCCTCCCCCCCTTTTTTCATCCATACCCAAAAATACCCCCCCCCCTCATTTTTCCCCTTCCTCTCCCATTCAACCCCCCAAAACCCTTCCCCCTCCCTCCTTTCACTCCCAATAGCCCCTTTAAGGTGCAATTACCTCACCAAGTTACCCCATCACAAAAACCATTACATTAGATACCACTATTAGTGCATATAAATTCTATTATCGTATATAATTATAATAAACCCCCCCCACACATACTATTAATTACGTAATAATGAATCCATTTAATCCAAAGAAATTAATGCAATAGTTTTATTTAGATTGATTTTATTCTCAATATGTTATTTTTATATATGTTTTTATATTTTTTATTGCCTATTCTTATATGGAATTACCTCAAGAACTGAAGTTGATATGTAATGTCATGTTAGTTCTGTTGAACCACAGGCGGTTAACAGTCTGTTAATATCTATATTATTTTAGCTCTGGGTATTTCATGTTTGAAAGTATGTCAAATCCTTTCCACTAGATGGCAGTGTTCCAGTGTGCCAGTGCGCATGCTCCAAAACGCCGTTGCAACCCACCAGTGACATCATCACGCCCGGCGCCGCGTTCTAGCCCTCACCATCGGCCTGATCCAAGCCTCGGTTTCATCGCCGTGGTCCCAGAGATCCTGCTGGCTAGGATTTCTTACCCACAGGCAGAAAAATCAGCTGTTCAGAACGCCGCTCTGCAGTGAACGCCACGCCAGTGTGGATGGACTCGTGCCTTACTTTCTTAAACTCCATTTAGGTGGATAATGCACTTCTCATTAAAATGTTTACAGTTCTAACCTAGAGGCGCCTGTGTTTCTCTTCTCATTTGCATATCTGGAGTCTTATTTATTTTTTATTTATTTATTTCAGGTACTTATATAGCACTGTCAATTTATGCAGCGCTTTACATATACACTGTACATTCACATCGGTCCCTACCCTCAAGGAGCTTACAATCTAAGGTCCCTAACTCGCATTCATACATACTAGGGACAATTTAGACAGGATCCAATTAACCCACCAGCATGTCTTTGGAGTGTGGGAGGAAACCAGAGAACCCGGAGGAAACCCACACAGGCACAGGGAGAACATGCAAACTCCAGGCAGGTAGTGTCGTGGTTGGGATTCGAACCAGCGACCCTTCTTACTGCTAGGTGAAAGTGCTATCCACTACACCACTGTGCTGCCCAGTCTGCTTTCAACTCCCCCCTCAAAGGCTGACAAGGTTGTTTTGGACTGCTAAAGTATGCTTTACAGGTCTCCCCTCTTCATCTCTCCCCCTCCACATATACTGAGTATCCACTTCAAGGACTTATTGATGAACTAATGTATTAAATCTCATACTATTTAGCAGCGCCACTACCCATTTTGTGTCCACTTTTTTACAGCCATTCAGAAAATGTGTGTTGCGGTGTGGAGCCACTAGAGCCCCCCAGAGTTCTGTCTGCTTTTTTAATAGAGAGCGCTTTGTGATTAGAAAGGAACCGGTAGGCGACTTTGACTTAAATTATATTCCTATTAATTAGTATTGTACTCCACCGGCTTCAGATTCTCACTGCTTAATAGCTAAGCCCTATACTTTAAAGAAAACTTGTGCTTTGCCTATGCAGGGCAAAACAACAGTTATGGTTTAATGATGTCTTTCCCAGCTGCACATTGTCAGCTCGGATGATCATGGAGGACCATCTGGGTATGGAGGATCATCTGGGTATGGAGGATCATCTGGGTATGGAGTATCAACCAGGAATGGTGGATCATCTGGGAATGGTAGATCATCTGGGTATAACGGATCATCCAGTAATGGTGGATCATCCAGGAATGGGGTATCATCCAGGAATGGTGGATCATCCAGGAATGGGGTATCATCCTGGAATGGTGGATCATCTGGGTATGGGGAATCCTACTCAGGTATGGGGAATCATCCAGGTATGAAGAATAATGTGACTTATATCCCTTACTCTCATGTAACTGGTACTAACGCTTGGTGATTGTCCCAGCGCTGCACAAGCAAACCGCTAAATATAAAGTTGAATCAGATTTGTACTGTTTTACATTCCAAATTATTTGTAGTTCTGTTGAAGATCAGTCTGCAGCTAAAACTGTAAAAATATGATTCAGACTATTGGAAACCGCAATGCTAACCTGGTTATTTTTAAATGTCTGTATGACTGCAAAAAAAAATTATAATAAAATATGATTCAACTATAGATTTAGACATTTGCCAGGAATTCCAATTTCATTTTTAATTCTGATTGGAGTGTACTGTTCAGCTTCTCAGTCAGAGCCAAGTACATCCTACCCCAGCATATCATGTGCGTGAGAATCCCCATAAGAATGTAATCTAATGGTAATCACTACACAGTATTAAATTTTCTGCTCATAATTCCTTCCAATATATGTTACAAGCAAGGCTGAATGACCACCCACCAACCCAAAATTACGCCTCATCAAATTAAAAACACTTCTGTCAGTGAACAGCATGTTCATACATAAATACCGTTTGATAAAAATGCCAGCATGTCTCTATCACAGTTAATGTGAATTTTTGATGTACAGCCCTTGAAGGTGATGGGGAGCTTTAAAAATGTTTATTTTACCCAAGTGTAAATCACTGAAGTGTTTCTATAATTTTTGCACAGTGGGTTTCTCTGGGATACCATTTTGACTCATATGTTCCTCCATATAAACTGAAAACATCATGTACTAAAAGATTTGTCTAATGATTAGAGTCTACGTCTTATGAGAGACTGTTTACATCTAAACTGACCACATTACATAACCACAAAACGCTTTCAGGAAACGGGCTGCCCTTTGCTTGAAGCACAAATATTTGCCTCCAATAGTTAAGCCTTGGGAATAGTGAAATAGAGAGATGTTGGCAAAAATTTGAATATATTGGCCAACTTTATCATTTCAATTAAATGAAAATTTATCATTTCAATTACCGGTAAATGCAAATTAAAGGATTAAATTAAAGGATCTGAAAACCCAAGAACAAAAAATGTAGCTTACCAGTCCTTGGATACGGTGGCTGCGTTAGGTAGAATTTTTCAGGCTAAGAACATTTTCATCAAGTATAGAAAATACCTGTTGATTTTCCCAAAAAATCAGTCCTCATCTCTTTTCCTGTAAGCTGACATGAAGGCCTTCCAAGCTGCCTTTTCTTTAAATGGCTAAATCCCCTCCCTATTAAATGAAGATGACTCAAGGAAGACCCATTTGTATTCTAAATCAAGAGAACTACCTAGGATGTTAACCTTGGCTCCTCCACAGGTACTGTGAGCCAACATGGTTACCCTAGAACTGAAAGTGTGTTATTCACAGTATTGAAAATAAATCAGAAAAAGATAGTATAAGAAGAAAACGAATGTAGCCACCACATCTAAAGACCAGAAAGCTTTGATGCAATATTTTTTTTTCTTTTGGGGTTTAGATGCACTTTAAAGACATTTTCAGGGTGCAGTGGGCTTTAAGTGGCTCCTGAAAGTTACATATGCTCTTTCAAACTATCCTGGAAGGGTTCTTTTGAAAAATTATCCCCTTGTTACCGTGTTTCCCCAAAAATAAGACCGGGTCTTATATTAATTTTGGATACAAAAAACACACTAGGGCTTATTTTTAGGGGATGTCTTATTTATTTACTGTATGTACAAACATTTACATTTATTCAAATAAAGTCATGTCATCTTCTTCTGGAAATATATATATATATATAAAAATCCTGCTCCTTTAAAGCATCATAGACAGCACAGTGCTTGTGCTGTCTCATTTACCCCTCTCTATGTTCTAAAAAACCTGGAATAAAACTAAATATTTTTTCAAACGTTCCTGTGTCCCCTGTGTATATAATTATTTTTTACAAAATGGATTACATGTTTTTACAAGGACTTCAACTAGGGCTTAATTTCAGGGTAGGGCTTATATTGCAGCCATTCCTGAAATTCATGCTAGGTCTTATTTTTGGGGTAGGGCTTATTTTTGGGGAAACAGGGTAGCTGGGAATATGATGTTAAATATTGAGGAAAAGAGAAACTGTAACTGCTGATGTTCAATCTGATGTTCAATCTTGGGATGAAATAAAGACAGTAGTGTTTTACTTGCGGAAGACAGTGGCTTGGATAGCAAGGAGGGAGCGATCCATCCTGGGCAATCAGGCTGTTGTTGCTGCACATGTTACAGCCTTTGATTCTGGTGAGTCTGCATTCACTAGTTGGTAGTGTGCAGCCATACATTGGAAGATCTATTGAGGATTGGAATAGGTGGTAGATGATATACTACTTCTTTTTTTCAGCATTTGGATTTGGACTCCATATGTGCGAATTGGATACAGTTTTCACGGCATCCAATTTGCATGATATGTGAGTGTGACCGGCTCTCAATGGAGCCTGTTCACACATGTCCGAGTCAGCCAGGGTGCGGTTTCCAAAAGCAGGGCCGTTTTTAAGGCAGGGCAAAAGGGGCAGCTGCCCTGGGCCCTGTCATTGTTGTGGGGCCCAAAGCAGCTGCCTCATACTTGCCAAATATCCTGGTTTAAATTCCCTCGTCCCTTGAGGTTTTAGTCCTGTGCTGTGTCCCAATATCTCAGTGTGAAGTGCTGCTACTAATGCTGCCCAGCTCTGCCCTATTGTTGTGTACAGATGGTTCACCTGCAGACCCTGTGTTTACATGTAAATTACCAGCATCCATATGTAAATAGCGGCAGCTGGTGGCATTGACATGTATATCATGCCCCCCTGAGGTCATATCCCCAGTAATCTCTAGCAACAAATCAACCTCTATCAAATCAACCTGTAACCTCTAGCAACTAATCAGTGAGCCGTAATGTGTGCTGTAACCTCTAGTAACCAGTCAGTGAGCAGTAATGATACACTGTAACCTCTGGTAACCAATCGCAATAGCCGCCTGATCTGATTCAGTAAACTGATTTTGAGTCTAGCTGCTATTTATTGTATGTCTCAGAGCAGGTGGAGAGAAAAACTGCATGGGGGAGGGGGCCCAAGAAAAGTTTTGCCCAGGGTCCAATCAATATTAAAGACGGCCCTGTCCAAAAGGGTCGGGTCTTGTGTATTTTTTGGTCCCGTTCAGGTGCGAATTCACGCAAAAATTTGGACCTGAATCGCACCTGAACCGGTGAACAGAAATGCACCGGACCCCAAGCTGAAGATCCCGTGTTATTTTGAACATGTTCACTTTTATTATTTGCAGCACATGTCTATACTTATTTAGTTGTAATTGTAGTATTTGCTTTTTTTTTTTTTTTTTTACTGAATGCATTATTTACATACACTGTGGATTCAGAATTGATTCACATTTATTTGATTCATAATTTTTCTGGCGTTGCAAACACATATTTACATTATTGTTGCTAGCAACCTGTCAATTTTATCACAGCACTGACTTTTTCATTTACTCTATGTCCAAGATTTTTTTTTTTTTTAATTTTGGACAGAGTAAAGAAAGATTGGAACCCCTGTAAGCGTTTACTAGAAAATAAAGTTTTTGGCTTTAAGACTTTAATTGCCGTATATACCAGAGAACAGACTATTTCTAGATTGTAAGCTTTTCCGAGCAGGGCCCTCTGATCCCACCTGTATTGATTTGTATTGTAAGTGTACTGTCTACCCTCATGTTTTAAAGCGCTGCACAAACTGTTGGTGCTATATAAATCCTGTGTAATAATAAATAATAATATTTATAAATGTCCCCCTTGGAGTTAACAGCAGCTCCAAGTTTTTTAAAACAGTAATGGTTATTACTGCATTCAGCTAAACCGGAGCACACTTTAAAAATTCTCTAGAAATATCTAAAGTTTTTGGGAAGAACATCCTATCTCCCATTGAAATGATTTATAATGTGCATAACCAAGGCACTTAACATTTACAGCTAAGAGAGGAAGTGGCTTTAATAAAGCAGGCTTGCATAGCAATAAATTGCCCTCTGACTTCATAAACTGTCACTTATGAAAACGATGGAATATTCTTGACAATCTGCTCACTTTTAGTTACTTACCATGGCCGTCGTCCAAGAAATCAGTGATGGTGGCCGAGGTGCACTTTGACCATGGTTTGGAGGCATCAATGCTCGTCAGAACGGATGACATCAGACGTTTATCTTCAAGGGTGCCAAAGTTCTCTTCGCAGAATTTAGAATCATCATGGGACAGCCCAAGGAGATGTCCTGCAAATGGAGAAAACATATGGATGGAATGTATTACAAGGAATGGTATAAATGCCGTGGTTAGGTCGTCATCTGCAGACTTTTCCATACAGACAGTGGAAAGACTGGTTAGAAGATTCATACTTTATACATGCAAACATTTTTTTCTGCCTATTCTATGTATGTTGAGAATTTATCCATCAAAATATCTATCTGCTATTTCTCTCTTTACATCTCTCTTTACATCTTTTTTTCTGGTTAAAATAACGATAGAGGCACAAATGACCATATTTTTGTTAAAAAAGTCCATCCACCCAAAAGTCATATCTTAGTTATAAGTGGACAGAGTCAGCCCTTGACTTCTTGTATGTCTTGGATACTCCAACAGCAAAGACAGAGCCAGGACCTGGCTCTGAACTAATGGCAATCAGTCAATTGGATGGAACATGTGGTCACCAAGAACATGTTTCAGATCTGGGCTATGGTGGCAGTTTTATTTTGGTGGCAGACTGCATTTTGTGTTATAATAGTAGGAACTGTCACTAAGACTTTATATTAATACTAAATATCATAACAATAGCTATTTTGTGTGAGGTACTGGGAAATGAGAAGTCAAAAAAAAAATCTGTGGTCAAACCATTAAATCTGACTTTATGCATTACTAAAGGACTGTCCTGATTTGATCATGAAGGCACCTAAAATATTCTCTACATCTGTTAATCCACAAATCCTGTTGAATTCAGAAAAATTTAAAATGGCAAAGCTGGATGACTGCACACTTCAGTGTCTGCAATCACTTAAAGTGGCAGTAAACTCCATTCCACCAGCTTATAATAAAGCTTACTTGTAGATAAAATTAATATCTTCTAAGGGCCCTTTCACACAGGCTGTCTGATCAGGTGCGCCTGTCAGTTTTTCAGGTGGACCTGATCGGACCTTGCAGTCTCCCCTATAGAGCGGCGGATGTCTTCGAATACATGTCTGTTGACACCCAACGCTATTTGATCCAATCCTGTCCTATTTTCCATCCGTCTAGCAGATCGGATGGAAATGGACAAGCGGTCTGTTTCCATCTGATTTTCCCATAGAGGAGAGCGGGACTGTGTCCGTGTCCACTCTGCACAGCGGAGCAGACAGGACCTGGCATCTGCCTGCTCAGCAGGGAACAGTGGAGCGAACCCCCGCTGAGCAAGCAGAAATTCACTGCAGAGGAGCTTGTGTGAAAGGGGCCTTAACCTGTACTGTTTAGGAGATATTCATGTTTTGCAGCCAGTGCCGGCCCCGGAACATGCACATTGTCCTTTAAATTGTCAATTTTAAATACCCAGCATACCCATTAGTCCTGCAATGAAGGTCCTTGTGCAGACAGACACTTCCTGGTAAAGGGTAACAACACTCTGGGAGAGATTTACTAAAACTGGTACACGCAGAATCTGGTGCAGCTGAGCATAGTAACCAATCAGCTTCCAAGTTTTTATTGTCAAGGCTTAAGTGAACAAGCTGAAGTTAGAAGCTGATTGGCTACCATGCAAAGCTGCGCCAGATTCCGTATGCTTCAGTTTTAGTAAATCTCCCCCTCTGGCTTTGTCTTCAGTTGTTATGATGAGTTGTCACCATGTCACCCAGGCTTCCAATGAGGACTACAGGTGGTCTTTTAAACACACATTATGTAAGCAGGTTCTACTCTTTTCATCATTAGTAAATCCACCATTGGAGTCATCGAGGGAGTACATGTAGACAGGAAGTGACTGCAAAGGGACACTGTGCTGAGATGCAACAAAAGATGAGGGAGGTTAGATTAGGGAGGAGCTGACGTCACGCCGCCACATCTGGTTCCCAGAGCGCTGGACTTCTTGGTATATTTGGCTGCTTTATGCTTATTTTATTCACGTGGAAATCTTTTATATTGTATTGTGCCTTTAAAGTTTAATAAAAACACTACACTATTATAAGATCTTTGGGCTCTGTGGGAAGCTTTTCCTTGTATAGGGCGATTTTCTCAAACGTGCCTGACCGCTGCTGGGTTATCTATTGTGGGGATCAGGAAGAAGGCCCTGACTGATGGCTTAACTATATCAGGCAGATATTTTTGCTTGTTCTGGGGAGTGCATAGTGGTGGTGGAAATAGTGCACTTGTGGATACATGTGTGTCTTCATCACCGCACCAAGGTGCACTTACATAGACATCTATGTTGGAAGGAAGCATTTTTACTTGGACACTTTAATATATGAGCTGTTATTTATTTTTGCACTTTTTGAACTTTATCTAATATATGTGTTATAAAACAAATCTATTTATTTGCACTATTTAATGGTTGTTTACACTTTAAGTATATTTTGCACTATTGTATTTGCATATAATCATTTTGCATATGGTGAGATATTCATACATGCAAACTTTTTCATAATATTGTAGAGCACTGCTCTACTTTTGTATTTATGCCCAAGTGAGATATTGTCAACTCTTAGTTCGAGCAGCTGAAAATTACTTGCCGCTCACTGTATCCATTGTTTGAAAAGATGAAAAAAGGTGAAAAAACTATTGTCTTGGTTATGATACACAAAGATGTGGTAAGCTAAAATGTAATCAAGTTTGGGTGTACATTACTTTAATAGTAAATTAGAGTGGCTGCATCAATAAGTGTTGCCTTATCTCCCACTTGCTTCTCCCCACTTTCTATTTATTTACCCCTTGTGTTGTCACTTTTTTGTATTCTTTTTTTGATTGTTACACGTTTGTCACAGTGTGATTATTAGGGTGTGAGTCCTCAGGCCTACCCTGAAAGTCTTGGGAGGGGGTGGACATGGCCTTCTGGCTTGGTTCGCCCTCTCTCATGGGGTCTCCCTTCGGGGGAGCCCCATTGAGTACTTGAGTGGGTCTGTTTTGACAGACCCTCCAGAGAAAGGGGGTCTGTCTGGTTTCGGCCAGATGGGCCCAGTAAGTACCTCAGTCCCCATCTGGAGCCTAACGCCCCAGGGAATTAGGGTAAGGTCCTTCCTAGGGAGGATCGTGTAACACCAGTTGCACGGTTTGTGTCACTCTTTATGTGTGTGCACTTTTTTTGGCACCGGGTGGAGTTTTTAGGTGTGTTTCACACGCCACAGGCTTTTCGAAAAAAAAAAAGAGTAATTGTTGCCTTAATTGCACCGGCTGTTGTCTAAATCACATTTCTTAAGAAATATCACAATTCTGACTGATGAAGTTTCAACATAGTTACACAGGACTCAAAAGTCCCAGTGTATTTATGTGTATGTACCCGGCTGCTATTTATAAAGGAAAGAGGGAAAGGATTGGGACTAGCCAGGTCATGGAGTCAGTGAACTGTGACGGGACCAGTAGAATTTATGACATAACCCCTACATTTCTCTTCATACCCCTAATATACATTTTCAAGACTATCGAATTCTATTTAAGCCTCACGTCTTTGGGTGAAATCAAGGAGCACCTTCACAGGATTAACTTTGTCCCAAAATATAATACTTTGACATATTTCTCATTTTATTTCTCCACCGGAGACACCGGAGCCATAAAAAGAACAACAGAGAAAGGTGATTTTTACTTTCACAAACTATTAAACTAGCAAAGAAGTAGCAAACTATATTTAAAGAAAAGTAAACTGCATCTCAAAGTGTCAACATATTGCAGGTGTTCTACTCAGTATTTAATTAAACAACCAACTCAAAGCCCTAATTGCCTTGAATGCATTCCCCCCGGTAAAAGTTATGTAATTTCTTCTTGTCACCTTCTATTTTTCCGTTGTACAGAATGCCAACATTAACACGACTTAACTAGAAATTTCACAGTGTGTATCAAGTGGAGTATAGATTGCATTTTACAGACTTAAGAATTTAAGAAGCTTAATTTAAGAAACACACACAGAGTTCCCTTCTGTGTTTCTTAATGTGTAAAATGCTGTGAAATGTTTGAACTTTGCAATATAAGCACTGCCTTGTAGGTTTAGTAGGCTTTTTTAAGGAGGAACTCCAAAATAAACAAAAATTATTCCACAGTTTTCATTAGCAGAGCCATTTAGATCTCTAGTTATAACTGTTGGTAGTAGTTCATTTTTATGATCTAAAGCTTGGTGAAAGTGCTTGAAAATTGATGTACTGTATATGGCCGGAATAATGAAAACTTATGGTGAAACTGTGCTATATACATTAAAGTTCACTTAGTTGCCCTTCCTCTCTTTGCACTCACCTTCATATTAGTGATCCGGTGACCTATTTTTCTACCAACCAAAGGGAAAAAGTAGCATGTAAGCATTAGGTTTGGTGTAGTTGGAACATACACAGTGTACAAACCCTAGTCCACCTGACAATTCCATCTGTAGTGGAGTGCAGACAATATACAAATGCATACTGCCCACCATCATACTCTCCCCTCTCCTACAGCATATATTGTCCAGTTCTTTGCACTCCTCTCCCGCACCTACTACCCACTGTCATACCCTTCTTACTCCTCTCCTGCACATAAATCCCAACATCATATTCTCCACTCCCCTCTACTGCACATAGTGGCCAATGTAATATGCTTCGCACTACTTTCATGCACAGACTACCCACTGTCATACCCTTCATCTTTTTCTCCTGCACATACGGGTCATCATCATATTCTCACTCTCCTCTACCACACATGGTGTCCAATGTAGTATCCTTTGCACTTTTTTACCGTACATACTGCCCATCAATAAGCCCTCCACATTCCCCTCCCGCACATATTGTCCACTGCCATACCCTCTACACTCCCCTCCCACATATACTGCCTACTGTACTATTCTCTACACTCCTGCCCCAAACAAACTGCCCAGTGCTATACCCTCCATGCTCCTCTTCACATAGTGCCCACTGTCATACCCTCCACTCTTCTGTACAACATATAATTCCAGTCGTCTTACCCTCAACACTCCTCTCTCGCACATACTGACCACTGTTATAATCTCTGCATTCTTCTTCCGCATATACTGCCTACAGTAATACCTTCTGCACTCCTCTTCACATACTGCCCACTGTCATACCCTGCTCACTACTCCCTGCACATACTGCCTACCATCATACCCTTCTCACTACTCTCTGCACATACTGCCTACCATTATACCCTTCTCACTACTCCCTGCACATACTGCCTACCATCATACCCTTCTCACTACTCCCTGCACATACTGCCTACCATCATACCCTTCTCACTACTCCCTGCACATACTGCCTACCGTCATACCCCTCTCACTACTCTCTGCATATACTGCCTGCCCACCATCATACCATTCTCAATCCTCCCTGCATATATCACCCACCATCATACCCTTTTCACTCCTCTCCTGCACATACTACCTACTGCCATGCCCTTCTCATTCCTCTCCTACACATACTACCCACCATCATACCTTTCTCACTCCTCTTTTGCACATACTGCCCACTGTCATACCCTTCTCACTCTTCTCCTGCATGTACTACCCACCATCATACTCTACTCACTCCTCTACCTTCTGCACTCCTCTTCACATACTGCCCACTGTCAAACCTTCTCACTACTCCCTGCACATACTGCCTACAATCATACCCTTCTCACTGCTCCCTGCACATCCTGCCGACCATCATACCCTTCTCACTACTCCCTGCACATACTACCTACTATCATACTCTTCTCACTACTCCCTGCACATACTGCCTACCACCATACCCTTCTCACTAATCGCTGCATATACTGCCTGCCCACCATCATACACTTCTTACTGTTCCATGCATATACTGCCTGCCCACCATCATACGCTTCTCACTCCTCCCTGCACATACTACCCACTCCCATACCCTTCTCACTCCTCTTCTGCACATACTGCCCACCATCATACCTTTCTCACTCATCTCCTGCACATAATGCCCTCAGGCTGAGGAAGAGGATAGTCCCCAAAAACACGTCCCTTGTAAACAGAATATATCCATGTGATGTGGCAATAGGAGGATCATCTGACAAACACCAGAAGGAAGAAAATCAGCATGTCAAAGGGATGGTAAGGAGACCATAATGTACCCCTAGTTATATATTACCTTGCCTGGGTCATATGATGCTGACCACAATTTTGAGGGCATTATTGTTTTTTAGTCCTGAAAGCTCAACATTACGTCTATGCTCTTTGTTCTCCCTTTGTACTTTGTATTAAAAAGACTGTCTTAGCTGAAATACAAAGTTTCTACATATGTTATGAAATATAAGGTACAATATTTATAATAGTCAGTCTTTTGACAGGCCTCAGATCAATTTGTGTTACTAAATGGATAATAATTCCTGCAGCTGACAAAATCATATTAGCTGTACAAACACATCCAGGAAATGGAGCACTCAAAACACCATGTTAGTTGACGTGTCTCCATGAAGCAATAGGCTTCGAAAATGACTTTAATATGTTTTATTATCCTCATGTAATTCTGGTGACTGACATCACCTCACCGTGACATCACTTACAAGCCCCGAGTCTGTGGATAGAGCAGTAAGCCTGGCATGTCAAGCATCTGAGGTTCTGGTGATTTGTGATGGTTGGGTAGAAGGGATATCACTTATGATGGCCCAGTGGGAAAAGGAAGAAATCTGGAGAGGAATGGCTAAATAATGTTGACATAAGTTTTCATCCAATTGCAAGCAATTAGATTCAGGGGCTTTCTCTGGGAGCTGTATGCCGTAACTGGATGGAGTCACGACTGAATAACCTTGCAAGGCAAACTGTATACTTGTCTAATAGGATAATCGAAGGCACAGAAAATTTTGGGATGTTGCTCTGCCCCCAGAGGATTCATTTTTATCTTGTGAAAAACAGGATGATATAACATATAAGCTAAGGCTGGCCTTAATTGATATGATGAAATATAGAAAAGTGATATAGCTGGTGTCATGGGAACACTGTTTGCATTACACCTGACTTAAACTCATATTTTTTGGCTTAGATTAGTTTGCGAAAAAGGTTAACCACTCTGTAAGACTTTAATTTGAAGCTGTGTGTCTTTTTGAAAGATTTTATCTATATATATATATATATATATATATATCATATCCTGCTCACTGACTATACAGAAATTAGATTGACCAGGAGTTTTAACTTCAATCTGACCTTACATGCCTCATGCTTGTTCTGGGTCAGTGACTCAAAAAAACCACAGGATCACAATCCCATCTAGGGAACCAGGATATCTACTTTATGGCTGCTACAACATTGATCGCCATGGTCTTCCATGTCTGGTGTTGAGCGAATGTCCTCCTGCACAGTAACCACAGTAACCACAAGGGGCTACTTGTTTGGCCTTTCTGCAATTAAGAGTAAGCCTTGTGTATTTTTAATAAATACAAGGCATTCTCTGACTGGACGAGGTAGAGATTGTGACATCACCGTCGTCCCTCACTACTTTGTCCAATCTGAGAACGCCTTGTATTTATTTAAAAAAATACAAGAGATTCTCTAAATGGGGGCAGCACTGAACAAGCAACCCCCTGTGGTTACCAAAAAGGCAGCCATACGGCAAAAGACCTAGGAGACTTCTGCAATCATTGTAGTTGTGGTGACATTTTCAGCGATTCTCTGCTTCCACCTGGATCAGTCAGGTAAAAGGATAAGGGTACTTATATTGGTCCAAGCTGGACCAATGGAACTATGGAAAGAAAAACTTCAGTTTTCAAGAAGAAATAATTTCTAAAATTGAAGATTTGCTATGTTTTAAGGAACATCTAGAAATGTGAAACTTGACTAAGCAGTACCTTGAAATGTACCTTCTGCCTGAATCCCCTTTGGGAAACAGCACTGGGCTTCATATACCTAGTCACTTCTGCTCTGTAGCCCCAGAGTTATATATTTGCAGGGTGTGACCATCTAAAGGACTACTGTCACTGACTGCTATTTTCAGGAGATTTGGAGTGAGATTTGACAAAGTCAAAATTGTTCTGCCCATTCTTCTTGTTGGAGAGAAAGATGTTCCTGAGGACCAGCAGCTCAAGGATGTCCCTGCTTCTGTTTACCGCCCCTTACCTATATTAAAACTATCAAACGTCGGAGCCTGCAGTAGGCGGCCAGCCTTTGGGTTGGCAGGAGCTTTTTTTTTTTAGGATCGGCGGGCAGCATGAATGACAATGGATTTACATCAGGGGAAACTTTTTTTTATTTTTTTATAAAAAATTTGTCAAAAACTGTCTCTGTGTTTTTATTACTTTTTGACACTTTTTTAGTGAATGGGTAGGGGTACTCTGTACCAGATACTCATTCACATGGGGGGGGGGATCTTGTCAAAGGGGGCTTCCAGATTCCAATAAACCCCGAGCCCACAGACCCCCACAACCACCGGCCAAGGTTGTGGGGATGAGGCCCTTGTCCCCATCAACATGAAAACACGGTGCTTTGGAGTGGGTGGGGGGGGTCAGAGCCCCCTGCCCCCAAAGCACCCACCTCCCATGTTGAGGGCATGTGGCCTGGTATGTTCAGGAGGTGGGGGGGAGCTCGCTCACCCCCCCATTTCTTGACCTGCTGGGCTGCATGCTCGGATAAAGGTCTGTTATGGATTTTTGGGGGGACCCCACGCTGTTTTTTTCTTCTTTTTCCGGATAATGCTGGCATTCTTTTCTTCACATTCATCAGTCAGTAAGGAAGCCAGCTGACAGATGATGAGTCATTGGTTGTTAAGGACATGGGTGGCCGGCTTCCTGGCCCATTACTTAACAACCAGCTATTCTTCACACAGAATTCAAATCAGTGAACCTTTTTTTGACCGATCCGAATTCTGCTCATAATCCAAGGTATTACTGTAGTTGTAAAGGCTGCAGGTTTTTTACCTTCATGCATTCTATGCATGACAGTAAAACACCTTCACTAAAAACCTTCGCTCTCCCCCCAGCCCCTCCTAATACTTACTTGAGCCCAATCCAGTGAAGTGCATGAGAGCAGCTGCTGTCTCGGCTCTCTCCCTCCTCATTGGCTCAGAGATAGCAGTGGGACATAATGGCTACCGCTGCTGTCAATCACAGCCAGTGAGGAGGGAGCAGGGAGCAGGCCAAGCTCTGCTCTATGTGTTTTATGGGCACACATAGCGAGGCTCAGGAGCGAGCATGCACAAGTGGGGGTGCCCGGAGCACCAGAGGGGGACCCCAGAAGAGGAAGGATTGGGGCTGCTATGTGCAATACTATTGTACAGAGCAGATAAGTATAACATGTTTGTTATAAAAAAAAAAAAAATCTGAATCTTTATTATCACTTTAAATGTTAACAATAGATAAGCTTTAAGAGCAATGTTTTTAGTGCAACAACCCTTAATAACTAATCACAAATCACCTTTTATCATCCTGACTGCTCTAGATAGATCTGATTGGTTGCTCTGGGTTAGTGTACTATATACATCATGAGCACTCTTCTGCAATACCTTGTAAAATAAATCTGTGTGTGTTTATTCTACAAAAGCCTCCATATAAATTAATGATAGGCTGCAGTTACAATCTCCGCAGAGTAACCCATCATTTTGCCATGATAATTCTAGACTAAAGCCAAGGTTTCTGCCCCACAGCTTGTAAAAATACATGTGCCAGCAGACCCTAGAATGACATTAAAGTTGGTATATTGTCAGTCTTCTTGGATTCCAATATAACTTTTATTTTTTTATTTTTATTTTTTTTTTATAATGTAGCTGGTTTGCTGGGCTAAATGTTTACATAGATCAGCAAAAGCCAAGAAAAAAAAAAGCCCCAAACCACAGCAAATGCTGCTCAGATAGTGTTGTGTCTGAAGCGCTTCCTAATATCCTGGCTGCACATTCGGCTTTGATTTAAGATCATCTAACTTGTGTTTTCAACTTATTTTAGCAGCCGCAATCACATATTCCGTGCACCCAAGTAGAGCAGCATATCTTGAAAGAAAGAAGAAAACACGAAGGTTTTTTAATAGGGAAGCTCACTTTTCAACATAGTCACATAAATTACAAGGAAAATAAAATACACGGCTGGTTTCAAAGAGGAAGAGGAGTTCCTGAGTTAACATTTTTTTTTTCCTGTGATCACAGCCAAGTCCAAAGTACTCATTTCATATGCACAAACAGTAGGTGGGAAAAATACTGAAGAATGCGTCAACAGCCAGAGCCGGCATATGACCTGGTTGACTGGTTAATGTATGGGGTTATCAATTGTGGGTTAAAGCGAATATCCACATCCTACAAGGAAACATGAATATAAATAAAGCACAGAGGATCTGCACTGAAAATGTAACTTTTTTTCCCTTCATTTTAAATTACTCCAGCATTTGGATAATATATATAATATATACTTTATATATCAGATGTGTTATGCCCCGTACACACGGTCAGATTTTCCGACGGAAAATGTGTGATAGGACCTTGTTGTCGGAAATTCCGACCGTGTGTAGGCTCCATCACACATTTTCCATCGGATTTTCAGACACACAAAGTTTGAGAGCAGGATATAAAATTTTCCGACAACAAAATCCGTTGTCGGAAATTCCGATCGTGTGTACACAAATCCGACGGACAAAGTGCCACGCATGCTCAGAATAAATAAAGAGATAAAAGCTATTGGCCACTGCCCCGTTTATAGTCCCGACGTACGTGTTTTACGTCACCGCGTTCAGAATGATCGGATTTTCCGACAACTTTGTGTGACCGTGTGTATGCAAGACAAGTTTGAGCCAACATCCGTCGGAAAAAATCCTAGGATTTTGTTGTCGGAATGTCCGAACAAAGTCCGACCGTGTGTACGGGGCATAACTGGAATATCCATGGACCCCAATGCAAGAAACCATGAAGGGTGCTCCTGTCCACATTGGCCCTTTCCATTGGTCCAGGGCCCTTCCCTCTAAGCCCAGAGCCCTTCCCCGTGATCTGGGGGCTCTTTACTCTCCCGTTAAGGTGCCCTTTACTTTTCTGCAACTTTGGTGCAATTTAGTGCCATGTACTGCAATGTTAAATCACAACAGTCGCAAGGAAATTGCAAGGAAATGGCAGGCAAGTCACACAACTTTTGGGTCGCAACAGTGTGAACTGAGCCCATGTTCTGTAGCAGGAACCCATTCTGCTGTCTTGCGCACCCCCTCCCACTCCCACAGTGGCTGAACACCAGGGACCAGTCGCTAATGTGAGCCCTTTGTGACCCTGGTAATCCCACCACTGGTACTGTATATACACTCAGCGGCCACTATATTAGGTACACCTGTTCAATTGCTTGATAAGACAAATTGCTAATCAGCCAATCACATGGCAGGAACTCAGTGCATTTAGGCATCTAGACGTAGTGAAGACAACTGAAGTTCAAACCAAGCATCAGAATAGGGAACAAAGGGGTTTTAAGTAACTTTGAACGTGGCATGGTTGTTGGTGCCAGACGGGCTCCAGAGAGATGGCACCAGGATGCAGTATGCAAGAAGGCAAGCTGGAGAAGGCAATGTAAACCTTTTGTGAACCTATTTACCACTGCACACTTTGATTTTGCAAATCTTTTTTAGCATAAAGGATGTTTGTTTCATATATACCTGCTTTAGTTAATGGTCTGTGAGAATACACAGACTAGTTACCAGCAGGTTTTTACGCAGTTAGCTAGAGAGGTTGTTGGAAATGGTTGAGAAGGTCTCTGCATGACGATGATGACTATAATCTATAATGTTCCTGGCACAATTGGCTAATTGAGCACCGGTAGAAGAAACACAAATAAAAGAGAGCTAGGTAAGGGTGACATTCTTTAATCTTTTAACTATTAAAAACAAAGACGAGTGAATAAATAAATGTAAAGCAAAGTAGAAAACCCATTAATAAAACTAGACTGTTTAAATGTCATGCAACCAAACAACTAGAAGCTATGATAGGTTATCTTGAAAATATTAAGAGATACTTTAAGCATTAGCTATAGGCACCAGATGCCCTTGTATAATGAGGCCTGACAACTCTCTGTACCATATACAATACCCGTCCTCCATACACAAACATCATGTCCTACAAGACATGCAGAACCTGTCACACTCTGTAAACACGGCACTACAATGTACACAAATTGATAGCGGTTTGGAAGTGCTGATCTTAGCAAACCTTCCTGCAACATTTTAAATTCATATCTCCTGGAAATCTTGTCAAGGAAGCCTCATTGAAGAAGAGAACATATGCAGAGTTTCATAACCAAGTTTGATGTACAAGCAAAAATTCACTGTAACCACGGCAGAAGGCATTATTTATGAGACGGAAGAAAGATGTCAATTCTATGGACGTTACAGAGAACCAGGCACTATCCCAATTCTTTATATAGCCATCATATGACTAGAGCTAAAGTGTCTTAAATTGTATAGATATTTACTGATTTAAAGCCCAACTCTGGACACAGCAAAAAAGGGTACATTTTCAAATGCAATGGATAATTGCTCATTATGTCCAGGGGTGCAGAGATACAAAGAATTAATTAAACACACACCAGTAAAATCAGTCTGTATATGCAGTAAAGCATGCTTGTTATACTCACTGTGGAACCTAAGAGGTTAATCCTCTTCTTCCACTGACTCCAGAACATGTCCGGATAAGACAGAGTTACTGGAGTCAGGCTGCACATGCTCAGTTTGGTGTGTATTGCTGGAGAGTTTTTTTTTTTTTTTTCTTGCGAGAGTGCATGTGATAAGCACAAGGCCAATCAGCACTGTCCAGACAAAGGGTCAGGGGTCCTGAATAAAGGAAAGGGCACTCAGGCTGACATCCAAAATAGTATGGCGCCATGACTAAGCACTAATGTCCGAATTACGTAGGCTGTTTTATAGCTTTGTACATGCATTTAATAAAGAAATACTATGTAGATGTCATCCTAAGTGCCAACCATCCCTTTTCTTTATTCTGGTACGTTGGAGGTGTCAGCAGCCTCAAGGTCTGAGCACCGGGCGGATCTTTTATGTGGGAAGGTTGCAGCGCCTATACATTTGTTTTTCAGGGGTCCTGAATCCTAATAGGACAGCTCAGTGCAGCATAAAAACTCCTCCTATAAGCTTTAACCAGACACTGATAGAAGTCACAAGACTGCTATATACTTCTGATGAGTAAAGGTATTTAGCAGTTTATATTTAGTAAAACAACTTGCATTTCCATGTTCTGTGTACTGTGGGAGACCAGATATAAATAAGCAAGGTTAGTTTTAAAAATTGCCAATATGGCACGATGGATGCAACCTGCGCTGAGACAAACTGGAAAAGTACAATGTGGTCCAAATCCTCAGGATAAATCCTATGGCTTTAGGAACCGCTGAAGAATTTAATCCAGCACACTTCTAAGAGACTGAAGCAATCTCTAAGAGACAAAGACAAAAAGAGTGAAGTGGACAAATAAATTATGCTTATCATGGTTCTCAAAAGTAATCCCAGCTGGGGTGGATACCAAGGAAACTGTTACAACGAATACACTGGATATGGTCTGGATGGCACCTGCAATAGCTAAGAGAGTCAGCAAGGGAGTGCCAATCTAAGTGCAGCAATTGAGTCTGGTAGCTAGGTTGACCAGGCAGCCACAGGAAGCAGCACATGTGGATCGATGGTCCCAGCTTTCACACTCCACTCCTTGTAGCAGCTCCATCTTGGGATACTGGATGGCACTTCTTATAGCCTAGGCCAGTGTTGGCGAACCTTGGCACCCCAGATGTTCTGGAACTACATTTCCCATGATACCCATGCGCTCTGCAGTGTAGTTGAGCATCATGGGAAATGTAGTTCTAAAACATCTGGGGTGCCAAGGTTCACCATCACTGGCCTAGGCCATCTTTATGTAGAGCAGTGGTTCTCAACCCTCTAGTGCCGTGACCCCTTGATAAAATTTCCCAAGTTGTGGGGACCCCTAACAGTAAAATTATTTTCGTAGCATGGGTTGTCAGCACCCAAGGCAAGATAAGTAATTTGCACCCCTAATCCATGGACATTTAGCTCTCCCTGAGTACCTTCTACTCGTACAGTATTAAAACCCCTTATGGTACGTTTTAGAATATACCACTCTCTTTCCCTTTTATCTCTCTCTATGCTAATTTCTTGTTTCCCCCCCATCCCTCTCTCTAGCCGTGTTTCTTGTTCTCTTATTCTTTCTCTCCCTTTTTCTTTGTTTCTCCCCCTCTTTTCCTCTCCCTTCCATGTATTCTCTATTTTTATTCCTTCTCTTACTCCTTGGTAGGGGGAATGGGATGAGTGGCAGTGCTGATAGGGAGTTGGGAAGAGTGGCAGTGCTGGTAGGGGGGTGGGGGGGTGGGTTGTGGGATCAGTGGCAGTGCTGGGGGGAGTTCTGATCAGCCAACTTAGGTGCTCTTGATTAAGGTCATCTGCTGATCTGAGAACTGTAGTGGGGACTTTTAATGGCAACTATAATCACAGGTAGTGTTACTCACTGTCTCCGACTTTGTGGTGTCTCGTAGCAGTGACACCTATGCCGAAATTAGGAGATGGGGTCTCCCTCCAGCCCCTCCCACTTCACATTCCTCACCAGTCTGCTAACCTCTAGTCTCTGTCCCCCAGCCATGCCGTGAACTGAATGGGTGGTTGCGAAGAGGCTGAGTGGGCGGCCGCGAGCTCCAGGAACAGCCCAAATGGGTGGCTGGGAGAAGGCTGGGAGAGCAGCGTAGGCTTCAGGAATAGCCCAGGATTCGGTGACCCCTGGTAAATCGTCATTTGACCCCCAAGAGGGTCCCGACCCTCAGGTTGAGAACTACTGATGTAGAGCAACAATTATTTTTTTCATATCCTCAGAGAGTTCTTTGCCATGAGGTGCCATGTTGAACTTCCAGTGACCAGGATGAGAGAGTGAGAGCGATAACATCAAATTTAACACACCTGCTCCCCATTCACACCTGTGACCTTGTAACACTAACGAGTCACATGACACCGGGAAGAGAAAATGACTAATTGGCCCCAATTTGGACATTTTCATTTAGGGGTGTACTCACTTTTGTTACCAGCGGTTTAGACATTAATGGCTGTGTGTTGAGTAATTTTCAGGAGACAGCAAATTTACACTGTTATACAAGCTGTACACTCACTACTTTACATTAGCAAAGTAGCAAAGTGTCATTTCTTCATTGTTATCACATGAAAAGATATAATAAAATATTTACAAAAATGTGAGGGGTGTACTCACTTTTGTGAGATACTGTATAATAGGGCCTGTTCCTATACCTGGAGATAATGAGCATTTGACCCTTGCCTCACTGCAAGGGGAGATTTTTCTCTAATTCCCAGAGTTGAGCTTTAAAGCTGAACTCACAATGTACACTTCACGTATATACAGCATATGGGAGCTGTCCTACCTGCCAAAGATTTTTACTTTTGTCCATCCAGCTGACCTGACTTCTCTCAGCACATTTTGGAAGCAGAACTAGGTCACCTCTCCACCCCCAGCTTGTGATTGGACAGGGAAGAAGCAGCAACAGCATTGCTTCCTGGTAGCCCATATAAGTGCAAGGCACCTGATTGGTCCCAAGAGCTGGCCCTCCCTCTTTCTGCCTGAATTCTCCTGTACATTACAATTCAAGAGCCTGAAATCAAATAAAAATGGAGATATTTATTATAGTTGACTTTAAAACACATTATTTAATTTATTACCTAACGGCATTTACTGGTGTTCATTTTACTATGTTTGGCGTTCAGCTTAAAAAAAATCTTCACGCTGAAAAAAAGACAAAGAGCTTGGATGTTCATGGCTTGTCTACAAGTCTTTATTCTTTCTTGGTTTTATATTTAAGAAAGGTTTAGCGTTGATCCTCTAAGAATACATAGGATTAGAGCTAGACAGCCAAGCAAATCACTGCCTTCTTTTCCCTCTTAAACCCTTTACCCCATGCTATATATACAGAATAGCATCAGCATAGCAGGTAGGGGGAATACTCTGTGCTTTGCAGATATGGGGAGGCCAACTTGTATGCCTGGTAAGAAAAGAGATGACTGCACACCTTCCCTCATGGACTGCCTTGTGTTACAATAACCCATCTTAGTCTTTTTTAGATAAAATATCACCTGCACATCAGAGAATTCTGCACACAGGACTTTCAAATTAGGAAAGAACATTTTCTTCATTTCCTTCACTGATGTTGCACATATGCACACTGTGACAAAGACATTTAAGCTGGCCCGACACTGGTATATTTTTTCGTTCAGCCACCCCCCCCCCAAGCTGAACAATATAAATCTGACAGATTCCACCATCCATATCCAAAACCATGGATTAATCCCCCACTGCGCTCATCGCATTCTGACAGCTGGCTGTTAAAATACTCAAGCAGTGGCTGCATCTGATTGGATGCAGATGTTCCTCGGCTACAATTTTTTGCCCAGCATCTTTGATTATTTTGAAGGATGTTGGGTGGCTTTAACTATTAAAGTGAAAAAAAAACCCTGCGCAATCTCCTATATAAAGTGGCCAAATAAAGACTTCTGCTGCTGCTTGCAATGTTATTTGTTCCCACACACCACCAAATACATACTATAAATATTATCTGATTGCAGCGCCAAAACACACAGATTTGTACCGAAATGACATCATTCTTCCTATCCCCTAACAATACAAATCACAAACCTATGCAAAATCAATTTGTACTGAAAAAGCCAAATGTATATAACATTCTTGTATAACGTCACTGTGACGGATCCCCGTCGCACTCCACTTGAGTGCTTCCATCAGTACACTGCTTCCTCCAATCTGGATACTCAGATATCAGATTTTACAGCTGAATATTGTAACCAAGAACCAGATGAGACTAGCTGAGGTACAAAGCTGGAACATAAACTGTTTATTTGAACACAGGTACATAGAGATACACTCAGGGGACAAGCCACCCTCCTTTTCATAATGAAACAGGGCGGGGTAGACTTTACCTCCACCCCAGTAGCATGACACAGGTGGATTCAAAATTCTCATCAGTAGACTGTCTTTGGGAGGGGCTGCTGGAGAAATCCCCCTCCCTTCTCACAGCTAATCCACAGAGACAAATACATCCCATAATAGGTTTCTCCCAAGGCAGACAGACACAATAGAACAATGGAATACAGCCAGACCCCAAACGACCCAACACAGAGCACACCATAGTATGAGACAATATACAATATATAAATATATATAAATATATATATATATATATATATATATATAAATATATATATATATATATATATATATATATATATATATATATATATATATATATATATATATATAACATTCCAGTGTGGTTGTACAGTGAGCCCGATTAGTACAGATCAGACTGGGGTTCTCGGTCACCCCCCTGTGCCCCTAATACAAACAGGGTTACTTAGACATAGGAGGTGCATGGGGAGCTGAAACAAGGGTTTCCCAACCTCCCCATGGGATTCTGGGTTCCACGTGCCCAAAGTGACTCCCGTCACAGTCACCATGTGTAATTAACTAAAAATAAAATAACGAAATTGACCATCTTCCTTCTGCGGCAGTTAGGTGTCCTCTTCCCTATTCTGATGGTTGGTTTGAACTTCAGCAAGTCGTCTTCACCTAGATGCCTAAATGCATTGAGTTGCTGCCATGTGATTGGCTGATTAGCAATTTGAGTTACCAAACAATTGAACAGGTTTACCTAATAAAGTGTCCGGTGAGTATATATTATATACTGTTGTATTGGACACCACCAGTTCAATTAATGTATGCAATTTAAATATTACAAGATCGGGTCATCTTCACTGGTTCATAGTACAGTTTGTAACATTGTTTCTACACAGAATACAGCTGTAACCATGACTGTTATCAGAGGGAGGTATCTTTCATCAATATAGTATTACTTATTTCTATAATGACCTCGCACAAAGGTCAGGTGACCTTTTAGCATGTAGCGCCAATTTAGGTCGGCGTGTTCCACAGTAAATGTGTTTTTGCAGCAGTGAGTACAGACGCTGCTATCAATAAATAAGCAACTCTAATGAACAAGTACAGGTGCTACAACGCAGCATAAATAGATTTGGAAACCCAAGATTTGTGTCTAAAAGCTTCCTGCGTCTTACAGGATGTAATCAAAGCCGTATCGCGTTTCAGTTCTAATCTTTGAATAAATGTAAGAACTGAGCAATTATACAAGAATTGGAGAAGGTTGCCGTTGGTTGCGTACAGCTCTAGACGTCTTGAAAGGGTTGTTGTATGCTTGATCTTTTAAAGGCAATATAAATATGTCTATGTGCGGATTCATATTTATAAGACAGGAAATGTCTGCTTGTAACCGAGCCTCTAAGTGAATCCTTTATTCAAACCGTCACGCTTGAATTTCTTCTTAATTTGATAGTCAAGCTGACAGATGCAGGGGGCTCAGTGGGCATGCTTCAGTTATAAGAGTCGAAAATAATCTATTTAATGGCAACCAAAACGGGAAGGTCTGTCAAGGCTGGATAATGGACTTAACAAAATGTTTTTTTAGATCGTAGAAAAGGGAAACCTTACCTAGCAAGGTACAGAGGGAGGAGAGTAGTACTCAGTATAGCAGAGCTATCCACTCTACTGCTTGACACCAGAGGTGTAAGAAACTAGCAAATGTTGTTGCTACTAATGTCCCTATAAATTATTAATTTTAGTTTTGTAGGTCATGACGAAATTCATGAATTAATACCGAACAGGGACATGCGACCCACATGTCGACCCATGACCCATATAAAACGTGTCATAATAAAATAAATATATTCCCAGTAGCCTATTATGTCCTATGATACTTCCTCAAAGCTTACGTAGCCTCCCTGGCGGTATGATTATGTCAGATTTTTTGCGTCTCAAGGAGGTACAATTGTTCTGCAAAGAAATTTGGCGTTTTATATTGTAGGCCTGTAATTATTAGCAATAACACACTTAAATCTGTCCAAACAAGAGTCTAGTAGACATCCCGGGTATGATAAATTTTGAAACACAAAATCATAAATGATAATATACGGTAATAAATAACTATAAATAATTATAAAAAATAATAATATAATAATAATACAATTAATTTCCCCACGATTCACTATCACTCAATTCTGCAAGTGATTCTAATTTATTATCGCTGTTTTCTAGCTGGTCTAAAACCACTTTTGACGTAAAGGAAAACTTTTTTGTTGCTATGGACAATCTCAAGTTTCCAGGCAGAAAGAACAGTATATATAATATAAAACTGCATGCAGGGCACTGGACAAAGCACTAGAGACAAAAGGGATGTGAAATAATTTCATACAGTAATGTAATCTGTAAGATTACAATGTACTGTATGTGTTATGAATTTTCTATTTTTTTAATTTGCCACCGGGCTCCACCCCCCGTGCGTTGCGACGCTAGCCGGAAACGGAGCCCGCCACACAGAGGCATCGGGAGGAGGACAGAGCCCACGGACACAGCGGGGGGGTCATTGCAGGATCCTGGGGACAAGGTAAGTAACCTGCACCAGGATCCTGCAATGCAATCCTGAGTGTGGCTCGGGGTTACAGCTAATGGTGCTGAAATTTAGCCCTGAGCCACCCCAAACCACCAGGGAGGTTAATAAAATAAATGAGAGAAGAGTACATTTCCTGCTACACCTCATCTAATTCTTACTATTGCACATTTCCATTTTTCCCTGAATCCTTTTTAACTCCAAGGTAAGGGAGAGAAAAGTAAAACCCCTATCCCACAGGCCGGATCCGGTTCTGCTCAGCAGCGGATCTGTCCGCTGATCCCCTGCTGAGCTGAGCCGAGCCGATCTGCCGGGTGACAGGTGCATAAGCGGAGGGGACATGGACACAGCTCGCTCTGCTCTATGGGCAGTCTGATGTAAACTGACCAGCTGTCCGTTTACACCTGACTGTCCTCTGATCTGATCCAGTCAGATGGCAGGGAACTGATCTCCTTACATTGGTTTTTGCCATATTGGATCAGAGGTTAAATGGACGCAAGTCCATTTACGTCCATCTGCTCATAGAGGAGAAAGGAGGGTCCGATCGTGTCTGCCTGAAAAACTGATAGGCGGACCCGATCGGAAGGCCTATGTGAAAGGAGCCAAGGAGAACCTTCGAGGGCCCTAATTGTTGGTCTTTAAGCTGAATTCTAGGTATGATTTGTGTTGTATAATTTCATTGGTGCAGCTTGAACCAATGTAAGTATGTATATCTCATAACTGAGCGATCATTGTTGCACCGACTACTACAGTAATAGCAGCGATCTTCCTTTCAACATAGTAACCACAGGGGGTCCTTCGCATGGCACACCTTCATTCACAGAATGCCTTGTATTTTTAATGAACACAAGACCTTCTCTGATTGGATGAGGTGAAGGGGTGGGTGGTAATAGCACAATCTCTACCTTGTCTAATCAGAAAATGCTTTGATGATGTACTAAAACTGGAGAGTACAAAATCTGGTGGAGCTGTGCATGGTAGCCAATCAGCATCTAACTTCAGCTTGTTCAATAAAGCTTCTGCAAAAAAAAAAAAAAAAAAACTGGAATCTGATTGGTTTCTATGCAGAACTGCTCCAGATTTTGCACTCTCCAGTTTTAGTAATTCAACTCTTCAGCGTTCTGCAATTGGTGGCAATGCCAAGCAAGTGACCCTGTGTGTTCACTATGCAGAAGGGCAACTGCTTACAAAACCTGTAAGATTGCTGCTATCATAATCGTAGCGTTGATTACTACAGTGTTTGTCAGCTTTCACAGCAAAATGATTTATTAATTGTAAAAAAAAAAAATGTTGGTATGTTATATCTAATATATATTTCTCTAGCCGGGATGCTTTTCCTGAAAGCATGTGAAGTGTGCTGAGGAAACAATTTTGCAAAATGCGTTGACCTATCTATGTGCTTGTCACTATAGGCAAATACCCATGTCAGATTTTTTTTTGCCATCTGTGTCCCATTATGGAGATTTCCCTTCACTTCCTGTCCCATAGCCAAACAGAAAGTGAGAGAAAATTCTTGCAAAATGGGCATTTTTGGGGGACTCCCAGGTTGCTAGAACTAGTGTCCCCATTGGATGATTTCCCCTCTATTACTTTTCTGGGGACAACCCAAAATTTGGGGTTTTCTTTTACTTTTACGTTCAATGACAAAAACAAAAACAGGACAAATAGAGAGGGTGAATCTCCCAAATGAGGGCTCAGACAGCAATAAAACCTGATGGGGGTTCTAATCCCTCTCCACTCTATCCAAAACAAAACAAAAAAAAGTTTTGCCTTTAGTTATACTTTAAATATCTTTTGGAAGAAATAATTGTATTATGGGGCAACACATGATCCCCAACTTTCAACATTTTTAAAATAAAGTTGTTTGTATTTTAACTAAAGCCTCGTACACACGATCGGACTTTCCGACGGGAAATGTGTGATGACAGGCTGTTGGCGGTAAATCCGACCGTGTGTATGCTCCATCGGACAATTGTTGTCGGACTTTCCGCCAACAAATGTTGGCTAGCAGGTTTTCAAATTTTCAAATGTGTGTTGTCGAATTTTCCGAGCGTGTGTACACAAGTCTGTCGGACAAAAGTCCAAAGTACAAACACGCATGCTCGGAAGCAAGGACGAGCCAGAAGCGGTCGGTCTTGTAAACTAGCGTTCGTAATGGAGAATTAACATTTGTGACGCAGCAAATTATGAAATCTCGAAATGCAGCGCACATTCTCTTCTTCTTTAATGGGATAATAATGAAGCTGCTTTGCTGGTGATACTGATGGAGTTATTGCAAACGAATTTTTAAAAGCTTTTTTTTTCTAGTGATATCAAGAATAATATTATTATGCTTTTTTTTTTTTTTTTTTTTTTTTTGGGCAAGTTACCACAACACCATTATCCCGTATTTTTTAAGTTTAAAGATACAACTATGTTGGTGTCCCTTGATAACTTTACATTGTATTTTTTTAAATGTAACTGCCTACTCCCAAACTGTCATTTGAAGTAAAACACATAGCCAAGTATTATTCTCCACAATTTTTTTATCGTGCACTAAAAAAAGAAAACAAATAAAATTAGACATGCTATCTGCCAATAGAACTTAACCAAAAAGTGCATTCTATGCATCCAAAAATATAGAAAATATAACAAATCAAATCATTATTCAACCAAAAAAATACCGGCAAAGCAATAACTCCAAGGCCAATAATAAATAACACGTTATCTCCTCGGATTCTGCAACATGGCTGGTTGACGAACGGCCGTTCAGAAACAAACTGAAAAGCGCAAACTGAAAAGCGCGAATCAACACTCACTAAATTTCTACTAACACGTAATTAGCAGAAGGAGCCCAAAGGGTGGCGCTAAAGAGCTGAAAAACAACCTAGTACGTCACTACCGCAGATGAACACCGGTGGCAGAAAGTGCCCTGAGGCGATTCAGTTCGCATAAGTAGCGCTATACAAGTCACTATACAAGTCACTAATTCATACTACGTTTGTATTTGTTGGCCAACAATTGTGTGGCCGTGTGTATGCAAGACAAGTTTGGGCCAACGCCCTTCGGACAAAAGTCCACGGTTTTGTTGGCCAACAATCCGATCGTGTGTACGAGGCTAAGTGTGACTTCAATTGGTACCAATAAAGTCTCCCCTTTTTTCTCCCATATTTGGGAATTCTTTTGTAATTCAGCTTTTCCAGCAATCGCACAGGTATGAGATATGAGATATGCATACTTACGTTGGTCCAAGCTGAATCAAAGTAAACATGCAATAAAATTCATACCTAGCTTTGAGCTGTAAGTTGCCCACACCTGGCTCAAATTTCAAATGATTCCTGTGCATCAGACAAAATTTGAGTTGTGGGGGGCCCTACTGACACCACCAGGCTGAATAAACCTCAATTAAGAAATTAAAGAAGCTGGGCAAAAAAAAAAATGTTGGCTGGACAGGGGCTGTATGCAGTAAGCTGGGACTCACTGTTCAGGTATTCTGAAAGCTGCAAGTGCTGGCTGTCAGAATACAATAGTTGGCAGTGGAAGATTGGTCCATCCACACCATTTAGCATAGATGGGGAATCTAGAGATTTCTCTCATTCATCCAAGCAGGCTAAATAAGAGATATATTTACATGTATGGTCAGCTTGACTCTCCTACGCCAGATATTTTAGCCTCACTGTATGAGCAAAGTAATAGTCGTTTCCAAATAAAAGTGACCCTCAACCCAAAACCCAACATGTTTCGCCCAGCAGTGGCTTCATGAGGGTTCAGCTGCTTTCCCTAGCAGTGAATAAACTCCATAAACTGACAAAAGAGAGCTGTGCTATTCATATAACTGTGGCCTTATTTGGTAAATAAGTGTCTTGCCTGGTTTATTCTCTGGAATATCATCTCTACATTGTCCACAATCTGTTGCATTCTCTATATGCTGCTGCTTCTGGTGAATGTTTGATAGACATTACTCCTACAGTTATGTTTACAGTACAGTAGAATGATTATGTTATCATACCAGCATATAGGTACATCTAAACATATTTACTAATGTCTTATATAATTGTTTCCATTGTAACCCGGGGCGGATCCAGAGTCTAGTCTCGGGAGGGGCACTGCCAGAAAATAAGGTTTTCGCAGGTAATTTGTCGGGGCAATGGCTGGTGTTGGTGCTTTAATCATCCCAGCACCATGGTTGTTATGGTGTCAGGATGATTGAAGCGCATTATTGATTATTATTATAAAATGAAATAGTTCAACTCACCATAATGCAGAATCAGTGGGAGCCCTGAGCGTGTCACCTGCCACCAGATGCGGATTGTCACTTGCCACATTCCCTGCCACCAGATGCAGATTCTCACTTGCCACATTGCCTGCCACCAGATGCAGCTTGTTACCTGTCACAGCACATGCCACCAGATGCAGATTCTCACTTGCCACCTGATGCAGATTGTCACTTGTGCCCAAAAATGATTCCATATTAGTGCCCTTCAGTGCTGCATATTAGTGCTCATCATCAGTGTCCATCAGTGCAGCCTCATCAGTGTCCATCAGTGAAGGAGAAAACTTACTTATATACAAAGTTTTATAACAATAACCGAAATGAAGAAAATCTTATTTTTTTTCCAAATTTTTGGTCTTTTTTTATTTGCTTAGCAAAAAATAAAAACCCCGGAGGTGATCAAATACCACCAAAAGAAAGCTCTATTTGTGGGAACAAAATTATACAAATTTAGTCTGGGTACAGTGTTGCATGACCGCGCATTTGTCATTTAAATGCAACAGCGCTGAAAATTGGCTTGGGCAGGAAGTGGGCAAAGTGTTTGGTATTGAAGTAGTTAGGGACTCTAGCTGGCGGATGTAAAAACAGATGACAAAATAATGAAAAACTGATGTAAATTTGATCCGTTTTTTTTTTTTAAACCTGACTGAACTGATAAAACTAACAGTTCACATGTGTGAAAGGGGCCTAAAGTGTCTGAAAAAAGAGGGTGAATAAAATAAAATTAAAAAATTAAAAATTAAAGTTGGCTTAGGGTTGATCCACCCAGGCATAGATGGGCGGTCTGTGTTCAGGAGTCGCCGGTGTTGCCAGAGGCCTGTACAAATCAATGAGAGGCTGCTACTATACACTGGTAGCCATACACCCAAGCATTTACATGAATACAGGGATGGATTTGCACCCTTGGGCGTAGAAGTTTGCATCCAGGACAGCTCATCAGCTCCTGTACACATGTAAACGGTTGGATGTGGTTATCAGGGTATAGCTGCAGCCTGTCATTGATGTTATACATAAAAACCTGTCACTCCTGCGCACAGAGGTATGCTCATTTTTCATGCTGTACGGCTCTCTGTGCTCATGCATAAGCATTAATACTCTTCGTTATTGAACAATACTTTTTTAATAGGGGCCTTTACATCAAACCAAAAAAAGGGACAACTTCCAAGAAAAGATCTGCAGAAGGCAGTGCTTGAGGACTGAGGGAAAATTGGGATCTACATAGATGTGGTATGGTGAGTGAGGATTGCTTTTTTTTATTATTATTTTTTTTGGCCACCTTTCCATTATGAACCCACTGTCTATAAGAACAAATGCATGTGAACAGAAGTTTCAAGCTTCCTGTAATATATTTCCAGCTAAGCTCACCCTTTGTAAACTCGCAGACACAAGCTACGGTGCCAAGCACCAAAATGTTGGCCGATAGGCTGCAAGTTGTTGTGTTATATATTTGGCCTTTGGCAGGACAGGCTGAGGAACATGTTTCAAGTGCCAATCCTCCGGACCCCACACTCTACAATAGAAATAAAACAACGCTCTGCGCTCTCCCGCTGCTGAATTCAGTCATTTCTCCTGTTATCTCTGGCCAGGGCTGTTCATGGACTTCCCAGTTGTAGCAGATTATCCCCTGCTATTCAGGAGCTGGCCCGCTGGACGGCTGCCAGTCTCTCACTGACTCAGGTTATGTCAGTCAATGCGTATCAGAGGCCAGCAGCCCAGCAGGAAGGATGGGGAAGGAATGGATGGGGGAAGTTCAGGAAAAGTTAGACTGTATGTCATTTTATGCTGAGAGTGGAGATTCCTCTGTACTTTCTTTGTCTCCGCATTGACACTGTTATGGGAGTGTGTATGACAGGTTAATGCCTCATTCTACGCACATTTCATTGTAAAAAAGAGCTAAAAATATAATATGTGTGGTGAATACGTTATTCCTTTACATGTGTAACAATGGAATGCTGCCAAGATCAACCTCCCCACACAACTTAATGCATAATCTGTTCATCACTTACTGTACCAGTCTATCCTCATTAACCTGCTGAAAGGGCATGCAAGGATATGAAAAATGCTAACAAGGTGCTACGGGGGACACAGTTGTTAGCATTATGCAAAAATAGACAGAGGAAATGAGAAAGCTGAGGTGGGACACAGGAGCAGGCAAAGTTGGACCAGGAGGTTATGACAGCAGAAAAATCTCTCTTTCACTGTCAAGACCTGCTTCTCTACCTTTGTTGAGGGTGCAGTGGCCAATAGTGTTTGCTGACCATGTAAAGGCGACGGCCACCAGTTCTAATAAAGGATATCGGGGAACGGGAGAAAGTGTAGAGAAGGGCAACCAAGCTGATAAGAGGCATGGAGGAGCTCAGCTATGAGAAAAGATTAGAGGAACTGAATTTATTCACTCTTGAGAAGAGGAGATTAAGGGGGGATATGATCCACATGTACAAATACATAAGTGGTCCATATTGTGAACTTGGTGTTGAGTTATTCACTTTAAGGTCATCACAGAGGACATGGGAGCACTCTTTACGTCTAGAGGAAAAAAAGATTTCATCTCCAAATACGTATATGTTTCTTCACAGTAAGAGCTGTGAAAATGTGGAAGACTCCTTCCAGAGGTGGTTCTTGCAAGCTCAGTAGATTGCTTTAAAAAAGGCCTGAATTCTTTCCTAAATGTACTCAATATAAATGGGTACTAACATTTATAGGTAAAGTTGATCCAGGGAAAATCTGATTGCCTCTCGGGGGATCAGGAAGGAATTTTTTCCCCTGCTGTGGCAAATGGGAACATGCTTTCCTGGGGTTTGTTTTTTTTTTTTGCCTTCCTCTGGATCAACTGTTGGTGTAGGTTTGTGTATATGGGATTATATTTGTATTTATTATTTTGGTTGAACTTAATGGTCTTTTTTCAACCTAACTATGTAACTATGGAATTGGACTGGGTGCACTTGCGATGGCAGTGGTGGAAGAGTTGCCGTGAATGTGGTAATGAACCTGACAAAAAGCAGGGTCAATTTGGCAGCCATGTTCATAGGCACAAGGTAATAGGTACCTTGAAAATTTCAGAAAAGGATAAACCAAAAAATGGCTTTGGAGTTGTTGGATCCACTGTATAGCTAGTGGCAACAGACAACTAACAGGCAGAATGAAAGCTAGAGTATTCTTCAGATGATCAAAAGAAAGAGCAGAAACTGGAAAGATGAACAGACTGATGGTCATAAAAGAAGAAGACAAGCTGACTTGGGTTCTAGAAAGGTAGACAGAGCAATGTCTAACAACAGGAAATATAACAGGATGAGAATAGGCACAGATAAACCGAGAACAAGCACAGTCCATTACATTTTCAGAAGTATTTCAAGGAATAATCAGACAAAAGCTAGACAGGCCTGAATCCTTTGCATGAACAGACTAACCCACTGGTAAGGCTGGATGTCCTGCAGTCTACTTAAGCTTTCCTGGTCAGGGCAGGTGTGTACTGCAGAGTCCTGAACTATGGTGCTAAGTAACAACTAGCAAATGTAGGCTGATTCTTAGTTAGCTGCTTAAACAAATTATAACTAGGAGGTGAAGATACCAGTAGGAGAAACAACCCACTAAACAGAGCTCAAGCACTAAAAAGCTGTTTTAAAACCGTTTCATTAAAATTTAAATTAAAGTTTCTGTTGCCTACAATTGCAAATATATATGAAGCAGCTGCTCCTTAATTGTGCAGTCATGGGCTAGGAGCAAGGAGGTGACTGGTTTGTATTACTTAACTGCAGTAAAATGAGGTCACCAGCCTGGCTGCAATTTCTGGCACGCATGTGAAAAATTCAGGGCTGGATGGACACCATTACAAATGCTCTGGATGCTAAAACATCTATTGTCTATGTATTTCAGTTGTGTATTTAGCTGTTTGCTTTATATCCACCCTACAAGGGATCATGTTAGGGATTAGGATTAGGTATGTGAAGTGTTAGGGTGAAGGTTGAGTAAGCCTAAAGTGGAAGTTCACCCTAGAATTACATTAAACTGCCATATAATACACAAACCTTTAATAAATGCATAGCACCGTGTTTAATATCTGTCCATGCTCCAGTTGTCCAGCAACCAGCACTTGAAACTGCCAGCCATTTACAAGTAAGCAACACCATGTAACTCACAGTGCTGCTCAGCCCCTCTAATGCTATCTATGTCTTTGACAATATCATGGCATAGAAGAAATGTTTGCCAGTCAAGCTTTGCAGTTACAAGGTGTAGATAGCTTGGGAGAGCTGAGCGACACCATAAATTGCATAGTGTCAGTCGCAAATGGTGGCAGTTTCCAATGCTGATTGCTTGACAACTGAAGAGCAGACAAATATCAAACACAGTCCTATGTGTTTGTCAAAGTTTCATGTACTTTAGATTTAGGGGACTTTTACATGTTACAGGCATTATATCCATTTTTTGTCCCATGATTACGTGGAACAAAATGGAAAGCAATACATCCTTATGGTCACTTACATCTGCCCACCTCCGGGTATGCTAGACCAAACAAAAAAAATTGCATTCGGATCCTCTTTTAGTGACTGGTGGTAGACAGATATAGACAGACGCAAGTCCGATTACATATGCCTACCTATTGGGATTACATTGGTCCGTTCTTTCAACTGAGGTAAATTTGGAGCAGCCATGGATGTCACAAGTGTGACATTTGTGCCGTTATGATCCAACTTAGCAGGCGATCACTCCAGGATCCTCTGCTTAGGCAGGCCATACACAGTGCGAATTTCTGTCCAACTCCACAAAATTTAAGAAATCCACCCTTGCAGTGGGCTCCACCGCATTGCAAGTGTTAATTGCTTGGTATATCCAGGGGATTGTAGAACAGGTTGTATTGATTATTTGATTGCTCGCTCCAGCCGGCGGCAGTGCTCTCCTCCTCTGCCCGAAGCTCTGGTCTATGGGCAGAGCCACAGTGTCATCATGTACAATACAGAGATATTACCCTATATTGTATGTTTAGGAGGTTCAGTTTGGTGGGAGCTGGTCACAGCTTACAGAACAGCTGCGGGGGACTGATGGCAGTGCTGGAGGAAGTCTGCTGGAGTGTCCTGCCCCTAGACTAGAGAGCACCACTGCAAGGGTGAATTTTTGAATGTTCCTGGAGTTGGCTTTAGGCTGGTGATATACCAAGAAAATTTCATTCAAAATGTAATTTTCGGAGCATTCGTTTGATTTTCTAAAAAAAGTTCTAATGGTTAGCGGGGTCGAATCAATGCTTCCAACCATAGTGATGAGAAAATTTTAAGGCGTAGGATAGAAAATGTATCCATTCAAAGAAATTCTAACTGCGAATGTGGTTTTTGTTTGGGAAGATTCGTACATATTGTAATGAAACCTGTTTAATAGGTCTGAGATTCAGAGAGCTGGTTTGGACAAAATTTTAAGGAGCTTTCAATCAAAATTAGTTGACTCAATGATGAACGATATTTCTATGAATGTTTGAACGAAAATCTAACTGTGATTGGCCAGAGATTTTTCACATGTTCTCAAGTGGAGAGAACTACCATACCACATTCCCAGGCTGAACCCCTGTCCTTTGTACCCCACTTATCAAGCCCACTGATCACCACTGTTACTATTGCAGAGACATAGGGGCTGATTTACTAAAGGCAAATAGACTGTGAAGTTGCACTCCGCAATGGCAGTTGCTTCAGAGGTTAGTAAATGAGGTAAAGCTTCCCACTGAGGTAAAAAATAACCAATAACATGCAAGGAAAATAAAAAAAAACAGTATTTCTGCTTGCAAGTGATTGGATGACGGAAGTCAGCAGAGCTTCTGCTCATATACTAAGCTTTGGAGCAACTAGGGTTTAATATCGTGGCGGCTGGTGCTCAATATTTTTGGGGGGGGTAGCAAACAAACCTGCCCCCCCTTTTGCACCTGGTGCCACCCCCCCCTTCGGGGAGACAGATGGGAATCAGAGGTCGTGCAGGATCCTGGAAGCTGCCCCTGGTCCCCTCGCTCACACTAGCCCCCTCCCCCTCACGTGCAGATGGGTCGGATGCCATCCATGTTCTTACCTTAAGAGGTGGTGCTGGTGATCCAGGGTAGGGCTCCTGGAACCTGCCCCTCCACCTGCTGCAGCTTGCCATGACACCAGGCTATTGCTTCTCCTCCCGGCCGAATAGGAAGTGGGTCCTGAGACCCGACCCGAAAAGGAAGTCAGTCCTAAGTCACCCTGGCCAATCAGGTCTCAGGACCTATTTCCCGATTGGCCAGGAGGAAAATCAGGAAGACAATAGCGAATATTAATTCGTTATTGTCACACAAATGGATGGGCTCAGGGCGCAGTGCTCTGAGCCCACCCTTTTTTGAAGCCAATTAAAGCCTCAGGCTATAATCATGTGCTTAAAAAGCCCCCAAAACATTAAATTCATGCGTCCGGCGCACTGCATGTAGATTGGGGTCGGGCGCATGGATAAGGGGGGCGCCGCCCCGTATGGAGCGGCCGCAACTGGGTTGATTTATTTAAGACAAATAGACTGTGCACTTTGCAAAGGGCAGTTGCACTCTGCAAGTGCAGTTACTCCAGAGCTTAGTAAATAAGGTAAAGCTTCATTTGGCAAAATATACCCAATCGTGCAAGGAAAAAAAAAATGTTTTTTTGCTTGAATGTGTTTGATGTGTTTGGAGGATGTAAGTCAGCAGAGCTTCTGCTCATTTAAGCTCAATTAAGCTCTGGAGCAATTTCTCTTGCAGAGTGCAATTGCACTTTGCAAAGTGCAAAGTCTATTTTCCTTTTGTAAATCAACACCAGAAAATTCATATAAACTGTTGCAAACGACCTGGGAACAAATCTATTATTCTGTTCTAAATAAAGAATTTCACAAGACATTATTCTCTTCTGCTGCTGTTTGAACTACTAAACCGAGACGCCAAAACAGACTTTATTTGGATTTGGCAAATACTTGTAAGTCATTCTGAAGTTGGCAGTTTTCAAATCAGTTTCCTTTTGTGTTGTTTTTTTCCTGCCAAGAACACAGAATAATATTTTCTTTTTTCCATTTTTTTTTTTACTTTTTGCTCTCGGTTGAAAGATGAGCACTTTGAAAAGAAAAGTTTTAATGAACGATCAAAGTTCAGTAAAACAAATAGTTAATTTGTAACAGACAACACCACGGCCCATGCATGCGTTGTCCTCCCGGGGCAGCCTGATGTGTTTATGTGGCACTTGCTGCCCTTTAAAAGGATTTTCCACTTACACAGAAAAACTGACTCTTTCATGTATAGTGTATATTTTCATGGAGTACTCAGTGAATTATTATCATAACCTCTACCTGAAAGTAATGCTCCATGTTTTTCACGTTTTTACATGCTTGCTGTCGACTTTAATGACTGTATCTCATAAACATGTCCCATAATGGGTATATTAGGCTGTGAGTTTTGCATCTTGACTGCTGAGATAACAGGATCACCTAGACGTTGTATTGTTTCTGAGCAGACAGACATAAAGCATAGATATGGCCAAAGCAGAAATCTGGAAAATGATAAGGATCAGCAAAGTCAAAGGCTGTTTGTTGAGGTTCTCTTGATGAAATTTCTCTATTTAAAGTAAATGTTCACGTTTTCAGAAAAAGGAAAAAGGTGAGCTAACATGCTACACCCTCCCCTCCTCGCCGATCCTGCTGTACCTACCTCCATGAGCTGTGCCCACGCAGCTGGTGTAGCGGTCCAGGGATTTGAAATCCCCGCTCTTCTCCCTGTTCAGTCTGCAGGGCTTCCTGGTTGGATCAGAGTGATTCTGATTGGTCAGCAGTAGAACAGAGAATCACTCTGGTCCATCCCAGAAAAACTGCAGAAATGAAGAGGGAGGAGAGTGGGGATTTCAAATTCGTGGACCGCTATGCCGGCTGCATGGGCACTGACAGCTCATCACCCATGGAGGTAAGTACGGCGGGGACTAGGGAAGAGGAGGTGGGGATGGTATAGGAATGGTTCATTTTTTTCTGAAAAGGTGAACTCACCCTTTTAAAGCTGAACTGCAAGCAGCTCCATAGTCAACAGTCCATTATTTAAACACTTGCCCTCAGAATATTTACCCCCCCCTTTCATGACCAGGCCATTTTTTGCGATACAGCACTGGCTGTTGTTGCCTAGGACAGGAAGCGTTACTAGCTGTTGTTGCCCTAGGACAGGAAGTGTTACTGGCTGTTGTCGCCCTAGGACAAGAAGCGTTACTGGCTGTTGTCGCCCTAGGACAAGAAGCGTTACTGGCTGTTGTCGCCCTAGGACAAGAAGCGTTACTGGCTGTTGTCGCCCTAGGACAGGAAGTGTTACTGGCTGTTGTCGCCCTAGGACAGGACGTGTTACTGGCTGTTGTCAGCCCAGGAAAAGAAGCGTTACCGGCTGTTGTCACCCTAGGACAGGAAGCATTACTGGCTGTTGTCACCCCAGGACAGGAAGTGTTATTAGCTGTTGTCGCTCTAGGACAGGAAGCGTTACTGGCTGTTGTCAGCCCAGGACAGGAAGCATTACTGGCTGTTGTTGCCCTAGGACAGGAAGCGTTACTGGCTGTTGTCACCCTAGGACAGGAAGCATTACTGGCTGTTGTCGCCCTAGGACAGGAAGTGTTACTGGCTGTTGTCGCCCTAGGACAGGAAGTGTTACTGGCTGTTGTCAGCCCAGGACAGGAAGCGTTATTTGCTGTTGTTGTGCTAGGACAGGAAGCATAACTGGCAGTTGTCACCCCAGGCCAGGAAGTGTTACTGGCTGTTGTTGCTCTAGGACAGGAAGCGTTACTGGCTGTTATCACCCTAGGACAGGAAGCGTTACTGGCTGTTGTCAGCCCAGGACAGGAAGCGTTACTGGCTGTTGTCAGCCCAGGACAGGAAGCGTTACTGGCTGTTGTCACCCTAGGACAGGATGTGTTACTGACTGTTGTCACCCTAGGACAGGAATTGTTACTGGCTATTGTCGCTGTAGGACAGGAAGAATTACTGGCTTTTGTCACCCTAGGACAGGAAGTGTTACTGGCTGTTGTCAGCCCAGGAAAGGAAGTGTTACTGGCTGTTGTTGCCCTAGGACAGGAAGCGTTACTGGCTGTTGTCACCCCAGGCAAGGAAGTGTTACTGGCTGTTGTCGCTCTAGGACAGGAAGTGTTACTGGCTGTTGTCACTCTAGGACAGGAAGTGTTACTGGCTGCTGTCACCCTAGGACAGGAAGTGTTACTGGCTGTTGTCAGCCCAGGACAGGAAGCGTTACTGGCTGTTGTCAGCCCAGGACAGGAAGCGTTGGCTGTTGTCGCCCTAGGACAGGATGTGTTACTGGCTGTTGTCACCCAAGGACAGGAAGTGTTACTGGCTGTTGTCACCCTAGGACAGGATGTGTTACTGGCTGTTGTCACCCTAGGACAGGAATTGTTACTGGCTGTTGTCAGCCCAGGACAGGAAGTGTTACTGGCTGTTGTCACCCTAGGACGGGAAGTGTTTCTGGCTATTGTCGCTCTAGGACAGGAAGCGTTTCTGGCTTTTGTCACCCTAGGACAGAAAGTGTTACTGGCTGTTGTTGCCCTAGGACAGGATGTGTTACTGCCTGTTGTCACCCTAGGACAGGAAGTGTTACTGGCTGTTGTCACCCTAGGATGGGAAGTGTTACTGGCTGTTGTCACCCTAAGACAGGAAGAGTTACTGGCTGTTGTCACCCTAAGACAGGAAGAGTTACTGGCTATTGACCTGTCACCCTAGGACAGGAAGCGTTACTGGCTGTTGTTGCCTTAGGACAGGAAGCGTTACTGGTTGTTGTCAGCCCAGGACAGGAAGCGTTACTGGCTGTTATCCCCCTAGGACAGGATGTGTTACTGGCTGTTGTCACCCTAGGACAGGAAGTGTTACTGGCTGTTGTCAGCCCAGGACAGGAAGCGTTACTGGCTGTTGTTGTGCTAGGACAGGAAGCGTTACTGGCTTTTGTCACCCCAGGACAGGAAGTGTTACTGCTGTTGTCGCCCTAGGACAGGAAGCGTTACTGGTTGTTGTCAGCCCAGGACAGGAAGCGTTACTGGCTGTTATCCCCCTAGGACAGGATGTGTTACTGGCTGTTGTCACCCTAGGACAGGAAGTGTTACTGGCTGTTGTCAGCCCAGGACAGGAAGCGTTACTGGCTGTTGTTGTGCTAGGACAGGAAGCGTTACTGGCTTTTGTCACCCCAGGACAGGAAGTGTTACTGCGGTTGTCGCCCTAGGACAGGAAGTGTTACTGGCTGTTGTCGCTCTAGGACAGGAAGCATTACTGGCTGCTGTCACCCTAGGACAGGAAGCGTTACTGGCTGTTGTCAGCCCAGGACAGGAAGCGTTACTGGCTGTTTTTGCCCTAGGACAGGAAGCGTTACTGGCTGTTGTCGCTCTAGAACAGGAAGCGTTACTGGCTGTTGTCACCCTAGGATAGGAAGTGTTCCTGGCTGTTGTCACCCTAGGACGGGAAGTGTTACTGGCTGTAGTCACTCTAGGACAGGAAGCGTTATTGGCTGTTGCCACTCTAGGATGGGAACTGTGACTGGCTGTTGTCACCATAAGACAGGAAGAGTTACTGGCTGTTGTCACCCTAGGACAGGAAGCGTTACTGGCTGTTGTCGCCCTAGGACAGTATGTGTTACTGGCTGTTGTCACCCTAGGACAGGAAGTGTTACTGGCTGTTGTCACCCTAGGAAGGTAACTGTTACTGGCTGTTGTCACCCTAAGACCGGAAGAGTTACTGGCTGTTGTCACCCTAAAATAGGAAGAGTTACTGGCTGTTGACTTGTCACCTTAGGACAGAAAGCATTACTGGCTGTTGTTGCCCTAGAACAGGAAGTGTTACTGGCTGTTGTAACCCTAGGACGGGAAGTGTTACTGGCTGTTGTCACCATAAGACAGGAAGAGTTAATGGCTGTTGTCACCCTAGGACAGGAAGCGTTACTGGCTGTTGTCACCCTAGGACAGGAAGCGTTACTTGCTGTTGACTTGTCAACCTAGGACAGGAAGCATTACTGGCTGTTGTTGTCCTAGGACCGGAAGTGTTACTCGCTGTAGTCACCCTAGGACAGGAAGCGTTACTGGCTGTTGTCGCCCTAGGACAGGAAGCGTTACTGGCTGTTGTCACCCTAGAACAGGATATGTTACTGGCTGTAGTCGCCCTAAGATAGGAAGCGTTACTGGCTGTTGTCAGCCCAGGACAGGAAGCGTTACTGGCTGTTGTCGCACTAAGACAGGAAGCGTTACTGGCTGTTGTCACCCTAGGACAGGAAGTGTTACTGGCTGTTGTCACCCTAGGACGGGAAGTGTTACTGGCTGTTGTCAACCTAGGACAGGAAGTGTTACTGGTTGTTGTCACTCTAGGACAGGAAGCGTTACTGGCTGTTTACTTGTCACCCTAGGACAGGAAGCATTACTGGCTGTTGTTGCCCTAGGACAGGAACCATTACTGGCTGTTGTTGCCCTGGGACAGGAAGTGTTACTGGCTGTTGTCACCCTAGGACGGGAAGTGTTACTGGCTGTTATCACCCTAAGACAGGAAGAGTTACTGGCTGTTGTCACCCTAAGACAGAAAGAGTTACTGGCGGTTGACTTGTCACCCTAGGACAGGAAGCATTACTGGCTGTTGTTGCCCTAGGACAGGAAGTGTTACTGGCTGTAGTCACCCTAGGACAGGAAGCGTTACTGGCTGTTGTCACCCTAGGACAGGAAGTGTTACTGGCTGTTGACTTATCACCCTAGGACAGGAAGCATTACTGGCTGTTGTTGCCCTAGGGCAGGAAGTAATACTGGCTGTAGTCACCCTAGGACAGGAAACATTATTGGCTGTTGTTGCCCTAGGACAGGAAGTGTTCCTGGCTGTTGTCGCCCTAGGACAGGAAGTGTTACTGGCTGTTGTCACCCTAGGACAGGAAGTGATACTGGCTGTTGTCACCCTAGGACAGGATGTGTTACTGGCTGTAGTCGCCCTAAGATAGGAAGCGTTACTGGCTGTTGTCAGCCCAGGATAGGAAGTGTTACTGGCTGTTGTCACCCTAGGACAGGAAGCGTTACTGGCTGTTGTCACCCTGGGACAGGAAGTGTTACTGGCTGTTGTCGCCCTAGGATAGGATGTGTTACTGGCTGTTGTCACCCTAGGACGGGAAGTGTTACTGGCTGTTGTCACCCTAAGAAAGGAAGCGGTACTGAATGTTGTCACCCTAGGACAGGAAGTGTTACTGGCTGTTGTCACCCTAGGACAGGAAGCATTACTGGCTGTTGTTGCCCTAGGACAGGAAGTGTTACTGGCTGTAGTCACCCTAGGACAGGAAGCGTTACTGACTGTTGTCACCCTAGGACAGGAAGCGTTACTGGCTGTTGTCACCCTAGGACAGGAAGCGTTACTGGCTGTTGTCACCCTAGGACAGGAAGCGTTACTGGCTGTTGTCGCCTTAAGACAGGAAGTGTTGCTGGCTGTTGTTACCCTAGGACAGGAATTGTTCCTGGCTGTTGTCGCCCTAGGACAGGAAGTGTTCCTGGCTGTTGTCGCCCTAGGACAGGAAGTGTTCCTGGCTGTTGTTGCCCTAGGACAGGAAGTGTTCCTGGCTGTTGTCGCCCTAGGACAGGAAGTGTTAATGGCTGTTGTCACCCTAGGACAGGAAGTGTTGCTAGCTGTTGTCAGCCTAGGACTGAAAGTGCTACTGGTTGTTTTCACCCTATTACAGGAAGTGTTACTGGTAAAAAAAAAGGTAAAACACTTGAAAGAATAAAACAAATGCAAGCATCATTTAAGGACCGGTAAGCTGCTATATAATATATGTGTATTTTTTGGGTATAAGTACTCTTTAAACATGCCCAATTGGGACTGGTTCTTTTTAAATGCTTTTTGTTTTTATAAGGCCTCATGTACATGAGTATATAAAAATATGCTGTCATTTTTCTGCCAGAACTTGGCAAACTTCCAAAAAAAAAAAAGTCACATGCCTCTAACAGCAGCATTTTTTCTGCCCGTGTGCATGAGGCCTAATACAGTAATTTTGCATTTATCCACAAATGTTATTAAATACCTTTCACATAAACTCATTTATTAAATGATTTAGCACATTTAGCAGCCATTTAACTATAAAGCGTATTCACATATAACAGTCTATCTTCTTTTTTCTCTGCATGTCATAAAGCCGTTGTGCGCATCCAGCCGATGACATGAAATTGTGTTCTAAATAACCCCAGGTGTATAGGTTAATCCTCCCTTTAACAGCAGTAACATGGAGGCCTGGATTTCATTGACGGGTATTTGGGTTACTAATGCAGCTGTTTAAAGTGTTTGATTTGGCCGGAGAACAGAAACAGCACTACATACCAATTTCATGAGCGACGGTGAAAGCTGCATGGAGGCCGTCATCTTCAATTACTGCACAGCTGCGCTCCGGCGAGCATACGGTCCCCACGTCTGCCATTCCCAGGGTATCACATGAATGGTGCCCACATAAATCCTGGCCAGGAGAGAAAAAAAAAGGGGAAAAACAAAGTCAGGCAGATGTTGTGTTTGTACACTGACGAGGGGGAGCAACATGTTGTCAGCCACTTGCACAGAGGAATCTGCTGGCTGTTGGATGCCAGGCTGGCAAGAGAGCCGGGGATTACACACATCACCTGTCTATGTGCAAACACTTCCTTGCCAACTACAGTTCAGATTTCCTTGTTATTATGAATGGAGCTCAGTGAAATAATAACTGCCAGTGAACTTTGCTGATCATTTTGTTAGACACAACTTGGATGTCTGTGATATTTAGAAAAATAAAGAGTCTGGATTTTTTGTTTTGCCTTTTTCCGCTTTTGTGTGTAGTGTTTCTTTCTAACTTTATACAGTATTTGCAGTCAAAATAAGTTAAATACATTCCAAGTGTAAAGTCTTAGCCTGAGTAGAAAAGCCTGTTCCCTGCCAGCATGGTGCAGATGAGGACCCTTGCTCCCTGTGTAATAGCAGTGGTCTCTCAGCAAAGGTTCAACAAAGCCCCTCTAAAGGAAATTTGTAAGTTCTGTACATTATTGTATTTTATTTTGTATGTTTGCCTATGTATTACTGTGCACACGGCACTAATAATGTTTTCATTACAGGTTTGCATTCTTTTGAGTCCTGATTAGAATTAGCCTGCCTATGTTACGCCCTTTGTTACCATAAAAGCACAAATGTAATATTAATGTGATACGTACGTAACCATGTGTATAAAAATCTTCAATTGCGACAAATAAAACAGAACAATTATTTTGGAAAGATGCTGAGTGTATCTTTGTATGTATCTTATCTATGTATGTTTCTTGTATTGCACTAGTTATTATTAATTTGGAACCACTAATCAATATGAGGCTAGGAGTTGGCTATCTATAAAATATCCAGAACACCCCCACTGAGTCACAGCTAGAGGACCAATATCAAAATACATTTGAACCAATATTATATTGCATTTTCTGGATATAAATTCTGTTATATCGTTAAGCTGTTAATAAACTACCGTATTTATCGGCATATAACACACACTTTTTTCCTTTTAAAATCAGGGGAAAATTGTGGGTGCGTGTTATACGCCGATCCCCCGCCGATCTCCGCTGATTGTGAGCGGAGCGGAGCGATCGCGCCGAGATACACATAGCCGAGTGTACTTGGCTCTTCTTGGCTCCGCTCACAGTCACGCCCAGTCCCGCCATTGGACCTGTGTTATGTCCATCATAGGGCGGGACTGGGCGTGACTGTGAGCGGAGCCGAGAAGAGCCGAGTACACTCGGCTATGTGTATCTCGGGTCCGCCTAGTCCCCGCGATCTCGGCGGCGCTTGCTCTGCTCCGCCGAGTCCCTCCACGGCGCCATATTTAAATCTGTGCAAGGCTGCACTGGGGCAAGGCTGCACTGACAAGGCTGCACTGGGGCAAGGCTGCAATGGACACTGGGGAAGGCTGCACTGACAAGGCTGCACTGACATAGCTGAAATGCTGCACTGGGGCAAGGCTGCACTGACAAGGCTGCACTGACAAGGCTTCAATGACACCGACAAGGCTGCAGATGGACACTGATAAGGCTGCATTGATGGGCATTTAAATTTAAGTTTTTTTCCCTTAAACTTCCCTCCTAAAAGTTTTTTTCCTTAAAATTCCCTCCTAAACTTGGGGTGCGTGGTATACGCCGGAGCGTGTTATATGCCGATAAATACGGTATATACATATGTTTTGTGTTATATCTGTCATTTTAAAGTATACATAAACCCAATTACAATATTCTCATAAAACCTTTGACAAACTAAGGTTGGATTCACACCTTTGCGAATTGGATGCGGGTTTTCGCATGACGGGAGATTGTGAGCGGCTCACATATTTCCGTTGCGGCTGCGGAGCAGCTTGCGCAGGAACGCTGCGTGTCTTTGGCTCAGTTTCAGGGCCAAATTCAGGCAAAAATTAAGCCCTGATACATCCCTGAAGAGAACAGGGGTGTACCTGACCCCTGCTGCGAGTCACATCCGTCAGAGGTGTAAACCCAGTCTTAAACAGTATTAGGCTGGGTTTACACTGCAGCGTGCTTCGGCTCACAGCAGGAGTCCGGTGCGTCCCCATTCACCATTTCAGGTCCAATTTCAGCCTGAATTTTTGGCTGAATTTGGACCTGAAACGGACCAAAAGACACAGCTTACTAATTCTTAGATGGAATGGCTGCATTCGTTTTTATTAAGCTTTCTTTCTTCAATTTCTATCTATCTATTGATACAGCCAACAAGTCTGTTGTTTTCACAGCACAAACTCTTCAGCAAAATGTATCAGTTTACATGGATGAGACAAACCACTTAAAACTTGCAGGGGTGATTGCATTGATCAGCTTTTACTTATTCATGCAAAACCTTTATCCCAAATGGAACACAAACTGCTGTAAATAATTATAAAGTGTAAGCTGGAGTTTGTCTTCAGTTTGTTAATGGTTCTAAATCTGATACTACATTTAACACTCCCCTCCCCCAGGACTGATAATACTGCTGTCTGCTGCGAATCTTGTTCTCGTTCCTCCAGAGATGTGTCTCACTATTACAGCACCTACCTATGTGCGAAATGCACGTCAAACCTGGGAGCCAAGGGAGCAAACCGCAGATTAAAAAAAAAAATCCCCTGCAAAGCAATATCATAATGTGCTAGTATACATCGCATACTAGCACAGTATGCGTGACTTACTTTAAAACTAAGCCCTTAAGCGGCGAGCTGTCACTGGTCTTCCATCTTTACCGGGTCTACCTTCCAGGTTCATGAGTGGCCGGAGCCACGATGTTGTTTACGGCACAAGCTCTGAAGGTCCGGCACAGTACGCCAGACCTTCAGAGAACATGTGCTGGTGACGTTATTAGCTGCATACAGTGCGTATATTTCCTAAACAGTGCAAGTTTAGGAGATATTCACTGTACCTACAGGTAAGCCTTATTATAGGCTTTCCTGCAGGTACAAGTCAAAAAGTGAGTGTCCTATCACTTAAATAGATCCTGCCTGACCCAAGTTAGCCACCAGAGTCACATGGGGGTGGCAGGATCCAATCGGCTAGCTCCTCTAGTGACCCAGGAAACCATAGAGGAACCATGTTCCTCTCGACTTCCCCTCCCTCTGCAATGGCGCTGGAAGTTAAGGACCACCTGCATTGGAGAAATTAGACTGCACCTGCCTACAGGTCAGATTGGAGGGTCTGCAGTAGAAAAGTCAACAGTTTTGAAAAGGAAACATTGTTAGAAAATCTCACATCTGCAGTCCCAATAAACTAAAAGCCAGTAGGTTACTTGATTCATTAGAGCCCACAGCTGAAATGTTGCTTTGCCACTGATCCCTTGAGTTATACAGATGTCAACATCTACAATGCTCAATTCTGTTTTTTCAAAGGTAAAGTCTGTATGGATAAAACTCGCTAAATTTTAAAGGAATATTCCCATGCGTGACCCTTTCATTGTAACCAGATTTTATTTTTGAGAAGCAATTATATAGAGGGTGGCTATACCATCTTCCCAGGGTCACCAGCAGCTGATGTCGGTTTGCTATGGAACTTGAGAAGATATTTTCATTTCAGTATAAATCCGGATGAGCATTCCTGAACAGAATCTTCTTCCATCCGTTTGATCAATCTAGGCCACGCTTCCTTTGATTTCTTACTAGAGACCCGAGCTAAACCTAAAATAATAATCTGATAGGGGAAGAGGAAAAGTATGCAAGACTGAAAGGTGAATTTGGGTGAGGATATTATTATAACCAGACAAATGTTCTCAGCTGCTTACAGAATGAAGGACTTTCTTAGGAAGAAATAGTAATGTTTGTGGTTTGTGCTTCCTTTCAGCTCAGTTTCAGTTTATAAACTTCTTTGGAAACCACCGTAGACAGTAATCACTGATGAATCACAAAAAGGAAGGTATTTAAAGGTATAAGGCCATAGGAGAACAGAATACCAGCATTTTATTTCATTTTTGGTGGTGGTTCCATTCTTTCTTCAAGTGAACCTGAAGATTGAGTCAAACATTGATGTATGTGGAGCAGATGAATTTCTTATTTTTAGTCCTTGTCTGCGGTTACATACAGATGCAGCCAAGCTGAAGGTAAATAGCACAATGCAATGTGGCACAGCAGGGAGTAGAGGAGCCACTATGGCAAAAAAGATTAGGGCAACCTACTGAAAGTAGTAGGCAATTAAAAATTATAAACTGGATTTCTGTGGAAAAAGTTCTATCTGTTCCTGAACTATCTTGAATTCTCACAGGACCTACCCTTGAGGCTTCTTCCTATCTAACCTTCAGTCGCTAGTCAGGTAGAACCTCAGCTTCTCAACCTCACGTCTTAACCCTTTCCTCTCCCGTTTTTACGCTTTAGTCCATTTTTCTTCTCCAGGTCTAAATTTAGTGTTGCTTACAGTACCATCCATTAACCTCCTTGAAGACGTGCTGTAATTTTATATAAGCTACTAAGTGTAGCCACCCTGCCCTAAGCAGGAATGAACCAATACAATTCACTTGGGGAGAGTGTGTATCAATAGCTTTTGCCTCCCAGTCTGTGACTGGGCAGGACAGGTGTGTAGCTGTTCCCTGACCTTCCAGGACTGCTGCCTGGGGAGGATACATGTGCCTGGAGAAAGGTAGGCCCATACCTGACGTCTAAAGTTTGCACTGTTCTGCTTTCAGCAGAGAAGTTCATTATGTTTGTTCTCCCTGCAGTAATAAATGTGGCCAGTAGATGGGGCCCCGGAATAACTTGACTGTTTTACAGTAGCAAAAGACTGTTTAGCTTTAATAAGAGCTCCCATCATCCCTCATTCTGAGAAAAGGAAACTTGTGCATCTTGGAAGCTCAGACTCGATCTTAGAAACTGAGGGAGAAAAAAACAACCATCCTTCCTGTAGCACCTGTTTGTTGACTAAGCCTACATCATCTACAGGCAGCATCGCTGGTGAGCATGGACTTATTGTCATCTGCAACCTAGTTATGTGCTGTGTTTTTGTATGTGTCATACATTAATTGTATATATTTCTCATCTTATTTTTTCCCAATTGCTTCACCCCACCCTGTTTTTGTCAATAAAGCTTCAATATTACATTCAGTCTGGCTTATTGCAGAAGATGAAGTCTAGCTGCATGATACGTTACAAACAGAAACGTGTAGGGAGGACTGAAGATGCATTGTCTTGTCGGAGAAGTCTGGAACGGAGCACCACAGAGGAACTTGGTCCGTCAGAGAGTGTTACAAAGAGCAAGGTGATGATTAAATACTGCAGGAAGAATACAAGGTGCTGTTCCAGCCTAAAGGTTCTTTTCCTGTATGCCTTTCTGTTTGATTAGAAGCAGTATTTGGTGTCTGTGATACTTTTGGTCTAAATAAACTTTCTGGACTGTTCAGAAGTGACTTGTTCCCATCCATTCACATCCTTACCACACATCAAGAATCCTACTTTGAAGTGAAATGTCAGCCTATAGGCAGTTAAAGTCTATTTTCTCCTTTGCAGATGGTGCTCAACCGCAGCAGCATTACAGAGTGAGAGGAAGTTTGAAGGAACCTAGTTCCTGTATGGTTTCCCGGTCATCGGGGGCAGTTATACAGTTAAATGTTGGCACCCCATATGACTGTTGTGGCCATCTTAGGTCAGGAAGTGTCTACTTAAAGTAGAACTTTAGGCAAACTTTTTTTTTTTTTTTTGATAGAGTAAGGGAGGGTTTTAATCCATGTTGGTTATTTTTTTTCCATCGTGACCTATTGGGGAGCTTTTGCCTTTAGTTTTACTTTAAGACCCTGGCGTGGCTCCTGGGCTTGGCGTTCATTTCGTGTGTGGCTAGAGTAGGGGCAGCTCACTCGTCTGTCATGGATAGTGCTTAGTGTCAGGGAAACATTCCAGAGGAGTAGGGAAAGTGCAGGGAATCCTTCCTGGAAGCCTCTCCACTTGGCCAAGCCACATTCTGCTCTTTGGGATGGATGCTGTCAGCACACCTGAGACCTTCTGCTATTGGCACATGGCTGTTACATGTGAGGGCTCCCGGTCAGGTTGCCTTCCCTTCGGGCTTGTTGCCAAACTTCATTTAAAATATATTCCTGTTACTCTGCACTTGGACTCTGAGTGTTTTCTGCCACCGCACCGTGCTGCACTTACCCACAAGCCCACCACACCTTGTAACATCTGAATGTGGCACAAGAGATGACAAAGGCAACCCTTACATTACTGAAATTCCCTAAGACTGCTCAAAAGCCGATCATCCATGGTAGGACTGACAAGGATGAGTAGATAATCAGCCAAACGTGAGGTATTTTTTTTTGCCTGTTATCCATATGATAGGGAGCTCAGGAGAGATTTATCGACAATAAACACATTGAGCATTTCTGAAATATATCTCTAGAGTTAAAACCTTGAGGAAGAACAGTTTCTGAACCAGTCACCCAGATATACCTAAATAATAGGCTGAATGGGGAACTACTTATGGCAGTCCATAGTTAACCTAAGAATTCCTGTCTGGAATACAGCTGTGAACATAACAAACAATTACAGTGACTGTGGTCATTCAGGGACAAATCAGTCACATGCTTTAGCCACCGTCTACGTGTTGTCATAAGTGGTTTTCTGTGAACTCTACCCTCAAAGTCTCAGCAGAAAGCTACATCCTGTGGCAAAGCCACCCAGATAGATGATTTTGGCTTTACCCCAGTGCAACCTGAATTGTATGGTTTACACACACATCATCAGCCAAATATAGCCTTTGTCACACGATAGATACTTGGGTATCATTTCCTATCTGAGCTCACTTCTGCAGTATATAATCTGAACATATCTAAGCATCTACAAAACTAAATAGGCTTAAGTGGATTTCTAGTTAAAGTGGACCCTCCTCAAGGGAAGCCTAGCAAAAAAAGCAGAGTGACAATTACCCATTAAAGAACTGATAATGTTACATTTAAAGTGGTTGTAAACCCTTACATATACCCTGTGAAGTGACTGACTGACGATGAAACAACATCATTTTACATAAGTTGTACCTGTTTATCTGCAGTCTTATCTTCTCTACCTCCATTCAAAGTCCAGAATTTATACAGCTTGTCTAAGCTGTCAGAAAACAGGGGGCAGGGAGCTGAAATTCAGTGGTGGCCCGTCCATTGCACGGGCACCGTTCCCCCCTATCAATGTCTCCAGGTCTCCTCATCTACATTCGGGTGTCGGATGCATAGATTAGAATGGGGGGGGCGGGTGTTTTTTTTAAACACGTCATTACAGCCAGTTGTGTGACACTAGCAAATGAATATTCACACTTATTCTCCTCCCGGCCAATCAGGAAGCGGGTCTGAGATTAGTTTCCCAATTGGCCGAAAGGGGAAGCTACGGTGGCCGCCAGGAGGAGACGAGATGCAGGGAAAGCTAGAAGTTTGTCAGAAGTAATTCATGCTGATAGCAGAGGAACGAGGCAGCAGACAGAAATTACACTTAGTGCTCTGGATTAAGGCACACACTAACTATAGAGGGACATGCTTTGCTCATATTTCATGTCTGAGGTTTACATCTGCCTGAGCCCAGGTTCACACTGAGTGCTTGAATGAAATTGTGCGAGTTCAGCTGAACTCGCATGATTTCTTTCCCGCGTGTCAGTCCTGATTTCGGGGACGATTTCAGAGACATCTGTGGGGGTTTCTTGGATAGTTCAATTTGTCCAGCTTGTACCAATGTAAGTATGCATATTCCATGCTTGTGGGATCCCTGTGGAAGCAGATAATCTCTGTAGTAGTTATTGCTACTACAATGATCACCGCTGTCCTTGGGGTCCTCTGGCTCGCTCACTCGGCATGACCGTCAGAATGCCTAACATTTTACTCAATGAATGCAAAGCCAAGGCTGATTGGACGAGGTGAAGAGGTGGGGCGTTGACATTGGTATCTGAATTTGATCTGGTATCAGCCTATTTCAGTCTCTGTCTCAGCAGCACAAGGAGGCAATCCGTTCATGCACTTGACAAGAAGTATGCCAATGAGGAGGAGAGAGCAGAATGACAAAGAGGCGATCTCATCATTGTGCCTTTTCTCCCTCACTGTGTTGGGTAGAGTCCATAACAATGGAAACAAAGAAGAATGGAGGCACACCCGTAAGTAAAATCAAAAGAATTTCTTTGAAAGGCCATAAAACCAGGCGAACATGACAAACATCAATCCAAAAAAGGTGCTCAGTGGACGCGTTTCACATGCTTACTCATCACATTTGTGTGAAACGCGTCCACTGAGCACCTTTTATGGTTTGATTTTTGTCATGTTCGCCTGATTTTATGGACTTTCAATAAATTTGTTTGATTTTACTTAAGGATGTTCCGCCATTCTTCTTTGTTTCCATTGGATTTCCCTGGCTGCGGACCAGGCAGGCATCCGGATCTCTTCAGCAGCTCATCAGATCCTCACAGGTGGCTTTGAGCGGTGTGTTCCGAGGCTCTAGGGTCAATAGCAGCCTGGGCTCAGAGGAAATGATGCTGGCTGTCATTCAACCTGAAAGATTGAGGACATCTAGTGGCAGGAAATATGAACTGTGGGGAAAAGCTCTGGATTGAACGTGATTATTGCAGCAAAAGCTGCTTTTCGCTTTGTCTTTATTGGGAAATGAATCTTTATACCTTGTGGCTTGTGTTCTGCTTTAATTGATCACAATGTCCATATGGCAGTTAAAATGTTGCCTAATGTTTTCCTTACAAGTAGCATAAAAATAATATAAAACAGTAAAATAATCTATCTAAAAAGCAAAATTAAAACATTTTAAACACATTTTTGTTTGATATCATTCTTTCATCTGATGGCAGAGCTTCAATATTTTAGCCCAGCTCTGTGAATGCGCATGCTATTATATAGAACATCTCCTAAACCTCAAATCTAAAGAAAATAATTATGATTTTGAATATAAGTTGAACTTCAAGCAAACAGCTAAATGCAAGGTTGAAGTAGATATACAGTATATGAATTGTTAGGGAATATTCTTGTATTCAACCCATCTTGTGGTCCAGACACCCTCCCAGGCACCATAGTCCGGTCCTAAACCTACAAATACCATTGCAGCTGAGCTTGGCCAAGAAGACACCTCCTACTGACCGCACAAAAAACCAATGGCAGCTACAGATGACCAACACTTTGTTCTCTCCCCCTGTCAGAGTATTTACAGACAGCACCATAAAGAGCGAGAGTGCTAATCCTCCCCCTCTTAGTGCAGTGCATTATAGGACTATTGTCAAAAGGGAGTCAATACTTATTTTAGTCCTAGGGAAATAAGCATAATTATGTTTTCATGAATACATAATTGGATTAAGCGGTGCCTAATAAACCTACCAGATGTTCCACTTTAAACATTGGTTAAATTCAGTACAATGTACCGTATGTTTTAATCTCGTTATCCAGGAGTTTTACTTAAAGTACAGCTCCACTTTGTGTGGTTCTGACATATACATTTGACAGTTATGGATTTCAGGCATAGACACATTGTTAGAAGTGAACATTTTTTTTAAAGGGTAGCGGCAGTGTGACCTATAACAGATTATATGAAAACTTCACATGAGGATCTTTGGAAGTTTTACTGTAAAGGGATTCTGGAAAAAAGTCAAATGCATGGACCAGAAAATAGGGTTAAAAGTGTAGATTTTCTTGAAAGGATAACTGCACTTTTATATCACATAAGCAGTTTAAAGGACACCAAGAATCTTGGCAAATATCATTTCTTAACTTCACCTTTTCCATGTCTCTCCACCTTTTGAGATGGTAAAGAGGGACAATGTTTAGGACAAAAGATCAGGACAATGGGCACCCTTTGTCTAATCTCCTGTCATGCAGACCATGAAGACCAAGGGCTTTGCTCTTCAGAGGGCATTTGACAGGAGCTAAGGAGGCATTGTGTTACATCCCCACCATCTGTTTCAACCCCTAAAATCCTGCAGCACTGTACTGCAACCGCATGGATTCCATCAGGTTATTGGGGTGCTTGCAGCACTTTTTTAGAAGCTTGTTTTTTTTCTTATAATTTTTGTTTGAAATGTTACCCATCTATGGGCAGCTTAACAAACATACATGCTTGGTAGCATGGCCCCCTGTTTTTTTTGCATCGCTTCAGCATACATTTAGTAGGGATGCACGCAATGAGGGAGGAGGATCATGGGACCATGGATTATTTGTAAGTGGAGCTCTGTACTATCCTGTTACCTAGACCAGGGATTTCCAAACTGTGGCTTGCAGGCCAAATGTGGTCCTTTGCTTGCCTTTATTTGGCCATTGGGGCACTATTCCTCACACTGGCAGCAACAATAGAGCATAATTCCTCTCACTGCTACCACCAGTGGGGCACTATTCCTCCCACTAATACCAATGATGGGGCATAGTTTACTCCCATTGATACCAATGATGGAGCACTATTCCTCCCACTGACACTAACCATGGGTCACTATTCCTCTTACTGACACTGATGATGGGACACTATTTCTCCCATTGATACCAATGATGGGGCAGTAGTCCTTCTACTGATACCAAGGATGGGTTAATTCCTCCCATTGATACCAATGATGGGGCACTATTCCTCCCACTGATCCCAACAATCGGGGACTATTCCTCTCACTGACACCAATGATGGGACACTATTCCTCTCACTAACACTAATGATGGGACACTATTCCTCTCATTGACACTAATGATGGGACACTATTCCTCCCACAAATACCAACGATGGGGCATACCCCCTCTCATTGTTACCACAAATGGGGCACTATTTCTCCCACTAATACAAATGATGGGGCATGTTTACCCCCACTGGCACCAATGATGGAGAACTACTCCTCCCACTGACACCAATGATGAGGCACTATTCTTCCCACTGACACCAATGATGGGGCACTATTCCTCCCACTGACACCAACCATGAGTTACTATTCTTCTCACTGACACCAATGAGGGGGCACTATTCCTCCCACTGACACCAACCATGAGTTACTATTCCTCTCACTGACACCAATGATGGGACACTATTTCTCCCATTGATACCAATGATGAGGCATAATTCATCCCATTGATACCAAGGATGGGTTCATTCTTCCCATTGATACCAATGATGGGACACTATTTCTCCCACTGATACCAACAATGAGGCACTATTCCTTCTTACTGACACCAATGATGGGACACTATTCCTCCCACAAACACCAATGATGGGGCATACCTCCCCTCACTGTTACCACTACTGGGGCACTATTTCTCCCACTAATACCAACAATGGGACATAGTTTGTTCCCACTGGCATCGGGCCATTTTCTACTCCCACTGGTCAATATCTTTGGGTAGAGGGGCATTTTTAATGACTCTTTAACTGCCGGGGTTTGGCTTTAAAGTAGATCTACAGGTAAAACTTTTTTAGTAAGGGAGGGATAGAACTCCTGTCAGGTCTGTATTTCATTGGGGAGATTTCCCTTCACTTCCTGTCCCATAGCCAAAACAGAGAGTGAGGGAAATCACTGGTAGTCATCGGGATCAACAGACCTAGTGTCCTCACTGGAGACAACCCTGCTCTGGGTACAACCCAAAATTTGGGATTTTCTTTCAACTTCACTTTTGGTAATAATAGTCACCAGGACATATAGAGAGGATACATCTCCCACAGCAATAAAAACCTAACAGCTGTTCTAATCCCTCTCCACTATATTTAAAACTAAAGAAAAAAAATGCCTTTTGCATCAAGACTTGGTGCTGCACCCATATAGAAAGTACAAACGTATATACAACCCAAACATTTTGCCACCCCAGGCCTTAACCCAAATTACCTCTCCACAGGTTCGTACCTGTACAAAAGGGTTAAAAAAATTACCTCTCCACAGGTTTGTACCTGTACAAAGGGGTTAAAAAAATTACCTCTCCACAGGTTCGTACATGTACAAAAGGGTTAAAAATATTACCTCTCCACAGGTTCGTACCTGTACAAAAGGGTTAAAAAAATGACCTCTCCACAGGTTCGTACCTGTACAAAGGGGTTAAAAAAATTACCTCTCCACAGGTTTGTACCTGTACAAAGGGGTTAAAAAAATGACCTCTCCACAGGTTCGTACCTGTACAAAAGGGTTAAAAAAATTACCTCTCCACAGGTTCGTACCTGTACAAAAGGGTTAAAAAAATGACCTCTCCACAGGTTCGTACCTGTACAAAGGGGTTAAAAAAATGACCTCTCCACAGGTTCGTACCTGTACAAAGGGGTTAAAAAAATTACCTCTCCACAGGTTCGTACCTGTACAAAAGGGTTAAAAAAATTACCTCTCCACAGGTCCGTACCTGTACAAAGGGGTTAAAAAAAATGTTTCTCGGTGCAAAAACTATAGAAAAGTGTATGATGATAAAGTCTTGATGTGAGGAGCGAGACATAGGCCAGGTGGACAGACATGTTTTAACTTCCCTGAGGAAAAACACGCAAGAATTCTACAGAGAAAAAAATACAGATTGTTGACAAAATTCCTGTTTTATAACCAAGCATGATGTTGAAGCTTGTCTATAAGCAATCTGCTTCTGGGGTTCGGCATGGCTGAAATAAGGTGATTAGACAAGTATCTATAGCAGTCTCATCACAGGTGACAGGATTAACATACGTATGGAACCGCCAGTGGCTCTTGCTTGCTTTGATTATTCCATTCACTCAGCGCCATATGCTTCTGTTTTTTTTTTTTTTTCAAACTTTATCATCTGGAGAATTTCAGGAATACTGCAACTCGATGATAACGGGACCTTTGATATAATTACAAAAGACTTCAACATCAGAGTGGCTCGGATGTAATTTGCGACACCCGTCTCTTCCCTGCATCTGTGACAGAGAAAATGTGATTTCATGCTGCTTGGTCAGGGACTAATTCAGTTAAAAGTTCAGCTCCAAAAAAATTAACCATTATTATGATTATTACTACTAAAGGGGAGTTCAAATTATGCAGTGGAAACTATACAAAATAATTCATACTACCTGGAGGGGAAGGGAGGTGACAAGGTTGCATTGTTATACTGCGCTAGAGAAAGATCAGGTCACCAACCAATAGAACAAAACACCACTCCAGTTCTGTTTGCAGCAAGATTGCTCCAAAGCAATCCAAGTGCTGAGCTAGTATATACTATATAACAACTCCAATGGATGGCCGAACACTGGTAAACGCCCACTTTTTTATTCCATGAGTATGGCTTACCAACCTGCTTTTTGTTAGGGCTGTATATATCTCAGGACTGACTGGAACCAGCCCTAGCACCAAACCTCACCCACATTATCACAAAGCAATTGGTCTTACCTCTAATGGTCATGTTAATACAAATTCCTCATCACTGAACTCCTATGGGTTTATACATACGGTTGCAGAGCATTCAGTACCCTGGTAACTTAAGCAAAGGTCCACCCATGTTCCAAACATTGATGTGCCAGATGTCGCCCAAAAGTAGCACATACAATGCAAAGCAATACTCAGCAAATGCAAGCCTACATACCAAGATGCTGGGCTCAACACAATCTCCTAGGTCTTGTGTTTGAGGGACATTTAGCAGGTTGTGCAATGAAAGTTTGAACTACATGCCAAGTGCAGGACCCTATAGCAAAATTTTGATGGTAGCCCCCACAACTTATTGACCCCCTAACGACCTCTCTGTCTACATTGCACACTTAATAGTCCACTTGACACAGTTTGCCAGCAGAAGATACTACAGACATGTATTGCTCCTCTAGGTTCCTTTTTTCATGTGGCATGAGGCCTGGTAGCCAGTCTCAGTGACATTATACACTAAAACTCAACTGGTTTGTAAATCAGTGATCTTCAAACTGCGGCCTGCGGGCCAGATGTGGCCCTTTGCTTGCCTTTATCTGGCCCTTGGGGTACCGTGCCATCCACTCACACCAATTATGGGCCACCATTTCTCCCATAGACACCAGTGATGGGGCAGCATTCCCCCCAATGACATTAATGATGGGTAGCATTCCTCCGACAGACACCAGTCATGGGGCACCATCCCTCCCACAGACACCAACGATGGGGCACTATTTCTACCTTGAATATCATTAATGGGGCACCATTCATCCAACTGATACCAAGAATAGGTGACTGTTCCTTCCACCAAAACCAACGATGGGGCACTTTCTAATCCCGCTGACCACAGTCTGGCCCCCCTAAAGCCTCAAGGACAGTACCCTGGCCCTTTGCTCAGAAAGTTTGGAGACCACTGGTGTATAGCAATGCACAGAATTTATTTTTTTGAGGGGGCTTTTGCAGCTGGAAGGTAAAGTACAATTATTAAAGTTGGGGTAAGTTTTTACCAACTCTTTTCAGACCCCAGTCAAAGCCCCTCATCTCCATAGGCCTCATAGAAACAGCATGAACTGTTATGCCTATAGTTATCTATAGTTATGCCCTTGACCGAGTATACCTTTTTGACAACCCTAAAGCAGTCTGAAAGATTGTTTCGTATTTGGTTGAAAATAAAAGATCTCTTTAATTCCTGTATGCTCTGTTACAAACATTATGCTGATTTATCTCACTAAATAAAACTAGGAGTAACGGTTCCACTTGTACTAGATTGGCCACTGGGCAGTATTTCACTCTGGGTTTTTATATTGTAATATGACAGCAGTTATCTTTGTGTCCCAAGGTGAACATAACCGTGAACAGGAAAGATCAGAGAATCGTGCAGCGCACAGGAAATTTGATACAAACAAATTATGTAAGTAAATAAAAAACTAGATTAAATCAATGAATATAATTAATTTAATGTAGCAATCAGTGAGATAAAAAGAGTATAATTCTTCTACGGTTAGGTCATGGTGACATTGGACATGCCAAACATTCACTATTTTATTCGTCTCTATCAATTTTTTTGTTAGGAGGAGAATACTGGCATGTGCAGGTCAAGATGGATCATATAGCTAGCATGACCTCGGAAAATGTCATGGTAACTCATGGTGATGAATTGATAACAGAATATGTCAGCAGTGCAGCACGTCTGTTACAAGAAGTTCTATTTAAAGCCTATCAAACCAGAAAACATGGGTAAGTAACCTAGATGATCATCTACTGTGAGCAAATCAAAAGGTGATGAAAATACTTTAAGAGGACTTTATTAACCCCTTAACCACTGGCTGTACATATACGGTATCTCACAAAAGTGAGTACACCCCTCACATTTTTGTAAATATTTTAATATATCTTTTCATGTGAAAACACTGAAGAAATGACACTTTGCTACAATGTAAAGTAGTGAGTGTACAGCTTGTATAACAGTGTAAATTTGCTGTCCTCTTAAAATAACTCAACACACAGCCATAATGTCTAAACCGCTGGCAACAAAAGTGAGTACACCCTAAGTGAAAATAACCAAATTGGGCCCAATTAGCCATTTTCCCTCCCCGATCTCATGTGACTCGTTAGTGTTACAAGGTCTCAGGTGTGAATGAGGAAAAGGTGTGTTAAATTTGGTGTTATCGCTCTCACTCTCTCATACTGGTCAATGGAAGTTCAGCATGGCACCTCATGGCAAAGAACTCTCTGGGGATCTGAAAAAAAGAATTGTTGCTCTACATAAAGATGGCCTAGGCTATAAGAAGATTGCCAAGACCCTGAAACTGAGCTGCAGCACGGTGGCCAAGACCGTACAGTGGTTTACCAGGACAGGTTCCACTCAGGAGAGGCCTCGCCATGGTTGCCCAAAGAAGTTGAGTGAACGTGCTCAGCATCATATCCAGAGGTTGTCTTTGGGAAATAGACGTATGAGTGTTGCCAGCATTGCTGCAGAGGTTGCAGGGGTGGGGGTCAGCCTGTCAGTGCTCAGACCATGCACACTGCATCAAATTGGTCTACATGGCTGTCGTCCCAGAAGAAAGCCTCTTCTAAAGATGATGCACAAGAAAGCCTGCAAACAGTTTGCTGAAGACAAACAGACTAAGGACATGGATTACTGGAACCATGCCCTGTGGTCTGATGAGACCAAGATAAAATTATTTGGTTCAGATGGTTTCAAGCATATGTGGAGGCAACCAGGTGAGGAGTACAAAGACAAGTGTGTCTTATCTACAGTCAAGCATGGTGGTGGGAGTGTCACGGTCTGGGGCTGCATGAGTGTTGCCGGTGTCTTGCCGAGAAAGTTCCCCCGGTGGATAAGGACCCCCCTGTACTGCGCAGGCGCTGCGCTTGCGCAGTACGAATGACTAGGAGCCACCGAAAATAGCCGAAGCTGAAAAACTTCAATCAGCTGTACACGGCGCCTGCGCCCTGGGTCCAGGTTCAAGCCTCACCATCCAAGTAGACCTAGAGGGAGAATAAAAAAGTGCCGAGCAAAGCGAGGCCGTGCCCGAAGCGTGGCGAGTGAAGCGAGCCCGCGAGGGGCCCTCTTACAGGCGCCGTGTACAGCTGATTTCTATTCTATTCGGCTTCGGCTATTTCCGCCAGGTCCTACTGCGCAAGGGCTGCGCCTGCGCAGTAGAGGGGGGTCCTTATCCGCCGAGGGGAACTTTCTCGGCAGAACACCAGCACTGGGGAGCTACAGTTCATTGAGGGAACCATGAATGCCAACATGTACTGTGACATACTGAAGCATTAATGGCTGTGTGTTGAGTTATTTTGAGGGGACAGCGAATTTACACTGTTATACAAGCTGGACACTCACTACTTTACATTGTAGCAAAGTGTCATTTCTTCGGTGTTGTCACATGAAAAGATATAATAAAATATTTACAAAAATGTGAGGGGTGCACTCACTTTTGTGAGATACTGTTTCTGACGTCATCATCCCAAAGCAGGCTCCATAGACCAGGAGCAGTCCGCCGCTGTACTGTGGGGGAGCCCCGTTTTCTGGAGGATGGAAGTTTTGGGTAAGTATATGCTTTCTCCTCACCACTAGACAAAACAAGCAGTTGACCCGTGCAGTGCAGGCATAGCCCCACTCCATTTGAAAAAAAAATCTGCCTGAAGTTCAATTTTAACCAATACCATATTAGACGGGTCCCTACCAATTGACATTTCCCCAGAATAACCACCTTCAAGGACCATATAACCTTGCTATGACATATCTGAATCAAACCCATTACTGTCCCCAACAGAATACAATAACCATCTGCCAAAACTTAAAAAAAGAAGGGAGGGTGGGACATTTTGCCAACAGCAGCTCTTTCTTTCTTTGCACCAACCACCCCCTGAAGCCCCTCCTGTTCATGCCTGACCCACCAACCCAGTAAATATCCCTTGATTTCTTATTTACTTTTAACCTCCAAAAATCCCTCTTATGCCAAACCCCTTTTAACCCAGTAATGTAGGTTGTGTCCGTGTTTCTCCTTCTTTCTTCTGACCTAATGTGAGCACCAGTCCTTGCAGCAAAGGACTGCCAACAGCCGAATGAGTAGGGTGAAGAGGGGGCATCTCCTAAGCATGTTCAGCATCATTTGAGAGCCCTATTATAGTCATTGGATTTCTACTGCACATACATGCACTTTGGGAAGAAGAGGCCAGCTGAACAAGGTAACCATTGCCTATCTATATTATTATAAAACTAAATGTCATGTATATGAACCAAAACAGAATATTTTCAGCCATCAAATTTCGGTATTATTTCTTGTATTTGTTAATAAAATTCCTTGACTGGCATTTGATCTGAGTGCAGATAGCTATTCTTCTATGTTCTAAGTATGACAGCTGTCAGCAATGGGATTTACCCTCACTTTCTCTCCTGGTGACATCTATCACAAGGAAAGGAAAAAGAAGACAAATCTCACTTTAACCCTTCCTCGACCTTTGCAAAACTTAAGCTCCATTCATATAACCCGCTTTGTACTCTAAACAACAGTAATGCTGTTGTGTATTAGTTGTTGCTTAAGCAATTGGACGGATGGCACCATCCTCACACATGAAACTTTCCAAATGATTTAGCTGGCATCCAATGTTAAAGCAATGGTAATTCATTCACTCATCAAGTGCGACATAATTACTAAAGCAACCTGGATTAGATACTAATGCTACACTTGATGTGTGAATACTGTAAATTACCACTTCATCAACTCTGGCGTGCTAGCTCATTTGAACAGTTTCCATTTTAAGCCCAGGCTTCAAAGCCACTTAAAGCATATCTATAGCCAAAACATTTATTTTTTCAGGTTAGAACTCCTCTCAGTTTTCTGTATGGTTTGAGTGGTGTTCCCAGTGGGAGCAAATGCTCTGCAGTGACAACAACAAATGGAAAAAAGAGGAGAAAGCGGTAGGGCTCTATGGCATAGTATGTAAGCAAATGGACAGAATAAGGCTGTAATAAATCAAAAAGGACTTACATTGGTCAGGTTTTAGTTGACCATATGGTAACTGCATATTGCACTTGTGAAGAATATTGTTGTCTCTATGCAGAGAAGTGAGCGGTCACTCTTGATGCTCTGGGGAACCCAACCCAAGGTACCAATGGGGGGTGTCAAGGATGGTGGGGTAAAGCTTATAGGTACAGAAAAAATCTTACAATGAGATGTGTAGCAGAGGCGCCTTTTAAGGAAAACCAAGTATATGGTTGTACCAGAAGATCTGCGCATTCGCACAGAATTAATCGGGGACCTGTACACAGAATCACATTTGCACGTATGCATGTGCATTAACGCGAACATATCTGGAAGGAACTTTGGCACCCAATTGCCTATTTAAAGCATAACAAAGCTCAAAAGGATTGCTGAGTGGTTGTCAGCAACTGTGAGCCGAGACCAGACCCGTTTTCTGACTTAGCTGTACTTGAGCCGGTTTGCCCTCTGACTTTGCCTGATCTCCATCCTTTTGTTATTGACCCCTGGCCTGTGATCTGACTGCATCCGCCTACTGCTGATTTGGTACTGTTTCCCGCTTGTGCTTAGCCTGGCTTCTATCCTTGCTCCTATTTGCTTTATCTGCATCTCTGCTACCCAGTTGTTGGTCAACCTCTGATCGTCGGACTAAGGTTCTATCTTCTGCATACACAAGTTTCTGTGATGATATCTTGGATGAGTTTTAGCTTGGCACCCTTAGTCCTCCTGAATTACTCTGAGCTTCATTTGGCCAGAACTCACTCTTTGTCCAGTTTTATCCTGTTACCAACTCCAGGGAAAAAACTGTACAGGAGGTGTAAGGGAAGCCCTCCTATCAGCTCAGCCTCTACCAGGTAAGTGACATGCCTCTACGACATGTCTTTCTTTAACAAGCTGTCAGGTTTCTAACACCTGGTCCCTGTAGGGGAGACTCACCCTTTCTATCTGTCCTAGTGACCGCTGTCACTGGAACAATAATGTGAAGGGAAATCCACCGTTTTATGACTGACATCAGAATAGCTTGTGGGCTGGTTACAGCGTTGTGTGGTGGCCAGAGAACACACAGAGTCAAAGTTTGGCAATATATTGTAGAAAAGTTCAGCAAGACACACAGGCTGATATACTGTAGATAGTTCAGCAAAACATACAGGGCCGGCGGGGAATCAAACCTGACTGGGCCACTTACAACTGTGACAGCGGTGGAAAAGTGGTTTGAAGAATGGAAGATGCCAACAGCATCTGCCACTAGAAGTGGAATGTGGCCTGGCTCACCCAAAAAAGTTTTCCTAGAAAGGGTAGAAGTGGTCCCTGCACTGTCCCTACTTCTCAGGAACCTTTGCCTGTCTCTAAGCACTATCCCTGCCAGACGTGGGAACCATTCCCTATGCTAGCCACTTGCATAAAGAGCACCAAGCCTGGGGGCTGAAGTCCTAAACGGTCTCTGTCTGACCCAAGATAGACGCCAGAGTCACTTGGGGTGCTTCCATCCAATCGGAAAGCAGCCCCCTGTGACTGAGGAAATCGTAGAGGAACCAAGGTCCCTCTGACTTCCTCTCCCAACTGCATTGCTGTTGTGGTCCAGCGCTACTTGCAGTGGAGAATACAGATTGCACCTACCTACAAGCTGGTGGGAAATTTTCCAATGGGGACATCTATTCTGCAGAGAGCTAATTGGTAATATCCCCTTATGCCCCGTACACACGGTCGGATTTTCCGATGGAAAATGTCCGATCGGAGCGTGTTGTCGGAAATTCCGACCGTGTTTGGGCTCCATCGGACATTTTCCATCGGATTTTCTGACACACAAAGTTGGAGAGCAGGAGATAAAATTTTCCGACAACAAAATCCGTTGTCGGAAATTCCGATCGTGTGTACACAAATCCGACGGACAAAGTGCCACGCATGCTCAGAATAAATAAAGAGATGAAAGCTATTGGCCACTGCCCCGTTTATAGTCCCGACGTACGTGTTTTACGTCACCGCGTTTAGAACGATCGGATTTTCCGACAACTTTGTGTGACCGTGTGTATGCAAGACAAGTTTGAGCCAACATCCGTCGGAAAAAATCCTAGGATTTTGTTGTCGGAATGTCCGAACAAAGTCCGACCGTGTGTATGGGGCATTACTATAGAGACAATTTCCTTCACTTTCTGTGGTGTTAGGAAATGATAGGGAACCTCCCCAATAAGACACAGCCAGAAAAAAAAACACACACACACAGGGGTTTAACCCTGCACTACTCAGTTCAAATCTAAAATGCCCTGCACTGCTTTGTCGGTTGGTGCTCTTCCAAAATGTTGGCGCTTTGCCAGCCCATTCAATCTGAATAGTAGAGAAATTTTGGAGTGTCGTTACCTACTACATCAATCTGCTGGGTTGGTCTGCCACCTCGGGGTTCTTAGGGCCAGTGACCCTGGATGAGCATGACAGCCAGATATGCTAGAATTTTTCGAAAGGAGAGACCAGTAAATCCAACTTCCATGTTCCCTCCCTGACAAGTCAGGAACAACTTTTTGGCAACAACAAAGATTTATACAAAAGTCACTCCAGGTAATGTTCTTGACATATCCAGAGTAGTTCTTATTTGTGTGATGGCTCTACATTTTCATGCATTCTGCTAACACATACCTCCAGTGAATTTCACAGTTACCAACTGCTTGCGAGATGTATTTCTCTGACAGATGAAATGCAAATATTATTTCTTTCGCACACAGACACAAAAGTTCAATGCAGTCCTCCGCTTGGTAAACAGGGACGGAAAATGTACCTCACGCCTTTGCTCCACGGCGGATAAACATGCCATTACAGAGCGACATCTGGATGGTTCAAACTTTAGCAAGGCAGCAGCGAGAGCCCATCAAAACACAGAGCCGGTAATTTGGCGTCTAGTTGCCTAGCAACCTTCTTTATACATGCAAAACACATTTGCAAAAGTTGGACAGCTTACGAGGGCTGCTGGTTTTTATTGAACGAAAAAAAAAAAAATAATAATCTGCTGAGATCATTTTTTGAAAGGATATGTAATCTCAGTTTCCATTTTAGATCCTTTTATTTCTCTTAGTCCTCAAGGTTAAGTATTCTAATTCATTGTTCATAAAGACTGGGAAACTGGAGGTTAAGTCAGGCAAGTCAGCAATAATACCATTCCCAAAAATGAGCCAATAAGTTTACAATCCAACAGACGTCTTTTAAGATTCTGGTCGTGTTGATTCATGGTTCCAATACTTGGCTTTATTTAGGAAGTGGTGCTCATTTGGGATTATTGTACACTGGACAATCCTACCATATGTTGCGAATTAGCCCGATGAGTTTATTGGACATGTCTATTATATATCTAGGCATCCAAAACAAGATTTTAATTGTGTATTTTACTTTTAAGCATCTTGTTTATTTGAGCTGGTTGGTTTTTTCTCACGAGCTTTCATCTTTTGAGAAAGTACTGGCCAAGGGAGGAATAAAAGAGATGTCCAAGGGGTTAGCTATAAACATGCTTCTCAAGTATAGTCGTAAGGACAAAAAATGGTTTTCTAATCAGATTGAAACATCATGGGGAAAAGGACATCTGCAGTCTCACCATCACCCTATAAATAGCTTGCCGATTTAGCTCGGGTCGTAAAATGTCACCTTAACAGGATGGATTGGCTTGTATACATGGCAGAAAGAATGCACAAGTGCAGGGAGGAAGGAGAACCCACTAACAGAACTATTTCCAGTTTTGAAAGTAATGCCATGCCATCTGGATGAGCGGTTTCCACAACACATTCCAGGGATATTTTTTCCAAACGTCTGATGTGGAAATGAATTTATAAACTTTGAGGTTGGCATGCGATGCCTAACATGAAAAGGAGAGACGGGGTTGCGTGTAATCCATTGGAAATTGACAGCGCTGTCAGGCTGCAAGGCCGCCCATGAACGGATTTGTCTGGGTCACTGGTGGCCAATTAACCTTGGGATTAAATCTGAACTGCCATACAAACTACTCCTTAGTACAGCAGTCAGTGCACAAAGAGCGGTTGTTACAGAGGAACTTCGAGAGCACTTACTATTATACTCTAATGATTTAGCAGAGACGAGCTTTTATATCCCTTGGTGCTGAAATAGCTGAGATTAGATTGATTTGAGATATAAGGGAACAATTCTGTACTTACCGTATATACTCGAGTATAAGTCGAATTTTTCAGCACATTTTTTTGTGCTGAAAGTGCCCCCCTCGACTTATACTCGAGTCAAGCACTTTTCTGCAGCAAAAAATTTCATTTTCTGAACCGATTCTGGGGCCCCATATCTCAGGGCCACTTAGTGCTAGGAACCCCAAATTTGGTATGCAAACACAGTGGAACTGGTACCACAACTTATTCAAAGATGAAGTTCCTAGCACTAAGTGGCCCTGAGATACGGGGCCCCAAAATCGGTTCGGAAAATGTCATACTCTGCTGAAGAAAAGTGCTTGACATTTTCTGAACCGAATTTGGGGCCCCATATCTTAGGGCCACTTGGTGCTAGGAACCCCAAATTTGGTGTGCAAACCCACTGGAACTGGTACCACAACATATCCAAAGATGAAGTTCCTAGCACTAAGTGACCCCGAGATACGGGGCCCCAAAATCGGTTCGGAAACTGTCATTCTCTGCTGAAGAAAAGTGCTTGACATTTTCTGAACCGACTTTGGGGCCCCATATCTCAGGGCCACTTGGTGCTAGGAACCCCAAATTTGGTGTGCAAACCCATTTGAACTGGTACCATAACATATCCAAAGCTGGCGTTCCTAGCACTAAGTGGCCCTGAGATAGGGGGCCCCAAAACCGATTCGGAAAATGTCATTTTCTGCTGCAGAAAAGTGCTTGACATTTTCTGAACTGATTTTTGGGGCCCTGTATCTCGGGGCCACTTGGTGCTAGAAACCCCAGCTTTGGAAATTTTATGGTGCTAGTTCCACTGGGTTTGCACACCAAATTTGGGGTTCCTAGCACTAAGTGGCCCCGAGATACAGGGCCCCAAATTTGGTCAACTGTGTCCATCTGCAGCAATGTCATTTCAGGAACCTTTGGGTTCAGAGACCCCAAATTTTGGCTGCAGCTAGGGGGCATCTAGGAACCCTTAACTACCGAGTTTGAAGTTCAGGGGACCTATGGCTGCAAATGGGCACAGTGAGGCATGCAAATGGGCACAGTGATGCTGCAAATGGGCATTGTTGACCCTCTTTTCTACTTACAGTAGCTGTGCATTTCTCACCCTCGTCTTATACTCGGGTCAATAAGTTTTTCCCATTTTTTTTGTAGTAAATTAGGGCCTCGACTTATACTCGGAACGACTTATACTCGAGTATATACGGTACTTAGGATTATGAAAACCATGCTATGTCCCCCTTACCATACCTCCCAACTCTTTGAGATGGGAACGAGGGACATCTATGTAGGGCAAAAGTATTTAGGCATAGGACACACCGCTGCCACACCCTTTTAAAGTGTTACTAAACCCAGGACCCTGCATGCACTATATCTGGTCTCCCACAGTACACAGAAGATGGAAATTAAATTATTTTAGTGAATAAAAACTGGTAAATACCTTTTCTCATCAGCAGTATATATATCAGTTTTGTGACTTCTATCAGTGTCTGGTTAAAGCTTGTAGGAGGAGTTTTCATTCCCCTCTGGTTGTCCTAAGAGACTGCATGACTACTGATCCTCTGCCAGGACAGTGCTGATTGGCCCTGTACCGATCACATGGACCCTCCCAAAAATATAAAAAAAAAATCTCTAGCAACACACACCAAACTGAGCATGTGCAGAGTGCCCCCAAGGCTCTGTACTATCAGGAGATATTTTGGGGACAGTGGAAGAAGGGGAGGATCAGAGAAGACAGGATTAGGCAGTCTTTTTACACAATGCAGAGGATTAACCCCTTATGCCGTGTACACATGACTTTCCGGCAGAAAAGGTCCGACGGAATCATTCCGTCGGACATTCCGATCGTGTGTGGGCTTCATCTGACTTTTTCTTTCGAAAATTCTGACGGACCGAGAAATAGAGCATGTTTCAAATCTTTCCAACGGACTCAATCCCTATCGAGCAAACTGTTCGTCTGTATGCTAGTCCGCCGGACCAAAAACTACGCAAGGGCGGCTATTGGCTACTGGCTATTGAACTTCCTTTTTCTAGTCCCGTCGTACATCATCGCGTTCTAAACGATCGGACTTTGGTGTGATCGTGTGTAGGCAAATCCATTTCAGCAAAACTCCATCGGAAAGACCGTCAGAGTCTACTCTGGCGGAAAGTCCGCTCGTGTGTACGCGGCATTAGGTTCCACAGTGAGTATAACAAGCATGCTTTACTGCGTATACAGACTGATTTTACTGTTGTGGGTTTAGTAACACTTTAAGGCGGGGTTCATACTAGTGCGAAGCCAGACATCGCATGTGATTTGCACTGCATTGCTGTTATCATCACATGCGATGTCTGTGCGATACAAATTCAACCATACAAAAATGGTGCAGGTCCCTTTTTTTGGTCTGCACTGGAATCGGATCGCATGGGTGTTCACACCTATGCAATCCAATTCCTTTACCATTTACCATTTCACAGTTCGATCGGCAAACCAATTTGGGGGTGTCATTAACTTTATATTGACAAACGCAGAGGTTCACAGATTTCAATGTGAACCGCCTGCGATTCAGGTGCGATTCCCGCATTGCACCAGTGTTAACCGTGCCTAAAGGAGAACTATACAAAAAAAATGATTAACTAAACCCACAAGTGTTTTTTTTTTTACTAATTCTATTCCTTTATATTGGCTTTTGAAATTTATAAATGCAGCATTTTAGAAATGTAATGAAAGGTTTAGCGCTGGAAAACGCCTTTTGATAAATAAATAGTGCATTTTATATACATCTATATAGATCAGACCAAAATGAGGGACAAATGAGAAGGAAAGAGGGACAGAGGGACTTTGTTCCAAATCAGAGACAGTCCCCTTAAATCAGAATAGACGTCCTTCCCTTTGCACGCTCGCCACGCCCCCCTGAAGGGTGCGCGCAGCGTGCGCTGTGATGACCCGAGTCAATAAGACTCGGGTGATCACAGATCCGAGTAAGAGGTCGATCCCGACCCCTTACCATGTGATCAGCTGTCAGCCAATGACAGCTGATCACATGATGTACACAGAAGATCAGTAATCGTTTTTTTTTTCTTCTCACGCTGACAGCGCAAGGAGAAAAAAAGCTGATCACCGGCTTCTGTTGAAGGGACACCAGTCCTGAAGAGGAAGAGGCGAAGCCGCCTCATATGTGCCCACCAGTACCACCTGCCAGTGCCACGAATCAGTGCCCACAGTGCCACGAATCAGTGCCTACCAGTACATAAGTGACAGCAATCAGTGCCACCTATCAATGCCCACCAGTGGTGCGAATCAGTGCCTCATCAGTGCCACCTAGCAGTGCTGCCTATCAGTGTCACCTACCAGTGCCGATTAGTGCCCATCACTGGCACCCATCAGTGCCCATCACTGCCAGCTATCAGTGCCACCTATTAGTGCTCTTCAGTGCCACCTATCAATGCCCTTCAGTGCCGCTCATCAGTGCCACCCGTCAGTGCCACCTCTCAGTGCCCACCAATGCCATCAATCAGTGCCCACCAGTGCCACCTCATCAGTGCCCACCAGTGCCACCTATTAGTGCCCATCAGTGCCTCCTTATCAGTGCCCATCAGTGTCGCCTTATCAGTGCCCATCAATGCAGCCTATCGGTGCCTATCAGTGCCCATCAGTGTAGCCTCATCAGCGTACATCAATGAAGGAGAAAAATTACCTGTTTGCAAAATGTATGAACAAAATATAAAACGGTTTTGTATACAGTATTTAAAAAAAAAAATCTGTTTTTTAATTTTTTTTTACAAAAAATAAAAAACCCAGAGATGATAAAATACCACCAAAAGAAAGCTCTATTGCTGGAGAAAAAATGATAAAAATGTCATTTGTGTACAGTGTTGTATGACCGCACAATTGTCATTCAAAGAGTGAAAGCGCTACAAGCTGAAAATTGGTCTGGGCAGGAGGGGGGTTTAGGTGCCCAGTAAGCAAGAGGTTAATTTGTATTTTATATCTTTGTCATATATCTGCCTGGATAACTCCCGGTATTCCTGGAGGCCCTTCCCTTCTTATGAACACTCTGATTAGCACCCCTGCCATCAGAAGACTCTGTGCCATCACCCAGGCTGAACAAGTAATATTGTATGCGCCCCCTGCTATGACCTATTCAGCAGATATAACCTCCGCCAGTTATGAATCCTCCCTTTAATATGGAATGTACACGCAGGTTGAATTCTTTTGGCACGGATCGTCTCTTTATATAAAATGTGTAAATCTTCCTGTCTGCCTTACGTAAAAAAAAAAAAAAATGTGTTTCCACCCCAGCTTATGATAAGACTTTCTCTCTGAACTCTAATACCTCTCTGTGGGTGCAAAAATTCGAATTCACGTCTTAGCCACGAACCACAGGAGCAACATTACCCACGCCTTTCCTCAAGGCTTCGGGCGCCCTCTCAAATAGAAAGCAGCCGTCCAACATTCAAGTCAGCCAGCTGAAGAAATCCTCCAGGGTCCCGTTTAAACTTTCTCTTGCAGAACTGACATTTGCAATCTCCTCCACCCAACCTGTGCTCAGTTGTAAACTGCTCAGCGTGACCCCGGGCGAAATGCCGGGGCTGCCAAAAATAAGCCAGGAGCCATGCTGTATAATGACCTGAGGGTTTGATTTATTCAGTCATTCATTCGATTACTTGTTTAGATTGATGTAATAAGATGCAATTTAAAGCAAACATGTAATTAGAATAATAAAACACATATCTTCTGCTATGCAGATCCCTCCCCAACTGTTTATGCAAAGAGTGACTTACTACAAGTCAGAGCGTAACCATGTCTAGGGTTGTCACCTCATCCCTTTAAAACCGAACACATATTAATTACACAGGTTCTGTGGCTGATTAAGGTGGTAATTAAAGTGGAGTTCCACCCACTTTTACAACTCTTCAGCATCCCTCACTAAACTGTGCACTGTAAATGAATTGGATATTTTTTTATTTTTTTTCTCAGCACCTACTGTATATCTGCTGTATTCATTTTTCACTTCCTGCTCCCTGGCCGCGGCCCATCGCATCATTTCCTGTTTGCAATGCCTTCTGGGAAGGGGAAGCAACTTCCTCTGAAACTGCCATTGCTATGGAAACCTGACCTGCAACCTACTACACTGTGCTGCACTGAGCATGTGTGAGATCTGCAAGGATGAGATCCAGGAAGAAATACAGTCTGGCTTCAGATGCCCACACTTAAGATGGCCACGACCTGCTGTAAGTTTATAAAATAACAAACTACTGCTATAAACTAACAAAACAGACCTTAGTTTACAGACTAACTTTACTAGAATACATTAAGCTTGTGTATTATAGGGGTATTTTTATTTAAAAAAGTATAATTTCGGCCGGAACACCACTTTAAACTCACTTGGTGCCTTATCCGCAATAAATTAGAACCTGTGTAATTCATATGTGTTTGGCTTTAAAGGGATGAGGTGGCAACTCTAACCATGCCTCTAGGCTGCATCCAATGCCCAAGCTGCCTAGTATGAGGCCCAACCATTTCCATAAGGAGGATGTGTGCAGGTACAAGCACCCCTCATGTGACCCCCTGTATACTGGATATATATCAGGTTCCCAGTCTCTGTATCTGGTCCAGCATCTCCCACCTTACTATTGGCCCATCACCATTATGGGTCCCATCATTAATGAATAGCCCAATAGTGGGGTGGAGGAAGCAGAACCAGCATGCTAGAACCACCCCGTGTTTTTTTTTTTTTTTGCCCCTACTTACTGGGAGGTGGGTACTACACATTTTAGATACTCACCCACCCAGCGAATCCAGCATTGCCGATCGGTAGACCTTTTTCGGTCATGTCCCTTCGACAGAAGCCGGATGTTCTGCCGCCTCCTGTCGGACTGGCTGCTGTACACATGGGCCGAATTTCAGCTGGTTTCAGTTGAACTGTCCGATACCACCCAATAGTCGGCCAGTGTGTACCGGGCTTTAGGACCTTAGATTGTAAGTTCCTTAAGAGCAGGGACTGATGTGAATGTACAATATATACATTATATTACCAAAAGTATTGTGACACCTACCTTTACACGCACATGAGTTTTAATGGCATCCCAGTCTTAGTTGGTAGGGTTTAATATTGAGTTGGCCCACCCTTTGCAACTATAACAGGTTCAACTCTTCTGGGAAAGCTGTCCACAAGGTTTAGGAGTGTGTCTATGGGAAGGTTTGACTACAGGCAGGCACTGATGTCAGGCACTGATGTTGGATGAGAAGGCCTGGCTTGCAATCTCCGCTCTAATTCACACCAAACGTGTTCTATCGTGTTGAAGTCAGGACTCTGTGCAGACCAGTCAAGTTTCTCCACCCTAAACTCACACATCCATGTCTTTATGGACCTTGCTTTGTGTACTGGTCCAAATTATTTAGTGGAGGGGATTATGGTGTGGGGTTGTTTTTTAGGGGTTTGGCTTGGCCCCTTAGTTCCAGTGAACTCTTAAGGCGTTAGCATACCAAGACATTTTTAACAATTTCATGCTCCCAACTTTGTGGGAACAGTTTGGGGATGGTCCCTTCCTGTTCCAACATAACTGCGAACCAGTGCGCAAAGCAAGGTCCATAAAGACATGGATGAGCAAGTTTGGGGTGGAGGAACTTGACTGGCCCTGACCTCAACCCAATAGAACACCTTTGGGATGAATTAGAGTGAAGACTGAGAGCCAGGCCTTCTTGTCCAACATCAGTGCCTGACCTCACAAATCTGCTTCTGGAAGAATGGTCAAACATTCCCATAGACACACTCCTAAACCTTGTGGACAGCCTTCCCAGAAGAGTTGAAGCTGCTGTAGCTGCAAAGGGTGGGACAACTCAATATTGAACCCTACGGACTAAGGCTGGGAGGCCATTAAAGTTCATGTGCGCGTAAAGGCAGGCGTCCCAATACTTTTGACAATATAGTGTATGTAAAGCACCGCGTACATTGGTGCAGTAATAAATAAATAAATAAATTCCCATCGCACACGTTCCTAGGATGGGCTGAGAAGTAAATGATTAGTGCAGCAACAGCCCTACCAGAGACTTCTAACCTCAAAGATTAATGTATATGTTTTCCATGACGCCATGGATCTTCAAGTAACGTTACTTGAAGATCCATGGTGTGCTGGCAAATATGTACATTGAGTGCACAAAGGAATGCATGACAATGGACCTGCCTGAAGATTAAAAAAAAATAAAATATATATAAAAAGTGCACAGCCATTCACACATATAGATCTAAATGGGCCATGAAACTAAAATCCCAGCATGCCTCTGGAAAGCAGGGAATGCTGGTACCTGTAGTTCTTCACCGGCTAGACAGGAACAGGCTGCTGAGCTATATTAGCGAGTATTTTGCTATAGCTTCAGGTGTAAGTGTGCGATGTCATGACTTAGGAATGCCTGAATCCCGGCCTGGATGAAAACATGCTTGGCACATTTGGTTGAACGTTCTCCTTACTCCAGCTTAATATACTCTGTGTGAAGCAGGGGAAAAAAAATCTGAAGTCAATGGGTGGGGGGTCTCTAATGTCAATTCTGTCCATTTGTAGGGCTAACAAGCACGATATCATTAAACAAGAGACATGGGAAGCTGGGCACTGCCCTGGGGAATACGTACCAATGCCAACATTAAGAAAAACAGTGTTTCCCCCCTACAAGGAAAGGTCAGCTTTCCCTACTGGTGGCCATATACTCTTCCATAAGGCTCGATTCACACCTATGCATGTTGCTTTTGAGCGTTTTTGCAGTGTTTTTTGCGTTGCTTGCCGCATTTGTGAACATGCGTTTTTAACGCGTTTTTGCCGCGTTTTGCGTTTCACGTTTTTTTTTACAGTTTTTTTTTCAGTTTTTTTTTTTACTGTATACAGTGTAAGAAAAAAGAAAGGAAAAAAAAAGCAAAACGCAGCAAAAACTTGTTAAAAACGAGTCAAAAAACGCGGTACTTGCGTTTTTGGATGCGGGTCCATTGAATTCTATTACATGCAAAACACTGCATTTTGCATGAAAAAAAGTCGCTGACCCTTTCCAAAAACGCAGAGGCACAAAAATGCACTAATGTGAACATGTTCCATAGGAACCCATGTTAAAAAATTCCTATGCATTTCTGCAAAATGCATCAAAAAAACGCATTAGTGTGAATTGAGCCTAAAGGATCAATTCTTTTTCTGATTGATCTCTTCCAATAGGAGTAATCGATCTAATCGACAACCGATTTAACCGATATGCCATACGCAATGGAATTTTTTTTTTGATAGTTAGCAAAAAAAAATGGTAAAATAAAAATATCGATCGCATCTCTGCTTTCAACATGCAAAATCATAATCTGATTGATCAACATTCGATCGACCAAAGCATCTCATTGCTGCTGATCGATGAAAAAAGACAGAAAATGTTTTGCTATGGTCGATCCATTTAATTTCATCAAATCAGGTCTGTATTGTTCGGAAGGACGGTCATTTACAATTGGATTGCTTGCGAATTTGATTTGTTTTGATCGATCGGAAAATAAACGCATAGCGTGTATGGCCACCATAACAGCTCCAACACACTCTGACAATATGGCTGCCGTGAGCCCGCCCTTTTATAGAGAGGGGGGGGGGCTAGGTTATCCATTCATTCAAACTATTGGCTCTGAGAGCTGATCAGGGAAGAGACCATGCACTGCAATATAGATTCTTCCATATGGATGGCGACAAACCTTTTGGCCAAAAACTTTGCGATTTGCACATTCCTAATATAGGATAAAAAAAAATGTTATGCTACTGTCAATTTGGAAACACTCAGCTTATTCTCATTGGACCGTGCGTCCTCTAAAAGGAACGGCTATATTTTGTACCAGGTGCTGAAATGCATTGTCACAGCAAGGCTAGGATTAGAAGTGCGGCAAGATTGTCACCTCCCCGCGGGCTGTTCTAACCCCATAAATGATATACTACTGTCCAAAAACTACAGCCCTATTTTCTTGGCATGTGAACACCCCCCATCTGCTGCCTTTACAGCTTAAGGATTGGGGGGGCGACTGAAGGGTGGTAAAAACACAGCGTGTTTTTACAGCCCCTAACCGCAAATGTAAAGTGGCCCGAACTGCCAATTGTGCACTTATTTAGTGACAGGTATATGGCTAAAAAAAAAGTCAATAAAAGAAATATGGAATAATCAACCAGTTGAGAAAAAAACTGCAAAAACTGAGGACAATATTTTATCTGACAGTAAGGGTTGGGGATCGGCATCGGCGGGCACATCGAGCAGCAGCGGGGATCGGGCATCGGCGGGCACATCGTGCAGCAGCGGGGATCGGGCATCGGCGGGCAAATCGGGCAGCAGTGGGGATCGGGCATCGGCGGGCACATCGGGCACATCGTGCAGCAGCGGGGATAGGGCATCGGCGGGCACATCGGGCAGCAGCGTGGATCGGGCATCGGCGGGCAAATCGGGCAGCAGCAGGGATAGGGCATCGGTGGGCACATCGGGCAGCAGCAGGGATCGGGCATCGGCAGACATCAGGCTGCGGCAGGCATCTGGCAGAGGCTCCTGTGTCTTCTCCTTCTCCCTTCTGCCATGTGTCTCTTCCCCTCCTCCTAGGCCTCCAATAGGATCGCCTATCCTTTCAGCCAATTGGGTGACAGGTATCAGACCCGCTTCCCGATTGGCCGGGAGGAGGATCAGTGTTGCAACAGCGAATATTTATTCGCTGGTACGAAACAACTGGGTGGGCTCCAGACGCAATGCTCTGCGCCCCGAGCGCACCCTATTTTCAAGCCTATTAGAGCCTCTGCCTCTAATCAGGTGCTTCAAAAAACACTGGAGGTGGATAGGCGCCCACAATGGATGGACCGCCCCTGCATTTCATCTGAGGGAAACCCTGAAAACATGACCTGTTGGTGGTACTTGAGGACTGGAGTTGAGAAATATTGTTCTAAAGGATAGTGGGGTTGATTTAATAAAGTCAAATAGACTGTGCACTTTGCAGTGGCCCTCTGCAAGTGCAGTTGCTCCTGAGCTTAGTAAATGAGGTAAGGCTTCACTTTGCAAAGAGTACCCAATCACGTGCAAGGAAACTAAAAAAAAGTGCATTTTTGCTTGCACATGATTGGATGGTGAAAGTCAGCAGAGCTTCTGCTCATTTACTAAGCTCTGGAGCAACTGCACTTTACAAAGTGAACAGTTTATTTGCCTTTAGTAAATCAACCCCACTGTGTTGTTCTGCGTGTTGGGAAAGCATGTGATTTTTCCTTCCTGACACGCAGTAGTGTGAACCTAGCATAAGCGTGGAAACTTTACAGTAACTTCCCATTTACCCCAGGGGTGCTGGCATGCATTGACCAATCCGTTCCAGCGCATTTCCATGGTAAAAGCAATGTATTTCAGTAGACGTCACACCAATGTGTTTTCCTGATCTATGCTGCTCTGCATTAAAAAAAAAAAAAAAAGAAATAACAGGCCCTACGTTTTTTTTTTTGTTTATTTTTTTTAAGCACAATGCGTGTAAACACAAGTAATCACATAGACGCAAAAGTCAAAACAGTCCATTTTTAAAAGGTGAGTGAAGGTGAAAAATCGCACGTTACCATGCAGGTCAAAGCGCGTGCGTTTACCTGCGCTCATCGCACACATTGTAATGTGGATGGACCCTCAAAGAAAAAGTCTAAAGATTTAAATATCGGTATTGATGACATTTACAACAGGTCACCGACAGAGAGGCGGTGATCACGCTTTACGATCGGGGGAAATTGGCGTTCTTCCAGCAGGTCTCATCGTTTTGGGTGACATAACAGGAGGGAGAATAACAAGCTGAAAACTGACACTTATTTCTTTGAGGGGTAGGGGGATATTTAAGATAATATGGCAGGAATCCTCACATGCTCAGCGAAAAGGTACGCAGCCGCCCCAGGCACTCCATGTGGAAGGAATGTTCTTGTTTATCCCAATTACTCATGGTGTCAGGGAATGTCTCCGCAGTGTAAGAGCAGGGTGTACCGCGCTCTGATTGTATTTTCAAAATAAAATAAATGACTATGTTTAGGAAAACTGAGCTGGGAAGGCTGCGTGTTTCCACAGACGAGGAAAAACAAGGCTGAAAAACACCTGCTGGGTATAGGCTGAAAGACGAGCGCCTGTGCAAACGGCATTCCAAGGTGCGCGCTCAGACCCAGAGCCCGCATGCCGTCAGTGCGTGGCGTGTCTGCTTTCAATTCTCAAGTTATCATAGACCGGCATAATGATTATTACTGCCAGACACTGCTACTACTGATAGTACCAGTGCTCTGTTTTCTATCCCTCACTATGGACAATAGTACTATATTATATACTATATATACTAGTGCAATTACAACTATGTCTGTTACAATGGTCATGTACTAATGCTAGTAGAGGTATTATCTCTATTACTCTACCACTACTGTTGCCACTATCACAGCCATTACTACTACTGCAGCTACCACTACCGCCAATGCTCAGGGTACCTCTACTATTACAACAAATGCAGCTACTACTACCACCCATGTTCATCGTACCTCTACTGTTACAACGAATGCAGCTACTACTACCACCCATGTTCATCGTACCTCTACTATTACAACGAATGCAGCTACTACTACCACCCATGTTCATCGTACCTCTACTATTACAACAAATATAGCTACTACTACCACCCATGTTCATCGTAGCTCTACTATTACAACAAATATAGCTACTACTACCACCCATGTTCATCGTACCTCTGCTATTACAACAAATATAGCTACTACTACCACCAATGTTCATCGTACCTCTACTATTACAACAAATATAGCTACTACTACCACCCATGTTCATCGTACTTGTACTATTACAACAAATATAGCTACTACTACCACCAATGTTCATCGTACCTCTACTATTACAACGAATATAGCTACTACTACCACCCATGTTCATCGTACCTCTACTATTACAACAAATATAGCTACTACTACCACCAATGTTCATCGTACCTCTACTATTACAACAAATATAGCTACAGTACTACTACCACCAATGTTCATCGTACCTCTACTATTACAACAAATATAGCTACTACTACCACCAATGTTCATCGTACCTCTACTATTACAACAAATATAGCCGCTACTACCACCAATGTTTATTGTACCTCTACTATTACAACAAATATAGCTACTATTACCACCAATGTTCATCATACCTCTACTATTACAACAAATATAGCCACTACTACCACCAATGTTTATTGTACCTTGACTATTACAACAAATATAGCTACTATTACCACCAATGTTCATCATACCTCTACTATTACAACAAATGTAGCTACTACTTCCACCAATGTTCAACGTACCTCTACTATTACAACAAATACAGCTACTACTACCACCAATGTTCATCGTACCTCTACTATTAGAACCTATGTAGCTACTACTACTGCCAATGTTCATGGTACCTCTACTATTAATACTACTGCAGCTACTGCCACCAATGTTCATGTTACCACTACTACTTACAACTAGTGTAGCTACTACTACCACCAAAGTTCTCGGTACCTTTACTATATGACTGCTGCTAATATTACCACCAATGTTACTGGTACCTCTACTGTTACAACTACTCTTTTTTTCAATCAAATCATTTTTGTTCAATTTTTAATTATACAACAAAAACACACAAAACATTTCCCACAAATAACCCCACCCAAATACACCTCCCAAAAGTACCTCTACTGTAACAATTACTCTAAATTCTACCACCAATGCTACTGGTACCTCTACTATTACAACTACTATAGTTATTACCTCTACTGTTACAACTACTGTAGTAACTATCAAATGTTACTGGTAACTCTACTGTTAAAACTACTGTAGTTACTACTACCAATGTTACTGGTACTTCTGCACTACTTCTGTACTACTATTCCTGCAGCTGCTAGTACCACCAATATTCGTGGTACCTCTACTATTACAACTACTGTAGCTACTACTAACAATGATCGTAGTACCTCTTCTATTACCATTCCTGCAGCTGCTAGTACCACCAATATTCGTGGTACCTCTACTATTAATATTACTGTAGCTACTATTACCACCAATGTTCATGGTAGCACTACTATTATAATGATTGTGGCTACTGCTACCACTAATGCTACTGGTACCTCTACTGTTACAACTACTGAAGCTACTACTACCAATGTTCGTGGTACCTCTGCTATTACTATTCCTGCAGCTGTTAGCACCACCAATATTTGTGGTACCTCTACTAGTACAACTACTGTAGCTACTACACTACTACCAGCAATGTTCATGGTACCACTACTATTATAACGACTGTAGCTACTACTACCACTAATGCTACTGGTACCTCTACTGTTACAACTACTGTAGCTACTACTAACAATGATCATAGTACCTCTACTATTACTATTCCTGCAGCTGCTAGTACCACCAATATTCATGGTACCTCTACGTGTACAACTACTGTAGCTACTAATACCACTGATGTTCGTGGTACTTCTACTGTAGCTACTACTACAGCCAATGTTCATTGTACTTCTACTATTACAATCACTGTAACTACTACTACTATCACTGTTACTAGTATGTCTACTATTAAAACCACTGCAGCTACTACTGCCATCAATATTATGAGTACCTGTACTATTAAAAGTGCCACTGATGCAACTACCACCACCAATGTTATTGGTGCTTCTGCTATTACTACTAATGCAGTAACTAATACCAACACTGTTCATGGCACCTCCACTATTACAGCTACTGCAGCTACTACTAGCACCAATGTTTCCAGTAATTCTTGCAGCTACTACTACTGCCAATGTTACTGGTACTTTTACTATCATTACCTGTGCAGCCATTACTACTACTAATGTTATTGGTACTTCTGGTACTTCTACTGTTACTACTACTGCAACAACTACCACCACCACTACTGGTATATCATTGTTATTGTGCCTTCCTGCACAGCCATTCAGTGGGAGGATCATCAGTGTACCGCTGCTTCTCTACCTGTTGCTACTACCAGTAATAATTCTCTGACTACTCTCCCTTACATCCGTCTTCTGACAAATCCAGAAACTTTCTCACTGTGTAACCTCTCACTCAACACAGTCAACTGATACAGATTCTTAATAACTATGCACCAACCCAATTAACACTGAAAAGAAGAGGCCATACAAATAGAGAATTTGTTAATGTGCTTACAAGAAATATGCAGATAGGAGGAGAGAGCAGAGTGACAGAGACATGAGCTCATCGGTGTTCTGCTTCTCTTTTCACTGTCCAGTCACAGGCTGGGGCAGGTCCAGAACCACCTGGTCTCCAAGGAAATAGGTTGAATGATGATGGTCATCAGACTGAGGACATCTAGCAGGAGAATAAAAGTACTGCAGGATAAATGTCTTGATAAAGGCTGAATAAACTCGAAACCCTAGGAAACCTTGCTTGACTGGCCAAGGCTATCCTATAATTTTGAGAGGGCATGTGAAGAGAATGGGTATTACAAAATCCTTGAACTGGTGCCAACTTGATCTGTCCCTAAAGCAATAAATCCCTTGTTTTTAATAAGAGGGAGACTGGTTACTATAGGCAGCAACTCCGCTGATTTTCTTATATTAGAAAGTCATTTCTCTGGATATTTTTCCACCTAAGCTAACAGCTCAGCACACTGCTACAGCTGACACCTTGGCATCGGGCCACATCTAGTACTCTGGATTCTGAATGTCATTTTATCAAGAATTAAAAACCAAGATAATGGGAACACCTGGCGGGATTTGAATGTAACACTCCATAATAACAGTAGCATTTTATTGTGAAACTGTTGAGTATCATATATCGCAGACGTTTCCAGGGTCAAACAAAGTTACCAGCGGACATCCTTGGTTGGTCTCGGAGATCAGAGCCAAAACTGCAGTCTACAACAAATTGGGCTAACCACTTTATTTGTATTTTTAGAAGGCATAATAAAGCAGCTTAACAGCAACAGACATTACTGCCCAACTACAGCCAAAACTTCTTTTTTTTTAGTTTTGAGAAGAATGGATGAGGTTTAGAACCTCTGACGGGTTTTAATTGCTGTTTGTGACCCCCCTACTTTGGAAATGTTCCCACACATCTTGTCCTACTGACACCAGTATACAAAATAGGCACACAGGTGCCACCAGAACAGGAAGGTACAGACATCCATAACATTCAAAAATATGTTTTAACTCTACACTCTACTAGGAAAAAGTGTTTTATTGCTGTCTCGCTAACTAGACTTTTTGGTCAGTGCAGTCTGTCTTTATGTTGAATAGATTTCCTCTTATTTACTATTCTCTCTAATAACCATCAACTATAAAAGAAGTGAGAGGACATTCCTCCAGTGTGATCAAAGTCAGCAACAAACACCTGACAGAGGTTCTAACCTGGCCTTTCTCATATTTTTTTTTTTTTTACCTCGGAGGAATCATTTTCAGGTCATGGGGAACCCCTGCTAAAACCAGTACATCTGGGATCAGTGTGAAACATGCATCTTATATCATTGGTTGTTAGTGGGAAGAATGCCCCCCCCCCCTTACAGTGTGGGTTAGAATGCCCCCTTACACTGATGGTCAGAATACCCTTCTTACAGTGGTGGCCAGAATGCCCACCCTCCCCCCTACAGTGGTGGTCAGGATGCTCCCTTACAGAGGTAGTCAGAATGCCCCCTTACAGTGGTGGTCAGAATGACACTCTTACAGTTGTGGTAAGAATGCCCCCCCCCCCCAACAATGATACTCAGAATGGCCTTCTTACAGTGGTAGTCAGAATTCCCCATTACAGTGGTAGTCAGAATGCCCCCTTACAGTGGTGGTCAGAATGCCACTCTTACAGTTGTGGTAAGAAGAATGCCCCCCCCCCCCTTCCACAATGATGTTCAGAATGCCCTCCTTACAGTAATGGTCACTCAGGATCCCCTTTTACAGTGGTGGTCTGAATGTTACCCTTACAGGCATATTAAAAGATTATTGGTGTCATGCCACTAGCTCTGCCAAAAGCTAGGCAGGTACCACCAGATATAAGGTCAATCAGCCACAGGTTAAGGAATTATTAGACATCCGGAGGAACCCTGGTTGAAAGTGGCTGTCCCAACCCTTCCCCACTCTATCCAAGATCAACTAAGCAATATAAGTTGGAGTTGTCCTTTAAAAAAACACAATAATAGTTAAAGCCAAACAGCTTACCATCCTCTTTGGTGCCCCACTTGACTTACCTCTCTGGTAAACAGGATGGATGACTTTTACAGTGGTGGTCAGAAAGCCCCCTTACAGTGGTGGTCTAATTGCCCCCCCCCCCCCCCCATGCCCTCCTTATAATGGTGGTCAGGTTGCCCCCTAACCTGGTGGTCTAAATGCCACTCTTACAGGCATATTAAAAGATCATTAGTGTCATGCCACTGGCTCTACCCACATTTAAACAGGCACCATCAGATAGGAGGTCAATTAGCCACAGCTCAAGGAACCACTAGACACCTGGAGGAACCCTTGTTCCAACACTTACCCACTCTTCCCAAAACCAACTAAACTATATAAGTTGGAGTTGGGCTTTAAAAAATACCACAATAACAAGTTAAAGTACAAAGGCTTGCCAAATTCTAAAGTGCCTCCCATGCCTTACCTCTCTGGTGAAGAGGATCGCTGCATCGTAGTGCTGGTCATGCTCATCATCTAGCTGGTTGTGCTGATGCTGCCACTTGCAGAAGTTCTTCAGGGAGGTGGCAGCGTTCTTGCTGACCTCAGGTCCCTTGTCCTTGTCAGTGATCATCACCACCTTCACCACCGCCAATCGAATGTGGTTCTCAATGCTGGGATGGCTGTAGAGCCTGGAAGCGATGGATGCCAAGGTCAGCAGGTAGTGGTGGAGGTCCTTCCCATACTTCTTGGACATGGACTCATCGGCCACCATCAAGAGCTCCACATACCTGGACTTGGAGATGGACCTCCTTCTCCGGCTCTTCGGCAGTGCCCCATCAAAGGTCTGGTTGGCTCTAGCAGTGCCCCCCCACCTGATCATGCCCTTGCCTCCATGTCTATGGACATGCTTGCCATGAGTCTCGCAGCTAGCTCTGCTGGGTACCATCTCGAAGCTAAAGCGATCCTTGATGAAGACATGCAGAACCCTCTCGGAGGCATCTCTGTACACCTGCCCCACACCAGCCTGCCCCTTGATCAGGGGCTTAATGGTATAATGGGCATGCTTGACCGCAAAGAAACCATCCAGCCCCCCGCACAGGTTGAAGACAGCCAAGGACTGGGGGCTGTTGTCCACTGTCCCCCTGTAGAAACAGTGCTTGTGGAAGCGATGCTGAGGATGCAGGCGTCCCAGGTACCTGGTGCTGAAATGGGGGGACAGCAGAAGATCGTCCCTCTCTAAGTCCAGGATGAACTTCTTGCCGTCGGCATAGAGGATGTAGCCCACCTTGCCCCCAGCAGCGTAGATCTGGTCAATGTTCTGCACGATGCCGCTCCTCCTCTGATGCTCCTGGTGATGCTTAGGAGAAGCAGGTGGATCCACCAAGCTGGAGGCTGCGGTCCTATTGGAAAGAGCAGCAGCAAAGTGCAACTCAGCAAGCAGCAATACCAGCAGGTTCAGCACCATTGTCCCCCCCTACTCCTCCTCCCTTTTTTCCCCTTCCTTGAGCAAAAAAAGAAAAAAATGCCTAGGCTGGGATGAATCACTAAAATGCCAACAGAAGCCCAGACCGGTTTAAAGTTTCTTTGCACAGCAGCAGCAGCTAAGGTGACTTGCTCCTTGATCCATCCACTGGACAGAGACAGAGCAGCAGCAGCACAGTTGTGGCTTCTTTCTGGTTTTCAGGATGCTTTAACCCCTTGGAGCTCAGGCACTTAGCTCTTTTTTTTTGTTGAGATGCAGCTAAAGCTTGGCTTGCTCCTGGCTCCTCTGGATGGAAGCTTGGCTAGCTCCTGGCTCTTTGTTGGGGATGGACCTGGCTTGCTCCTGGCTCCTCTGGATGGACCTGGCTTGCTCCTGGCTCTTTGTTGGGGATGGAGCTGGCTTGCTCCTGGCTCCTCTGGATGGACCTGGCTTGCTCCTGGCTCCTCTGGATGGACCTGGCTTGCTCCTGGCTCTTTGTTGGGGATGGAGCTGGCTTGCTCCTGGCTCCTCTAGATGGAAGCTTGGCTTGTTTCTGACACCTAAGCACAGCCCTCTCCTTCCTTGTCCTCCACACAAGTGTCTGTGAGTTCTCCTCTCCCAGCTGGTGGATGCGAAGCAAGAAGAGAAGAGAGAGATGTGAAGATGGGGAGGAGGAACAATGAATTTATACCGGAATGCCATTTTAAATGGGAGTCACTGCCTCTTAAAGGGAGAGCTCTCAGAACACCACTCCCTCCCCTCTTGTAATAATCACTCGCAGGGAAAGAGTGTGTGTATGTTTTGGGAGCAGAAAAGAGAGAGAGAGAGAACACCAGCCTTTCCTTTAATTCTAGTCTGGGCTGTTTCACAACTGTCCTGACTAACAGCTGACTTCACCAGCTACTGAGCATTTTATAGAAGGTTCATGTCCTGTCCTGGAAATTAGGATGTTTACTGGGGACAAGGAGTTTGAGAAATCCTTCAAAAATGTCACTTTGGGATCATTACATGCTGATGAAGGTGCAAGGGGGGGGGGGGGGAGTCATAGAGACATTGCACCAGGAGGTTTTAGGAAATAGATCAGGGAGATGGCATTGCGTGATTTGCTCTGTGATTCATTAACCACTTCAATACCAGGCACTTTCCCCCCTTCCTGCCCAGGACAATTTTTAGCTTTCAGCGTTGTCGCACTTTGAATGGCAAATGCATGGTTATGCAACGCTGTACAGTACCTAAACTAAATGTTTATAATTTTCTTCCCACAAATAGAGCTTTCTTTTGGTGGTATTTGATCACCACTGAGGTTTTTTTATTTTTTGCTAAACAAACTAAAAAAGACCAAAAGTTTTGAAATAAAAAAAAGTTTTTCTTAGTTTCTGTTAAAAAATTTTGTTTTCTCCTTTACTGATGGGCAAATGGGCACTGATAAGGTGGCACTGATGGACACTGATGAGGAGGCACTGATATGTAGAACTCATGGGCACTGATAGGCGGCACTGATATGCAGCACTGATGGGCACTGATAGGCAGCACTGATGGGCACTGATAGGTGGCACTGATTGGCACTGGTAGGTGGCACTGATTAGCACTGACAGGTGGCAGTAATGAACACTAAGTGCCGGTTCACACTGATGCGCGTTTATAACGAATGTGATGCGTCAAAAACATTCTAAATTCGCATGTCATCCATAAAGTCATTGTTTTCAATGACCGTCGTTCACATACATGCGTTGCGATTCCCCTACGAATGCGATGTGATAAAAAAAAGGGTCTTGTGCGAGTTTACTGCGTTGCGTTGCAAATTTAGCCTCCATAGATAACAATGTAAATCGTTCTGGAATCGCATTGTTGGTTCAGATATGTGTGAATTCCACCACACTACTCTCCACAAAAACCAGGAAATACACAGGAAGTTAAAACCTTTTTTTTTTTTTTTTTTTTCATTATGATTCCATTGGCTAGAACATCAATCTCAGCTATGTCCAACTCCTGAAATTCGCGGTAAAATCGCGGTAAATTCGCGGTAAAAACGCACCTCACACAGGACAAAAAAACGGAACAAATTCACAGCGCAGCAGTGTGAACCGGCACTAATAGATGGCACTGATGGGAAGCACTGATTATGAGGTAATGACATGTATTACTGATGGGCACTGATTGGCACTGTGGTGGGCACTGATTGGCACTGTTATGGGCACTGATTGGCACTTGTGTAGGGAATGGATTGGCAGTTTTATGGGTACTGCCTGGCATTAATGATGGACGCTGACAGGCAGCTGATCTGCATCTCTCATGGGGGCTGTGCTGATAAGCAATGTGCTGATTATCAGCACAGACCCCTCTGACAGGGAGAGCCACCGATCGTCTCTCCTTGTCAGCGCGAACCGAGGAAATATGTTTACCGGCACTTCCTGGTTCAGGCTGTAATTGGTCACAGCTGATCTGTCAGAGGCTCCTTACTACGATCGGAGATGCAGTGTGTCAGACTGACACACAGCGCCACTGATCGCCACGCTGCGCAACCCCACGGGCGCGCGCTGGCATGTTATCCTGCTGGACATCATACGATGCCCAGTCACGCTAACTGAACCACCGCCGTCATTCTGCTATAGGCCGGGCAGGAAGTGGTTAAAGCTTACCTCTGGGGAAAGTAAAAAAAAATGTTCCCTTGTAAGGGAGATACGCCCACACTACAAGGGTCAAATGCTCATTTATGTCTAGGGGACTTGGGCAAGCAGAGGGTTGGATATGTGGATATGTGCTTTTTGTAGCCCCCAGATCTTGAATTTAATCCTCACTGGATTTGATTGACAGCAGCGGGAGCCATTGGCTCTTACTGAGTCCAGTGCAGAGGGAGAGAGAGCAGCGCCGTTGTTCTCGGGCACAGTTCTGGGCTGAGATCGGGCTAAGGTAAGTGTTTAGGGGGGACTGAGGTGAGGGGGAGCTGCACCTAAAAGTATTTTTAAATTAATGCAGAGAATCAACCACCTTAAAGCCCATCTCCAGGTAAAGCAAAGTAAAAAAAAAAAAAGTAAAACAAAGAAAAAGTAGAGTGGAGCTGCCCCCATACTGCAAGGGTTAAATACTCACTTAAGTCTAGTGGATGGAAGAGAGCACCTTTACTGTACTTACCCAACTCATCGTTCCTCTGCCAGTTGGCACCCCTCTACTCCCCTTCACTCCACAGACTGTCCTTCAGTGTCCTCATGTCTACTGCAGGTCTATGGGCACTACATTGTGCTTGATGACATCAGATGATCTGCTGGACCATAGGGAAGAAGAGGCTGTGGGGACTAGCCTTGGAGCCTGGAGGGAGCGTCCGGATTGGGTATGTAAAATGATTTTTTCCAGTCCCCTAGACCTAGATAAGCATTTAACCCTTTGCAGTACAGAGGGAGCCCCAGTGGAAAGGAGGATTTTTACTTTCCCCCTGAGTGCAGCTTTAAAGTAACTTTACTCCACCTTTTGAACACGCATCTACAGCTTGGAGTACATTGGCAAGAACAGTAAGTTGATATATAAAAATAAACAAAAGAATGAGGAATGTGAAGTATTTAGAGTATTTGATGACCAGGTCTGCTCTACATAAAAATATTTTCGGTAATAATAATGAAACAAAATAAATAATAATAATAATAGCGACCAGAAAAGAAAAGCAGACAGTGAAATTTGTAATGTTTCATTACATTGGTGGTCTGCAGAAAAGTGAAATCTTACAATGATGGCCAGCGAAGGACTTCTTTGCACTGGTGGTCAGTGGAAGATGGATCCACTTACATTGATGCTCAGATAAAACAATGCTTCTTTTAGTCACCATACATGTTACAATTTGATTGTAGGATCTTTGCACAACCGACAGAGTAAAAAAAAAAAAAACATTTTTGTTTGAGTTCCTACCTAAACCATCCGATCAATTAGCATCCAGTAAGACAGACCCTTGCACTACATTGTTGTTGGTAGACCTAAGACTACATTCACACCTTCGTTTTTTTGGAACACAAGCAGTAATGCGCAGGATTGTGTGTTTTTCTGCACTTTTTAGAAATGCTTTAAAAATGTGCTACAACACGCATCGCGCTTGAAGTGCCATTAATTGGTATGTCACGTATTTTGTAGCATGACAAATGCCAAAATGTGGGATGAAAAAACGTGCAGCGATCCACCCCAAAAAAGATCCAGGAGCTTCTTTGGCCCATTTGTCACACATAGGAAAGCCCAATAAAGTAAATGGGCTGCCCCCCGTGTGACGCACGGAAACATGCTTAAAAAAGTGAAAAAAAACCCCACGAGCACGAACGCTCGTTCTCGCTATGTGAAGTGTGAATGTGGCCTAAAGGAAATTGTATGGTGAGCTTTACATTGGCGTTCAGTGAAGTGCTCTCTTTACTGGTAGTCAGTGAAGAACTCCATTTGATTGTGATCAGTGGAGAAGGACCTCTTTAGTTTGTTGGTCAGTTTGATAAGGAACCACTTACATAAGTGGTCAGTTTGAGAAGGAACCCCTTACATTGGTGGTCAGTGGGGTGGTCAGTGGGAGAAGGAACCCCTTACATTGGTGGTCAGTGGGGTGGTCAGTGGGAGAAGGAACCCCTTACATTGGTGGTGAGTGGGGTGGTCAGTGGGAGAAGGAACCCCTTACATTGGTGGTCAGTGAGAGAAGGAACCCCTTACATTGGTAGTCAGTGGGAGAAGGAACCCCGTACATTAGTGGTTGGTGGGAGAATGAACCTCTTACATTGGGGTCAGTTTGAGAAGGAACCCCTTACGTTGGTGGTCAGCTTTAGAAGGAACCCCTTATATTGGTGGTCAATGGGAGAAGAAACCCCTTACATTGGTGATCAGTGAGAGAAGAAACCCCTTACATTGGTGATCAGTAGGAGAAGGAACCCCTTACATTGGTGATCAGTGAGAGAAGAAACCCCTTACATTGGTGATCAGTAGGAGAAGGAACCCCTTACATTGGTGATCAGTGAGAGAAGAAACCCCTTACATTGGTGGGCAGTGGGAGAAGGAGCCCCTTACATTGGTGGTTAGTGGAAGAAGGAACCCTGTACATTGGTGGTCAGTGGGAGAGGGAACCTTTTACATTGGGGGTTAGTTTGAGAAGGAACCCCTTACATCGGTGATCAGGAGGAGAAGGAACCCCTTACATTGGTGATCAATGGGAGAAGGAACCCCTCATATTGATGGTTAATTAAGTTCCCTCTTTACTGGTGGTCAGTGAAGAGCTCCCTTAAATTGCAGTCAGTGGAAAGGACCCCTTTGGTTTGGTGGTCAATGGTAGAAGGAACCCTTTACTGGTTGTCATTGGGGAAAAATGCCCCCCTTACACATAGCTAAGGAACACCTGCAGTCCTGCATTTAACCACATGCCATCCAGCGCACGACGATATACGTCGGCACAATGGCACGGCTGGGCAAATGGGCGAACAGGTACGTCCCCTTTAAATCGTACTCCGTGAGCGTGCCTGTGGCCTCGATGTCCACCGGGGGCCTGCAATCGGGTCACGGAGCGGCAGAACGGGGAGATGCTTATGTAAACAAGGCATTTCCCTGATCTGCCTAGCAACATGACAGAGATCTACTGCACCCTGTCATTGGGAGCAGTGATCTCTGTCATGTTCTAGTGAGACAATCCCCCCTACAGTTAGAATCACTCCCTAGGACACACTTAACCCCTTGATCGCCCCCTAGTGTTTACCCCCTTCCCTGTCAGTGCATTTTTATAGCACTGATCGCTGTATAGATGACAATGGTCTCAAAATAGTGTCAAAATTGTCCGATGTTGCAGTCATAATAAAAAATTGCAGATCGCCGCCATTACTAATAAAAAAAAAATTAATAATAAAAAATCCCCTATCCCCTATTTTGTAGATGCTATAACTTTTGCGCAAACCAATCAATATACGCTTATTGCGATTTTTGTTACCAAAAATATGTAGAAGAATACATATCGGCCTAAACTGAGAAAGAAATTTGTCTTTTTATATATTTTTGGGGGATATTTATTATAACAAAAAGTAAAAAATATTGTTTTTTTTTTTAATTGTCGCTCTTTTTTTTGTTTATAGCGCAAAAAATAAAAACCGCAGAGGTGATCAAATACCACCAAACAAAAAGCTCTATTTGTGGGAAAAAAAAGGACGTCAATTTTTTTGGGTGCAACGTCGCACGACCACGCAGTTGTAAGTTAAAGCGACGCCGTGCTGTATCGCAAAAAGTTCTCTGGTCAGGAAGGGGGTAAATTCTTCCGGGGCTGAAGTGGTTAAATAACATGAGAATGCTGAGTACCTGGCGGAAACCTGGAGCATCGAAGGGAAGAGGAGAGTACCAGTAGCCAGGGGAACATTAGAAAGGGACGTAAAACTTCTTTTTTATGTTCCTTTGGACACAAATGAGCATTGAACCCTTGCAGTATGGGGGCAGCCCCTCAAAAAGAGTAATTTTAACATTTTATGGGAGTTCACCTTCAGGCTGTCACCAGAACAGAAATAGATAAAACATCTTCCAAGAGGGACAATGGAACCAAAAGGGACAAAGAAACTATTTTTCATTATTACTGTGCAGAGATTTCCTATGACTTACATTGTGTCTTAAAGTGGTGTTTCGGCCGAAATTATACTTTTTGAAAAAAAATACCCCTATAATACACAAGCTTAATGTATTCTAGTAAAGTTAGTCTGTAAACTAAGGTCTGTTTTGTTAGTTTATAGCAGTAGTTTGTTATTTTATAAACTTACAGCAGGCCGTGGCCATCTTAAGTGTGGGCATCTGAAGCCAGACTGTATTTCTTCCTGGATCTCATCCTTGCAGATCTCGCACATGCTCAGTGCAGCGCAAGCAGTGTAATAGGTTTCAGGTCAGGTTTCCATAGCAACGGCAGTTTCAGAGGAAGTTGCCGCCCCTTCCCAGAAGGCATTGCAAACAGGAAATGATGTGATGGGCCGCTGCCAGGGAGGAGGAAGTGAAAAATGAATACAGCAGATATACAGTCGGTGCTGAGAAAAATAAAAAAATATCCAATTTGTTTACAGTGCACAGTTTAGTGAGGGATGCTGAAGAGTTGTAAAAGTAGGTGGAACTCCAATTTAAGACAGGAAGTAGAGAGAAAGCTATCCAACGGGACAAACAACAAAACCAAAAACTTCTGAGGGGTTTTAGTTCATACTGGCCATGTCCGTTCTGATCAGCAGGAGATCCATGGACAGATCCCCTGCTGAATCAGAGCAGACAGGAGTAAAAGTTACTTTATTTGTGCTGGGCAGACTGGGGAATGTCAATTTTCACTAAGCAGATCTGAGTTCTGTCATGGCTGTCTTATGAAAACTAAAATGGAAGTATCACTTAAAGTGGTTGTAAATCCTTCCATATACCCAGTGCAGTGACTGACCTTAGGTGATACACAGAGATGAAAAAAAAAATCCCCCTAAATAAGTTGTACCTGTTTATCTGCAGTCTTTTCTTCTCTACATCTGTTCAAGTGCAGAATTGAAAAAGCTTGTCTGAGTGGTGAGAATACAGGGGGCAGAGAGCTGAGATTACACTCTGCAGATCTCAGTGAGGAGTGACTAGCCTCAGGTAATACACAGAGATAAATCCTCCTACATAAATTATACCTGTTCATCTACAGCCGTCTTTCCCCTACAGTGCTTCAAAGTGCAGAATTTACACAGAATCTCTCACCTCTGGAAAGCACGGGGCAGAGAGCTAAAGTTACATCAGTGAGGAGAGCTCTGAGAGCTGATTGGAGGGAAGGCACCTTTGGCTTGGATGCATTGTGAATAACCTAATATATAAATGTACACTGTTTCCCCGAAAATAAGACCTAGCGTGATTGTCGGTGATGGCTGCAATATAAGCCCTACCCCCCAAATAAGCCCTAGTTAAAGTCCTTGTAGGTCTTATTTTCAGGGTAGGGCTTATTTTCGGGGAAACGGGGTAGGGCTTATTTGGGGGGTAGGGCTTGTATTGCAGCCATCACTGACAATCACGCTAGGTCTTATTTTCGGGGAAACAGGGTATGTATGTATGTGTAATTGTATTTTACTTCACTTTATTTTATTTTATTTTAGTCCTTTTTTATTTCATGTGCATACTGCAAGGTATTATACTGTATGTTATGTGGTACCTTATTGTGAATTCCTGTTATTTGCTCATAGTAGGGGAGTGGCTACCTGGGTTTGTTTCCTGGGAGGACGCCCACCCCTAATGCAGTATGGGGGTGGGATTGACCTAATGAGGGTGGTACAGATTATGTATCCATACATCTATAAATTCTTGGTGGGTCATTTGCTCTTTTGGCTCTGAGGAAGAGGGTTCTCCCCCGAAACGCGTAAGCCAAGCCATTACGGACGCCATCTTGTCCACCATTGAAATATTTCAGCGGTCCTGGAGACGACTTTTCTTTGATTTGCTTTGATATACATCATATGTTTGTGAGTATTATGTACATCTTCTTTTATCTTTTATTACATTTTTATAATAGAATTGCACTAGGTCGGTGCACCCTTCTCGTGTTTTCGTTGTTTTTCAGTATACAGTAATACATCGGATTGCGAGTAACGCGGTTTACGAGCATTTTGCAATATGAGCTATTATTTTAAAAAACCCTGACTCGGTTTGCGAGTGCTGTCTCGCAAAACGAGCAGGATTCAAGCCTCTGGGGTGTGCAGTACCACATTTGGCCAGAGGTGTGGGGGTGCCGGTGACACTCTGAGCATTCGGAGCGTCTCCGAGCCTCTCTGAGTGCATCCGCATGCTCGCTGAGTGATTTTGAATGTCTCCGGCACCCCCCACCTCCAACTCTGGTTACTATGGGGAACAGCACCACTCCAGATCTGTTTGTTTAAGCTGACCATATACTATAGAATCTGATTGTACAATCTTCTTTAAATTTACCAAACAAAGTAATATGAAGATCTACCTAAAGTATCCACTTGCTGTCCAGTCCTTTTTCTGACACTCTTTGTTTACAAGAAAAAAACTGTATTTTTACAAAAAAATTACTTACAACCCCCAAACTTTATATATATATATAGAGAATAAAATGGCAGTGGTTGCAATTTTTGTATGTCACACGTTTTTTGCGACGCTTTTTTTGGGGAAAAAAATACACTTTAATGAAGTAAAACAAAACATAAAATATAAAAGATGATGTTACGCTGAGTAAATAGATACCTAACATGTCATGCATTAAAATTGCGCATACCCGTGGAATGACACAGTACACAGCTACAGTACTTAAAAATCTCCATAGGCGACACTTTAAAATGAACACCGTTTACATAGCTGCGCATTAACGGGGGTGCTTTAAAAAAAAATATATATTATTATTTATTTTATTCCATTTTTTAATCTTTTTCAATTTTTGTCCATTTAAAAAAAAAATGTCCCTTTTTAAAAAAAATGTAATCACTTTTATTGCTATTGCAATAAATGTAAACATCCCTTGCAATATCAATACAGCATGACAGGTCCTCTTTATGGAGAGATCTCCCAAATCTCTCCTCTACTTTTAAAAGCAAAAGATAAAAATATATATTGCGGTAAAATCACAGAATGGCGGGATGCCTGTTGCCCAAAAGAAGTTCCAGAACTTCCCAATTTCGATGCCATTGAAAGTAACAGGGATCGCAAGGGCATCCTGCAATATGCGGCAATCTGGAATTACAGGCAGAATCGCGGCCATTCCACCCGCTATCTGGAACGCCGTGGTGTGCATGGACCCTAAACGTCAAAGTAATGACATGCAGTGGAACCTTGGATTATGAGCATAATTCGTTCCAGGAGAATGCTTGTAACCCAAAGCACTCGCATATCAAAGCGAGTTTCCCCATAGAAGTCAATGGAAACAAAGATAATTCGTTCCGCATTGACTTCTATTACATGCAATACCGCATGTGGCCAGAGGAGGGGGGGTGCCAGAGAGCCAGAAATATTTGAGGACAGCTCAGCTGAACTCGGAAAGCCTCGGAAACGCTCGGGAACTGAGCTTTTCTGAGTGATTCCGAGTATTTCCAAACGGCTCCGAACCGTTCCGAGTGTTAGGCCGGTGCACTGCGGTTTGGCGCAGTGCGATTGTATGTGTGGTTTAGCCGCAGTTTTTGTTACTCTCCCATTAACTTCTATTAGACCGCTCATTTTTATGAAAACACATTTATTGATCAGAATCCACTTCCCGGTGTGTGCCGTATCCTTCGAATGGGTTGCCAACTATAGATCAGAAGACACTGAGTAGAAAAGAAATTGATCATTTATCGCAGCGTGTATGGCCACACTTACTTTTTAGCTTCCGATCAGGTCCACCTAAAAACTGATAGGCAGATCTGATGGTACGGTCGGTGAGAACGAGCTGCTGGGAGAATTTGAAGAGATGCACTTTTCCGTCCTCTTCAATTTGTATCAGCGGTTGGTGTGCATTTAATGTGTTTTTCCTGTCTAGAGTAACACAAGCCGTCAGGTGATAGATAAGGTGTCACTTAGTTGTTTGTACTGATGGGAAATGTTTACTTAGAAGGGTCTCGGTGCCTTGGCAAGCTGTGCCCCTGGCATCCTGCAACGTTTTCTATTGCAGCTGAATAAACACAAGCCGACCATTTGTCTTGAGAAGACTTCATCTGTCTTTCATTTTTAAGAGCTGATTATATAACCTTAAGGTAGGTCACCCAGAAATGGATCAGCATGGAAAGTACTATGATAAATGAATAGGAAATTCTTTGAGCGATTCCTATTTACCGAGCCGTACTTTCCCGGGGAATGAAATTGCAGCAGACAAGTGGATTAGCTGATTACGGTCACTCTTTCAAGTTCTCAGACTCCTCATATTGTTAATTAAAAAGCTCTAAGGAGATTCGTTTCACCAGATTTCCTCCAAAAGATGAGATTCACCTTTCAGTTCAGGCCGGACAATGGCAGCGGTTTTGGGAACTAAGACAAATATTCCGATTATCAAAAGAAAAAAAAGAAATCTTGGTTCAGTGCAACAGAGCACATCTAGCTGGAAATGTAAAGTGACCATGTCATGGCACAATATGGGTGCAAAAGGATTCGCAAGGAGCAAATTCCTATCTGTAAAAGGTATCATTGCACTTTAATTATTCAAGTAGGTTTAGACCCAATCATTAAGGAGTCTATATATGTATAACCAGGGCTTTTTTTTTCAGCAGGAACGCAGGGGAACGCAGTTCAGGCACCTCCAGCTCTGAATGTATGTAATGGCAAAGGGTGCTGGGGTTTAATGGAGGGTCTATTGATGCTGGCTGCTGGGGGATCTATTGTTGCTGGAGGGGATCTATTTTTACAGGGGGAGAGTCTATTGTTGCTGGTGAGGTCAGTTGTCGCTGGTGGGGGATCTATTGTTGCTGGGGGGCTCTTATGCTACTGGGAGACCATTGTTTCTGGAAGATATCTACTGTTGAGGGAGAGGTCTATTGTTGCTAGCTGTTCAGAGCCTATTGTTGCTGGGGGTGCTTCATTGTTGCTGGCTACAGGGGATCTATTTTACTTCCTATCATTAACAAATTACATACAAATTACTTAGCACCACAAATTGATACCTGGTTCTATATCCATTACTGAGAGGTGGGTAGGGGGTGGAACCAAGGAACGGTGCTCAGAGGTGTTTAGAGAGTGGAACCAAAGAATGGTGCTCGGAGGTAGGTAGGAGGTGGAATCAAAGAATGGTGCTCGGAGGAGGGTAGGGAGTTGAACCAAGGAATGGTGCTCAGAGGTGTTTAGAGAGTAGAACCAAAGAATGGTGCTCGGAGGTAGGTAGGAGGTGGAATCAAAGAATGGTGCTCGGAGGAGGGTAGAGAGTTATACCAAGGAATGGTGCTCGGAGGTGGGTAGGGAGTGGAACTAAGGAATGGTGCTTGGAGGAGGGTAGGGAGTTGAACTAAGGAATGGTGCTCAGAGGTGGGTAGGGGGTGGAGCCAAGGAATGGTGCTCGGAGGCGGACACAAGAGGTGACTCGGAAGGAGGGAGTTCCTGCACCTATTCTCTGAGAAAAAAAGCCCTGTGTATAACAGTTACATAGCAATTTTACCAGTGAAAGTGCATGCACATTCATTCTGTGAGAATATCTGATTCCTCCCGTATTGAATTGTATTATAACTGTACTGTCTGCCCTCATGTTGTAAAGCACTGTGCAAACTGTTGGCGCTATATAAATCCTGTATAATAATAATAATTAAGAGAAAATGTTGCTAGAGTATTTCCTGTGCTGTTTCGCATTGATTTAAAATGGAAAATACATAATTTGGCCACTAGATGGTGCTATTTCTCATGATAATCGGCCATCTAGTGGCCAAATGCAGTCTTTTCTGTTTTAAATCAATGAAAGATATTAGACGAGCACAGAAAATAGTATACAGTGGAACCTCGGATTGCGAGTAACGCGGCTAACGAGCGTTTCGCAATACGAGCACTGTATTTCTAAAAATCCTAACTCAGTTTGCGAGTGTAGTCTCACAAAACGAGCAGGATTCAGGCCAAAGTGGTGTGCAGTACGCCTTTTCGGCTGAGGACGGGGGCGCCGGAGCCGATCGACGCCGTTCGTAAATGCCGGAAATGACGGAAAGGCCCGAGGACAGTTCGAATGACCTCGGCAAACCTTGGAAAGGCTCATGAACGGAGTCTTTCCGAGGTTTGCCAAGGTCAGCCGAAGTGTGCTCTGGCTTTTTCGTCCGTTTCCGAGGCTCTCCGGCGCCCCCGCCTCTGGCCGCATGCGGTATTGCATCCCATTGAAGTCAATGCGGAACAAATTACTTTAGTTTCCATTGACTTCAATGGGAAAACTCGCTTTGATATGCGAGTACTTTGGATTACGAGCATACTCCTGGAACGGATTATGCTTGTAATCCAAGGCTCCACTGTATTAGCATTTGTTTTTTGCACCATTCATACAAAACGCATTTTTGCAAAGCTTTTTTTTTTTTAAATTTATTCCAAAGTTCACAGAGTCCTGCAGAGTTTTCTGCTCTCTGAATAGCAATTTGCGATTGATTGCTTTGGAATGTGCAGTTGATAGCCGGTTTACATACAGTGCCTTGAAAGAGTGTTTATACCCATTGAAGTTTTCCACATTTTGCCATGTTACAACCAAAAACTTAAATGTAATTTATTGGGATTTTATGTGATAGACCAACACAAAGTGGCACATCATTGTGAAGTGGAAGGAAAATGATAAAAGGTTTTCAAATTTTTTACACATAAATATGTGAAAAGTGTAGCGTACATTTGTATTCAGCCCCCCTGAGTCAATACTTTGTAGAACTCCCTTTCACTGTAATTACAGCTGCAAGTCTTTTTGGGGATGTCTCTACCAGCTTTGCACATCTAGAGAGTGAAGTTTTTGCTCATTCTTCTTTCCAAAATAGCTCAAGCTCTGTCTGATTGAGTGGAGAGCATCTGGAAAAAGGAAATTTCATGTCTTGCCACAGATTCTCAATTGGATTCAAGTCTGGACTTTGGTTGGGTCATTCTAACACATGAATATGCTTTGATCTAAACCATTCCATTGTAGCTCTGGCTGTATGTTTAGGGTTTTTGTCTTGCTGGAAGGTGAACCTCCGCCCCAGTCTCAAGTCTTTTGCAGACTCTAACAGATCTTCTTCTATGATTGCCCTGTATTTGGCTCCATCCATCTTCCGGTCAACTCTGACCATCTTTCCTGTCTCTGCTGAAGAAAAGCATCCCCACAACATGATGCTGCCACCACCATGTTTCACGGTGGGGATGGTGTGTTCAGGGTAATGTGCAGTGTTAGTTTTTCGCCACAAATAGCCTTTTGCTTTTAGGCCAAAAAGTTCAATTTAGGTCTTATCTGACCAGAGCACCTTCTTCCACATGTTTGCTGTGTCCCTCACATGGCTTCTCGCAAACTGCAAATGGGACTTCTTATGGCTTTCTTTCAACAATGGCTTTCTTCTTGCCACTCTTCCATAAAGGCCAGATTTGTGGAGTGCACGACTAATAGTTGTCATGTGGACAGATTCTCCCACCTAAGCTGTGGATCTCTGCAGCTCCTCCAGAGTTACCATGGGCCTCTTAGCTGCTCTTCTGAATAATGCTCTCCTTACTTACTGCCATACTTTTTCCATTTTCGAATGATGGATTGAACAGTGCTCTGTGAGATGATCAAAACTTGGGATATTAAGGTATAGTGAGTTGAGGGGGGGAGAGTGGGGGGTGAATATAAAAATATATTATAAATTATATAAGGAAAGGGGGAGGGAGGGGAAGAAAGAGAAAAAGAGGAGAAAAAAATCAATATTATTAGGTTCGTTTTTGTTTTGTTTTTTTTCTGGAGGGGGTATCGGGAGCTTTGGGTGTAGTATTTCTACCTTTTATTAAAACATTGATCATGAACTTTTAGGAATGTGGCCATTTAAGAGATGATGTTAAAGGATAGATCCATTTATTTCGTATTTGTATATGTGTTTATGTATTGCTTCTGAATGTCCTGTATTTATGTTTTTGGAATGATATGGAAGATTTTGTATGTTTATAATAATTTAATAAAAATAACTGAAATAACAAAACTTGGGATTTTTTTTATAACTTAACCTTGCTTTAAACTCTCGGCAACTTTATTCCTGACCTGTCTGGTAAGTTCCTTGGCCTTCATGATGCTGTTTGTATACTAAGGTTCTCTAACAAACCTCTGAGGGCTTCACAGAACAGCTGTATTTATACTAAGATTAAATACACCACACAGGTGGAATCTATTTACTAATTAGGTGACTTCTGAAGGCAATTGGTTCCACTAGATTTTAGTTAGGGGTATCAGAGTAAAGGGGCCTGAATACAAATGCTCGCCACACTTTTCACATATTTATTTGTAAAACATTTTGAAAACCATTTATCATTTTCCTTCCACGTCACAATGATGTGTCACTTTGTGTTGGCCTATCACATAAAATCCCAATAAAATACATTTACGTTTTTGGCTGTAATATGACAAAATGTGGAAAATTTCAAGGGGTATAAATACTTTTTCAAGGCACTGTATGTTCAGGAGGCTTCCAACATTTCCAAGAAACACAGGTGACAATACTATACTTCACAACTGCCTCCTGGGATAGCTGAACAAACTATTGAGAATACGTCTCAGCCTATTGTGTTTGTTTTGAGCACCAAAATTTTTTTCTATCCCACTGGGTATTTTATATTGAACGACCATGCTGTATTAGGCGCATGGTTGTGGCACAGCCCCATTGACTTCAATAGGCAAGTTTGACAGACGGCCACACCTGTCACACTTGATACTCTCAGTTAAAATTGCTGAACGGCAAAGCACCACTGCCGTAGCAATGTGAACTCTTCCCTCTGGCCACCGTGTAAATTTCAATGTGGGTGGTTGGTGGGCCGGTAAAAACATGAATCCAATTTTTACAGGCACCATCAGTGTGACCTAAGCCCAAAAATCTCATAAAAGATTTAACATGTTAACCTAACCTTATGGATCAGTTATAGAATCGATATAACAAAACCAGACATGTAATTTTCAGCAAAATATGTAGCGAAATGCAAATGAAAATTCTCCAGTAGGTGCACCGCGGGCAGTGGGAGGGGGTGCCCAGGGTCTGTGCCCATTGGGGTGCCTCAGAGGGGGGTCACCACCAGATTTCACAGAGCGGGAATCTCCCGCTTACATGGCGGCCACTGTCATACAAAGTCCTGACTCCTGGACTGGCTCGTATGATAGACAGCACACTGATGATGTTCATCATAGGAGCTGGTCCAGGAGGCGGGACTTCATATGACAGCGGCCACAATGGGTAAGCAGGAGATCTCCGCTCTAATCCCCATGCACTGAACAGACTGCATTGATGGGTACTGGCGAGGCTTCATTGATGAGCACTGTTTAGGCTGCATTGATGGACACTGGTGAGGCTACATTGATGGGCACTGATTAGGCTGCACTGATGGGCACTGGTGAAGCTGTGCTGATGGGCACTGGTGAGGCTGTGCTGATGGGCACAGGTGAGTTTGCGCTGATGGGCACTGGTGATGGTGAGCTTATTCAGTGGTTCAATGGGCCACTTGACTGGACTTGCCCCCCAGGCCTAAGGCTGCCAGCCCTCCCCTGTCTCCAACCATCCAAATCCATATACAGTACCCGGCCTTAACTTTGTGTGAATATCATTATACTGTGAATGATCCATGTATGTTATTGTATGGGCACACATTCTCTTATTAACTCATGGCGTGTTCTTGGATGATTTGTTTTGCAACCTAAAAAATAAAAATTTGAAAGAAAAATCTTTAAAAAAAACTAATTTAATTGGGCAACTATGTGGCAAATGAGGTTTAATGTTGATAAATGTAAAGTTATGCACTTGGGGGCTAAGAATATGCACGCATCATACATACTAGAGGGAGTACAACTAGGGGGACCAATGGTGGAGAAGGATCTGAGTGTTCTGGTTGATCATAAGTTTAATAGCAGCATACAATGCCAAGCTGCAGTTTCCGAAGTGAGCAAAGTCCTTTCTTGTATTAATGGACTCCAGAGAGAAAGGTATCATTTTAGCCGTGTACAAATCATTAGTAAGACCTCATCTGGAATATGCGGTTCAGTTTTAGACACCAGTTCTAAAAAAAGGATATCAGGGAACTGGAGAAAGTGCAGAGAAGGGCAACCAAATTAATAAGAGGCATGGAGGAGCTCGGCTATGAGGAAAGATTAGAGGGACTGAATTTTTTCTCTCTTGAGAAGAGGAGATTAAGGGGGGATATGATCAACATTTATAAGTACATAAGTGGTCCATATAGTGAACTTGGTGTTGAATTATTCACTGTAAGCTCATTACAGAGGACAAGAGGGCACTCTTTACATCTAGAGCAAAAGAGATTTAATCTCCAATTACGGAAAGGTTTCTTCTCAGTAAGAGCTGTGAAAATGTGGAATATTCTGATTCTGGTCTGCTCAGTAGATTAGTTTACCACTTCAGCCCCGGAAGGATTTACCCCCTTCCTGACCAGAGCACTTTTTGCGATTCGGCATTGTGTCGCTTTAACTGACAATTGCGCGGCCGTGCAACGTTGCACCCAAACAAAATTGAGATCCTTTTTTTCCCACAAATAGAGCTTTCTTTTGGTGGTATTTGATCACCTCTGCGGTTTTTATTTTTTGCGCTATAAACAAAAAAGAGCAACAATTTTGAAAATAAAGCAATATTTTTTACTTTTTGCTACAATAAATATCCCCAGAAAATATGTATAAAAAAAGAATTTCTTTCTCAGTTTAAGCCGATATGTATTCTTCTACATATTTTTGGTAAAAAAAAATTGCAATAAGCGTATATTGATTGCGCAAAAGTTATAGCGTCTACAAAATAGGGGAAAGATTTATGGCAAAGGCAAAGGCATCTCCCCGTTTTTCCACTCTGTGATCCGATCGCGGGCCCCCCGCAGACATCGAGTCTGCGGGACCTGTGGGCACGGTCACGGACTACGCAGCGGGAGTGCGTGCGCACCCACAATGCTACGATTTAAAGGGGACGTACCTGTACGCCCATTTGCCCAGCTGTGCTATTGCGCCGACGTACATCGTCGCATGCTGGTCGGCATGTGGTTAAAAAAGGCCTGGATTCTTTCCTAAATGTACATAATATAACTGGGTACTGACATTTATAGGTAAAGTTGATCCACGGAATATCCGATTGCCTCTCGGGAGATCAGGAAGGATTTTTTTCCCCTGCTGGAGCAAATTGGATTATACTTTGTTTTTTCTTTTGCCTTCCTCTGGATCAACTGTGGGTATAAGCAATTACAGAAATGCCTCTCCCTAATAGACGACTGGATGACCACTAGCTCCCTCAAACTCAACGGATCAAAAACAGAACTTCTTCTCCTACAAGCTAACAAAAATTCCAAAATAAAGACTACATGGACACCTCCCACCATCCTTGGACAGACCATCTCCCCAAGCACCAAAGCCAAGAGTCTCGGAGTCATTTTTGACTCAGGAATGACAATGGATGCACAAATAGGATCAGTGGTGAGCGGATCCCACCATCTCCTCCGCCAACTACGTAGACTCATCCCCTTCATCCCAGAAGAGGACAAAGCGGCAGTTGTGGGAACAATCATCAATTCCCGACTTGACTACGCAAATTCGCTCTACGTAGGACTACCCCAATATCAGCTTGCGCGCTTACAACTCATCCAAAACACGGCGGCAAGACTGTTAACAGGAAAAAAACCCTGGGAATCCATCTCCCCCTCCCTAAAGAGCCTACACTGGCTAACCGTGAAGAAACGGATCACATTCAAGACCCTCTGCCTCACCCACAAATGCGTACAAGGAAATGCCCCACCATATCTCCGCGAGAAAATAAAACATTACACACCGAATCGCAGTCTTCGATCAGCTAACCAAAACCTCCTTACCATTCCCAAATACCGCTACAAAGCAAAGGGAGAACAAAGATTCGCAGTCCAAGGACCTCGACTATGGAACGCTCTTCCTACCAACATCCGCATGGAAGAAAACCACCAGGCCTTCAGAAAAAAACTAAAGACCTTCCTTTTCTGAGAAGCTGACATCAGAGAATGCATCCAGCGCCTTGAGGCGATTCAGTTCGCATTTGCAGCGCTTTATAAATCATTCATTCATTCATTCATAAGATTGTGTATATAGGATTGTATGATTTTTTTTTTAAGGAAATTATTTTCCCCCTTTTAATGGTTGAACTACAGTAGATGGACTTGTGTCTTTTTTCAACCAGACTAACTGTATAACTATGTAACACATTATTATTTCAAAAAATGTCAAATGTTTCCATTAAGAAGAATTATCACTTGTTTTACATTATTGAGATTCCAGTGGAATAAAGTACATGTAGTATGTCATCTCTTCTGACTGGGTGCTCTGTAACACTAGCTGCGATATTGAATAGGGCACCCCCAATTGGTGCACAACCGCCCAGCACCGCAGCTGGCCAGGAAATGGCTGCTTTGATAGAGAATGCCTATCTCTGGCCTTCAGCACTTGCCCAAGGCAAGCACTGGCACAGGGAATACAGAGGGAGGTGAAGCTGATATGCCACTCCTCCCACTGCATTCTTTACACTGGTGCTTGTCCTAAATAGGGCCATGTAGCTATATTAGGTCAATTATGTCACAAACATCCCTGGCCTTTTGCATATTTACAGCTGCGGGGCGGGGGATCTGTCGCCAGCAGCACATTGGCCCAGCAACACAGCTAACTTTCAGGTTCGGACTGAATCCAAGCTCTTTCCTATCCAGGACCAATTTATTTCTTGTGGTGCATTACCAAGGTTTGTGTTTGCATGTAATCGCACATGGAGCAATTACCTGAAGGAAGAGACAGTTGAGTGACATAGTGTAGGCAGGTGCAGTCTGTTTTCTCCAATGCTGGTGGTGCTTGACCGCAGTTGGAGGGAAAGTCAAGATGAATATGGTTCCTCTATGGTTTCCAGGGTCACTGGGGAAGCTATCCGATTGGCTGCTGCTACCCAATGTGACTCTGGCAGCCATCTTGGGTCAGGCAGGGCCTATTTAAGGCCCTGGTTCCCAGGTTTGGCATGCATTTTGCATGTGGGTAGTGTAGGGACAGGTCACCTCTCTGGCAGGGACAGTGATTAGTGGCAGAGATAGGTTCCAGACAAGTAGGGAACTGATGGGGATGCACTATTCTTTCTGGATGCCTCCCCATTTTGGGTAAGGACCAGCCAGGCTGCATTCCATCCTTCAAGACACATCTGTCAGAATATCTGGCTTCTTGTGAATTATTGAACTTTAGAATTAATACAAGTTCTATTTTCTGCAAATGGGCTCTGAGTGTTTTCTGTCAACGCACCATGCTATACCTCCCAACAACTGGAAGCAAACAGTCTGCGTTCATGGGTGTGTATTCATCCCTAACATCTGTAAACTGTGTCAACCTGTCATTGATTTATACAGGCTTTCTGTCAGCAGCTGATTGCCAAATGCCTGGCCATACCTGCTGCAGAAATACACAAGTCTGGGTGGTATACTGCCCTAAGCGGCCGTGTGCACGAGCCCTTACAAAGCCTTTTGGTTTATGACGCTACACAGCAACTGTTTTACAATGTATCTTGTTTTACTGTACTATAAATACTACTACAGCTCACAGTTCACCTCTTACTACCAGATATACACATATATGTGGCAGCACAGAGGTGTGCTTTATTCCATGCTGCTACATATGTGCATCTATGATTTGTGCTAGGAGCGTGCTCAATTGCTCGCCTCTAGCACTGTAATCTTACTGTCAGGACTGCCTACCAATAAAGTGATCATTGTGACTACCACTGATCGGGAAGCCTACAGTGGGGAAAATAATTATTTGATCATAGGTCTATTTTAAAATGATAAAGACTGAATATCAACCAAAAATCCAGAAAAAAACACATAAAACAAATAAATAAATTTGCAGTTCAGTGAGTAAAATAAGTATTTGATCCCCAAGCAAAACATGACTTGGTGGAGAAACCCTTGTTGGTAAGACGTTTCTTGTGACCAGGTTTGCACACATCTCGGGAGGGATTTTGGTCCACTCTTCTTTACAGATCTTTGAGGGTTCTTGGCTGTCTCTTGGCAACTCAAAGTTTCAGCTCCCTCCATAAATTTATTGTGCTTCTTTCTGAGCCACTCCTTTGTTGCCTTGGTGATATGTTTTGGGTCATTGTCATGCTGGAAGACCCATCTTCAGTGTTCTGGCTGAGGGAAGAAGGTTCTAATCCAAGATTTTACAATACATGGCCCCGTCCATTGGCCCCAAAATGTGGCAAAGTTGGCCTGTGCCTTTAGCAGAGAAACAGCCCCAAAGTATCATCTTTCCACCTCCGTACTTGACTGTAGGGATGGTTTTCTTAGGGTCATAGTCAGCATTTTTCTTCCTCCAAATACAGCGAGTTGAATTAATGCCCAAGGGCTCAATTGTGAACTCATCTGATCATAGTGCCTTCTTCGAATCCTTCTCTGAATCATTTAGATCATTGGCATGACTGTACATGTGCCTTCTTGAGGAGGGGAAGTCACTGTGTTTGGAGGAAGAAAAATGCTGACTATGACCCTAGGAAAACCATCTCTACAGTCAAGCACAGAGGTGAAAACATTATGCTTTGGGGCTGCTTCTCTGCTAAAGGTACTTTGCCGCATTGAGGAACCAATGGCCGAGGCCATGTATTGTAAACTCTTGGATGAGAACCTTCTTCCCACAGCCAGAACATTGAAAATGTTTCATGGATGAGTTTTTCAGAATGACAATGACTCAAAACATATCGCCAAGGCAACAAAAGAGTGGCTCAGGAAGAAGCACATTAAGGTCATGGAGTGGCCTAGCCAGACTCCAGACCTTAATCCTATAAAAAATTTAAGGGGGGAGTTAAAACTTCGAATTGCCAAGTGACTGGCAAAAAACCTTAAGGATTTAGAGAAGATCTGTAAAAAAGAGTCGACCAAAATCCCTCCTGAGATATTGGCAAACCTGGTCACCAACTACAAGAAACGTCTTACCTCTGTACTTGCCAACAAGGGGTTTCTCCACCAAGTACTGGTAAGTAAGTCATGTTTTTCTTGGGGATCAAATACTTATCTTAATCACTGAACTGCACTGTCTCCGACAGCCCCTGGTCACACAGTAACACATAGAAGCCGGTAGGACTGGCTTCTGATCATGTGATCTTTCTGACTGCCATTGATCAGAAAGCCCATGTAGCTCCTCCAGCGTTACAAACACTTAAAGGGTCAGCAGTGGACAGCAGTAATGGGTTAAACAAAATGTTCCAGGTGCACATAACCTGCGATTCTCAGGCAAATTTCATCAGGCATACGACAAAGTACAGCAACTCATCGCAACCAATCAAGCACTGGCTACAGAAATCTGATTGCTATGGGTTATTTGATGGGAGGCCCCTCCCGTCACAGTGTGGTTTTCATAGTCTTAGCTCTGGCTTACTAATATGAAAGGCTTCTGCTGATTTTTATGCTGGCTGTAGCTTTCCTCTCTTGTGTCAGTGACAACATATGAGTGTAAACTACTAATAATGAAATAGGAGGACGCAGCAGGCTGACATTTAGAATGTAGGTTTGTGGTTTAATGTGAAAAAATATACAGATGTTCCTATACCACCTAGCAGGACTTTTGAGGCTTTAAAGTCTCTTCATCAAAAGCAAAACAAAAATCAATACCATCCTCCGATGCAGCAAAAGAAGGGCGCGCGTTTCGCACTTGGAATAAAAAAAATGAAGGCGATTGCAATTCTCTCTGCGGCCAGCCACTTACAGTATTTCACCCTTTTCCCCTTCTCTCGTTCGGTGACATTAGCAGTCCAGATTGGTGTGAAGCTCTGCCATCAGATGTGTGTCAAATGGAACAAATGTGATAGCATTTTCCAATATGACAATGTCATTGGGGAATTGTAGGGGAGCGTTGAATGTTTCATATTACAGATGCACAGCTCAATAAGTTATTAAAGTGTTATCTACTGTACTCCGGTAATTGCTCAGATTTCGAGATGTGCGAACAAGCGTCCGAGTCAGGCTCAATGTGACACAACCTTCCCACGTGTTCTGACAGCAGGAAGGAGAAAGAACTTGTTCTTGTTCTTGAAGACCTCGCCTTAATTTAAAGAGACTGTCAACAGACCTATCATTTCAACAGAAATATATTCCCATAAGAATATACTGTATGTGCATTGAAAAAGGAGCATCTTATTGTAGCTGTTGACTTTTAATAAACAGAGACTCACCTGTCCAAGAATCCAGCACTTTGCTCACCCGGGCTGGTTTTTCACGGGTCCATCTTGGGTGTAGGAAGCCCAGACTAGAAAATATAAAGTTTGGCTGGAGTTGGACTTTAACTACTTGCCGACCCGTGACACTACATATACTGCAGGGGGCCAGCAGTTATAGGCACGTACTATAAGGGACGTACTAGCACGGCACAACCTGTTTCCGGGTTTTGGGTGTGCGCCCTGCCCCGCCTACTCCCCTGTGATTTGACATAGCGGGAGTTCATCAACTGAATCCGGGCCAATGATTCATGGCCAAACCTGCTGATTGGTGTTCAATCACAGCCTAGAGCCCTGTGTTGATAAACAACACAGGGCTCTATACAGAGGGAATAATCGCTTTGTTTCTTTTCCCTGCAAAGCAGGGAAAAGAAACAAATCGATGTGTAGTAAAAAGCAGGACACATAATTCTAATTGATGCAGCAGATACTGCAGATATGCATGGAAGTACGGTCTGGCAATGGTTTTGCCTATTTTTGTTTTAGGCAGGGGCAGACTGATAACTCATGGGGCCCCCGGGCAATAGGAGATTATGGGCCCCCAGGCAATCAGAGATTATGGGGCCACACAGTATACACACACACAGTATACAATCACACAGTATACACATACATGTACACACAGTATACACAGACAGATGTAAAAAAAACACAGATTTATACACACTGTCCCTGGTTTTACTGAGGCTGGCAACTCTGATGGGGCCCCCTAGTGGCCCAGGGCCCTCGGGCAGTGCCCGAGTGGCTCAATGGTCAGCCCCCCCTGGTTTTAGACCACATTTGAGGATTCCAACCCCCTCCCCCTTTTTTTTTTCTTTTCCACTAGGTGCACCTGTTATTGACTTCGTTTAATAAATATTAATATTTTTGGTACCCTTGGAACATAGGTAAGATTGAGTGGCGCATTATTTTCTTCTGGGATTATCAGCCAATAAAAACATATGCAATTTTATTTTTAATGTGAATGTACAAATTTGATAAGCAGCAGTTATTTTATTTGTGTTTGCTGCTCATGTCAGGATGGTGGCAGAAGTATAAGGTACACATTCTTTTTTTTTTTTGTTTACAAACTTTTTTATTTAGAAAAATATGGTGGTATAAGAGAATATTGCATATAAAAAAAACAGCAGATAATACATTGTATACATGTAATCAAAAGATTCTCTATTGTACTTGTACTACTTTTTCTCTCTTCTTATTTTGTGTGTATGTGTGTGTGTGGTTTTTTTTTTTTCTTTTTCGTTTTTTTAAAGCTTACTAAAATGTCAATAGAAATCTATTTGATCAAAAAGACAAAAAAAACAAAAACATCCCACAGTACACACATTGACACTTGTTAGGCACACAATTAACTCCTTGATTGCCCCTGATGTTAACCTATTACAAGCCAGTGTCATTAGTACAGTGACCCTGTATAGTATTATCAGTGATCACGGTAATAGTGTCACTGGTGATGTCAGTGGCAGTTAGTCAGTTCCCACAAAGTGTCAGTTAGTGTCAGATTTCCGCTGTACTATCACAGTCCTATTATAAGTTGGCGATCGACTTATTGGGATTTTTTTTTGTTTACCAAAGACATGTAACAGAATACATTCTGGCCTAAACTTTGATGAAATTTAATATTGGGGTTTTTTTTCAAACTTTTTAGTCTTTTTACGTTGATATAATAAAAAATAAAAACCCAGTGGTGGTCAAATACCACCCAAAAAAAAGCTCTATTTGTGTGAAAAAAATAATATAAATTTTGTTTGGGTACAGAGTTGAATGACCGCGCAATTGTCAATTAAAGTAGCGCAGTGCTGAATAGCAAAATATGGCCTGGTCATGAAGGGGGTAAAATCTTCCAGAGCTCAAGTGGTTAAAGTTGAAATTATTAAATAAAACACTTCCTTTTTTATGACATACACAATGATATACCCAGTGACATTATCACTGGGTCTCTGTGCTTCTTTATGCAATGCAGGCACATCATGGTTGGTGGGAGGAGGCGGCGGGGTGCTGAAAACAGGAAGCTGTAACAAATAAAAACGACTGCGCTGATGGACCCTTCAATATAGGTGAGGTGAAAATAACCAATATTATAATCACTGCTGATAGATGGTTGCTGCTCCGCCTAGATCAGGTCCTAGGTAACCTAATACACATATAATAATACAATCACAAGAGGGCGCCACCATCTAAGTATAGATTTTTTTAATAAAGGAAAGGGTTAAAAACAAGTTGCACTCATAGCATTAGAAGAAGATGAGTGTATCATAATCTACAAAGGAAGTCATCTGTGGGGCAACCACATATTGCAGAGATCGTCAGCAACTGGACACTGCAGAGCTACTATGGGAAAGTTGCTGGTGGAGGAGGAGAGAGCTGCTGCTCAGCTGGTGGGCTGGAATGCAAGCATTTCCAGGGATAGGATAGGCGGCTTCTGGATTCTATCAACTGACACCAACTGGGATCAGCTAACCTGAGAACACTTAGGCTCCCTTCGGTAATGACACCAGCCCATCCATGGGGCAAGCTACGCGTTTCGGGGCATCAGACTACTCCTTTATCAAGCCAAGGGAAAGGTCAGGTCGATAGTGAAACCTATTTAAAGTGGTAGTGAGTGGGAGTAACAATAGAGGCCCGCTCTATTACTGACTGCTGGGATCAATAGTGGCTATGGTTGGACAAAAAACTTTGGAGAGCTTCAAGGGGACAAAGTAATGGACTTTAAAGAGGAGTTCCACCCGGGGGGGCCGTCAAAAAAAAACAAATTAAAAGTCAGCAGCTACAAATACTGCAGCTGCTGACTTTTAATTGGACACTTACCTGTCCCTGGGTCCAGCGATGCGGGGGTTCGAAGCCCCGCTCATCCCCCCCCTCCGCTCGCCGGCGCCGGCATTTCAACTGTGGGCGCCGGGCTGTGGCTTCACAGCCTGGCACCCACTGCGCATGCGCGAGCGGCGCCGCGCGCGTGATTGGCCGCTCAATCACCTGGGACCCGTAATGGGTCCCAGATGATTGACAGGAGGGAGGGAGCAGAGCGGAGCCCTTCCTGTGCCGAGGGGGAAGTGATGTCACCAGCCCAGGCAAAGGAACAGGCAGACTACGAGGGACCACCTAGCAACAGGCATTTAGAGGTAAGTGAAAAAAAAATATCCAAATGTTTTTTTGGTTTTTTTTTTCAGGTATTTTTGTTTTTTGGGTGGAACCCCACTTTAAGCACTAAATATAAAAGTGAGATTAAAGAAGAGCTCCAGGCTCCCCTTCAAACATTGCAGCTGCTGACTTTTAATATAAGGACTTTTACCTGTCCAGGGATCCAGCGATGTCCTCACCCAAACCGATTCTTTAATGGACTTCAGGTGCAGGTTCCAGCATAGCAAGTAAGGGAACCAGGAAGAGTGAAATCTTGCAGCTTCACAGGCTGTTTCCTACTGCGTATGGGCAAGCCGTGCTGCATCTTGTGAATGGTCCCGTAGTCTTCTGAGACCTGTGATGTGTCCCAGAAGACGGTGGGAGAAGGAGGGGAGGGCAACTTCTGGTTCAGACCGCTGCAGCGAGTGGGTACCTGTTAAAATGAGGTACCGGCTTCTGCTCAAAAAGTGCAAATGTAGCAGTCGAAAGGGGGGAGGGTGCAAATAAGCCACGCTTCCCCTTTTAAATGGAGCTCCGCTGTAAGTTGGGAGTAAAGAAAAAAAAAATGAAATGTGGAAAAAATTAAGGATAAAATATTGAAAAAATAAGTAAAAATAAAAAATAATGAACCAAAGTGGAAAAAAGCAATGGTAACAATCTACATGAAAACAAATACAAATATCTTGGTGATGACTTGGATTTTTGTATATGGCATTTGGTGAATAATAAATGGATTACTAACTATAAAAATGAATAAATAAACAGACTGACTGGAAATAATAAATAAAAACAAATAATGTGACATGGAAATTAATAATAATAATAAAAAAAATAATAATAAAAATAAGTTAATCTGACTCTATTAATTCTATAACATCATTGGATTATATCTTCTCCTTGACACCATGAGGACTTAAGGTATTTAAAGAGAAAATCCAGAACATCTTACGTTCACACAATTTCTTTAAACGTTCGGCCTTAGTACAGATGGACAGTATGCTTTCAATAACCCACACACGCAGACCTTGGGTGGATTGTCTGTGGGTCTCTTTGAAATGTCTAGGCATACTATAGTTAGTACTGCCTTGTTTTTTGGCGAGGCAATGCTCTCTGAACCTGGATCTAACAGCCCTGATGGTGCAACCCTTTCACGTGTACAGTAATGCTGAAGCTCCATGGTTGAAACAACAGAAATCCAATGGATAATAAAAAGGGTGATCGGGGGATGTAAGGCTATGAATGTAGCAGAATCTCTTACCTCTTCCAGTCTAATGAGAACCTTCAGGGCCAAAGATAACTAACATCCTTCGATATGTGGTGGGTTGTGAGGCATAGTGGGTGCAAAGGTGGTAAAAGTCATTGGGCACCAGATACTTCTTGGATGTAAAAGAGGTTTTATTTCTTTGACAGTCCTTTTTATATTTTGCAGGGAAAAGAGGGTTAGGGCCAGGACACCCTTATGTAGTTGCAATTTCAAATGGCAGACACCGAGACTTCATAAGGAGAACAGCCGTATAGGGAAAGGCCCCAGCAAGGTGCCACTTCTGCACGTGCAGGATTGCTGTCTCCTATGGTAACAGTCCTTAAACAGTTCCTAACTCAAAGTAACAGTTCTCTCAGCTGTACTACAACTTCTCCTTGTAGTTCTTTAGCCCCTTGAGCTCCTGGTTTCTCTCACTGGACCCTCTGATTCACTAACTCTGAATCCCATGAGCTCCTCAAGGCTTTTGGGGTGTTATCTCCCTCGAGCGTCACCCACCTGACCGTCTCAGTCCCAAGCTTGGCACGCAAGGCTGCTCTGCAAGCGTCACCTCCGCTGGTTGGGTCCCTGACTTGATCACCGCCTGAAGTTTCCCAATTCTCCACTGTGCCCGTTCGGCGAGAACACTGCTCCGGTACTTGCTTCAGTTACTCACTGCGGTCCCTGGTAAAGGCGATTGGTCCCTTCATGGCAACCTTCCCTTCTACCTCCAACCACTGACAGGTTCTCCGGCCAGCAGAACTGTCACTTCTGGTTGGACTGCAAGCCACAGTCCCAACCCTGCGCTGCCCTCTTACTTCTGGATAGGCCCTCACACAGCCTGGTGGCCTGATGCCCCCAGGATAGGCCCAATCTCTGGCCTAGCAGCCCGGGGCGTAAGACACACCTGGATCACCTGACCTCCCCCAAATATATAGGCTCTCCCAGCAGGCCAAGGGATTCAACAAAATCCCTGCCCATAGGCTAAGATACCCCACATACCCATAACCTGACCTTGAGTTGTCCTTCTCAATCTAATGCCTCCAAGTGCTCGGCCACCTAGTGGTAGAAGAGGAAAGTACAACCAGGCCAAACTTAGGAAGAAATCAAAGGATCCCTAGCAATTATTTACAGTAGCTATTCCTGACAAAGGACTTAGCGAGGAGTTCCCTGACTAAACCCCAGGGTGCTATACGAAGAAATGGCATCAAGATGCTGGACGTCCTCCAGCCATGAAATATGGCAGGCTCTATCTGACATAGTGCAGCTTCTAATGTACACTGTAAAAAGCTTGCAGTGTGCAGTGAAGCCAGAGTACGTTATTTCAGTACAGGAGAGGAGCCTGTACAACCGTGCAAGATTGAAGGTATGGCTGGTGTTCATCTTTAAGCTTCTCATTCTGCTCAGCATATGCTCCTCTCTTATTTTCCTATTATGGCAGTTAGCAGAGCCATCCTTCTGGCTAATAAGTGGAGTTTTGGTTAGTCATTTATCTCTTTCACGCTCCTTTTTAAACATACGAGAGATTAATGCACAAGAAATTCAATGCCGAGTCCTTCAGTGACCCATCAGCTCTGGAAAACCTCTCCCAATCTGTCACAGCTGCCGATAAATTGGAGGGAAGCTGGGATATGCTAGATTTAAATGAAAATTGGCTTTTATTTTTTATTCAGGACCCTCGCTGATCCAAACCTTTTTTTTTTTTTTTTGCAGTGCAGTGGTTCTGTAATAGATTTTTTGCACATTTCTTTATTTAAAGTAAAGATTACAATATGATTATTTACATAAGCAGTCGATGTAATCAGTTCTTATAGTTTTCATATGTATTATGTCTTTACTTTTATTCTATTTTAAGGCTAACGTTTAACCACTTGCCTACTGGCCACTTTTACCCCCTTCTTGCCCAGGCCAATTTTCAGCTTTCAGCGCTGTCACACTTTGAATGACAATTGCGCGGTCAAATACAGGTATTTTCTCCCACTTCCTGGCATAGATCACCGCAGGGGTTGTGTTGACCGACGCCACTTCCGGCGGCTACACTCTCCTCCACCGTTGTATTCTGTGAGACACAGAACACAGCAGGGACCAGAGAGGACGCGCAGCGCGACTCGCACATGCGCACTAGGGAACCAGGAAGTGGAGGATGAAGTCCCTGTTGTGTTCTGTGCACAGCTTCACTTCCTTATTCCCTTACCGAGGATGGCGGCGGCAGCAGCCGAGAGCCAAAGGACGGATCGGCTTCGGCTGCCGACATCGCGGGCTCCCTGGACAGGTAAGTGTCCATGTATTAAAAGTCAGCAGCTGCAGTATTTGTATCTGCTAGCTTTTAATATTTTTTTTTTCAGCAAACCTCCGCTTTAATCACCACTGGGGTTTTTATTTTTTGCTAAATAAACGAAAACGAAACGAAACGAAAAAAAAAAATACAAAAACATTTTTCATAGTTAGTAATAAAATGTTGCAAATAGGTAATTTTTCTCCTTCATTGATGTGCGCTGTTGAGGCTGCACTGATGAGGCTGCACTGATAGGTGGCACTGATGGGCACTGGTAGGCTGCACTGATAGGTGACACTGATGAGGAAGCACTAATAGGCGGTACTTATGGGCACTGATTGGCAGCACTGATTGGCAGCACTGGTGGACAGCACTGGTGGGCACTGATTGGCAGCACTGGTGGGCACTGTTGGGACTGCACTGATAATCAGTATAGATAACCCTTTCACACGAGTCGGTTATCGGTTCTCCTCTCCTCGCGCTATGTCCTAAGGATATGTCATATGACGCCCTCCCAGAACCGGCCATCCGCACTGTAGCCGTCGTTTGGCTATAGCGCAGTTGGCAAGTAGTTAAACTGTTTTTATTATTCTTTCCCAGGTTCCTCCGTCACCCCTTCATTAACATGCTAATAACATTTCTAAATAAAATGTTTGTATTTTTATTACATACCTTATTTTAGACCCAGTGAGGTCATTGCTTGGTCTCTGTGCTTCTCTGTGAAAATTGAGCAGATCATGGCTTAAGGGTGGAGGCTCTGCACTTCTAAAGAGTATTTTGCTTCGATGCAAGTAGTGGGCGGGGCTTTTGGGATTATGCAAATATCAAAGTAGTGGTGGGTGGGTTTCAGTCGGGTGTAGTGGCAGACTGTATTTGCAAGCAGACCGCCCTAGGTAACGCCCATATGTGATGCTGAATCTCCTTGATTGAAAGAACTAAAACCCAATGAATGCAAGGACCCATATAGGCACAGGCTGGGGGAGCTAGATCAGCCTTTCTCAGCATTCTTAACCCAGAGGGACCCTTAAAACTATGTTTAGGGAACCCCTGTCAAAACCAATTCATTGGACGTTGATGGAAAAATACGGTACCCCTTATGTTGGTGGTCATGGGAAAGAACCCCCAACAGTGGTGGTCAGTAGGCTACTCTGCAAACAACTAAAAAGATTGTTCTTGGCTCTGCCAAGTGGCATTGGCCCCGGAACCATGCAGGAACCATCAAATGGTAAATCAACCAGCCACAGCTCAAGGAATCACTACTAACCTCTGGAAGAACCCTAGAGTTCCATGGAATGCTGGTTGAGAATGATAGGGCTAGATTATGCTTGACATCCTCCTTGCCTCCTTTTTTTCAGCCTCTTAAGGCCCGTACACACGATCTGACTTTTTGACAACAAACATGCAATTAGCTGTTTTGGAGCAACATCCGACCGTGTGTACGCTCCATTGGACAAACTTTTTCTGTTTCCATCGGACTTTTTTTGGCTGTGCGAACGGAAAAACTTTCCGGCAACAAAAGTCCGATGGAGCAAAGTCCGATCTTGTGTACACAAAAGCATGGGACTTTTGTACAAACTACAGTATGCGGCCGCGAGAATGTTTCCAGCGCGAACCCATCACACTGGTTCTCGGTGATAGGGTACTGTACATCTTGCGCTGGCTGCAATAGGAAAAACACATTTTTCTATTGCGGCAAATGTGAGGGGGAATTCCCATCTGGAGGCATACCAGGCCCTTAGGTCTGGTATGGATTGTAAGAGGAACCCCCTACGCCGAAAAAAGGCGTGGGGGTCCCCCAAAATCCATACCAGACCCTTATCCGAGCACAAAGCCCGGCCGGTCAGGTAAGGGGTGGGGACAAGCGAGCGCCCCCCCCCCCCCCCGAGCCGTACCAGGCCCCCCACCCCAAAGCACCTTGTCCCCATGTTGATGAGGACAAGGGCCTCTTCCCAACAACCCTGGCCGTTGGTTGTCGGGGTCTGCGGGTGGGGGGCTTATCGGAATCCGGGAGCCCCCTTTAATATCACCTAATGTAAATGAGTATGGGGTACATGGTACCCCTACCCATTCACCTAGGGAAAAAAGTGTCAATAAAAATAAAAAAACACACTACACAGGTTTTAAAAGTATTTATTAGGCAGCTCCAGGGGTCTTCTTCTGACTTCGGGGGTCTTCTGCCGACTTCGGGGGTCTCTCAGGCCTCTTCTCCCTCTCTCCGGTGTCTTCTCCGCGCTCTCTGGCTCTTCTCCGGTGCTTTCTTCCTTCTGCGGGGCTCCTCCGCTATCTTCTGCTCTTTTGCCGCTCTTTTGCTAGCGGAGGAGCCCGGTCTTTTCAGACGTCTTCTTCCCTCTTCTCTTCCAGAGATGTTGACACGATGCTCTCTCCGGCTGTAATGCTGTCTGTGCGCTCTGCTATGACTTATATAGGCGGGGACCCCACCCCCCTATGACCTCACAGTCCCAGCATGCCCCGGGGCATGCTGGGACTGTGAGGTCATAAGGGGGTGTGGTCATAGCAAAAGAGTGACAAAAGAGCAGAAGATAGCGGAGGAGCCCGGCAGAAGGAAGAAGGCACCGGAGAAGAACCAGAAAATGCACAGACGACACCGGAGAGAGGGAGAAGAGGCCTGAGAGACACTCGAAGTCAGAAGAAGACCCTCGAAGTCAGAAGAAGACCCCCTCTTCTCTTCCAGAGATGTTGACACGATGCTCTCTCCGGCTGTAATGCTGTCTGTGTGCTCTGCTATGACTTATATAGGCGGTGACCCCACCCCCCTATGACCTCACAGTCCCAGCATGCCCCGGGGCATGCTGGGACTGTGAGGTCATAAGGGGGTGTGGTCATAGCAAAAGAGTGGCAAAAGAGCAGAAGATAGCGGAGGAGCCCGGCAGAAGGAAGAAGGCACCGGAGAAGAACCAGAAAATGCACAGACAACACCGGAGAGAGGGAGAAGAGGCCTGAGAGACCCTCGAAGTCAGAAGAAGACCCCCGAAGTCGGAAGAAGACCCCCGAAGTCGGAAGAAGACCCCAGGAGCTGCCTAATAAATTACTTTTAAAACCGGTGTAGTGTGTTTTTTTATTGACACTTTTTTCCCTAGGTGAATGGGTAGGGGTACCATGTACCCCATACTCATTCACATAGGGTGGGGGGCTGGGATCTAGGGGCCACCTTATTAAAGGGGGCTCCCGGATTCCGATAAGCCCCCCGCCCGCAGACCCCGACAACCACAGGCCAGGGTTGTCGGGAAGAGGCCCTTGTCCTCATCAACATGGGGACAAGGTGCTTTGGGGTGGGGGGCTGCAGGGTGCCCCCTCCCCCAAAGCACCCACCCCCCATGTTGAGGGCATGTGGCCTGGTATGGCTCAGGAGGGGGGGCGCTCACTCGTCCCCACCCCCTTTCCTGACTGGCCGGCTGCGTGCTCGGATAAGGGTCTGGTATGGATTTTGGTGGGGGACCCCACGCCATTTTTCTGGCGTAGGGGGTTCCCCTTAAAATACACACCAGATCTAAGGGCCTGGTATGCCCCTGGAGGGGAACCCATGCCGGTGTCTTGCCGAGAAAGTTCCCCCGGCGGATAAGGACCCCCCTCTACTGCGCAGGCACAGCGCGTGCGCAGTAGGAACAACAAGAGAGCCGCCGAAAAGAGCCGAAGCTGAACACCAGAGTCAGCTGTACATGGCGCCTGCGCACTACATTCTACCCTATGTCCATATTAAAGCCCCATGGACATAGATTTAGAATAATAATATGCCGAGCGCAGCGAGGCCGTGCCCGAAGCGTAGCGAGCCTGCGAGGGGCGTGTTACAAACTCTTTTTCATTAAAATAGTTTTCGCACGCAGGCGCCGTGTACAGCTGACTCAGGTGTTCAGCTTCGGCTCTTTTCGGCGGCTCCCTTGTTGTTCCTACTGTGCAAGCGCTGCGCCTGCGCAGTAGAGGGGGGTCCTTATCCACCGAGGGGAACTTTCTCGGCAGAACACTGGTCATTTATTTAAAATTTGGCGTAGAGTTCCCCTTCAAGATTCATACCAAACACAGTGCCTGGCATTGGCGGGGTGCCAAGTCGGATCCCTGCACCAGTGTGAACCCGGCTTGCAAGGTGTCAATCTCGCTGATAAAAGTGGCGAGATTGACACAATATCAGACAACAATACAGAAGTTGACCAAAGGGTGGTGGTAAAGAGCTGAAAAACCACGTGATTTGGTGAACGTTGGCTGGAAAAGTCCTGTCGTCTGTATGCAAGGCAAACTTCTGGCCAACGCCCTTTGTACAAAAATTCAAGGGAAAGTTTGTACAAAGTCCTATCATGTGTATGGGGCTTAAGGCTGAAGTCCAGCTTTAATATTTTTCTTCCATACAAGCATATGTTTGCCCCTGTACATTCTGCTCATGCTTCTTCTCCCCCTCTTTTTGCAATGGCGATTTTATTTTTAAGTTCCAGATAAAGTAGGGAAGGATTAGAACCTCTGTCAACTTGTATTGCTGTCTGTGTCCCTGCTGGGGAGATTCACCCTCTATATTTGTCCTGGAGACCATTGTCACTAAGATAGAAAGTGAGGGGACACCCCAAAAGTTATTGATTGTCACTAGAGCAAAACGTAAGGGTGAATCCTCCAATGGTGACAATTCTCTAAAATGGGAATTTTTTGCTGTTTGGAGAGATTTCTTCTCATTTCCTGTTGTGTCTCCAGAACAGGTGAGAAGTGTTCCTAGTGAAGCACAGACAGCAAAAAAAGAAAAAACTGATTGAGGTTTTAACCCTTTCCTATAAATAGAAAAAATTGTGTATATCTTGCTGACACGAAAAAGTGTATCCAATAGCAGCCAGCACAACACTGGAATGAGTGTCAATAAAAATATAAAGGTAAAATTATGTGCAGAACTTAGAAATTTGTATTACTACAAATTCAATGTATAATGTGAAATAACCACAACAATAAAAAGAAGAAATAATCAAAAAAATGGTGAAAAGTGTTGATTATCACACACAATCTATGAGTCCATATGTTGTCATATAGAGCAGTGGTTCTCAACCTGGGGTACCCCCTCAGGGGTCAAATGAGGATTTGCCAGGGGTCACTGAATCCTGGGCTGTTCCTGAAGCCTGCACCACTCTCCCAGCCTTTTTTTGCAGCCGCCCAGCAGGGCTGTTCCTGGAGCCCGTGACCGCCCACTCAGCCTCTTCACAGCCGCCCATTCAGTTCATGGCATGGCTGGGGGGCAGAGACTGGAGGTCAGCTGACTGGTGTGGAATGTGAAGTGGGAAGGGGCTGGAGGAGACCCTATCTCCTGATTTTGGCATAGGAGTCACTGCTACGAGACGCCACAGTGCACAGTGAAGCCGGAGACACAGTGAGTAACACTACCTGTGATTATAGTTGCCATTAAAAGTCCCCACTATAGTTCTCAGATCACTTTTCGACCGGACTGGTCCCACAGACCGAGTCTGGTGGACAATCCGACCGTGTGTGGGCTTCATTGGACCTGCAGCGGACTTTTTCGGTCGAAAATCTGACGGACTTTAGATTTGGAACATGCTTCAAATCTTTCAGACGGACTCGAGTCCGGTCGAAAAATCCGCTCGTCTGTATGCTAGTCCGACGGACAAAAACCGACGCTAGGGCAGCTATTGGCTACTGGCTATCAACTTCCTTATTTTAGTCTGGTCGTACGTCATCACATACAAATCCGTTGGACTTTGGTGTGTAGGCAAGCCCGGTCGTTAGAAAGTCCGTCGGAAAGACCGTTGGACCTTTGTTGTCAAAAAGTCTGACCGTGTGTACGCGGCATAAGTTGGCTCATCAGAACCCCCCGAGCATTGGCACTCATCCCAACTCCCCGCCAGCACTGCCACTCATCCCATTCCCCCCAACCAAGGTGTGAGAGAAGGAAAAAAATAGAGAATACATGGAAGGGAGAGGAAAAGAGGGGGAGGAACAAAGAAAAAGGGAGAGAAAGAATAAGAGAAAGAACAAGAAAGACGGCTAGAGAGAGGGATGGGCGAAAAAAAACCCAATAAATTAGTATAGAGAGAGATAAAAGGGAAAGAATGGAGAACAAACAAAAGGAGTCATACATCCTAAAATGTACAGATCGAGGCTTGGTTGTCTACTCCTCATTCGTCTGCCATTTCCTGTTGATAACACCATTGACGCCATCTTTACAAACCCGGAAGTTGCGATTCACATGGCGCAAACAGGTGTTTTAGGTTTTTTATCATATTTTATATATATATATATATATAGGCATATTAGTGGCAGACAGACATATACCCCAGTTGAAGTCCATGCGGACGAAACGCCTCGGGTTCGATATGCCTGTCTAGCCACGATTCATGTAAGCGCTTTTTTATTACCAGTCTGCATCTGGTCCCTGTTTGTTCTTGGAGCCAGTGTATTTTTTATTAGCTTTTATTAAAAGTTTCCTGGAAGCAGATTCACACTATGTGGAAGCATTTTTTCCATTTTTCCGTTTTGAGGGTTATGCCCCTTCTGTGATGACCTGCAGTTGGATCTATTAATCACCATACAATCCTGTATCATGGTGACCTTAAGGCAGTGAGATCCGGATTGGGTGATCGGTGAGTTCTATTGTCATCCTTCCATCAAGTCTGGACGCAGTGCCATATCCATCCTCTCCAGGACAACCATCTCCATTTATTTTCTAAAGTCTGTCTGACTCTCAGCCACCGGCTAGTGAGTCCACCTGTTCCGGTAAGGGTATTTTAACTTGTTCATTTCTACACTAAGAACCCGGGTGTCATACCACTTCAAAGTTCGTCCCAGCCAGGGAGATTGATATGACATATCCTACTGAAGGCTCCTAAAGTTTATTTTATACCAACACCTGATATACGATTCAAAGAACATTCATTTGAACTTTTTCACGTTTGAACATAGTGTACATGTCTATTTTTTAGACTTTTTATGGTTATGATTTTAATATCATTCACATGAGTATATATCACATGGAGATATCTCTTTGGTAGATATTATTAATTTTTTACACAGTCAGTTCTGGTTAATATTATTTTATATATACACATTTCTCTATGGTCTTTGGACTATTATGATTTTATTTTGCACAATTAGAAGTCTGTCTTTGGGTCATAAACATATATGTGTTTTTGATATAGCTTCACTGTGGTTGGTTTACACTTACTCAGTAGAGATATGTTTCAATAAAACTTTATTTTCTGACCTCCAGATGATCATTCTGGTTGGTCTTGCACAATAACGAACATCACGTTTTTTAGCGCCACATTGTTCTATTTTTAAAATGTACCATAAGGGGTTTTAATACTGCAGTGGAAGGGACTCAGGGAGCGCTAAATGTCAGTGGGTTAGGGACGCAAATTACTTGTCTTGCCTTGGGTGCTGACAACCCACACTACGAAAATAATTTTACTGTTAGGGGTCCCCACAACTTGAGATATTTTATTAAGGGGTCACGGCACTAGGAAGGTTGAGAACCACTGATATAGAGGTTAATAAAATGTGAATACAACAGTCCATAGATGAACAGTGAAAAAAAATCAATTGCAGGAAAAGGTATTCCACATGCCGTCAGTGTTGAAATGAAAAGATGAAAAAATGACACTAAAACAACCACCGGTTGTGTGAAGGCTTACTGGAGTGTAGGGACTCAAATGGGCATACGCTCAGTGAGTCAGCAGGGCTTGTGGTGTAAATACCAATGTATAGGACCTTTGCATCTTTATTCCAGATCAGGATAGAAGATGGTAAATGTGTTCTGGGAATGACTCAGAGCAGCAGTCCTCAGGAGCAGCCAGCATATTGAACCAGGTCATTTCCTATATTCAGAATTGTATAACCTCCTCATAAAAAGAAACCCTATTTGTCGGACATCTGCTGTTTTTCATGAATCCATGCTGTCTGTTGCCACTTTCAGCCCAGGCCTATTCTGTTACTCCTCTCCTTTTGTAAATCACTTCCCCATACTTTGGGTGATGAGGTGACTCAGGGGGCCAGCTTGGACCCAGAATAGACTGACAGCGATGCTGTCAGGGTTGGGCTCAGCCCTTCCTTCTCAGAGCTGACCGCTCAGCTGTCGGCTAATTGCCAGCTTTATCTCTCCACAGTTACTAAGCTGTTGATGATATCCTGCTCGTCAGCCCTGCCTACTTAAGCCGTCCAGCCCAGAGGATCTCTGACTTCGCCTTAGTCAACATCACAGAGACGCTCTCCTGCATTCCTGTTAAAAGACTTGCTTGGCTAACATCCATTCTGGCTCCAGATCCTTCTTGCTGTTTTACTACGCTCATCTCTGGCTTCCTGACGCTGGGCTTGTCTGACTATCCGTTCCGGGTTCCTGAACTCTGGCTATGTTTTGACTACGTTTTGTTCTATTTACTTTTATTATTAAACAAATGTGATTTAACTGTACTTCTGTCTCGGTCTGATTTCATGGTTTCTGACAAATGCCGGACTGTGACCTCTTGTGCCCTGTACACACGGTCGGACATTGATTGGACATTCCGACAACAAAATCCATGGATGTTGACTCAAACTTGTCATACACACGGTCACACAAAGTTGTCGGTAAATCCTATCGCTCTGAACGCGGTGACGTAAAACACGTACGTCGGGACTATAAACGGGGCAGTAGCCAATAGCTTTTGTCTCTTAATTTATTCTGAGCATGCGTGGCACTTTGTGCGTCGGATTTGTGTACACACGATCGGAATTTCCGACAACGGATTTTGTTGTCGGAAAATTTTATAGCAAGCTCTCAAACTTTGTGTGTAGGAAATTCCTATGGAAAATGTGTGCTGGAGCCTACACATGGTCGGAATTTCCAACAACAAGGTCCTATCACACATTTTCCGTTGGAAAATCCGACCGTGTGTACAGGGCATTACTGGCGCTATGCTCCCTACAAACAATCAGAACGCGGACGCTCCTAGTGGTCGGGGGTGTCTGAGTGGAAGGGAGGGGGTGCACAATCAGAGCGTCTGATCCTAGATCTATCCTGATCTAGTCCTATACATTGGTATTTACACCACAAGCCCTGCTGACTCACTGAGCGTATGCCCATTTAAGTCCCTACACTCAGGTAAGCCTTCACACAACCGGGGGTGGGTTTATTGTCGTTTTTTTCATCTTTTCATTTCAATACTGACGGCATGTGGAATACCTTTTCCTGCTATTGAGTTTTTTTCACTGTTCATCTATGGACTGTTGTATTCACGTTTTATTAACCTCTATATGACAACATATGGCCTCATAGATTGTGTGTGATTTTTAAAACACTTTTTACCATTTTTTTGATTATTTATTCTTTTTATTGTTGTGGTTATTTCACATTATACATTGAATTTGTAGTAATACAAATTTCTAAGTGCTGCACATAATTTTACTTTTAACCCTTTCCTAATCTAACATAAATAGAAAACAATGTTGGAACAATTTTAAGCCACCCTAAGCTGGGTGGAAAATTGTTGGCCGAACAGTGACAGCATCCTATCGGTTACAGTCACTGTTCGGGTATTCAAACAACTGCAGGAGCTGCAGCTGCTTGTATACCATAGTAGGCAGTGGACACTCCTTCATCCATATAATAATCGATTTTTTTTTGCTCAGCCTGTGGGTCAAATGAGAGAAATCTAGCTGTGAATGGCTAGCTATAGATGCGAGATTTGTAATTACATTATACTCGGGGCTCCTGTTTTTCATCCAGGCACCGCAGTACCATACCGCCCAACAGTCCCGGATTCTGCGGAACTGTCCCAGATGTCATGGCAAATCCCAGAGATCTGAGCATTGCCCCGTAACTCTCCCCTGCCCAGCATATTTTTTTTTTCTTAATCTTTATTTGCGTCATCATGGAATAACAATATGTTTTCACACAAAAACAACATTTAACCATGACATCTCCAAGAAACAAAGAGTTGGGGAAAAAGTACAGAATAACTCCATCAGTAATAAAATTTTACCATCAATAACATCTAAAATAGACGGATGTACAAAGCAGGAAAACATGCTTACATGTATCATTCTGTAATGAATTCCTATTAACTACTCACATCACACTGGAGCAGTTTTCAAGCGCTTTAGCGCTAGAAATACCCTCTGCAAAGCGCCTGAAAACCGCCTCCCATTCATTCCAGTGTGTCTTTTCACACTGGGGCGGTGCGCTTGCGAGACGTTCCGAAAAGTCCTGCAAGCAGCATCTTTGGGGCAGCATCTTTGTGTTTAGTGCTCCCAAAACACCCTGCCCATTGGAATGAATGGGAAGCGCTTTTACCCACTTCAGCCCCGGAAGATTTGGCTGCTGAATGACCAGGCCATTTTTTGAGATTTGGCACTGCGTCGCTTTAACTGACAATTACGCTGTCGTGCGACGCTGCACCCAAACAAAGTTGACGTCCTTCTTTTCCTACAAATAGAGCTTTCTTTTGGTGGTATTTGATCGCCTCTGCGGTTTTTATTTTTTGCTCTATAAACAAAAAAAGAGCGACAATTATGAAAAAAACACAATATTTTGTACTTTTTGCTATAATAAATATCCCCATTTTTTTTTAAAAAAAAGCTAATTTTTTCTCAGTTTAGGCCGATATGTATTCTTCTACATATTTTTGTTAAAAAATATCGCAAAAGGCGTATATTGCATGGTTTGCGCAAAAGTTGTAGCGTCTACAAAATAGGGGATAGATTTATAGCATTTTTATTATTATTTCTTTTTTTACTAGTAATGGCAGCGATCTGCGATTTTTATTGGGACTGCAACATTATGGCGGACACATTGAACACTTTTGACAGATTTTTGTGACCATTGGCATTTATACAGCGATCAGTGCTATAAAAATGCACTGATTACTGTGTAAATGTCACCGGCAGGGAAGAGGTTAACACAAGGGGGGGTTTAGGGGTTAACTGTGTTCCCTAGTGTGTGTTCTAACTGAAGGGGGAGGGGACTGACTAGAGGAAATGACAGATCGTGGTTCCTAGCTATTAGGAACACACGATCTGTCACTCCTCACAGAGCAGAACAGGGATTTGTGTGTTTACATACACACTTCCGTGTTCTGGCTCTCGTACCCGCGATCACTCGTGGCCAGAGGTCAATGCGACCGTCGGCCACAAGCATTGGCACCCCCGCAGTGCAGCGTGCGCGTGCTTGCTATCCTGATCCCACGAGCCGACGTATAGCTATGACGGCTCGCGGGATCGTGCGGACCTGCTGCAGTAAAATGGCTGCGGCTGGTCGGCAAGCGGTTAAAGCGCTTTAAAAGCGGTTTCAAAGCGCTGCAAAACAGGAGTTTTGAACCCTTTTTTTTTTTTTGTTAAAAGCTCCCCGCTATCGGCCGTGTGAAAGCAGCCTTAAATTGACCGGAAATGCTCAATGCAAGATATAACCAACAAATAGGAGAAAAAGTGGTTGAGCGGGACCGGAGTACTAACGGCATCACTATTCTACACAGCAGGTGTCTGGCAGGAGAAATGACAGCCGTAAACATGTACAGAAAGGAAAAATTTGTGACGTGTAATGTTCCCCTTGGGATCCATACCAGACCCGAAGGGCCTGGTATGGATCGGGGTAGATCACACTCTCTTTTTTTTATGAATTTTATATTGCAGCATTTTTTTGTTTACATTTTAGCTCTCGGCAGGGAAGTCCGCTGACAGCTGATGACTCATCGGTTGTTAAGGACGCAGAAGCCAGCTTCCTGGCCCGCTCCTTAACTGCTTGCCGACCAGCTGCTGTCATTATACTTAGGTTGGCATGGCTGTGCAAAACCGCCATAGGTGTACGTCGGCCGCTTTAAGCGATATAGGCGCCGGAGCCAATGCGCATGGCCGGAGGCCGCAATGTCTGCTGGTGACCCGTGATCGCTCCTCAGAGAGTCATAACGGGGATCTATCAATGTAAACAGACAAATCCCCATTCTGTCAGGGAAGTAGAGAGAGATCTGCTGTTCCTAGTGATCAGAAACAGCGATCTCTCTCTACTCCCAGTCAGTCCCCTCCCCCCACATTTGGAAGCACCTCCCTAGAGAACATTTAACCCCTTGATCGCCCCCTAGTGTTAACCCTTTCCCTGCCAGTGACATTTATACAGTAATCAGTGCATTTTTATAGCACTGATCGCTGTATAAATGTCAACGGTCCCAAAAAAGTGTCAAAAGTGTCCGATCTGTCTGTTGCATGTCGCGGTCCCGCTAAAAATTGCTGATCACCGCCATTAAAGTAAAAAAAATAATAATAATAGAAACAACATAAATATATCCCCTATTTTGTAGACCCTATAGCTTTTGCGCAAACCAATTAATATATGCTTATTGCAATTTTTCTTTACCAAAAATATGTAGAAGAATACATATTGGCCTAAACGGATGAAGAAATTTTTTTTTTTTTTTTCTTTTTTGGATATTTATTATAGCAAAAAGTAAAAAATATTGTTTTTTCTTCAAAATTGTCGCCTTTTTTTTAGCGCAAAAAATAAAAACCGCAGAGGTGATCAAATACCACCAAAAGAAAGCTCTATTTATGGGGAAAAAAAGACATACATTTTGTTTGTGTACAACGTCGCATGACCGCGCAGTTGTCAGTTAAAGCAACGCAGTGCCGTATCTTAAAAAATGGCCTGGTCAGGAAGTGGGTAAATCCTTCCGGAGCTGAAGTGGCTATTCTTCACACAGAATTCGAATTGGTCAATCATTTTTTGACCAATCAGAATTCGAATCATTCCGAAAATTTTGAATCGTTCAGAAAACGAATAAAAGAAAAAAATTTTTTTTTTTGAGATTCAGATACATCCAAACCTCAGAATAACCAAAAATTCATCCTTTTACATTAGAAACTGAAACGAATTGCACATGTCAAGCCAGCTGACATCAATTACTCAGCACCAGTCAGCCATTTAATAATTGTACTCTGTCTTTCTAACGTGTAACCATTCAGAAGTTTAGAAATTGTAGCCAATCAGGAGGTTCTAATACTGTCATGTGACAGTGCCAGCTCTTTCTTGATGGTCTGCAGTTTTAGAACTTCTGACTGGAAGTCAGAATGATGGGGTACACATATTAAATGGCTGACTGGTACAGCTGTGTACAACCTGACATACAAGCGAATAGTTGTACATGGGCGTAATCTAGTAAATACAGAGGCTTCTTTGCATTGGTGTTTACCTCTGCATGTGAGTTTGACATGTTGTCTAGGTAAATTGGGGACACCGCACTCCGAGTAACCCAATCTATGCTAAGAGAATAGCAGCATTATGCCATGTACACACGGGCGGACTTTTCGACCGGACTGGTCTGACGGGTCAAATCCGTCAGACAATCCGACCGTGTGTGGGCCTTATCGGACTTGCAAGCTGACTTTTTCAGTCGAAAATCAGACGGACTTTAGATTTGGAACACGTTTCAAATCTTTCCGATGGACTCGAGTCCGGTCGAAAAATCCGCTCGTCAGTATGCTAGTCCGACGGACGAAAACCGATGCTAGGGCAGCTATTGGTTACTGGCTATCAACTTCCTCATTTTAGTCCGGTCGTACGTCATCACGTACGAATCCGTCGGACTTTGGTGTGATCGTGTGTAGGCAAGTCCGTTCGCTCAAAAGTCCGTCAAAAGTACGTCGAAAGACCGTCGGACCTTTGATGCCGAAAAGTCCGCCCATGTGTACACAGCATAAGCCTTGGCTCACAGGCCATGCCCCTGACACATTTTGCCCTCGGGGCTTAGTCACAGAGGACCATGACTATGAAACGCGTGAATACCATGGCCTGGGAGGAGCCAAGGCTGAGGCCGCTCTTCACTCTTACCATAGATCAGGCTTCTCGTAATGCGGCGTCTCCAAACCAAACTGACAAATGTGACTTTTGGATGAGTATTCCAGACGCTGGCACCCGCACTAATTGTGGATTAGCAGAGAAGGGATCTCCAAGCCATTATACATGTTTTTTAACCACAAAACTCTCATGTTCAAAACCTTATGCTTGCATGCATGTCTGAATTTCCAAAAACACTGTCCATTCACTTGTATGGCAGGCTGCATGTGGCATGTGCAGCTCCCCGGGCATGAGAATGCACTGGGAAATTACTACATGCATGGGTAGTATCAACTTCTTAACTGCAAGGGTCCAGGCTGAATTTTGGAAAAAGGATTATTCATCAGCAAAAGAAACCAAGCTCATCAGCATTTGTATAGGCTGCAGAAACAAGTAAAATGTAAACTGTTTTCTGAAAATGCAGTTATACTTTAAATGCCCTTAGGGAATTAATAGGTTTACTTTACAGCCCGACTCTGGAAAGCGGAACCCTTGTGAAACATCCTCTCTTTGCTTCTCCGACAGTCACAGGCTCTCCAATATCATCAGCAGCTCTGCATTGTACTTAAGGATGTTGAGTACCCACCCACCCCCCCCCCCGTATCCTGGGGCATTGAAGAGCAAGGGAAAGCACTAGCTTCCAGAGGAACTATAACTATAGGAACTGTTATGTTCCCCCTAGACAAAAGGAGCATTTAACCCTTGTAGAACAGAGGGGCCGTGTCGCTGCAGAGGTCATTTTTAAATTAAACTGGAGTTCAGGTTTAAAGGCCAAATTGATGTTTTCCAGAAAAAAGCCTACACAGTCAAGGGACCCCAGTAGATATTAGAAATTGTGCAGCTTTGTAATATTTTCATTATTTTTTTTGCCATACCGGTAGGCCATTTTGGCCTCCTGGAACTGTGGCTGAAAAACTTACAGTTAACAATGTCCACATTTTGCCATGTTGCCATTCTGCCATGTTGCATTAGCGGAGTGAAAACCAACAGTTTCAGGTCCTAGCAACAAAACAGGATGTGGGACTAGGAATAGCCTTCATTCAGGCTGCGTTCCCCACATCCAATTCGCAATAGCAGGAGAGTTTGACCGGCTCTCTATGGAGCCGGTTCACTTATCTCCGCTGCGGCTCCGGTGCAAATTTGCACAGGAGCTCTGTGCGTCTTTTGGTCCATTTCAGGTCCGAAGTCAGCCAAAATTCGGGCTGAAATCAGACCTGAAACGGTGAACCGGGACGCACTGGACCCCTGCTGGGAGCCGCATGCGGCGATGCTGTGAACCTAGCCTCACACTTCCAGGAGGGCCCGAATGGCCAATGGGTATGACAACTCAGTCATACTCGGCTCAGTGATTCACGGAACAGAGCTCTGTGATTGTAAACAAGGCAGAGCTCTGTTCACTGATAAGGGAAAAAAAAAAACAACTAGATCCTTAGTAAATGCGCACATATTATACACATTACACATAGTTAGGTACACATTTAACCCTTTGATTGCCCTAGATGGTAACCCTTTCCTACCCAGTGTCATTAGTACAGTGACAGTGACCGTGCATATTATCTGGAACTTATCATTGTATTAATATCACTGGTGATGTCAGTGGCAATTAGTGAGTCCCCCCCACCCCCAGTTCCAGTTAGTGTCCTATTGTCCGCTGCACTATCGCAGTGCTGTTATAAGTCACTGATCACCGCCATTAGTAGTATAAAAAAATAATAATAGTAAAAATTCCAGTGTATATCCCATAGTTTGTAGACGCTATAACTGTCACACATACCAATCAATATACGCTTATTGGGATTTTTTTTTTACCAAAGACAGGTAGCAGAATAAATTTTGGTGAAAATTTATGAAGAAATTAGATTAAAAAAAAATTATTAGATATCTTTTATAGCAGAAAGTAAAAAATATAGAATTTTTTTTTCAATATTATACAGTCTTTTTTCGTTTATGCCGCAAAAAATAATCCCAGTGGTGATCAAATACCACCAAAAGGAATCTCTATTTGTGTGAAAAAATGATATACATTTTGTTTGGGTACAGCGTTGCATGACCCCTCAATTCCCAATTAAAGCGGAGCTCCGCCCAAAAGGGGAAGCTCCGCTTGTTTGCTTCCTCCCCCCTCTGCTGTCACGTTTGGCACCTTTTGGGGGGGAGGGGAGAGCCGGTACCTGTTTTTTTCAGGTACCCGTTCCCACTTCTGGGTGACTTTGCCGCAGAAAGGTCCCCCGGAAGTTCACTCCCCCCTCCTTCCCCCATCGCCGAGCCATTCAAAAAGCGATGCACGCTGTGAAGCTGCAAGTCCTCAATGCTGGTTTCCCTTATAAGAAATGGTGGCAGCAGCACCCGAGAGCCAATTGAAAAATCGGCTGGGGGATCCCTGGACGGGTTAAGTGTCCTAATATTAAAAGTCAGCAGCTCCAGTATTTGTAGCTGTTGACTTTAAATTTTTTGGTGGAGGGGGAGGGGGCAAAGCTCCGCTTTAAAATAGCGCAGTGCCAAATAGCAAATAATGGCCTGGTCATAAAGGGGGTAAAATCTTCCTGAGGGCAACTGGTTAATGCTCACCCCCTTTCTCAGTAGCATATACTAGTCTCATCGTTCAGTCTCTGGGAAGATATAGAAAAAGCCTTATACTTCCAGGCATTGAGAAGCATGTGATTTCAGGTGACAATGATGCTGTCACAGTTACAGAAATAATAATGGAGGTATTGTTATGTAAATAAACAGCACTTAGCAGTTTCCTTATCAATCAATAGATGTGGTGGCTGCATTAGTTTTCTTTTTTTTTTAGGCTTTTTTCCCTCTGTTTTCACCTGGTGATCTGGCCAGTTACACACTTCCTGTATTAGAGTGCACCTACTGGATGAAGGTGCACAGGGGGCACCTTTGGACAGCAGCTCCCCTGCTACTATACCACCTCTGCAATACCCACCTACCCCCTCCCCTTTTTCCCCATTAATTAAATTAATGACCACGCAAGACATAAGTGGAGTTAAAATGGCCGAACACAGCCTATTTATTAAACATATACTTTCTATAAACATAACCTAACCATAACTGACTTATCCAGCTATCAAGATTGGAGGTCCCTGACGGTGCCATCTTGCCAAAATTATTTAGTGTCTGAGGCACCAGATAGCATGGCTGCGACCCCAGCCGCAAATGTCGGCTTGGAGCCTAAACCAGCTGACCTCAGACACCCACCGGTCTTAACACTGATATGCGTCGTACTGTACACACTCGAGGATTCCATACCTCAGATGTATCCCCACCGTTTTTCCAGTAACCCTGCATAGACCTCCGTCAAGGACCCCAACTGCCAAACAGAGTAATAAAACAATACCACATTCAATACTAATACTAAGAAGGGTGGGTGGGAGGGATCCCCTTCTGATGATTGTCCCAAAGCAAGTGTCCCGGGACCTTCCCCTCCAGGCAACTGGCTACTGGCCCCACCCTACTCTAAGCCAATAAGGTAACTGCCAATACTAATATGTTACTTAATTATGTTAACCCCTTAATGACCGGTTCCCCTTCTTACCCAGTCATGTATGCACTACGCCTATTCCGTTCCTCCTCTACTCCGTGCATGTCTTTCACACCTCAGCGTTTTGGAGCTTGAAGCTCCAAAACGTTGGAGGAGAAGAAAATCAATTATTCTCTATGGAGATGGTTCGCATCTCCACTCCAAGTCTGCTGAAGCTAAACACCTGAAGCTCAAAAAAGTTCTGGAGCTTTTTTTGTAGCTCAAATTGGGCACGTTTTTATTCCCATATAAATGGATGGAGACACCACATTTGCATTTTTGCACACTTTTCTGCTCAAATGAAAAAATGTGAAAAAAAAAAAATAACATATGAAGACAATAATTAAAATATTAACCCCTAACCCCTAATGCTAACCCTAACCCCAACACTTAATCCTAGCCTTAACCTAACCTTAACTCTAACCCTTTACCTTTAAAAAAAATAATAGTAAGTGAATAATAACAATAAAAAAAAAGAAATAAAAGCTCCTAGAAAAGCTAAAAAAGCTGAGAAATCTAGCAACAGATGATGCAGCAGATGATAGTTTTCTCTATTGGCTAATAAAACAAAAGGCAGAAATGTGCATAAAAGTGTGCCAAAAACACGCAAAAAACCCTGGAAAAACACTCAAAGATGGTACACTCAGGTGTGAATGCAGCCTAAAGGTTTTACATAAATAAATGAAAGGTGATCTTTGCACGCACCCCTGCTAGGGTTAAATGGTTTGTCTCATCTCTGTAATCGATACATTCTGCTGGAAAGCGTATTTTTAAAAAAAAAAATCAGACTTACTGCTGGCTCACCAGATGAAAATAAAATAAAGAAAAAAAGAAATGAATGCACCCATCACATCTAAGAAATCCTAAGCTACGTTATAATTAAGGTGTGCTTTTGGGTTTGATAGCACTTGATATAATATAACCAATTCTAAATTTAATGTACGGGGTCCGTGAATTAAAGGACGTGTTTACATTTGTCTGGATTTCTCCTATGAACTTCACACTTCTAAAATTCATTAATTCTAAATATGACAAAAGAAAAGCATGAACTTCTTTCTTGCAGCATTATGGCTTCTCGAAAAGTCACAGTTCCACAGGTAAAAGCTAATTTCCTTTTCAGGTTATTTGATTATTTCAGTGGATTGTTGCTGGCTGGAACACAAAGCTCTGAAGCCATCAAAATACTCTTCACGAGTTAGATGAAGAGTCGTACAAGACTTGAGCACCATTGAAAAGACACAATGAATTAAGTTTTGCTGCAGAAACTAGCATTCCTCCTTCATTCTTTCAGATAACTCTTAATACAATTGTCTATGCGGCGTGGGTTGTCTAGCGCAGGTTATAACCATCAAGTAAGTTATGTACTGTATTATATATTTATATTCAAGTTTTAAAGTCAACCTGTCCGACTCCTGTTCCTGAAGGACAAAGCAAAAGGTTCACTTTAATGGCAGCTCCACCAACAGCACATACCACCAACAGCACATACTCTCCCCTGTCTCTCTGGTGCTTGACAACTGGATGCTTAAACACTAGCTGTCCCATGGGGGCAGAAAAATAGTCTTTGGGCTTGTGTAAGCTCTGAGAACATGGTAACTGCAGTGTCAGGAGAGCTAAATTTTTTGCCCTGCATAGACAAAAATGTGTTAATTTTAATGCTATGCTCTCTGGTCTGCCCCAACAGACGCACAACTCCTTCCCTTATACCCCTCTAAGTAATCACTGCCATGAAAAAAATATTACTCAAATGCCCCTTTTACTCACCTAAATCGATGGTCACATCAAGAGGTGGGGTCTCTCCTATTGGCCTTTCAAAGTGCCGAAGAGGATGACCTCGGCAAAAGGGGACTGGGGGCTGGCCAGTGCAAGCACATCTGCAGCACTGGATGACCATTCCACAGTGCCAGCAAGGGACATGAATGGTGAGTACATCACTGCTTCAAAAGGCAGGTTAGAAAAAGGCCTGACTGAGTAAGATTAAGGTGGGAGATGGATTCATTCTTGACTGGAGGTGGGCTTTAAAGTAAGCTTTATGAACAGGGTTCTGTCTACGGTTCCTCCATAACTTGTTAGGGATTCCTTAAGAGGAGAGGGCAGCAGAGCAGATTTTTCTATTGACCACAAATGGATAGGGGCATTTGTCCATGGGCTGTCAGATGTTAGAACTTGTCATAGAAGGTGTGACAGTGCGAGGCCCTGCCACATGAGAGTTTAGTAAGTTTGTATAGACATGACATTCTAAGATCCAGTTTGAGAAGGTGCAGTAGATGGTTTGTGAGCAGAGAAAACTGTGTCTAAAAGTATAACTAAAGGCAAAACTTTTTTCTTAGTTTTGTTTAGAGGGGAGAGGGATTAGAACACCTGTCAGGTTTTTATTGTTGTCTGTGTCCACATTAGGGAGATTAACCCTCTCTATTTGTCCTGTTTACCATTATCATTGAAAATGAAAGTAAAAGAAAATCCCACATTTTGGGTTGTCCCCAGAAAAGTAATAGAGGGAGAATTTTCCAATGAGGACGCTAGTTCTGATGACCTGGAGGTCCCCAAGAGAGTCCATTAAGTTACGGGGAATTCCTCTCACTTCCTGCTTTGGCCATGGTATGGGAAGTGATGGTATATCTCCCCAATGGAATAAAGAGGTCAAAATAAATCGAACCCTCCCTTACTCTATCCAAAATGAAAGAAAAGTTTTGCCCGTAGTTCTACTTTAAGTTTTCTTTGTATTTGGTAGTTCTGGATCCGTACCTGGAGCTTGAAGGTTTCACAGCGTCTTGTCTTAGGTGGGATGGAACCCTCAGTCCTGTGTCCAGACTTTGCTAGTTGCCTGCAGTCTGTGTGAGTGCACAGGATCATTATAAGCCAGATCTGAGCATGGCTCAAGGCAGTATGGGGAAATTTCTTGTGCATAGAACAAGATAAATCATGACAACTACACGGGTCTGAGGAGACTGAGAAAGCTGATGAGACTAGCGAATCCACAGAGGGGCTGTGTTCCTGAGAGGTGGGAGATCCCAGGGTGCTGGGAGAAACCATCCAGAAGCCAGTCCCGTGCAGTGAGCCACTGTAAGCATAGGCTAGGTGAGCCATAGGAGCCTGTGGTCTGGGAGACCAGAGTGAGCAGTGGTGCAACTGAGAGGAGAGCCAGATGTCTCTGCATTTTCATTATTTGTATTTGCTGGAGAAGAACCCCTGCGTGGGAAATCCACATATGTAAACTTTACTTTAACTTAATTTAATAAAAGTGTGCTGCAATGCCCTTAAATGGTTCTATCTGACATGGACTTCACTAAACAAAGAATTTACAGTTGAGCTAAACATCCCCCATGTCACAAAGGGTATGTGTATTTTCCAATGCATGCTTAAAGGCATATGAAAATGCCCCAGCCCCTACTATACTGCGCTCTATTTTTTCTTTTTAGTTCATGCATTGGCACAGGGACACCTCCCCCCCTTCTGTATCCAGTTTACCATGGTATTTGGGTGACAATAGCTTGCCTAGAAGCCCTCAAAATTCACACCTCACTTTGTCTTTAGTGCAATTCATATTCACATTAAGAGTTTACGTTTGGCAAATGTTTTGATGAGTTTTGGGGCAAAGAGAATATTGGCCATTTAGCTAATCACTACTGACCATCAATGTAAGGGGATGCTTTCCCACTGACTACAAATGTAAGGGGGGCCCTTTTTCTTTAACCACTGGTGTAAAGGGACCCTATTTCCCCCAATTGTCATTCTCTGTGTTTCTTTTCTGCCCATTATTATAATTTTTTTCATTTCCATTACTTTTATTTTTGTATAAAGCAGAGAAGTGCTGTAAAATGATTTGTCTGTGAGTCAAATACTCTAGGTACTCCTCATTTTTTATTCTTTTCTTTAAAACCATCTACGAATTACTGATCATACTAATGAACCATGTGCTGCAGATACATAAATTTTTAGCAGGAATTCCCTATAACCTAAAAAATTATTTTGAGGTTTCCTCTGAGTAAGAAAGGTTGAGTGAGACTATTTTAAATAATTTATTTGAATCTAAAATGGCCACTAAACCAAATTATAGTCTTGGGAAAGAACTATGATGGGTATATTCAAGAATAAAACATGCTTTTATGGTGTCCCTTAGTCTCTAAATCTGGCCATGCATGCAGAAATTTGAAAGGCACAGCTTGTCTTCAACAGCTAGCGAGCAGTTTTTAGCCCAACTTAATCTATCAAAGAAGGAGGCACTTCTCTTGAGAAAATGCTGTTGTAGCACAAAACACTTAAGAGTTGTATTTCTGTTGCCATTTTCAAATAAGGACGTTTGCTTAAGATTGGAGTGTGGTAATCCTTTCTTTGAATTTATTATTCTTCAACTTGGTTGGAGGCGAGTTATTCTGTCCTTACTATGCTTTACACCCCTGACATTGGTTTCCCCCATACTCCTAACAGTGGCCAGGTAGGCCTTGACTCTTGTAAAGCAACGTATGTGTAGCCACATACATGGCTATGATGAACACGTTATGGCAGCCTGCAATGGCTGTTTACACTATTACTGATATGCTGATTCATCTCAATGTCTGCCTCCTGCCAGCAGGGGGAGCCGGTAAGTCAAAGAATTCAATAGACTTCAATGCTGGCCAGAGTGGAGTGTGGGAAATGAGATTCCGGTGGGCGGGGTGAAAACACATCAGAAGGTGTGGCTGGAGCAGTGCTGGCTGAGGTCACATGTCTTCCTTAGCATTGGGCTGGTTTAAGCAGCGTTTTTGCCATATCGTTCATCACAGTCCAGTGTGCACCCTCACTCCTGCAAAATGGCAGCCTAAGCAGGATCCGGAGTGCTGAGTGCAGATGTGCTGACAGACAGAGTCACCTGGGTGCAGAGCAGAGAGTTGAATAAACGCTGTGTGTAGCCAGATGGCGAGCTGCATTATCGCTGGGATTGGTGACCTGCTGATGTGGGGATTTACAATCTGCTGCCAGAAAGACTGAACTCTTTGGAAACTGACCATACAGCCATCTAGTAGCCATATTGCTGCCTGTAGTCTTGACTGGGTCTATTCTCATGTGCACCAACAGGACAACTGGCCCCAAAGCTAGCCGGCTGAAGAGTTAGCACTAAATAATGTCCTTTACAACTTCTACACAGAGACCTTCACTTATTGCTTCTAGCCAGTCACCTAGAGTGCACTCAAGACTAGTTATAGTATTATTATTCACATTGCAGTTGATGCTTATTTGCACTGTGTATTGCTGAATTTGCTGATTTATGAGTTAAGCCCAGTCTAGTGGTACAGAACTCTATTCTAAGTTACCTTGGCCTAGTGATTATTTTTTCTAGTGGACTGTGTCTGAGCCTACCTTCTGTGTGTTCATTTATGCTTAAATCACCATTTATTCTAACTCGTACCAATATATTGAGTAAATTTACCACAAAATGGTCTTGTGCCTATTTCCTGGTATAATTCCCAGCAGAGTTAATGGTATCTGTATTCATGTTCTTATAAGTTTTTGCAGTAACTTCCATTCAACCAGGGGTGTCAGAGGGGCTGAGGTTGTTTTTGGGCTCGAGACACAGAACAGAGAACCCAGATTAGCAAGTGGCTCCTGCTGGTGTAGCGATATAAGTGTAACAGCTATCTCTAATGCTGTCTTCAAAATAGGATGTTTGCTGAAGTCTGAGTGAAGGAAGGAGTCTATTGTATAATGAGTTGTGTGACTAAAGTTATGTTTTGTGTTGTGTGGAGCAATCCATACCACTATTACATTATACTATGTTTCCAGTAGACATAGGGGGTTTATTTATAAGGGTTGATACAGAAATTTACACATTTTCCCAGAAGCCACGCATTTCTGAGAAGGTGTATAACATCCTGTGTGGAGCAATCCATACCATGATTACAGGAAGCCACGTAAGGGATTTATTTATATCATGTCTTTAATTCATTTTCATTGTAATATTGATCTAGTTTGGAAATCTGTGTAATTTCTCTACCTCTGTTTGATTTATAAAGCCCATCTTTGAAATTTTATGTTATGTTTTGGGGTTTTAATTGTTGTTCATGTATTCTAAAAAGGTATTACATTGATAGTTATGTTAGATTTTTATTTCCTCCAGTTTAAACTTGGAGCTAGGTATTATCTTTAAGAAGGATATTTTTAATTGATCAATTGAATATTGGCATAATAGGTTGTTAAAGTGTTAAATATAAAATCAAAGTGTATGTATAGATCGATTTTTTTTTCTTTTTTAGGATAAAGTTGAAGAAAGGGATAGGTATTGATGGATCCCTGAAACTTTTCTTAGGTATGTTTCACATGGCTGTTCGATCAAGTCCGCCTGTCAGTTTTTTTTACGCAGACCTGATCGGACCATCCATAGCTCTCTATGGAGCGGCAGATGTCATCAGACGTGTTTTTTTTTTTGCCATCTGTGTCCCTTCACTTCCTGTTCCATAGCAAAAACATGAAGTGAGAGAATTCCTTTATGTCATCGTAACAAGTCTCCCTATTGGAAGATTTCTCTTCTATTAGTGTTTTGATGCCAACCCAAAATTTGGGATTTTCTTTTACTTTCGCTTTTGATGATAAATATGGCAAACATGACAACTAGAGAGGGTGAATCTCCCTAACAGGGGCACAGACAGCATTAAAAACCTGTGAGGTGTTCTAATCCGTCCCCACTTTATCCAAAACTAAAAAAAAAAAGTTTTGCCTTTAGTTACACTTTAACTCTACCCAATGGTATGTAGCGGTGCCCTCATAGGGTCACTACATGTTCTAGCATCCACACATTTCACCCTGCTGGTCAGACATCCATTTTGGCACACTTTCCCATCCAATGAACAGTCACTTACTTGTTTTTGTTGTTGTTATTATTGGATTAAACTTGGATGGGGAAAAGGGACATGGGATGCCCAGATAATGAATCTTTAGCAATGGGAATAAATGAAGTTTGAATCCAAATCTGACAGTCTCTTCCTCTGCACATCTCCTCCAGCACACTACTTGAGATCAACTGCGTCACTTCACTGTCCAAATCTAGATTAGCACATGGCTAGGCCTCACTCTGAATAAGTCCTAATGTTTTCCTGATAGCCCATTAAAGGCAGGGGTTTTTAGTCCCTTATGTAGTAGCAACCATTATGGTGAGAAGAATAAATGTGCCAACTGATACTTAGTGAACTACTGCTCCCAGCACATCCGATGCAAATCCTGCCAATTCTCCTGGCTGCAGTGACTTGACTCCACAACAACCCCACAGTCTCTCCCTCTGGCTCCACATCCAACTCCTGGCATGTCTATTCCAGAGCTCTCCACTGTGCTTTTCACTCACTGACCCCGGCATGGATCCCTCCTGAATGACTTGCCTGGACGTGCTCCCAACTGTCCTCCTTTCCAACCCCTGTTCCAGGACACCTCTCGATGACCATGTAATGAGAGGCTCCCTTGCAGCTCCTGAGCTCCTGGTCTGAGGTACACCCCCCCAGAAAAGGGATTCCCTCAGACCACGACAGTCTAACACTCCATCATTCAGTTCATCCACCCGACAACTAACTTACACAGCAGGCTGACCATGGGTATATATAGGAGGCCCACCCCCTGCCAATCCTAGTTGGGGATTGGTCTGGGCTCCCACATATACCCCATGTCACTCCAGCTCTCTGCCCTGCCCCTTTTCCAGAACCTACTCCCAGAAAACAGAGGGGGCGCCCAAGAGCTGAGGCACATGTCAGTCACCTGCTTCTACACTAAACCACTCCCCTGTCACCAGATCAAAGCAAACAGGCCTAGCTCGCAGCATAGGCCTGCCTAAATTTACCTGCACTGACAGTAAAAAAAAAAAAACCCACTACTCTAGCACCTACCTAAAGGTAGGGGGTGCTACACTTATAAGGGTGGTATTGATTAAAACAAAGGAAGGGGAGAAGTGGGACTTTAAATGAAGCACACAGCAGTAAAGGAGTAAGTCAAGTGACTAAAAACCATTGTTCATTTATTTGGTATAATCCATGGTAAGTTAAAAAACATTTTGGGCATAAAACCTCTAAAAATGCTAAGGGCATAGAGCCTCTACATAATAAACCATGGATTAATTGTACACAGTTTACAATGTACAATTAATCCATGTTTTTTTTTATGTAGAGGCTCTATGCCCTGAGCATTTTAGAGGTTTTATGCCCAAAATGTTTTTTTAACTTACCATGCATTATACCAAATAAATGAACAATGATTTTTTGTCAATTGACTTACTCCTTTACTGCTGTGTGCTTCATTTAAAGTTCCACTTCTCTCCTTCCTTTGTTTTAAACTATTGATAGGGATGGAGGCGAGCATCCCTTTGGTGCTTGCCTCATTCAAAGTCCCAAAACTTACTTTTCCTATTTTATAAGGGTGGTATTGATGTGCAGTGTGTGGATATTAGGCAGGCAACTTCTACAGACTGAAGGGCTTCAAAGGCCTTCTGTGGGGATGCCACTGAAGATGATATTTATAAATGAAAGTCTCTCACCCTGATGTTAAAGTTCCAAATACAGACTTATTCTATCAAAGGTCAGGTGAGAACTGTGCACAAACTTAGCACGTTTCAGGAGCCAAAGATTGCCCCCTTCATCAGAACTATCAGGATAGTTATGTGGACTTAATGACCAACTTTGTGGTATTTTGTGATCTTAAAAGTGGCACATACTCTTTAGCAGCTGTTATTGTAGTTCATCTTGTCCTGTCTGTGCCCATTGTGGCAATTCTTCTTCACTTCCTGTTCCAGGGATGCAACAGGAAGTGAGCAGAAATCTCTACTAAGTGAGATAAATCCCCCTCTTAGACAGTTATCACTTGAACAAGTATACCATTTGAAATATTTTCCTTCAGCCCTTGTTATGGTAACACTGTAAAATGTTGGATCTCTCACCATTTTCTGACTTGATGGCAATGTTCACCAGGACATTGGGATAAACAGAGAGGGAGAATCTCCCCAAAAGATCTACAGAAAGCAATGCAAACTTGATGCAAACGGGTTTAAATCTTTCACAACTTTATCCAAAATAGCCAAAGAAAGTTTTGACTATACATACTGTACACTTTACATTGGAAATTACACCTGCTGTAAGAGAAATATAGAGACAATCATTGCTGACCCTCTTTTTAAAATGCTAATGGCTTGGGTGTCATGCTGATCTGGGACAGTAATTTAATGCTTTGAATCACTGACCTGGACCAATGAGTCAGAAAAGGGCTTCTGTCATCTGATATTCCAAATCTGCCTAATATTTCTAGACAAGTGGCCCAAAATATTGAGGCCATGGGGTCAACATGATGGCCAGGCCACTCACAGATTTTTAAAACTATTCTGATTTCCTGTGCCTCTTTCCCTGCCAGCCCCTCTGCTTCTTTTCATTGTAGGAAACCCCACAATACACCAATGAGGTTAAGGCGAATATGTGCACAGTCAAAGGAAACCGTTATTGTGCAAAATGTAAACCTGACCAGCCTCAGATCTGGTGGTGGTTGGGTGGTAGAGCTCCTGATGATGCAAGCATAACTTCACATCAGTATGTCGTGCATTAGGTGGTCTTGGCCCCTTGTCTCATGGGCCTCAGGTACTCGTTAGATTATGGAGTCCTGACCTGCAAGCACAGTAATCTGCAAGGCCTTGCACTAGAGTGAGCGCTGGGCACTAGGAGACGTGCACAGATCAGGGAATGGAAGGAACATGGTCTAGAACCCACCAGTGTACACAAGGAGAACAGCTCTCGGAAACTGCAATGAGCATCTGGAACGGATCAGATTCTTCTTTTCATTTGAGTTGTCCCAGTTTACTATAAGGTCACAACTACATAGTACAACCACAAGTGACAGCTGGGAGCTGCTTACTCCTAAATGAGCAAAGTGATGCTGTTTCTTTGAAGGACATCAACAGGCCATATGGGACATTGCAAGTTAGGTACTCACTGCACATACTGTAGAAGCCCAGCATGTGACATCCTCCTCGTAATCTTCCTTGCTATACCAGTAAGCTGATTAACTCTGTTCTGCACTGCACAATAAGGTAAAGGAGCGATTTTCACATAGAAGCTGAGCTCATTCACTTGCGAGAAGAGAAGAAATATTCAGTAAACTGGAAAAGGAGTAGACAGCCATTGTCCCGTAGCTTCTGCTTTCAGCATTCTTCACATTTTTCTGCTTTTCATTAACAGACGTGTGCGTAATTGGGTTTTACAGTGCATTAACGTCTTAATACCATTCTTATTTCTGCAGTAGTAAATTGACCTCACTGTAATTGTTTTGTTAACACCCAATGACACAGGAATGGTGCTCTCTACGGATATTTTCCTCTGAGATAGTCAGTGAACTTGGAGGCCTGAGATTACAGTGCTTCCTGTGTGGCCTGGGGTGAGGTTACACCACACAGCAGAAGAGAGAATGAATAGGATATTTCACTAGTAATATGGACAGCACAATATACCACAAAATAATACATTGCAGAACTATGAGGTCATTTGTCTTGGCTACTCATCTTATACAGATCATATATATTATGATATCATCTTCAGTATATTTTCCCTTAACTAACATGTTAGGGTTTTTTTTTTTTACACTAAATGCAATAAATATTCAGCGTTGCCATTATATTGCGGTTTTCTGATGCCTATTTGTGCTGTGGATGTGTAAGGGCACTATTTCCTGAGTTGATACAAACTTGAGGAACAAAGTTGTTTTCATAGAACAGAACAGGCAAACGATCCCCCATCCAAATTCACAGCCACTTGGGCCAATTGGTTTCACTATCGCATCACTGATCAATACAAAAGCCTGGTCAACCCCCAGGTCTAACCAGCAAATGGGCGAGCAATTTGTTTGCCCCATACACAACATTCATCTAAAAAGGAAGGAAGATCTGAACAACCCCCGCTCTCCCCACTGGAGAGATCTCGCCACAGACTACACATCTTCCCTCCACTCCTCATCCTCTCCCTCCTGTTACATTGATATCTATTAACCTAAAGTGTCACCTACCCCGGTCATCCCTTCCAGATTTAACCCTAGTTAGGAGTGTTTCATCGGCCATTGTATAAAACGTCCTATTTGCATTTTTTTTCCCTCAACCAACCCTTCTAACCCAACCAAATACATTTTATGCTTATTTCAGAACGCCCTTTTCTCTTCCCCATGGATTCCCCCCCCTTTTTTTTTTCTTCTGTCTTTCAAATACCCTCTTTATTACTTACTGGTTTTGGTTTAACCCAATTATCTAAAGTTCATTATCATTTGATTGATACCTGCAGCCTTCCTTGATGTTGGACACTAATAGCCCCTAGGCAGGCTAACTGTTGTACATGTTACATTTATACAACTGTTTGTCGCAGCACATTGATTGTATAACAATATGCTTGACATATTTTGCTTTTTGTACTGTATGTTTGAAAATTCTATTCTCAATAAATCTTGTTTGGAAAAAAAAAAACAGAATAGGGCTTTAGTTTCTGTATTATAAACAATTGCCACAATTTTTAATGTAATACTATTTTCTCCTTTTGATCTTTTGCTGCATATTAGCACTGCTGATCTCCTGCAGCCTTGTTACAGCCTCTTCATGCCTCTTCAAGCCTCTAAAAGCACACACTCTAGCAACTGATGAACATCATTTCTCAGATATGGTTTCAACAGTGGACAACGCCTGTGCAATGTGCATTGGCGTAGGCACTCATTGGAGTTGAAATCTGCAAGGTCATTTGCTCCAGAGCTTAGTAAATGAGATGAAGCTTTGCTTTGCAAAGAATACCCAATCACATGCATGGTAAATAAAGAAAATACATTTTTGCTTGCTCCTGATTAAAAGATGGAAGTCAGCAGAGCTTCCCTCATTTACAAAGCTCAGGGGGCAAGTTCCCTTGCTGTATGCAACTGCACTTGCAAAGTACATAGTGTATTTGCCTTTAGTAAATCAACTCCATTGCCTGCATTGGGAGAGCAAGTAGTAGGGTGACAATGCAGAAGCACAACTGGGAGACAGGAATAGTGTGGTGATACAGAAATTAGCTGTGCTAATCTTCATAACAGGATCACCAGCAACTATTTTAATAAAAGCAGCAAATTTTAAAAGATTGAAAATTTGTTTTAAACATAAATTAAATTATTGTGTTAAACTCTTTATGAGATTGTAGTGATAAAGTTTAGCTAAAAAAAAAAAAAAAAAATCGTTGCACCTTTAGTCACATCACTTATCAGTAATGAAGGATGTCCCACATTATGCAGGCAGTTAAAACCTGGAGGAATCTTGACTTCAGGGATGTCCTGTCCTCTTGCTGTCTCTGAACTTCCGGTGCTCCAGTAGTTATCAGCTTCAGGTCTTCAAGCAGAGTAGCAGTACAGATGGTCCAGTGACCGGGCATATCCCCTCCTACCTCCTCCTCCATTGAGAAAAGCTATTTATGCAATCTCAGAACACCCAATAAGAGGATAGTATGCGACTGGTCTAAACTACGTGGTATGTTCACCAATACCAGGAGCCTGGCGGACAAGATGTGTGAACTAAAGATACTGTTGTACAAGGAGGATTTGGATTTTGTGGGAATTTCAGAGACTTGGTTCAACAGCTCTCATGATTGGCTGCCAACCCTTCAAGGGTATACCCTTTATCGCAGGGATAGAGAGGGTAAAAAAGGGGGAGAGGTATACCTGTATATAAAGAATAATGTACAAGTGAAAGTGAGAGATTAAATCACTAAGTGAGCTAGGGAGGAGGTGGAATCCTTATGGGTAGAGCTCCAAAGGGATAAAGGTAGGAGGAAAATAATACTGGGAGTATGCTATAGGCCCCCTAACCTGAGGGAAGAGGGGGAGGTGGACCTTCTATTACAATTTGGATTAGCAGCAAGGATGGGAGGTTTTATCATAATGGGTGATTTTAATTATCCAGACATAGACTGGGCGGAGGGAACCACGCATTAGTCTGATGCCACGATCGGAAATTCCCCCAGCAAAAGTCTGATCTGAGCTTTTGGTTGGAAATTACGACTGTGTGTATGCTCCATATAGCACCAACAGTTTATGCAGCGCTTTACAATGTAGAGGGGGGACAGCACAATTACAGTACAGTTCAATACAGAAGGGACAGAAGGGTCCTGCTCGCAGAGCTTACATTCTAAATTGAGGGAGTGGTGGTACAAAAGGTAATAGACATGCGGAATGATTTGATGGGGGTGGCTCAGGACAGTTGTTAGGTGGGTGTTGGATAGGTTTCCTTGAATAAGTTTTCAGGGATTTCCTAAAGGTGGACAGGTTAGGGGATGATCGGACATACCGGGGCAGGGAGTTCCAGAGGATGGCAGAGACTCTGGAGAAGTCCTGAAGGCGAGCATAAGAGGAGGTAACAAGGGGGCTAGAGATCTGGAGGTCCTGGGAGGAGCGAAGGGGACGATTTGGGTGATATTTGCAGATGAGGATGGTGATGTAGCTGGGGGCGATGTTGTGGATGGCCTTGTATGTTGTGGTTAGCATTTTTAATAAATCACACAAAAGGGCAACATAAGGGAAATACAAAGACACTGAATTTTAAACTACGATTCTTGCTAGAAGATATACATTGGGATAAAATCTTAGGAACAAAGAACACGGAGGAGAGATGGGTTTGCTTTAAGAGCATATTAAAGAAGGGCATTATCCAGTGCATCCCATTGGGTAATAAATTTAACAGAGTGAACAAAAGTCCTGGATGGCTTAACGCCAATGTAAAAATGCATATAAAAGCAAAAGAGAAGGCTTTCATAAAATACAAGATTGAGGGATCATCGTCAGCATTTAAACTTTATAAGGAATGCAGCAAGAAATGTAAGGGTGCAAATAGGTCGGCTAAGATAGAACACGAAAGACACATATGGGAGGAGAACAAAAAAAATCCCAAGGAATTCTTTAAGTATGTAAACAGTAAAAAAGGGAGGACAGACAATATTGGCCCCATAAAGAATGAGGAAGGACATCTAGTTACAAAGGATTGGTTGATGGCAAAGGTATTGAATTTATTCTTCTCCTCTCTCTTCCCAAGGGAATCGGGGGGCTTCAGTAACCAAAACTGCGCTGTTTATCCTCATGACACATCACAGGAAGCACCTCCATGGTTAACAGAGGACAGAATTAAAATGAGACTTGGGAAACTTTACATTTTTATCGGGACTGCGATTTTTATCGGGACTGGGATATTGCGGGGGACAAATTGGACACTTTTGACACATTTTTGGGACCATTGACAATTATACAGCGATCAGTGCTATAAAAATGCACTGATAACTGTAAAAATGTCACTGGCAGGGAAGGGGTTAACACCAGGGGGTGAACAAGGGGTTAACTGTGTTCCCTAGTGTGTGTTTTAACTGTGAGAGGGGGTGGGACTGACTTGGGTAGGAGAAAGATCGGTGTTCATACTTGGTATGAACACACGATCTGTCTCCTCTTCCCTGAGAGAACCGGAATCTGCGTATTTACACACACAGATCCCGGTTCTCGCTCTGTCACAAGCAATTGCTGGTGCCCTAGTGGTCAAAAGGCGAACCAACATACAGTTAAGTTGTTTTGCCCAGGGGAGTCAACCTGCCACAGTACAACTGGTCGGGAAGGGGTTAAAAAGGGTCCAAAATACATCCCAGGGAATTACAGACCAGTTAGCCTAACATCAATAGTATGCAAGCTCTTGGAGAGGATGATAAGGGACTATTTACAAGATATTAGTAATGAAAATAGCATCATTAGCAGTAATCAGTATGGATTCATGAAGAATCGTTATTGCCAAACAAATCTATTAACCTCTATGAGGTGGTGAGTTGCCATCTAAATAAAGGAAGGCCCATAGATGTGGTGTATCTGGATTTTGCAAAAGCATTTGACACAGTTCCCCATAAACGTTTACTGTACAAAATAAGGTCCATTTGCATGGACCATAGGGTGAGTACATGGATTGAAAACTGGCTACAAGGAAGAGTTCAGAGGGTAGTGATAAATGGGGAATACTCGGAATGGTCAGGGGTGGGTAGTGGGGTCCCACAGGGTTCTGTGCTGGGACCAATCCTACTTAATTTGTTCATAAACGACCTGGAGGATGGGGTAAACAGTTCAATCTCTGTATTTGAGGACGATACTCAGCTAAGAAGGGCAATAACTTCTCTGCAGGATGTGGAAACCTTGCAAGAAGATCTGATCACATTAATCGAGTGGGCAACTACATGGCAAATGAAGTTTAATGTAGAAACATTTTAAATAATGCATTTGGGTGGCAAAAATGACATGGCATGCAATGACAAGCTGCTGCTAACAAAGCAAACAGAATATTGGCATGCATTAAAAAGGGGATTAACGGAGGGCGTGACCGGAAGCCGCTCTGGATGGCAGCCTGATCCCTCTGCTCTCTCTCAGCCCGGGAAACAACGGCGTATAGGGGACACCACACAGCACGCTTATGGGCAAGTCTAGGACCACCAGATCCACGGCAGCCAGGGGATCATCCCTACCTCCTCCGGGAACTTCCGCGGACCTCCGGTCCTTCTTTCCGCCGTCGGACATGCCACAGACCGGAACAGCCAAGATGGCGCCGGATCCACCTGCGGCCTACACTCAGAGCTCCGCCCGGACCTCTCCGACGCCGTATTCACCACAGCGGTCACCCACAGACTCCGGACCCGCACCGCTGGGCAACACAAACGGACCGCACAACCCGGGAGCGGTGAGTCCCCCTTCCAGCTCCCCGCCTCATGAGGCAACACAGCATGGCCCCCAGCAGTACACACAGTGCTCAGAGGCGTTTCCTCGCTTGCTGAGGACAGCATCAGACCCCTGTTTACATGGCACTGAACCGGACTCACCGACCTCCTCAGTTTTTTCTGTGGACTTTCCGGCCTTGCCGGTCCCCAAGCACCCAGCTAGTGGCATCCCTCCGGAACCCGCTGCACACTCAACATCCCACAGCCATGCAGAGCCTGCCTCACCGCCACCAAAGGCCCAAAAGTTAGCGCCTCCACAGGCGCTGGGCTTGCCCAGAGACTGGACAGTACCACAGACCACCTATGCCCAAAAAGTGAGCCTACCCAATCCCCACTCTCAGTGGACGGATACAACAGGGGCCACCCCACCTGCCCGGCCTTCAACCTGGAGTGGAACCTGGGACTCCCCACCGAGAACAGCGCACCAGACCTTGGGCCTCACCACATCAGACCCCCCACCTCTACCACCCCGCACACCTCCGGCACAGCGGTCCACGCTAACAGAGCACCCCCAACCAACACCCCCACAGTGGCAAACATATTTGCAAGCGATCCCCACTAAAGAAGACTTCCGACAGCTAATAGAGGATGTAAAGTCCACGTGTCGCTCGGAAATACAAGTGCTCCAGTCAGGCCTTAAACATCTAGCTGACAGAGTGGAAATGGCTGAAGAAGAGATTCAGGAGACCAAGCTGGCAGTCCACAGAACCCAACTCCAGGGGGAAGACCACCACATGATGTTAAGAGATATGCAGCGTCACATGGAAGACTTGGACAACAGAGGGCGCAGGAACAACATTCGGGTGAGAGGAATCCCAGAAGTTGAAGGCCCAGAAGACATCCAACATACTCTACAAGATGTGTTTAACAATCTCTTAGGTGAACCCGTTACTAAGTTCATAGAAATGGACAGAGCCCATCGAGCCCTGCGACCCAAGAATGCCACTACACAACCAAGAGACATTATCTGCAGGATTAACTCCTACCCCCTAAAAGAGGACATTATGCGACAGGCTCGCTTAGCACGCAGAGTGACTTACAAAAATGCTCAGGTGCAGTTATACCCTGATCTCTCATGGATCACACTACAGAAGCGTAGACTTCTTCAGCCTCTACTACGCATTTTACAAGAAGAAAATATCCCTTACCGCTGGGGTTTTCCCTTCAGCCTCACAGCCAAAAATCAAGGCAAATCTGCCATCCTACGTTACCCAGAAGACCTACAAACTTTCTGCAACACGGTGGGAATATCCGCCCCCCGTCTTCCAGAATGGGACCTGATCACTAATCCACCTGTACCACCCGCGACCTGGCAGAAGGTTTCTTCATCCAACAGATCCCGAAACAAAGATGCATCACGCAAGAGTACCAAGCACGGAAATGGCTGACTTCAGTTGTCCCAACAGCATCTCAAGGATGCATACTAATGGCTTCTTTGACCACCAGATACCACTGGTGAACTTGCCCTGGACATTATAGTTTACTTAGTCCCCCCCTTATTACGCCTTAAGCTCACATTTCAGTTTACAAAATGGGCACATCTCCACGGAGATTTGAGAGAGTAGGAGGTTTCACCTCTGACCACCCCCCCTTGGTTAATTGATAGCAGTTGTAACTATTTTACAGTTCGTGTTTTTTATATGACCAAATTAGGGCTCCCTTGCATCCACCCGACGGGTCTGCCTGGGCCACAGTTGGGGGGATCCTTGGAATCCCGTACAGACCTAGGCCTTTTTGCCTCTCAAGGTCGTTTGTTAATGGTTCGAACTTATACCTGTTTGATTTGTACTAATCACGTGTTTATCTTTCTTCCTCTCTCTTCCTTTCTCCCTTTCTTTTTACCCGTCTCCCCCCCCCACATCTATCTGACATCAAGTGACTCAACGGATAACCTGTGGTACCCGCCTGACTCCACTTTTGGGGTAGGTGCGCAGCCAACCCACCGCCTTCTGGACATCCTCTCCACATCAGGTAAGACACCCACCTCCCCCAATCTGACACCATGGCTAAGATCTTATCTTTAAACGTTCACGGCCTAAATTCTGACAAAAAGAGACATCTGGCGATGAGGGAATTTAAACAATCTGGGGCAGATATCATATTTGTCCAGGAAACACATTTTGATAAGGGGGGCTCATTTTCATTTGCTTCCAAACATTTCCCCCAAATATACCACTCTTCAGGTCTACATAAACGAGCAGGGGTCGCCATCCTCATTAAAAATGGATCTCCCTTTAAATGTACGGCACAATATAGCGACCCAAATGGCCACTTTGTCATCATTCAAGGACAATGGCAAAAACAGGCACTCACTCTCTGCACCCTGTATACCCCCAATATTAAACAATATAACTTCCTGACTAAAGTATTTACCCGACTCTTTAAATCTGAACATGAATTATTAGTAGTGGGGGGCGACTTTAATCTAACCCACTCCGCAACTGCGGATCGCCAGGTGGTGGGCCCCAGGACAGTACCGGCTCGTGCCCTGAGGGACTCAAAGCTATTCCGCAAACTCTCTAGACGTTATGCTCTCTTTGATGCCTGGAGAGCCCTCCACCCTGGCGATCGGCAATACACGTTCTACTCGGCCCCCCACCAAATACACTCACGCATCGATTACTTCTTCGTAAATAATACTGCACTTAGACATACAAAAGAAGCACAGATATTACCGATTTCATGGTCTGACCACGCGCCTATCTCACTTAAGTTGGAGTTAGGTATCACTACCAGTAGACCATACAATTGGAAACTAAACACATTCCTCCTTCAACACATCCCATCGAAAACGGAATTACTATCCACTTTAACTCACTATTTCAAAGAAAATGACACCCCTGACATATCTATATCCACACTATGGGAAGCCCACAAGGCCGTGATCCGAGGCAGATGCATGGCATTGTCCTCTGCTATGAAAAAAGATGCTCTGGCCACAAAACTCCAAACTGAAAAAGAACTTAGGGCTTTAGAAACCCAACTACAACGGTCCCCAACCCTAACTCTCCTTAAAAAAGTCGTAAAACTGCGAACAACCCTGAGCGATCTAGCAATGGGGCGGGTGGAAAAAGCCATCATCAAACTAAGACAACTATATTACGATAAGGGCAACAAAGCACATTCCCTATTGGCGAAAAAACTACGGGATAATTCTCACACATGCACACCACACCAAATTAAGAATAACTTAGGCTCTCTATTATCCCACCCCAAAGACATTGCCGATACCTTTGCAGAATACTATCAGGACCTCTACAATAACCCCAATATCCCAAGTAATCCCGCCCCCCCAGACCTCCTCCACCGAATGCAGCACTATCTGGAGGAGAGTGGAGTCCCAAAGCTCCAATCCTCTGACCTGGCCACCTTAAACTTGCCGATCACTGAAGAGGAATTAGAACAGACTATAAAAACTCTCCCAACACACAAGGCCCCTGGCCCAGACGGGCTTCCCTACGAATACTACAAAGCCACCCTCCCCATCCTCTTACCCCATATGTGTAAACTCTTCAATGCCTTTTTCCGAGACTCCCCCATCCCGTCAGATATGCAGCGTTCATACATTACTCTGATCCCTAAACCAGAAAAAGACCCCACCCTATGTGCCAACTATAGACCCATTGCTCTGCTGAACTCAGACCTAAAAATTTTCACTAAACTACTATCACTCCGGTTGAACATGATACTCCCATCCCTGATTCACAAGGACCAGGTGGGCTTTGTCCCCCTTAGGCAAGCAGGGGATAACACCAGGAAGGTGATTGACCTAGTGGATGTGGCGAATAGGGAGAACACGGCGGCTTTGCTACTCAGCCTGGATGCTGAAAAGGCCTTTGACCGACTTGGGTGGCCCTTCCTGTTCGCCACATTACAACACGTGGGATTTCGAGGACCGTTCCTGAGAGCCATAAAACACCTTTATACAAATCCCTCCGCACAAGTTAGAACTCCCTTTGCTATTTCCCCAGCTTTCTCGATAACAAACGGCACACGCCAAGGATGCCCGCTGTCACCCCTATTATTCGCACTATGTGTCGAACCCCTAGCGGCATCTATCCGAGGTAATCAGGACATTAGGGGGATCCCCGTTAGAGGTCGGGAGTACAAGATCTCGTTGTTCGCGGACGACGTGATCCTCACCCTAACCCAACCTAGAATCTCCTTACCAAACTTACACGCAGAGCTAGACAGGTACGGTGCCCTGTCAGGCTATAAAATTAACACCTCTAAGTCAGAGGCCCTCCCAATCAACATCTCGGATACGGAAACGACACACTTGAAAGCAAATTTCACTTATCACTGGAAAACCACCTCATTAAAATACCTAGGGGTACATATCACTACAAAGTTCAACACTTTATATCAGGAAAACTTCCCCCCCATATACCGTTCCATCAGAGCCCTACTGACATCCTGGAAAAAACACCACATTTCCCTGCTAGGTCGGATCGCATCAATTAAGATGACAATCCTCCCAAAACTACTTTACCTTTTCCAGACTCTACCCATCCCTGTTCCCCGCAGCCACCTAAGTAAACTGCAATCTGACCTCTTTAAATTTACCTGGAACTACAAAAGGCATAGGGTCCCTCGGTCGGTGATGATGGCGGCACGCTCGGACGGGGGTCTCGCGTTCCCCAATCTCATTAAATATTACCAAGCCACCCAATTGCGAGCTATAGCCTCCTGGTTTACTCAACGGTCCTATAATAGGTGGACGGAGATTGAAAAAATATGGCTAGCTCCAACCCACCCTAATAACCTACTATGGAACGCGAGGGCAGAGGTCCCCCCTGAGCGCCTACTAGGAGCCGTGTCCCATCTTCGCCGACTGTGGAATAAAATATCACATGAACATGAGTTATCCTCAGAAAAATCGGTCTTAACATCCTTTATCTGCAACCCCAAAATCCCAGACAGCCTTACTCACCAGATGTCTCACCCGTGGTCGTCACGGAACCTTTTCCACTATGGACACATAATAGACCCTAGAACCCGCAGGCTATTGCCATACTCTGATCTCCAGACCAAATATGGCCTCCCGCGTCAAGCCTTCTACAGCTACCTACAAATACGCCATTATGCCCTGTCCATAGCGTCTGATCTACAGTTCTCCCCTCCAACGCCTTTCGAAAATCTGATCATGGGAGGTACAGCCCAGAAGGGCCTAATCTCTGATATTTACAAAATAATAAATGCCTACCCATTAGAAACTAAGGGTAAACACGCTTATATGATCAGATGGGAAAAGGCCCTCGAGGAGGAACTCCCTATGGAGCAATGGCAGACGATATGGACACAGGCGGCGAAAAGCTCCCTCTGTACGCTATATAAAGAAAACGCTTATAAAATAATCCTATATTGGTATATGACTCCGGATATCCTTCATGCCATATATCCCACCAGCTCCGACCGCTGCTGGCGCTGTCAGAAAGAAAAAGGAACACTCCTCCACATATATTGGAGCTGTCCACTGATCACTCCCTACTGGGCAGAGGTGCACCGATTGCTGACCGGTCTTTTGGAAATACAGGTCCCCATGACTCCCAAGTCCTTCCTTCTAGGGGTCCTACAACTAAAAATCCCTAAGCCATATAAAAAATTAATGCGCCATATTCTTACAGCGGCGAGATGTCTGGTCGCCCTACATTGGAAAAAAACTTCCCCCCCCACTCCTGAAGCCCTATACGCCAGGATTAAAGATGTGGAGTTGATGGAACAGATGACGGCCAGAATACAGGATAGGCTGGAAGCACATAATAAAATATGGGAACTGTGGCACCTCCGGGAGGACCCACCATGACAAGTAAACAAGTCACTATAACAACCACCCACCCCCCCTTCTTCTTTACCTTTCTATTCTTCTCCCCCCTCTTTTTTTTCTTTACATTAAATGTTTAAATGACTCTTTTATTAAATTTTATTACTCATTGCATTTTATGTAATCTTGTAATACAAATACAAAATAAAATGTTATTTGGAAAAAAAAAAAAGGGGATTAACTCCAGAGATAAAACGATAATTCTCCCACTCTACAAGATTCTGGTCCGGCCGCACCTGGAGTATGCTGTCCAGTTCTGAGCACCAGTCCTCAGGAAGGATGTACTGGAAATGGAGCGAGTACAAAGAAGGGCAACAAAGCTAATAAAGGGTCTGGAAGACATTAGTTATGTATGAAGAAAGGTTGCGGGCACTGAACTTATTCTCTCTGGAGAAGAGAGGGGATATGTTTCTTCAAGGGGTTCTTCTCCGGAGCTTTCTTCCTTCTGCCGGGCTCCTCCGCTATCTTCTGCTCTTTTGCTGCTCCTTTGCTAGCAGTGGAGCCCGGACATCTGGATCGTCTTCTTCCCTCTTCTCTTCCAGAGATGTTGACACAACGCTCTCTCCGGCTGTAATGCTGTCTGTGCGCTCTGCTATGACTTATATAGGCGGTGACCCCGCCCCCCTATGACCTCACAGTCCCGGGGCATGCTGGGACTGTGAGGTCATAAGAGGGCATGGTCATGTCATCCGATGTTACCCACTATAAGTCACTGACCGCCGCCATTACTAGTAAAAAAAATAAATAAATGCAAATTCCATAAAAATATCCCATCATTTGTAGACGCTATAACTTTTGCGCAAACCAATCAATATACACTTATTGGGATTTTTTTAAACAAAAATATGTAGCAGAATACATATTTGCCTAAATTGATGAAGAAATTCGATTTTTTACATTTTTTTACTAGATATGTTTTATAGCAGAAAGTAAAAAAAATGTGTTTTTTTTTTTTCAAAATTTTCGCTCTTTTTTTATTGTTTATAGCGCAAAAAATACAAAACCGCAGAGGTGACCAAATACCACCAAAAGAAAGCTCTATTTGTGGGAAAATAGAGCTTAATCCTGTTTATCTGCAGCACAGGAAGTGAGATCCTCTGCCAGATAGGGCAGTGCTGCGTGGCAGAGCCGTGTAAAGCTCAGAACTGGATTGGTGGAATTATAAATCCTTTAGTTGTTAGACCAACTCCCAATCTGTGTACAGTATTAGCTGTTTGCCTGGAGTTCAGCTTTAACAAAGGTTATGCAGTTGAAGAAAACCAATTGCAGAACCTGTGAAATTCCAGATATAGTGAAAGGTAGAAAGGTAGAAAGGAATTTGGAAATTAAAGCTCATTTGCTACAATCATTTTGGAATGAAAGAACTTCAGGCAAGTATGCAAAACCCTCCACACTTCTCATATATTCTTCCAAATTTCATGAAATGATTTTTTTCATTTCAGCTAGTGTTATTACTTGAAATGTGTCTTTGACTCAAAGACTAAAGCTAAACGTTGAAATCAGGCTTTGGGGGTACTAAGACAATCTTTGAGAAGATTAGTGTGGGGCCCACCAGTGTGATGATACTAATTGCTAAAAGCTGAACTCCGGACATAAAAGCTTTCATTTACAGTGCCTTGAAAAAGTATTCATACCCCTTGAAATTTTCCACATTTTGTCATGTTACAGCCAAAGACGTAAATGTATTTTATTGGGATTTAATGTGATAGACCAACACAAAGTGGCACATGATTGTGAAGTGGAAGCAAAATGAGAAATGGTTTTCAATTTTTTTTACAAATAAATATCTGAAAAGTGTGGCGTCCATTTGTATTCAGCCCCCTTTACTCTGATACCCCTAACTAAAATCCAGTGGAACCAATTGCCTTCAGAAGTCACCTAATTAGTAAAAAGAGTCCACCTGTGTGTAATTTAATCTCAGTATAAATACAGCCATTATGTGAAGCCCTCAGAGGTTTGTTAGAGAACCTTAGTGAACAAACAGCATCATGAAGGCCAAGGAACATACCACACAAGTCAGGGATAAAGTTGTGGAGAAGTTTAAAGCAGGGTTAGGTTATAATAATACAATCCCAAGCTTTGAACATCTCACAGAGCACTGATCAATTCGTTTTCTGAAAATGGAAAGAGTATGGCACAACTGCAAACCTTTCAAGACATGGCTGTCCACCTAAACTGACAGGCTGAGAGCATTACTGACAGACAAGTAGAGCATTAATCAGAGAAGCAGACAAGAGGCCCATGGTAACTCTGGAGAAGCTGCAGAGATCCACAGCTCAGGTCGGAGAATCTGTCCACAGGACAACTATTAGCCGTGCACTCCACAAATCTGGCCTTAATGGAAGAGTGGCAAGAAGAAAGCCATTGTTGAATGAAAGTTATAAGAATTCCCATTGCAGTTTGCGAGAAGCAAACTGCAAGTCTTTTTGGGGATGTCTCTACCAGCTTTGCACATCCACAGAGTAAAATTTTTGCCCATTCTTCTTTGCAAAATAGCTCAAGCTCTGTCAGATTGGATGGAGAGCCTCTGTGAACAACAAATTTCCAGTCTTGCCACAGATTCTCAATTGGATTTAGGTCTGGACTTTGACTGGGCCATTCTAACACATGAATATACTTTGATCTAAACCATTTCATTGTAGCTCTGGCCTTATGTATAGGGTCGTTGTCCTGCTGGAAGGTGAACCTCTGCCCGAGTCTCAAGTCTTTTGCAGACTCTAACAGGTTTTCTTCTAAGATAGCCCTGTATTTGGCTCCATCCATCTTCCTGTCCAATCTGACCAGCTTTCCTGTCCCTGCTAAAGAAAAGCATCCCCACAACATGATGCCGCCACCACCATGTTTCACAGTGGGGATGGTGTGTTCAGGGTGATGTGCAGTGTTAGTTTTTCTCCACACATAGCCTTTTGCTTTTAGGCCAAAAAGTTCAATTTAGGTCTTATCTGACCAGAGCAACTTCTTCTACATGTTTGCTGTGTCCCCCACATGGCTTCTCACAAACTGCAAACAGGACTTCTTATGGCTTTCTTTCAATAATGTCTTTCTTCTTGCCACTCTTCCATAAAGGCCAGATTTGTGGAGTGCGTGACTAATAGTTGTCCTGTGGACAGATTCTCTCACCTGAGATGTGGATCTCTGCAGCTTCTCCAGAGTTACCATGGGCCTCTTGGCTGCTTCTCTGATTAATGATCTTTTTGGCTGTCAGTAACGCTCTCGGCCTGTCAGTTTAGGTGGACGGCCATGTCTTGGAAGGTTTGCAGTTGTGCCATACTTTTTCCATTTTCGGATAATGGATTGAACAGTGCTCCGTGAGATGTTCAAAGTTTGGGATATTTGTTTTATAACCTAACCCTGCTTTAAACTTCTGCACAACTTTATTCCTGACCTGTCTGGTGTGTTCCTTGGCCTTCATGATACTGTTTGTTCACTAAGGTTCTCTAAAAAACCTCTGAGGGCTTCACATAATGGCTGTATTTATACTGAGATTAAATTACACACAGGTGGACTCTGTTTTCTAATTAGGTGACTTCTGAAAGCAAATGGTTCCACTAGATTTTAGCTAGGCGTATCAGAGTAAAGGGGGCTGAATATAAATGCACGACACACTTTTCAGATATTTTGTGGTAAACCATTTTGAAAACCATTTCTCATTTTTCTTCCAATTTACAAGAATGTGCCACTTGGTGTTGGTCTATCATATAAAATCCCAATAAAATACATTTACGTCTTTGGTTGTAACTTGACAAAATGTGGAAAATGTCAAGGGGTATGAATACTTTTTTAAGGTACTGTAAATGTCAGTACAGTCAGTACAGGAATCACTGCTTGCAGGTAGCAAGGTACCATGGGATATGTAGTCCTTATAAATGGAAAGTGAACAGCAGAGGAGAAGCTGCAAAGCATGCATGGAATCCAGGAAGTTGTGGAAAGAGATGGCCAGCAGACAGGCAGAACTTACAACGTGAAAGGGGATTTTTCATGTAAGCCTATAGGGAATTGTCAAATATAACTATTATTTGTGTTGGTATAACAACACCAGGATCACCAAGAGGGCAAAGGATCTACTTTTTTGGACATACCATTACAAAACCCTCGGCACCCATGTAGGCTTAGTCCTGTAAGAGCCTCCTCTACTCTGTGGAGACTTAGTGCCTAGTGCCACGAGAGCGCTGTCCAGTACTTTTTGGTTGCACATGTGCAGTGCACTCTCTCCTTTTTTCTGTGGTGAACCCACCGGCTGTGACAGGACAGGGGACACCCTGCACATGTGCAGGCCAAAAAAAACAGGAGAGGGGCGCTGGTCCTAACGGCTACTCTGTCTGTACAATAACTTGGGATGGAGCCATCGCTGGGTGCAGAGCCTTTATGAAAGCTTCTTTTAAATGTGGTTGTGGACTTCGTTGTTTAAAATAGAAAAGGGAACTCTGGCTGGTAGGTAGATTTAGCACATTATTCTGCTATACCTATATGGGACAGCATAGTATGCTTTTTGTAAAGCTGAACTTTTACTTTAAAGCAATAATTTTGAGGGATGTCGAGTGTATTGACATAATATTGATTATTTTGCCAGTGTATCTAGGTGCAGTCTGTATTGCCAATTGTAGGTGGTGCTTGAGCGAAGCGGCAATGCAGAAGAGGAGGAAGTCGTGAGGAACTTGGTTTATGACTTCCTGTGGTCACCAAGAAGCCAGCTATCCGATTGGATGCTGGTGCCCCATGTGACCTCGATGACCATCTTTGGTCAGGGCAGAGTCTATTTAAGGCTCTGGCTATCGGGTTTGGTGCACTTTGTGTGAGTGGCGAGAATAGGGACAGGTTCTCTGGCTGGCAGGGACAGAGCATAGTGGCCGGGGAAAGGTTTCCGTGGAGTAGGGGAAGTGCAGGGACTACACTATCTACACTTAGGAAGCCTCTCTGGGTGTGGAGCAGCCAGACTAGACATGTGCAGAGCAAAAAAATTAGTTTTGATTCGTTTCAATACGTCATTTACATAAATTTGTTTAGTTAATTTGTTTCATTAGTTTAATTTGTTTTCGGAATTCGTTTCGTTTATTCATTTTCGGATCGATTCGAAAAGTTTTCTAATCAAACTCGAATAGTTTTCGAATTCAAAAGGTTTTCCAATTCTAATCATTTTTGAATTTGAATCATTTTCCAATTTCCAAAGAGAATAAAATAGAATAGAAAATAAAGGAATAGAATAGAAAAAAAAATAATAGCATAGAAAAGAATATAACAGAAAATAAAAGAATATAATATAATAGAGTAAAACAGAACAAAATAGGATAGAAAATAAAATAACAAAATAGAATGGAATAGAATAAGATAGAAAGGAATAGAATAGAATAAAAAAAATAGAATGAAGTAGAAAGATTATAACCATCTTCTGCAATTCAAATATAATAGAAAAGAATAGGATTGAAAAAACAATAGGATAGAATATAAATAATTTAACCATTTTCCAAAATTCAAATAGAATCAATTTGAATTTGAATAGAATAGAAAACAATAGAATAGAGTAGAATAGAATAGAAAATAACACAATAGTATTGAAAAAAAAACAACAGAATAGAATATAATAGAATGAATATAACCATCTTCCTATTCTGATCTAATCTTTTCTATTCTATTCAAATTCAAATTGATTCTGTTTGAATTTTTGGAAATGGTTATATTCTTTCTATTCTAATATATTCTATTTTTTAAATTATATTCTTTTTTTATTTGTTTATTCTATTCTTTTCTATTCTATTATTTTATTTTCTATTCTATTATTTTATTTTCTATTCTATTATTTTTTATTCTATTCTATTCTAGTATTTTCTATTCAAATGCAAGTCTATTTGAAATTCAAATTTCGGAAGATGGTTATATTCTTTCTATTCCATTCTGTTGTTTTTTTCTATATTATTATGTTATTTTCTATTGTATTCTAATCAATTCTTTTCTATTGTATTCAAATTGAAAATTATTCTATTTGAAATTCGAATTTCAGAAGATGGTTATATTCTATGTTATTCTATTCTACTTGTTTCTATTATATTCTAGTCTATTCTGTTCTTTTATTTTCTATTCTATTTTGTTCTGTTTTACTCTATTCTATTCTATTCTATTCTATTCTTTTATTTTCTGTTATATTCTTTTCTAATCCGTTATTTTTTTTTTCTATTCTATTCCTTTATTTTCTATTTTATTCTCTTTAGAAATTGGAAAACTTTTCTAATTCGAATTCGAAAACTATTCGAATTTGAAAACTTTTCTAATTTGAAATTGAAAACTATTCGAACTCAAAAACTATTCGAAAACGATTCGCAAGCGATTCGAATTCAAATTCTCGTCCAATTTTTTTTTCCGTTATTTTGGATTTGTTTAAATTCGGTACTATCGTAATTCGAAAAACAAAAATTCGTCTGAATTTTAATCCGGCACGAAATGAACCGCACATGTCTAAGCCAGACCTCATTCCCGCTCCTCACTGCAGAAGCTGTCAGCATCCTTTTAAGATCATGATCCTCTGCTACTGCTGTAAGTGGCTCCGGTTTGCTGTGTTTACCTGCAGGGCCTGATTTGTACGTTGTTGGAACTCTCTTAATATACTGTTCTCATCCGCCTCGGCCTCTGAGTGTATTCTTTGCCACTGACAGGCCACGCTGCACTCTACCCACACCAATTTTATTGTAAGTAAGGCGGAAAATCCGACTGTATGCTCCATCGGAAAATTGTCGGATTTTCCGCGGACAAATGTTGAATAGCAGGTTTTAAAATTTTCTGCAGACAAATGTCGGTTGTCAGATTTTCCGAGCGCGTGAACACAAGTCCATCGGACAAAAGTCCAAAGTACAAACACGCATACTCGGAAGCAAGGACGAGCTAGAAACGGTCAGTCTTGTAAACTAATCTTCGTAATGGAGGAGAATTAACATTCGTGACGTGGCAAAATATGAAATCTTGAAATGTAGCGTACAATTCTCCTCTTCTTTATTTAATGGGATATTAATGAAGCTACTTCGCTGGTGATACTGATGGAGTTATTGCAAATTAATTTTCAAAGACTTTTTTTCTTCTAGTGATATCAAGAATAATATTATTGTGGGTTTTTTTTGTTTTTTTATTGGGCAAGTTACCACAACACCATTATCCCGTAGTTTATAAGATCAAAGATACAACTATGTTGGTGTCCCTTGTTAATTTTACATTGTTTTTTTTTTTAAATGTAACTTCCTACTCCCAAACTGTCATTTGAAGTAAACACATAGCCAAGTATTATTCTACACATTTTTTTATTGTGCATTAAAAAAAAGAAAACAAATAAAATTAGATATGATATCTGCCAATAGAACTTAACCAAAAAGTGCATTCTATGCATCCAAAAATATAGAAAATATAACAAATCAAATCATTATTCAACCAACAAAATAAATAAAAGCCTCATGCATGTGTCCTGCTTCTTAATATAGGGGGTCAACAATGCCAAGAGTTGGTGAAAGCAGGGGTCCATTATCCGGAGATAATTCCAAAAATAATCTGGATTATTCTCCTGGAGCTCCCGCAGCAAAGGCATATGACATAATTGGTCACGATTAATAAAGCAACCAATTTTTGGTCCAAGAAATCCTCCTCCTCCTGTTCCTGGACTGGACTTGGGTCAAAGCAATAACTCCAAGGCCAATAATAAATAACAAGTTATCTCCTCCTATTCCGCAACATGTCTGGTTGATGAACGGCCATTCAGAAATGAACTGAAAAGCACCAAATGAAAAGCGCTAAATGAAAAACACGGAATGAAAAGCATGAAATGAAAGCGCAAAATGAAAAACGCGAACTGAAAAGCGTGAACCGAAAAGCATGAAATGAAAAGTGCGAATTAACACTCACCAAACTTCTACTAACACAAATTAGCAGAAGAAGGCCAAAGGGTGGCGCTAAAGAGCTGAAAAACCCATAGTACATCACTACATTCGTGTTTGTTGGGCGGCAATTTCTTGCCGTTTGTATGCAAGACAAAATCCAGGCACACGCCTTCGGACAACAGTCTGAGGTTTTGTCTGCGGAAAATCGTGTGTACGAGGCTTGCTCACCGGACATTAAAATAACATTAAAAAAACGCCAGTAGCTTTGCAGTGAGTCTTTCAACAGTTTTTAATGTTTTTGCAATAGCGTTTTTTAGCGTTTTTTTTTTCCAATGGATCAAAAACGTTAAAAAAAAGCTGGTAAGCCTTGTCTTTGAGCGTTTATTGACATTAATCAGCATTTATGAGCGTTTGGCGTTTTTTTGTGGTCAGAAAAACGACTCCTGAACACGTTTTAAGGCGTTCAGAAAACAGCCCATAAACTCCACAGCTGATAAAAGTCCAAAAATGTCCATGTGTGTATGGACACATAGGATAACATAAGAGAGTTTATGGGCTGTTAAAAAAAAAACGCCCAAACTCCTAAAAACGTCTGTTTATGAGCTTCAGTGTGCATGGAGCCTAAAGAGATCATTTGCAAGCAAAGCAAAAGCAGGGTTGATGATGGCAAACCAGCTTTAATTCCCTAACCATCATTAGCAAAATAAAACGTAGCTTCAGATGGGTTGATATGGGCAACATCTCAATTTTTCTTTGCTCAGCTTCTGTGTGTGCATCTCTTCAAAGCCCCGCCATAGATTCATAATTACAAATGTTGTGCTGCCTGGTCTGCGCTCTGCGAATTCTCTCCGAGTTTGAGAGAGCCTCATTATATTCTTTAAACTTTATCTCCCAGCTATTCTTGTCTAAAAGCTCACTTTAAAATAGGTCAGTTTACATTAACTCGCAGTAATCTCCCAGGGCTTTTTTGATGCAGTCGCTCCAAAAGATAAATGTAATGCGTTTTCAGAGTAAAATAAAAAAATCCCCCAAAAAACATCATAATAGCTTTTGGAGACAGGAGAGAGACAGAAGTTTTAAATTGCAAGGGGAACAGCGCTAAATATAATCACTTGTAAATAATAGAAATGTAGTCAGAGGAAGGCTGATTGCCTGATGATGGCTATACACATTATGCGATTGTCACATGATTATGAATGGGCTCTGCACAGCTGTGCATTCATATGCTTATAGTAGATTTCAGAAGTGTTGCAAGGAGTCTGGATTGCTTTATAAGCTGTGATGTAAAGATTGCTTAAAACCAAGGAGTAGTTTTGTGCTGAGATTTTTGTGCAGAACTAAGATGTTTCCATTAAAGCTGAATTCCAACTTTCTTTTTACTAGAACTGAATGGAATTATCAATCCCAGCATAGATCATACCTCTGTACCAGGTGGCTCTGCTGTCTGCAGATCCCCTGATATTCTGGGTATAGTTGTGGCTTTGTATCATGTGACACTCTGTATATACTGCTGATAGACTGTCCCTTCCACAGCCACTTCCTGAAACAGCTAGAGTCTATAACACTCACATTTGTAGTCTTTCAGGCTCTGCAAATGATGTAACTTCCTTCACAGCTCTGATGGTGGGTGGGATTGAATACATCCTAACTTCATGCAAAATCACTTACCTCTATGTTATTTTGTTGAAGTGGCTGTACTGGGGTGATGCCTGCAGGCATCACCCCCGGTACTGTTTTTTGGAGCTGGTGGTCAATTTTCAAGTGATAACAGCCAATGTGGCTAATAAACCACTCGGCCGTTATCACAAGAAGCGGGAGGGGACATCCCCCCCTCCCGATGCCTTCTGCTGCTCCGCCCAGGTCAACCCCAGCCACCAGCCGGCGGGTCCTCCGATGGCCAGAGTCAGGATTGGCTTTGATTGGGTCTCCAATGTAGTAACCCTGAAGCGAAGTCACAACATCACTTCCAATTTACTTGGCTGGAAACGGCTCCGATTTAAAAAAATCTAAGGTATTCAAAAATGCTGATTTTGGCGTTTTGAATACTTTGAAGTGCAGAGGAAGGGTTTGGGGTCTTTTAGACCCCAGATCCCTCCATTAAGAGTACCTGTCACTGCCTACTACTATAACAAGGGATGTTTACATTCCTTGTGACAGCAATAAACGTGTTCAGATTTTTTTTAAAGGAACAGTGTAAAAATAATTTTAAAAAATAATACATTTTTAAAGTGCCCCTGTCTCCACGTGCTCGCGCACCAAAGAAAACACATACCTAAGTCACGCCCGCAAATGTAAACAGTGTTCAAATCACACATGTGAGGTGTCGCCGCAATCGATAGAGCGAGAGCAATAATTCTAGCAAAAGACCTCCTCTGTAACTCTAAACTGGTAACCATTAAACATTTTTAAACATCGCCTATGGAGATTTTTAAGTACTGTAGTTTGTCGCTATTTTAAGAGTGCCTGCAATTTTAAACTGTAATATGTTAGGTATCTATTTACTTCACAACATGCAAAAATGGGCCTAACTTTACTGGTTTCTTATATTTTTATTTAAAAAAGTGGATTTTTTCTGAAAAAAATTGCGTTTGAAAGACCTCTGCGCAAATATTGTGTGACATAAAATATTGCAACGATTGCCATTTTATTCTCTAGGATCTTTGCTAAAAAATTATATATAATGTTTGGGGATTCTAAGTTCTTTTTTGCTCCATAAGACACACTTTTTTCCCTAAAAAAATATCAGGGAATATATCTCTGCATCTTATGGAGCGAATATTGACCAGGCACCGCCCCCCCCCGGCCGCCGCTGCCATGTTACAGTACCAGCAGGAGAGCGGAGGACAGACATCCCAAGACCCTGCGAACGCCGGACTATCTCCCGGCTGGGCCTGTCACTCTGACAGAAGACAGATCAGCCCGAGCGGCCGAATGGAGTACGGCCATGGCGGCCAGTCAGGCTGCTCTGTCTTCTGTCAGGCAAATGTGATGATGTCAGGTCAGGCTGCATTTATGGGACTGCTAAGGCTGGATTTCTTTGGCACTTGTAAGGCTGCATTTATGGGACTGGTAAGGCTGCATTTCTTTGGAACAGGTCAGGCTGCATTTATGGGACTAGTTAGGCTGCATTTCTTTGGCATGGGTAAGGCTGCATTTCTTTGGCACAGGTGAGGCTGCATTTTATGGGACTCGTAAGGCTGCATTTCTTTGGCATAGGTCAGGCTGCATTTAATGGGACTGGTAAGGCTGAATTTCATTGGCATAGGTCAGGCTGAATTCCATGGGCACTGGTGAATATTTTAGTACACCATTTGATTCAGAATATTTTTTTTCTTGTTTTCCTCCTCTAAAACATAGGTGTGTCTTATGGTAAGGTGCATCTTATGGAGCGAAAAATTACTGATTTTAACTTGTAAACAAGTGTCAGAAATAGGCTTCATCTTAAATTGGTCAATTAGCATTCAGTTCTGTCCAATCACACCTACAGGAAGAGTCCAAACCTCCCAAGTCCCGCCTCACAGATCACAGCATTATTCAGGAAGGAAACCCCTTCATACACAGCCTGTTCTGAAAGTTAGCTGTGCTGTTTCAGGGATTGAAGAGATCACAATTAGAAGTCAATCATGCCCAGTTAAATATGCTGACCAGTGTGAACCGGGAGAGTCCCGCTGTCATGGATATGCAGTAATGTTTGTCTGTCAGCTTACCTCTCCATGTGTTCAACTTAAGGGGCAGCCACTCTCACCTGGCTGCTTAAGTAATCTCTCTTCAAAGCATGGCTCCACCCCAGCCCCTATCAGGGAACTCTATATTAACCTGTGCACTGCAAGCCAGCTCTGCTGATCAATATTGTGTGTCTGGCTTCTGTGTGCTATTTGCTGTGTGTTCTATGTGTGATTCCAGTTACCGATCTTGGCTAGTTCTTGACTATCCTTACCTGCTTGTTGCCCTGACCTTTGGCTATCCCCTGACTATCCTTACCCGCTTGTTGCCCTTACCTTTGGCTATCCCCTGACTATCCTTACCTGCTTGTTGCCCTGACCTTTGGCTATATCCTGATTATCCTTTGTTGTTGCAGTCTGCAGCTTCCTCTCTACCTCCCTGTAGTCTTCCATGAGTGTGAGCTGGGAGGCCCTAGGGGTCGCAACCTGGAGCCAGACTGCAGCTAAATCCATCCCCACCACTAGGGGCCTCGGATGAACACCCGCTGGCTCTTAGAGTCCGCACCCTGGGAAATCTTATGCTCTAGCTTCCATTGTCATCCGTGTTGGTACTACAGAGTACTTGTTCTCCTGTATCACCTAGAGCTCCATCCACAGCAGTCAGCCGTAGGGTCCACTACTTTGCGGTGCACTCCAGACCCCAACGGGGTGCATCTGACACCTGGACTCAGGTGACCTAACACCCGCCCCTCAGATCCCGCCCTCCCAGAGCCCTGCTCTCTGTGAAGTCATTCATTTATATATGAAGGAAACCTCTTCATAATAACTTCCCAAAGTCCTTCCTCTTTAGTCTTGCAGTAAGTCATTGTAGCACCCTGTAGCTTAGGCAGGGAGCTCCTCACAAATTGACTTGCCAGGAGTAGTTATCCTGGTTGATTGATAGAGATCTATTGATTTTTCCCTAATTTTGGCCTTGTTGCACTTTTCTCTTCTACCACTAGGTGGTCGGGTACTTGGTGGTACTAGATATGAGAAGGGTAATCCAAGGTCAGGTTATGGGTATATGGGGTATCCCAGCCAATGGACAGGGGTTTTCTTGAATCCCTTGGCCTGCTGGGAGCATCTATATATTTGGGTGGAGTCAGGTGATCTGTGTTCTGTGCCTCCTGGACGGCTGTCTTGGTGGACGTGTGTCATATGTCCCGGGCTGCTAGGCCGAAGATTGGGCCTATCCTGGGGGCATCTGGCTGTCGGGCTGTGTAAGAGCCTATCCAGAAGTAAGAGGGCAGCACAGTGTTGGGACTGCAGCTTGCAGTCCAACCAGAAGTCAGCCGGAGAACCTGTCAGTGGTCGGAGGTAGAAGCGAAGCTGTCACCACAAAGGGACTAACCACCTTTACCAGGGACCACAGTGAGTAACTGAAGCAAGTACCGGAACCATATTCTGACTGAACGGGCACGATGGAGAATCGTGAAACTTCAGGCGGTGATCAAGTCAGGGACCAAACCCGCGGAGGAGAAGCTTGCAGAGCAGCCTTGTGAGTTGTGTCAGGGACCTCGCTGGTTAGCAGGGGTTAAGCTTGAGAAGTATCTGGAGTACCAAGCTAGGGACCCAGCAGGGAAGCATGGGCGACACTTGAGGGGATACCACTTCAAACCTTGTAGGAGCTCAAGGGATTTAGAGTCAGTGAATCAGAGGGTCTAGTTAGAGACTAGGAGCCCAGTGTTACAGAACGACAAGATGCAGTTGTAGTAAAGCTGAAAAGGACTGTTACATTTGAGTAAGAAACTGGTAAAGTCTAGAGACTAGTAACACAGGAGACAGCATCCCTGGATATGCAGATGTGGCGCCTTGCTGGGGCCTTTCTCTGCACAATTGTCTTCCTATTGAAGTCTCGAAGTCTGCCAATTGAACCTATAACTACTTAAGGGTGCCCTAGCCCTAACCCTCTTTCCCCACAAAATACAAAAAGGACTGTCAAAAAAAATAAAACCTCTTTTACATCCAAGAAGTTTCTGGCTCCCAATGACTTGCACCATCTTTGCACCCACTATGCCTCACAACCCACTACATATTGAAGGATGTCAGCTATCTTTTTTCTTGGAGGTCCTCATTAGACTGGACAAGGCCGTAGACCTTGGCACACCATTATTCTGTGTCATTCCTGCTGCAAGGCAGGAATGACACAGGGGGACGTATGACACATTTACATCTTTCACCACCCACATGAAGGTCCAGAAACACCCACCATAACCCTTAGTCCCACCCACATCAACTTCCAGAACTGGTACAAGTGACTCCCATGGCCCATCCTGAAGCTACAGAGGCTCAAAGGATCATGGGACAAGTAGTATCAGGACTGGGAAATGAAGGAAACAGGAAGTCAGGAAACTTTGCAATTCAGCCAGAAGAAGGGGTGACATCACAGACACAGACATTTTCTATATACAGCTAAAGGAGGTAAATTACACATAAACTGACACTGGGGTTGTGATTCATTTACATGCACAATGCATCTGTTGTTTTGGGAAAAGCTGGAGTTCTTCTTTAAGGCTATGGCTATGCACTATTTTAAGGATGGGTTTATTTAATGCTAGAATCGATGCTTAATGAATTCATTATAGCCCTGGTCAAATAAAAAGGGTGATTTGCAGTTTATCTTATGTGCAGCTTGTCGTCGGGGCTAGCCATGAAGATGTGGCTTGGAAGGAACAAGCGAGACAATGGTGGTTATTAAGTGTTCTTGCATAGCAAGACCACTTACTGTTATCTCACATATATATTTAAGTGTTCTTGCATAGCAAGACCACTTACTGTTATCTCACATATATATTATTCTTATTATTATAGCCAAATTTACCACCCTAACTCCTCCCACAGTTTTTACACTACATAGACAAGTAATATACCGAAACGTGCGGATTGTTCCCGAATGGTGTGCTATTACTTTGTGGAACGTTTCGCCGAATGGTTCACGAAATATCGTCGTTTTTGCGGCGAAATTGGTCCCATAGGAATGAATGGGGAAACTAGAGTGGGAGATGACAAAAGCTGGAAAATCAGAACATGATTTCTAAACTGCCGCCACTCCCTCATTTTCAAGCCCACCTACACAAATCTTATATCAAAACGTTCAGCTATCCCTGCTGCCACTAAACATGTCCACGGCTAAGCCATAGTCCTGATAGTTTTCACAATATGACCATTTGTTTGCAACTCACGCCGTCCATTGACATTCATTGAAACTACACTCTAGCCCCCTCCAAATTTGAAGGGCAATTTCTAAACTGCGACTGTGCCTTCATTTTTAATATTTCAGAGACATACTATACATCAAAATCTAGGTCTGGGTCTTGTGATTCTCACAATATAAAGATCTTTGCTGTAGAATGTATAGTTTTTAAAATACGGCCATTTGTTTAGAGGTCATTTCAGGAAATTTTAGCCATTAATCAGAGTGTACTGTTAGTGTTTGTTTTGTTGCCATGGTTACCAAAGCTTCTGTTATACACAGGGGGGGGAGGTGGCTGGAGCATCTCAGCTGATTACAGAGCCCGGGGGAGGGGACAGACACACCATGTACTGATTTATAATAGAGGAATATGATGGGGCAGTTTTGATGGGGTAATTCTGATGGGGCAGTTTTGATGAAGCAGTATTTGGGAAGCATAAACAGGGCATGAGCGTTGCTAGGAAACAGTGGTTGTAAACACAAGATGCTGAGACACTCCAAATGCATGTGACTTCATCTGCTAGACTTGATAATGCTTGTAGACTCCTCCCACAGTTTTCACACTACAGAGACAAATAATATACCGAAACGAGCGGATTGTTCCCGATTGGTGTGTTATTACTTTGTGGAATGTTTTGCCGAATGGTCCACGAAATGACGTTTTTGCGGCGAAATTGGTCCCATAGGAATGAATGGCGAAATGTTCAAAACTAGAGTGAGAAGTGACAAAAGCTGACAACCCCATGATCAGCCAAAACATTATGACCACCCCATGATCAGCCAAAACATTATGACCGCCCCATGTAAAAAAAAAAAATATTTTTGAAAAAAAAAAAAAATTTTTGAAAAAAGTAAAAAAATAATTTTTGAAAAAAAAAAAATCATTTTTGAAAAAAAAAAAAATATTTTTGAAAAAAAAAATATTTTTGAAAAAAAAAAAATTATTTTTGAAAAAAAAATATATTTTTGAAAAAAAAATTTCTTTAAAAAAAAAAATTATTTTTGAAAAAAAAATATATTTGAAAAAAAAAAATATTTTTGAAAAAAAAAAATTATTTTTGAAAAAAAAATTACTTTAAAAAAAATAATAATTTCGAAAAAAAAATTATTTTTGAAATAAAAAAATTCATTTTTGAAAAAAAAAATTACCTTTGAAAAAAAAAATTACTTTTGAAAAAAAAAATCATTTTTGAAGAAAAAAAAATCATTTTTGATTAAAAAAAATTCATTTTTGAAAAAAAAAAATTACTTTTGAAAAAAATGTTCAGCTCTTTCAGCGAATGATGGAACTTTTTTACTACTATTTATACTTTTTAAAATATTAAGCTTTTTAACACTTTTCACAGTTACTCAAGCCACTCCACCCCACCCAGTTACTCCGCCCACTCCAGTTGTAGAGGCAAGAACACTTTCACAATTTCCCCAGAAATTGTACCTTTTCTAGTTTACTAATGTTTTCTTGTGATTTTCTTGTTTTTGTAGTGGATAGTCAGTAGGAAAAATTACGCGTTTGCTTCCCCACAGTTACACTATGGACAATAAAGCACGTATACACATCTGCCGCAATTCCTTACAATATTGCAAGACTAACGTATGGCAGGGTGTTCAAGGATTACCTCTTCAGGCAGGTACCTTTGAGGATAACGACTTGTGGCCTTCCGGAAAAGGTGCTGTGCTGGCAGAACAGTGCACAAAATGTACCAATCTAGATAGCAGACCGGGGACAAAGGTTCTTCATCTAACACAAGGTAGTCTCTCTGGGATATTCAAGACTAGACATGTGCATTTGTTTTCGTCCGAATGCATTTCCGTCCGAATTTTCGGTATTTTCGTTATCGTTTTAACAAACAATAACGAACGTGCAGAATCTGAAAACCGAAAGATCCGACATAAACAAATGCTTTATTTTTGTTTTCATTGTGATAACAGTTCGATATAGATAGGAGATTCGACATGACGCTGACAATAGCGATCTGTGTCCATCGAACCTGTGGTCAAATGTGCCTAACCTTAGCTCTATTAGTTCAAGATTATTCCACATAGAGAGAAAAGATTCGACATTATAGTGACAATAGCAAAAAAGGTTGAATGTGCCTAACCTAACTCTATTAGTCCAAGATTATTCGACATACAGAGAAAAGATTTGACATAAAGATTTGACGAAGCAGTCGCAGCGAGCGGACTTTTTTTTTTCAAATGCTCCGCCCATAGGCTATAGAAGAATTCTAATGTTGGTTAACTAGTAATAATAATTAATAAATATAATTATTACTAGTGTCATACAACATTAGAATTCTACTATAGCTTGTAGGCGGAACATTCGACTGGAAATGTACGATTGCGGCGTCATAGTTTAGCTGCTCCGTCAAATCTTCTTAGAACATTTGACAGACACCATAAGCCTTGAATGACAGATTCGACCTTAATTATTTTGGATTTTTGGACAAATGCATTTTTTTAACAAAACAAAATAAATTAAAACAAATTTCGGGAGTAACTAAATAAATTTATTTTTCGGATGAAAACGAAATTCCGAAACGAAATATTTCAGTGTGCACATGTCTTTTCAAGACTGTCCTTAATCTATTCCTTCTGTTCAAGTTTAGCCTACCTCTTCCTAACCAGCAGATGTCTGTCCCTTCCTATATACTTTCCACAATGCAGGCTAGCCAAAATTACCCAGCAGGGGCTAGATATAGCCTCTCTGGGTCCAGAATGGCTGTCTAAATCTTGGAAAAGCTCTATGTCCAATTAGACAAAGGCTCTCTTAAAAAAAAAAAGAAAAAAGAGGAAACACCCGCGCAATGGAATACGTGCTATAGGAATTAGAAAATATTTGTTGGAACTGCTGCCACTACCAATTACTTCCAGTAGGTGGAGTGTAATATTGAGAAAATAAAAAAGAAGTAGATATGGCGCCGTTTCAGGCCTGATGGATTCAGGTGTGTGCTGCTCCCTTAAATGGGAGGAAGGTATTAGGCGGGGAAAAAAGAAATGATGTAGGTAGTACCTATTGAATGGCTGTCTTTAAGTCCTACACCAAATGCACTGTGCAACTGTGCATATTAATGTGAAACCGTGTATAAACTCCTAAATGTGCATGAGCGTCAAGCTGACTCAATAAAGTGCAATGTATAAGGCACCAACTTGTTTCATAAATAAATAAAATACCGTAAATAAAATTAAAGTGCAATATTCCTAATCATTACTATACATGTACATTAACCGTATACAATAACAAAGTGAAATCCATAATATAAATTAAAGTGTCCGTGCCCCTGGAAGACGTCAGTTGTGACAAAACAACATAGGGAGGAGCGGCGTGCTGATGTCACCACTAACCTCGCTGATCCCGGAAGCAACGGGCAGCAGATTCTAGCCGGCCGGCATTTGATTCCAAACTAATTTTCCGTTTTAACATTGTAAGTGTATTTCTGTTTTTTTAATACATTTTCTTAAACGTGTTACGCTATGGGAGCTTTCTTTATCAATATTTCCACGGGGAACGAGTATCCACCCACCATATAGAAGATTCCTGTCGGGGAGGCCTAATTGGGATCCGTTTGCAGTTCATACCTGAGGCTGGGGTAGACAGCCATCCACCCGCATGATCTCCTGATAAGAGATCAAAGGAGTCGGTAAGGGGCAGTGTATTTATAGGTGGAGGAAACTTTCTGTCATCACAATTTCCCGGATGATAAAGTTGCATGTCACTCACGTTTTGGATGACTGTCATTCTCTCCTTTGTAAAAGGATAATTTACCCATATGAACTTTTCACTTTATGCACTTTGCAATTGGACTATGCTTGTTCATTGGTTTTATATAATAGTTTTATTTGTATTATGAGGACTTTTTATTGTTTTCTCACTGTGAGCCTATCACATGTGGATGTTTATTTTTATTTTTCTAAGTGATCACATCAATATTTTTTTATTTCATTTCACTAATTGCAGCTGCAGTTATAAGGTGCTATAGATGCTATAGGTGCTATAGTGCCGGTGAAGAAATCCGTTTGGATTCTGGTGGATTTTTCAATGAGTAAACACTCGGTGCATGCCTTAATCCGTGCTCTTATAGTGACTGCACTCACCAGATCCTTTACCCCCTCTTGGGGTCTCACACATCCACAGTATATGCCACTGTGTAGCAACGCAGGATAACTCCGTCCTTAATGTAGACTATGAGAGGATTCTATTATGAAAAGAGAAAGAGGGAGCCCACATAGCGTAATACTGTATAAAAATGTGTTTATTGGTGCAAACGCTTAAAAGGTACTCACATTTGGTAAGGATAAAAAAAGCCTATATTGCTGACACAAGCCTCTGAAGCAGGAAGTGATGAAAGGACGTATGCTGACTCTGTCCTACGCGTTTCGTCACTCTGACGTCATCTGGAGCGTGCATAGTGCCTGCTACAGTTCCTATTTATACTGATTTGGTGTTTTGCATAATGTATTGGTAATTATGGCCGCCATGTTGCAAGTGATATTGCAGACCAAAGTCCCGTCGGCCATTTTGGATGTGATTTGCAGACCGAAGCCTCTGTGTGGATAACATGGTGTGGAGGGCTTAATATAATACAACGAGCTGTAATATTGTCTGTAAATGAATGATGTAAGTAGTAATTTTAGCCCCTTAATGAACCAAAATGCCCCCTTTGGAAGATAATTTATTTTTATTTTATTTATTTATGAAACAAGTTGGTGCCTTATACATTGCACTTTATTGAGTCAGCTTGACACTCATGCACATTTAGGAGTTTATACACGGTTTAACATTAATATGCACAATTGCACAGTGCATTTGGTGTAGGACTTGAAGACACCCATTCAATAGGTACTACCTACATCATTTCTTTTTTCCCCACCTAATACCTTCCTCCCATTTAAGGGAGCAGCACTTACCTGAATCCATCAGGCCTGGAACAGCGCCATATCTACTTCTTTTTTCAAAGGCTGTCTTAAGATGGCCACCATGAGTCCAGTGCAGAGGACAAGTCAGTTCTCTTCATTGTTTTGTTAGTGTCAGAGGTAAGCAGTACTTATGTGATCAGCTAACCTGAAAATGAGTGAGCGATCTACAAATTGCTATTTTACTGCCTGAGCTGTCGCCCACTCGAGTGGTAATCTTGCTCATCGTGTGCAGCAGCAGCCTAATTGATCTGTTTTGTGCACGCCCTTCATCATGTCACCATGTTTAAAGACTTCAGGACCCTGTGGGGACTTCTATAAGGGCCCAGTGATGGACACTTGTGGCAGCCAATGGACAGCACCCACATTACCAGGAAGAGACATGGGCACTGTAGACCAGACACCCACATACTACAAGGCAGAAGAAAGCAGACCTGGGACCCAGTCTGCTACTTGGCAGAGCACAGAGCGACAGTGGTTCCCAAAAGAGAAATATCAGGCCTGCTATGTGTAAAACTATAAGTATATTATGTTTACTTTAAAAGAATTTTAACTTTACAGTCAACTTTAATATTCTTACAGATCCCTGACTATGTCTGTCTTGAAAAGCTGTTTTAACATTTAATGGCTAGTCAGAGAATGTACAATAGATACTTTGGCCTTTCTCACTTGAATGAATATCTAGTTCCTCCTACCTCCCATAACCATTCTGAGGAAGTCTCCCATTCTATTTTTTCTTTGTTGAAAAATTCGAAACCAGAGGCTTAACACAAAGGAAATTAAATAAATTACAATTAATAATCTCTGAAATAACAAAAGATAATTATGCTTTTGGATACTGGACAATAAACTAGCTATTTCATATATTGCAATTAGTGACCCGTCGAACACCAAATTACATGCTTACCTTCAGCTGTGAACAACAGAATTTTCAGTGATCAGCTGCTGCAACCTATAATAAAAAGTAACTCACTGCAATCAATCAAAAGTAACTTTTCTGTAAGCAGACTTAACAGTGGAAACAAACAAAAAAAAGTTGATGTAGTAAATTATGTCATTTATTTTATACAAAGTGTTAACATGATGGTATTGCTTTCATGTGTGAGTTAGTACTCCTCATGGCTGGTGGCCACACTTCCACACCAGGCCCACACCAGAATGATAACGTCTTTCTACTTGCCAGACTACAAAGACATTTTGAGATATGATTGCAATTTCTCTCCAAAAGCTCCTTACACGCTCTACACAACACTCTTTACTCTCTTCAACCTGAAGGCATGGAGGGAAGCTCCTGTATATTTTGTGAGGCCTTGTACACTGTGGTCCAGGCCAGGTCTCTAGGACAGCTTCACTCTGCAGTGGGCCCAAAGACAGGGACCATTCAGCATTGAAAGGCACACAATAGAGCCACCAGTCCATCCTCCCTATAGAACCTCAGTTTCCCAGGCCCCCACTGCCTCCTCTCCAGAGCTGACAGCTCCTCCTTCCATTTACTTCTCACTCTTCCATACACAAAAGGTGAACATGAATGTTTACACTCCATTGCCTGTTCCCATTCACTGTAGAAGTTCTTTAGTATGTAGTGCATCCCCTAAGGAACCGCAAGTAACCTGGACAACTAGGCACACCAAATTTTCACAGGCACTCTTGCGTCAGAGAACAGTCTGTGACTTTGTTTTTGTTATTAATTAAGGGTAATAACTCGGATAGGGATGGGAGGTTATGGAATGCCCATTTGACTTCAACAACAACTTCAGGGACAACTCTTCCCATAAACAGTCTCTATATACAGCTCCTCTTCTTCCTCCAGCACACACTTGCTTGCAGAACCTAGCTGGAACACTGTGAATACCTGACGGTCACTCAATCAGAAGAAAGAAATGGCCCAATACAGGCAGGAACCCGAGACCCCTTAGGTGTGTAGCAGAATTTCAGTGTCCAGCGTACAATACTCCTGTGGCTACTGATCCCAGCACCACTTCTTCAGGCACTGCCAACCTGGCTGCAGCTGCCCCTTTCATTAGCCCTCCAGGCTAACTTCTCTCCAAGTCCTCCAGACTGACACTCACCAACCCACCCGGCTGACTCTCAGGAGATCTCCCAGATGTGCTGATCTGCTCCCGCTGCTCTCTCTCCTTGCTCCTGTGTCTCCAGGAAGGGCTTCCTCCATGTGTTTTGGTAGGAACCTTCCAGCACCTGAGCCCCAGGCCCGAGGTCACCACCTCCCCTAGACTAGAGGGCACCCTTAAGGGCCACTGACAGGCTCCTCAGCACTTCATCTCCATCTTACACCTGCCCCTCCTGGCATGACTCATGCCAATTTATGAGGTGGCCTGCCCCCTGCCAACCCTTTACAGGGGATTGGCTGAGGCCCACATAAATATGCTAAGCAGCTCCTTCTAACCTCCACCCACTATGTCTAGAGCATTCTCCAATGTCCCAGAAAACAGGGGGGGCACCAGAGAAGCAGCTAGGATGAGTCACCCAGCCCTGAGTCACTAAACCCTGACCCAGATTTATAGCTCAGGCCTAGCCCTGAGCGTAACAAATTTTCACCTACACTAACAACAAGCCTTTCTACATCTAGCACAGAGGGTGCTACATATATAAGCAAGGCAACGTGTTAGAAATCATGGCAGTACTCATTCTGCCACTTTTAGAAGTGCTTTGCTGCTACTGTGCTGTACTTGGGCCGTGCTGTGGTGCTCATACCTTAGATTGTGTTAGTTCCCCCCTGCACTGCAAGGGTTAAATGTTTGTTAACTCTAGAAGGTGAGAAATAAGGTATAATGCTTACCTTACCCTTGCTCTGGTGCTCTCTTCAGCTCTGGGCTCTGGTCAAATCCTCACTTTCCTCACTTACAATGCAGGGTGATTGGCCCCAAATTTTACTTGATAATGTCATCATGTGATTGGAGTGCGGAGCATTTTAGAGAAGAGGTTTCGGGGGATTGGTTGCAGACATGAAGGCCTGCCGGTGCAAAGAGTAAGGTAGTTATTACACCTTATTCCTCATCCTCTAGAGCAGTGGTCTCCAAACTGCGGCCCGGGGGCCAGATACGGCCCTTTGCTTGTCTTTATCAGGCCCTTGGGGCACTATTCCTTCCAATGACACCAATGATGGGACACTATTCCTCCCACTGATACCAATGAAGGGACACTAGTCCTTCCCAATAATAAACATGGGGCAAAATCATTCCCATTGACACCAGGACATTTTCTACTCCCATTGGCCACAGTCCGGTCCCCCTTAGGGTTGAACAACAATAAGTGGCCCTTTGTTTAGAAAGATTGGAGACCCCTGCCCTAGAACTAACGAGCATTTAACCTGTGCAGTGCAGAAAGTCCCCACTGCAACTGTCATTTTTTGTAATTCCCGTAGCTTTAAGTTCTGCAGGTCAATGCCTGCAATTATTTGGCATTCTAGGTGCTAGTTCTGTGAAATAAATATTTATAGCACATTGCAAAGTTACCTACTTGAAAAAAACAAAACAGCTCATAGCATATGTTCTTTTTGCTGTCTGTATAAGCCACTTGGAAAAAAATAGACAAAAATGAACACATGCAGCATTAATCCAGCTTAGAAACAACCTTACTATGTGGTTTTCTGCTCTAAGCACAGTTTTGATTGCTACATACTCTAAAAATACTTTACAAAATGTTGTCATTTGTCTTGTGATTTCCCCTGAACAGGTACAAGCTAGATTGCTGTACATAAATAGTGTGTTCACTTTTCTGATAAATTGTTATTTAACGTCACCTTGCCACTGCAGGGTCAAAACTGAAGTAAGCATGGTCTGCAAAAAAAAAAAAAGAAAAGATGTTATATACTTACCTTTCATGGGGTTCATGTGTTAAAACTCCAGTGCGTTACTGTTCTAGCCACTGCAGGTATTGAAACACTTCCAGGTATATCGAACATCTGTGTACCTGCCACACAATGTTCTTTCTCCCACTGGCTGATACAACCGGTTGTAATGTATTAGCCATTGGAAGGTGAAAAGAGCAACTAGAGTTTTAACATGGAAGGGTAAATGTATTGCATCTTCTTCTACAGACTACTTTTGTTTTGGTTCTGTAGTGACAGGGTCACTTGAAAGAGGACCTGAACTCTGGAAGCTGTGCCCAAAAAGAAAAGCAGAGGACAAGGACTAGTGACCAGTATTTCCTGTAAGCTCCTTTGAGTTAATCTTTTTTACTGACTTATCATGCCACTTTTCACCTTGCTGAAGCAGCCATATTAGAAGAGAAGCAGGGCTTTGCTTCCTCACACCAGATGAGTGGTTATCTGAAGACTGGTCGAGTTGCATTTAATAAGCAACAACAGAAAAGGTGGAGGAAGCACAGATGCACAAAATGAGTGACGCAGAAGCAGAGAGATCCTTGCAGTGCAGATCCTCGGGTGCAGCTTTCTCTCCAGCAAGAATAGTGAGCGACACAACTCCATATTTCATTAAACTGAAAGTCACAGGCACAGAATCCTAGATCTCACAGTTGTGAGGCTACAAAACAGGTACAGTCACATACCAATGAGGACATTGCTATTTTTTAGGAGGAATTTTAAGTTACTGCTTATAGAAAATTAACATTTATAGACATCTAAAAGTAATTAGTCACATTCAACTGGATTTGTTCCATAATTGAAGACATTCCATAATTTATCCAAGCCACTTATTCAATTCTAATGAATGTCTGGAAAGTAACTCATCATTTATATCCACACAGGTAGCATCGAGGACTTGATCCTACGACTACAGAAATGCAGATGTTATTGTCCAAGTACAGTATAGGAAGTGTGAAAATTGTGGAACCACTCTGTCCTAGTTATATAATCTCATGATTGGTGTCAGGAAGGCTTCTTAGGTATTAATCCTTTGATGTACAAGGCTGAAGGTGTGAATGTTTGTCAAAACATTAGGATAGATATGTGGTAAACAGATGGCTGACACCTCCCATCCTGTTCTTGGACATTAAATTCTGCCTTTTAATAGTGATTGGACTAAAGTGTTTGTGCTAACTATGTGGATAAAAAATGCTGGGGCCTGATACTTGTTAGAACTGAAGAAGTGGCTTGGATACACTATGAAAAGTCTTCAAAATTATAGAAGTCCAGTTGAATGTGACTAAATACTACTAGATATACCATGGCCTATGTAAATGAGAACCTTCACAGACAACTCTTCTTGATGTTCGCTAAAGGTTAGAAAATCTTCTTGCTTTGCATTCAGGTCCACTTCAACTAAATACAGATCTTTAAAGTGCATGTAAATCTGAAAAAAACATTTTTAATGAAGACTTCTACCTGGTACAGTAGAGGATGTCAATTCATATGTTCCCAATCTTGCCACGAAGAGTTAATCCAGCTCTGAGCAATACTATTGTCTTTTTTTAGTAAGATAAAAAGGACACATAGATAAATTTGTGTCGCAGCACCCCCCACTTGCTGTGACTGATATCTCATTTCTTTATCTCATGAACAAGCATAAGAGCAGAGAGAGAGTGTTATGATTCCAGCTTCACATCCCTCCTCCTTTCTTCTCCAGCTCTCCTAGGATTGGCTGCTCCACACCTCAGCATGATTGGGCATGCTGAAGTCATGTGGTGCCTTTCCTGAGATTTGACTGGATGTTACTCATCATGGGTCAAGATCCTTGAGATCAGCAGGATCTTCAGGATATTCATGGTGCAGTCAGCTCCCAGAGCCAGCAGAAAGAGTAGGAGAGTGTACAGGTGGACAGGGAGTCTTGTGACATCATGACTCCACCCCACCGAACTCTGGCAAAAAAACCCACCCACTGATTCCAAAATTGTGTGGGGCTCCTACTGCTGAAGGGGGTGACATTTGCAAGGTAGAGATACATGCAGGAGGCTTGCATGTATATATACATTAATACTGTGCCATTTGTTTAAACCTGATGAGTGGTGGGTTTATATCCACTTTAAAATTGCAGAAAAATAGAGCCTAAATCACTCTACAGACATTGAACCTCAGCTGGATGGGGGGCACAATATGGCCGCTGAGGGCTAAAAGTACCAGGATACCATCATGTCTTGTTTATACCTCCACTCTATATTATACGATTACCCGGTACTTATATTTCAAACCCTAAACAGCTCTGCCTGTTATAAATTTTTTTTTTTTCTTTTAGACTTCCTCAAGAAGCGGCGAGTGACTGAATTGAGAGACCCATAATGGAATAATTAGGTTTGGGTAGATCTAAATGAGCCGAGAGCTATTATTTTTTAACTGCCCATTGGAAAGTTTGTGTACAAAGTGCAGCAGCTGCAAAACATGTCAGTTGTAGCTAATTGAACAGTCACAGAAAGTGTCTGTGTCTCCTTTTTGTAATCCCCAGTACTCATATTTGTTCTCAGACATTAAACGTGATTGCGGTGTCTGTGGCTAGGTGTCATTGCTGATTTGTGCCAGCAATTCATGTGCAGTAAGCAGTTTTTCTAGCACAGCTCGCTGAGGGTTCAGTCCACCTCGTGTGTATCTGCCATTATTAGATAAATGGGTCTGATGTTGATTCTACATCATGGAGTTCCAACTGGCTTTAGTTTATTAGAAACAAACACAAATAGACAGTGAGTGTCTGAGAGGCGGATTGCACAGGGTCCCCTAAGAAAACACGTAAAAAGTCCCAATTTTTTCTCCACCATGATTCAGGTTTGACTCCAGAGGGGGTTCACAGGACACCCAGGATTGGTTATGCTTGGTAGTGAAGATACCTGTTTGGCTTATTCTGTTCCCTGATAAATTGGTCGGTTCCTTAAAGTGGAGTTACACCCAGAAACTGAACTTCCGCTGTCCGGATTCCCCCCTCCTCCGGTGTTACATTTGACACCTTTCAGAGGGGAGGGGGAAGCAGAAATGTGTCAAATCCAGGTATCTGCTCCCACTTCTGGCGAAAATCGCCACACATTGTGCAGAGATCAATGCAATGTCCAGCAAATCCTCCTTCTGGGAGACACAGAGATCCCAGAAGACATCAGGGACCAATCAGAATGTGCAGCGTGACTCGCGCTTGTGCAGTAGAGAACCAGGAGTGAAACCGAAAGTCTTCACTGCCTGTTTCCCTTACCAGGAATGGTGGTGGCAGCACCCAGGAGTCGATCCGAAGATCAGCTGGGTTGCCAACATTGCAGGATCCCTGGACAGGTAAGTGTCCATATATTAAAAGTCAGCAGCTGCAGTATTTTTAGCTGCTGACTTTAATTTTTTTTCCCGCCGGCGGAACTCCGCTTTAACCACCTGCGGACCGTACATTTACTGTGGCAGAGTGGCCGCTCTATGCCAGATCACATATCTAGTACGTGATCAAATACCACCAAAAGGAAGCTCTTTTTGTGGGAAAAAAAGGACATACAGTAAATGTTATTTGGGTACACTGTTGCACGGCCGCGCACTTTTCAGTTAAAGTATCGCAGTGCCGAATCGAAAAAAAGGGCCTGGTCATGAAGGGGGGATAAATCGTATGGAGATCAAGTGGTTAATCTATACTTTCCAGCCAGGTCTGGCATATGAGACTATAATGGGATCATTTCCTGTGAAAATACCAGCACCAACAGACCTAATGCTATAGTAGAGTGCTGGATCTAGATCAGTCTCAGGGAGCTCTGCTATCTATGTGCTGTATGGCTAGTAGCACTGACTTTTCTGTTTATACACATATCCAATGGCAGTGCCCAGTTACCCATGCCTTTTTTTAATAATAGCTTGCACATTAGCCTTGAAAAAAGGCCAGAAAAAATAGCAAGATTGAGCTCCTATAGACTTCTATAGGGTTTGGTGCCATATTCCGTATTTTTAAACTTCAACAAGCTTCCTGAGAACCAAACAGTGCGGTTCACTCAGCACTGCTGTAGATATGCTATACTTTCCTTTAATGAATAAAATGCTGTAATAAAAGCAAACTTTTATGGATGCACAGCCTTCCCTTTCATGTAAATAGAATACGTTCAGCTGTGCAGAGGCAGCTGTCACAGCGCTTATTGGATTATCAGAGTGTCAGCTCCCTGCTCCGCAGGCTCCACTCTGGCTGTACACTGCCCTTTTTAACATATTTGCATCCCACAGAGAACCTCGCCCCTGGCACATTAGCCTAATATATAGAAAGTATGTTTAATCACACCAGAAGCCAGATGCTTTATTTTATTAATAGGTTAATTAGCTCCTGTCTAATGTGGGCCTAGTATGTGTATGTATAAATGTGAGATAGGGATCTTAGATTGTAAGTTTCTTGAGGGCAGAGACTGAATGTACCAATATGTAAAGAGCTGCGTAAATTGTCGGCTCTACAGTATATAAATGCCAATAATAGATAAATAATGCATAACAGAGGGAATTGTGACAGTTCAAGAATGGAAGGAGTAACAACTATAACTATTAAAATCAGTGGCGGCTGGTGCTCAACATTTTTTTGGGGGGGTGCCAACAAAGATTCTGAAAAAACTGAAAAAAAAACATAAATTGCATCCCCCCCCCCTCTGCAGTGTCAATGCTCTCAGCTGTCACAGACACTTCCATGTTCTCCCGGTCTTCCTTCCAGGTCTTCAGCCACCTGATTGCCAAGTCACGATTCACATCACTCCCATGCATACGCACAGAAATCATATCATCACGGCAAAGAGAGGTGCTGTAAATATACCAATAAGGTCCCCAGGGCCGGTCCCAGACGGGGTGCACGGGGTGCAGTGCACCCCAGCGCCAGAGAGGTGGGGGCGCTGTAGCGCCAGAGTGCTCCCTTCCCTCCTCCTCCTCTTGTTTGTGTCCTGCGGCGCCTTTCCGCTGGTATTCTAAGAAGAAAGGCGCCGCTGTATAGATGTGCTCAAGCCCCTCCCTCCTTCAGCCAGCCGAAGATGAGAAGGGAGGCAGAGCGGCTGGTCTCTGTGTGGGGAGAGACCAGCCGTGCAGTGAGTGATGTCGCGGGGGGAGGGGGAGCGGAGCGGTCCGTGCTGACACATTCTCCTCCTCTCTGTGTCTCTCACTCCTGCTGTGTACTCTTCTATTCTCCACCCGGGCAGCGCGGCTGCACACTCTCCTCTCCAGCTGCCGCCCGGGTGTTTTTATCATGTACTGTACCCTAATGGAGGGGGGGTCTGTAGTAATGGAGGAGGGGTCCTGCCCTGGGGGGTCATTACTAATAGAGGGGGGCTCTGTCCTGGGGGGTCTGTAGTAATGGAGGGGGGCTCTGTCCTGGGGGGTCTGTAGTAATGGAGGGGGGGGCTCTGTCCTGGGGGGGGTCTGTACTAATGGAGGGGGGTCCTGCCCTGGGTGGTCTGTAGTAATGGAGGGGGGTCCTGCCCTGGGGGGTCTGTACTAATGGAGGGGGGCTCTGTCCTGGGGGGTCTGTACTAATGGAGGGGGCTCATGCCCTGGGGGCTATGTAGTAATGGAGGGGGGCTCTGTCCTGGGGGGTCTGTAGTAATGGAGGGGGCTCTGTCCTGGGGGGTCTGTAGTAATGGAGGGGGGCTCTGTCCTGGGGGTCTGTAGTAATGGAGGGGGCTCTGTCCTGGGGGGTCTGTACTAATGGAGGGGGGTCCTGCCCTGGGGGGTCTGTAGTAATGGAGGGGGGCTCTGTCCTGGGGGGTCTGTAGTAATGGAGGGGGGCTCTGTCCTGGGGGGTCTGTAGTAATGGAGGGGGTCTGTAGTAATGGAGGGGGGTCTGTCCTGGGGGGTCTGTAGTAATGGAGGGGGGTCCTGCCCTGGGTGGTCTGTAGTAATGGAGGGGTGGTCTGTAGTAATGGAGGGGGGTCCTGCCCTGGGGGGTCTGTACTAATGGAGGGGGGCTCTGTCCTGGGGGGTCTGTACTAATGGAGGGGGCTCATGCCCTGGGGGCTATGTAGTAATGGAGGGGGGCTCTGTCCTGGGGGGTCTGTAGTAATGGAGGGGGCTCTGTCCTGGGGGGTCTGTAGTAATGGAGGGGGGCTCTGTCCTGGGGGTCTGTAGTAATGGAGGGGGCTCTGTCCTGGGGGGTCTGTACTAATGGAGGGGGGTCCTGCCCTGGGGGGTCTGTAGTAATGGAGGGGGGCTCTGTCCTGGGGGTCTGTAGTAATGGAGGGGGGCTCTGTCCTCGGGGGTCTGTAGTAATGGAGGGGGTCTGTAGTAATGGAGGGGGGTCTGTCCTGGGGGGTCTGTAGTAATGGAGGGGGGGCTCTGTCCTGGGGGGTCTGTAGTAATGGAGGGGGGCTCTGTCCTGGGGGGTCTGTAGTAATGGAGAGGGGCTCTGTCCTGCGGGGTCTGTAGTAATGGAGGGGGGTCTGTCCTGGGGGTCTGTAGTAATGGAGGGGGGTCTGTCCTGGGGGTCTGTAGTAATGGAGGGGGGGCTCTGTCCTCGGGGGTCTGTAGTAATGGAGGGGGTCTGTAGTAATGGAGGGGGGTCTGTCCTGGGGGGTCTGTAGTAATGGAGGGGGGGCTCTGTCCTGGGGGGTCTGTAGTAATGGAGGGGGGCTCTGTCCTGGGGGGTCTGTAGTAATGGAGAGGGGCTCTGTCCTGCGGGGTCTGTAGTAATGGAGGGGGGTCTGTCCTGGGGGTCTGTAGTAATGGAGGGGGGTCTGTCCTGGGGGTCTGTAGTAATGGAGGGGGGCTCTGTCCTGGGGGTCTGTAGTAATGGAGGGGGGCTCTGTCCTCGGGGGTCTGTAGTAATGGAGGGGGTCTGTAGTAATGGAGGGGGGTCTGTCCTGGGGGGTCTGTAGTAATGGAGGGGGGCTCTGTCCTGGGGGGTCTGTAGTAATGGAGGGGGGCTCTGTCCTGGGGGGTCTGTAGTAATGGAGGGGGGCTCTGTCCTGCGGGGTCTGTAGTAATGGAGGGGGGGTCTGTCCTGGGGGTCTTTAGTAATGGAGGGGGGCTCTGTCCTGGGGGGTCTGTAGTAATGGAGGGGGGCTCTGTCCTGGGGGGTCTGTAGTAATGGAGGGGGCTCTGTCCTGGGGGGTCTGTAGTAATAGAGGGGGGCTCTGTCCTGCGGGGTCTGTAGTAATGGAGGGGGGTCTGTCCTGGGGGTCTGTCCTGGGGGTCTGTAGTAATGGAGGGGGGCTCTGTCCTGGGGGGTCTGTAGTAATGGAGGGGGGCTCTGTCCTGGGGGGTCTGTAGTAATGGAGGGGGGCTCTGTCCTGGGGGGTCTGTAGTAATGGAGGGGGGCTCTGTCCTGCGGGGTCTGTAGTAATGGAGGGGGCTCTGTCCTGGGGGGTCTGTAGTAATGGAGGGGGGCTCTGTCCTGGGGAGTCTGTAGTAATGGAGGGGGGCTCTGTCCTGGGGGTCTGTAGTAATGGAGGGGGGCTCTGTCCTCGGGGGTCTGTAGTAATGGAGGGGGTCTGTAGTAATGGAGGGGGGTCTGTCCTGGGGGGTCTGTAGTAATGGAGGGGGGCTCTGTCCTGGGGGGTCTGTAGTAATGGAGGGGGGCTCTGTCCTGGGGGGTCTGTAGTAATGGAGGGGGGCTCTGTCCTGGGGGGTCTGTAGTAATGGAGGGGGGCTCTGTCTTGCGGGGTCTGTAGTAATGGAGGGGGGTCTGTCCTGGGGTCTGTAGTAATGGAGGGGGGCTCTGTCCTGGGGGGTCTGTAGTAATGGAGGGGGGCTCTGTCCTGGGGGGTCTAGTAATGGAGGGAGGTCTGTCCTGGGGGGTCTGTCCTGGGGGGTCTGTTGTAATGGAGGGGGGTCTGTCCTGGGGAGTCTGTAGTAATGGAGGGGGGCTCTGTCCTGGGGAGTCTGTAGTAATGGAGGGGGGCTCTGTCCTGGGGGGTCTGTAGTAATGGAGGGGGGTCTATCCTGGGGGGTCTGTAGTAATGGTGGGGGCTCTGTCCTGGGGGGTCTGTACTAATGGAGGGGGGTCCTGCCCTGGGAGGTCTGTAGTAATGGAGGGGGGGGGGCTCTGTCCTGGGGGGTCTGTAGTAATGGAGGGGGGCTCTGTCCTGGGGGGTCTGTAGTAATGGAGGGGGGCTCTGTCCTGCGGGGTCTGTAGTAATGGAGGGGGGTCTGTCCTGGGGGGTCTGTAGTAATGGAGGGGGGCTCTGTCCTGGGGGTCTGTAGTAATGGAGGGGGGCTCTGTAGTAATGGAGGGGGGTCTGTAGTAATGGAGGGGGGCTCTGTCCTGGGGGGTCTGTAGTAATGGAGGGGGACTCTGTCCTGGGGGGTCTGTAGTAATGGAGGGGGTGCTCTGTCCTGGGGGGGTCTGTACTAATGGAGGGGGGGTCCTGCCCTGGGGGGTCTGTAGTAATGGAGGGGGGCTCTGTCCTGGGGGGTCTGTAGTAATGGAGGGGGGCTCTGTCCTGGGGGGTCTGTAGTAATGGAGGGGGGCTCTTTCCTGGGGGGGTCTGTAGTAATGGAGGGGGGCTCTGTCCTGGGGGGTCTGTAGTAATGGAGGGGGACTCTGTCCTGGGGGGTCTGTAGTAATGGAGGGGGGCTCTGTCCTGGGGGGTCTGTACTAATGGAGGGGGGGTCTGTCCTGGGGGTCTGTCCTGGGGGTCTGTCCTGGGGGGGTCTGTACTAATGGAGGGGGGGGTCTGTCCTGGGGGGGTCTGTACTAATGGAGGGGGGTTTTCCTGGGGGGGTCTGCACTGTGTAAGGTCTGTACTGAGGGAGGGGTTTGTACTTAGTGCAGGTTCTGCACTGATGGAGGGGGTCTATACTTAGTGGAGGGGGTCTGTACTGAGGGGCGATTATAGTTGGTGGAAGGGGGGGTGACCCCAACCATGGTGATGCCAATGCAGCTGCGGGCTCTTCTTTCCCCCCTCCCTCTCCCCCCTCCCTCTCCCTCTTGCGCACGCTGCTGTACTAGTGAGCAGCGCTTGCCAGCACAGCTGCCCCACTATGTATCTTCCCCTGCCTTCATATACCCAGGGAAGAAACAGAATAGAAAAAGGAGCAGAGAAGAGGATTGTGGGACATGTAGTCCCGAGGACTGGCAGCCCCACTGTAACACAGAAACTGCAGCTCACACAGCATGCTCAGCTAAATGGGAGAGAGAGAGATACAGGAGCCTGGGAAAGCTTTCAGGGAAATACACCCTGGACTCCAGAGGGAGCGGACAGTGCTGAGAGAACCCCGCTGACCTGCGCCACCAGAGGGAAAGCCACACAGCCTAGCGCCATCCCTGGCAGAGAAAGGAATGGAGTCATTGCCGGAATATAGATCTGGGCTCTACCCAGCGGAGTCGCCACGGGCAATTCAGAGTGAGCTGACTCCTGATCAGAGGAACCATCGCTGTATCGCTGGGTCAGGTGAGAGGGCCGATCGGCCATTATCTACTAACGTCCATAGGAACTGCAGTCTCTGATCATCTCCTTTATTATGTCAGCAGTCTCTGATCATCTCCTGTATTATGTCTGCAGTCTCTGATTATCTCCTGTATTATGTCTGCAGTCTCTGATCATCTCCTGTATTATGTCTGCAGTCTCTGATCATCTCCTGTATTATGTCTGCAGTCTCTGATCATCTCCTGTATTATGTCTGCAGTCTCTGATCAACTCTTGTATTATGTCTGCAGTCTCTGATCATCTCCTGTATTATGTCTGCAGTCTCTGATCATCTCCTGTATTATGTCTGCAGTCTCTGATCATCTCCTGTAGTATGACTGCAGTCTCTGATCATCTCCTGTACTATGTCTGCAGTCTCTGATCATCTCCTGTAGTATGTCTGCAGTCTCTGATCATCTCCTGTACTATGTCTGCAGTCTTTGATCATCTCTTATATCCTGTCTGCAGTCTCTGATCATCTCCTGTACTAAGTCTGCAGTCTTTGATCATCTCTTATATCCTGTCTGCAGTCTCTGATCATCTCCTGTATTATGTCTGCAGTCTCTGATCATCTCCTGTATTATGTCTGCAGTCTCTGATCAACTCTTGTATTATGTCTGCAGTCTCTGATCATCTCCTGTATTATGTCTGCAGTCTCTGATCAACTCCTGTATTATGTCTGCAGTCTCTGATCATCTCCTGTAGTATGACTGCAGTCTCTGATCATCTCCTGTACTATGTCTGCAGTCTCTGATCATCTCCTGTAGTATGTCTGCAGTCTCTGATCATCTCCTGTAGTATGTCTGCAGTCTCTGATCATCTCCTGTACTATGTCTGCAGTCTTTGATCATCTCTTATATCCTGTCTGCAGTCTCTGATCATCTCCTGTATTATGTCTGCAGTCTCTGATCATCTCCTGTATTATGTCTGCAGTCTCTGATCATCTCCTGTACTATGTCTGCAGTCTTTGATCATCTCTTATATCCTGTCTGCAGTCTCTGATCATCTCCTGTATTATGTCTGCAGTCTCTGATCATCTCCTGTATTATGTCTGCAGTCTCTGATCATCTCCTGTACTATGTCTGCAGTCTCTGATCATCTCCTGTACTATGTCTGCAGTCTCTGATCATCTCCTGTATTATGTCTGCAGTCTCTGATCATCTCCTGTATTATGTCTGCAGTCTCTGATCATCTCCTGTACTATGTCTGCAGTCTCTGATCATCTCCTGTACTATGCCTGCAGTCTCTGATCATCTCCTGTACTATGTCTGCAGTCTCTGATCATCTCCTGTATTATGTCTGCAGTCTCTGATCATCTCCTGTAGTATGACTGCAGTCTCTGATCATCTCCTGTAGTATGACTGCAGTCTCTGATCATCTCCTGTAGTATGTCTGCAGTCTCTGATCATCTCCTGTAGTATGTCTGCAGTCTCTGATCATCTCCTGTAGTATGTCTGCAGTCTCTGATCATCTCTTGTACTATGTCTGCAGTCTCTGATCATCTCTTGTACTATGTCTGCAGTCTCTGATCATCTCTTGTATTATGTCTGCAGTCTCTGATCATCTCCTGTAGTATGACTGCAGTCTCTGATCATCTCCTGTAGTATGTCTGCAGTCTCTGATCATCTCCTGTAGTATGTCTGCAGTCTCTGATCATCTCCTGTAGTATGTCTGCAGTCTCTGATCATCTCCTGTAGTATGTCTGCAGTCTCTGATCATCTCCTGTACTATGTCTGCAGTCTCTGATCATCTCCTGTATTATGTCTGCAGTCTCTGACCATCTCCTGTACTATGTCTGCAGTCTCTGATCATCTCCTGTATTATGTCTGCAGTCTCTGACCATCTCCTGTAGTATGTCTGCAGTCTCTGATCATCTCCTGTACTATGTCTGCAGTCTTTGATCATCTCTTATATCCTGTCTGCAGTCTCTGATCATCTCCTGTATTATGTCTGCAGTCTCTGATCATCTCCTGTATTATGTCTGCAGTCTCTGATCATCTCCTGTACTATGTCTGCAGTCTCTGATCATCTCCTGTACTATGTCTGCAGTCTCTGATCATCTCCTGTATTATGTCTGCAGTCTCTGATCATCTCCTGTATTATGTCTGCAGTTTCTGATCATCTCCTGTAGTATGTCTGCAGTCTCTGATCATCTCCTGTAGTATATCTGCAGTCTTTGATCATCTATTATATCCTGTCTGCAGTCTCTGATCATCTCCTGTAGTATGTCTGCAGTCTCTGATCATCTCCTGTAGTATGTCTGCAGTCTCTGATCATCTCCTGTATTATGTCTGCAGTCTCTGATCATCTCCTGTAGTATATCTGCAGTCTTTGATCATCTATTATATCCTGTCTGCAGTCTCTGATCATCTCCTGTAGTATGTCTGCAGTCTCTGATCATCTCCTGTAGTATGTCTGCAGTCTCTGATCATCTCCTGTAGTATGTCTGCAGTCTCCGATCATCTCCTGTATTATGTCTGCAGTCTCTGATCATCTCCTGTATTATGTCTGCAGTCTCTGATCATCTCCTGTATTATGTCTGCAGTCTCTGATCATCTCCTGTATTATGTCTGCAGTCTCTGATCATCTCCTGTACCATGTCTGCAGTCTCTGACCATCTTCTGTATTATGTCTGGGGGCTCTTTCTAACAGACTCTCTAACAGAAGCCCTCTCTGTGTGCATCAGAGAGACTCCCCTCCAGGTCTCATTAGTGTACCCTCTTCCTGTATTTTCTTTATTAAAAGATCACAGGAGCATCCCAGGGTAACAAAGACTTCTTAGGGGAGCATCTCTGTGTTTGAGTCGTTGCCATAGAAACATTTGTAAAGGGGAGGAGTTGGTAAGATGACCACGCCCATGTGGGGGCGCCAGAAATATTTCTGCACCCAGGCGCCGGTGACCCTAGGATCGGCCCTGAAGGTCCCCTTCTGTCATAAAAATCCTACCTGCAAACATGGATTGTGTTCCTGGGCAGCTAGTATGAACAAGCCCTAAATGTGATGGGTGAACACTCTCCTGCTTTGTATGTGTCACTAGATCAGCAAGATGTCAATCTCTGGCTGCTGAAAACACTGCAGGATGTAATTTGCCAGCAAGAAACCGATGTCTAAATCACTCAGCCACACATGCAAGCAGGTGAGCGGTTCATTACCTCTATGCGTCTTTCATAGTGATCCTACAGCTGTGAGAAAATGCATGGACAATACTAACATTCAAATGTTAAAAAGCATCCTTATTTGTTAAACCAGCCCCCTTACTTAAATGGGAAGAAGAACTTGAACTATCCTTCACCGACAAACAGTGGCAAAAAGCCATTTAACCTAATTATGCTGCGTACACACCAGCGGATTTTTTGACCGGACTGGTCCGACAGACCTAGTCTGGCAGACAATTCGACCGTGTGTGGGCTTCATCGGACCTGCAGCGGACTTTTTTGGTCGAAAATCTTTCGGACTTTAGATTTGGAACATGTTTCAAATCTTTACATCGGAACTCCGCCAGACCCAGTTCCTATAGAAAAAGTCCGCTCATCTGTATGCTAGTCCGACAGACGAAAACCGGCGCTAGGGCAGCTATTGACTACTGGCTATCAACTTCCTTATTTTAGTCCGGTCGTACGTCATCACGTACGAATCCATCGGACTTTGGTGTGATCGTGTGTAGGCAAGTCCATTTGTTCAGAAAGTCTGTCGGAAGTCCATCAAAAGTCCGTCGGATAGACCGTCGGACCAGTCTGGTCGAAAAGTCCGCTCGTGTGTATGCGGCATTACTCGTGCTCCAAATATATATCTCACTGGGAGACTGCCCAAAAAATCCACTTAAAGTGTTACTAAACCCAGTAATATAAAAATGGTTCATCTGCCCCCCCCCCCCCCCCCCATAGTGCCCACAGCTTATAAATCTTTTTACATTAAAATACTGCCACTATGTACCTTTTTGGCTGATCTGTATACCACAGTCACGTGATAAACTGCAGGGTCTGCCCGAGTGCTGAGTATTCAGGTAGGAGGAGATTTCCACTACAGCCTATGTCCTCATGCTGTTATGAGAGGCGGATCATCTATCAATCAAGATGTGACATCCCACCCACTATGTTCTTTTTTAGTTACTGGGCATGGAGGAGGAGGGGGGACTCGGCTGTCATTTAGGATCTGTATACACGCCCACATGTGTGATGTCAATACCATGTGACCTGAAAAGCTCAGCTCAACAAGGAAATATTCTCTCCAGCAAGAGAGACCAAACTGAGCATGTGCAGGGGGACCACTCTGATCTGGCCTTGCCCAGAGAGACCCTGCAGGAGGGGGAAGATTTGTCCATATAGGATCAAACAGCCTTTTTACACAGTACAGAGGATTAACCCCTTAAGTTCCACAGTGAGTATAACAAGCATGCTATTCTGCATATACAGACTGATTTTACTGTTGTGGGTTTAGTAACACTTTAAGATGGTACCTGACCCCATATTCTATTGTCAGATTTTCAAACTCTGGTGGCAACCTATGGAGAGGGTGCGGTCAAGTGGGCATATTGAAACACATGTTATGGTGATGCCTAAGCATTAGATTTTGAAATGCTGTTTTCAACCTAATTTCTGTACTTACAGGCATAATTACTAGTACAAATGTAGCACTGGCCCTCCTAAGTGTTCATGCAGATACATTTCCACCTATGTTCATACCTATTGTCTTAAATATTCTCTAGGCAGCATGCATTTTAATAGCCAGGAAATTGCATAGATAGCATATAGAGATAATAAATCTTCTAATTTTCAAAACACATGGGCACCTTGGCAACAGCTCAAATATTGTGCCATATAATCTGCAGATATTGTTTGCCACAACCCTAATGCCTATATACTCCTATAAAACCTTTCCGCTTTTCCTATTTCCTAGTTACACGATACATGTATGTTGTAAGCTATGCTGGAGATTTCTTGCTCCAGGGCTATCTGTTACCCTAAATGTTTCTTTAATGTAAGAATGAAATAACCCTGTTCTATTCTGGTGTAGATCGAACACTCTGTTTCCTCTGTAAACTAATATAAGTTATCTTGTTCTTTATACTTTGCAAAATTTTAAAATATCTAATAAAAATTTATTGAGAAAAAAAAAAGCATCCTTCGTGCTATTCTAAGGACTTTCCTGATGTGAAGAACTAAAGATGCTTTAACCACTTCAGCCCCGGAAGATTTGGCTGCTCAATGACCAGGTCATTTTTTGCGATACGGCACTGCGCCAATTTAACTGACAATTGCGCGGGTCGTGCGACACTGTACCCAAACAAATTGACGTCCTTTTTTTCCCACAAATAGAGCTTTCTTTTGGTGGAATTTGATCACCTCTGCAGTTTTTATTTTTTGCGCTATAAACAAAAGAAGAGCGACACTTTTGAAAAAAAACACAATGGGGGTGATTTACTAAGAAGAAGGCACTGCACCAGTTCATACATTAAAAGAGGGAAGCGGGAAAAGTAATTGAACGTGCGAACAGGCGCACATTGAAACTCAAATAGCGATAATAAATACCCGCATATGTAAACGGCAACTGTCGCTAGCCCGCAGGGATGTCCAAACTACGGCCCTCCAGCTGTTGCGGAACTACACTTCCCATGAGGCATTGTAAAACTCTGACATTCACAGACATGACTAGGCATGATGGGAGTTGTAGTTCCTTAACAACTGGAGGGCCGTAGTTTGGACACCACTGCGCTAGGGTAACTGCGGTTTTCTCATTGATAATAGTGCACGCCCAATACAATTGGTTAATTTCATCTCATTGGATGTGTCTTGTTAGGAAATTAGTAGGTGTTCTCAGTTAATTAACCCTTTTGGTGCTAATCTCATTCCTATCACTTCTAATATATCTTTGAAATGTGTTTTTTTCTTTTTTTACCCAAATCTTTCAAAACATTACAAAGAACAGAGAAGTGTTTCTAAACCTAATAAATTAATATTTTCAGATCTTGATCTTTAAAGGTGACCATACACTGCAATCAGTTAGATCTTAAATAAACTAGATTTAGTGCAAGAGCTTCTTCGATTTCCAATAATTTGAATGAATTGTTCAAGTGCGTCTTCCTATTACCTAAATAGCGAGTTGTACAGAGATTGGCCAATCAGATTGCATAGTACATGACCATTTTAAGTGCCAAATTTGGAATGTAGATGTGCCATGACCCACTTGTATTTTCCTAACGATATTTCTTGGGCATTATACAAAGAGAATAAAAAAATACCTTTTTTCAGGACATGCTAGAGTGATCAGGAATCTTCAAACTACGGCTCTCCAGCTGTTGCAGAACTACACATCCCATGAGGCATTGTAAAACTCTGACATTCACAGACATGACTAGGCATGATGGGAATTGTAGTTCCTCAATAACTGGAGGGCCGTAGTTTGAAGACCCCTGTGCTAGACCATTATTATGCCTCCAGAATTGGGAGTGTGGCATCTACACAACTTCTCTGCTGGTGGACACAAGAACCTACATCTATAGATATATATATAGATATCTATATATACACGCACACACTAAAGCAGGACGCAATATACATTGGCCCGGAAGTGAATCTGTACACAGGAAGTAGGTGTGTGTTTTGAGGCCAAATCATTTAGACATACACACATGACCCACACTAACACCACCCCATGTAAAAATAAATAGAAAATGATCTTAATTTGCAAATAAGGATCATCTCTTCCTCAGAGAACAGTGAGCGGGGCATGGTGGTAGGAAGAAATTAGCAGCAGTACAAGCAACTTCCTGGAGGGACCAGATGTCATTCCTGTGTGCTGGCCACCGCTTCCGGGAACCAGATATTTGCCACGGGTACATACCTCCGCACACACAGCAGTTGCTCATCTCACATACACAGCGGTCCCACATCTAGATGCATTTGGCGCAACTAGCTGCAGGAATCCAATTTTTATGGAAATGAATAGTAAAGCAGATGCAGATTTCCAGGACTGGACTAACAGATGTTTATAGTGAAAGGCAACTGGAGTTTTCTATTAAACAAGGTCTAAATGTGCCATTGACATGCACCACAGTTGAACTTAGGAATGTGTCTTTGCAAAGTTAAACTAAATGAAATCCTTTCTTATTTTTGCTTGGGGATAGAGTGCAGAGGGATTGGAAGTCTTGTCAGTTTTTGGGGATGTCAACACCCCCCCGGATAGGGTGAAGAGACCCTCCCAAATTTTGCCAGTTTCTCCTTCAAATGTATTCACTTCCTGTCACATAGCCAAACAGGAAGTGAGGGTAAAACCCTACCAATGTCTTTCCTTGAGGACACACAGGTCAATCTAAATAGTTTCCCCATTAGGTACTCTAGCATTTTGCTCTGTACACCCCAAATTATTAGGTATCTTGAACTTTGGGGTTTATTTTCTAAAGGCAACTCTACTTTGCAGTACAAGTGCACTTGGAAGTGCAGTTGCTGGAGATCTGAAGGGGACATGCAAGGAAAATAAAAAAACAGCATCTTTGCTTCTAGATGATTGGGTGATAAAATCACCAGTGCTTCCCCTCAGATTTACAGCGAGTACACTTGTATTGCAGAGTGGATTTGCCTTTAATAAACCTCAAAATACCTAATAATTTGGGGTGTACACAACAAAGTGCTGGAGTGCAATTTGCTTAATGGGGACACTAGTTAGATTGACCTGTGTGTCCTAGTAAAGACATTGGTAGGGTTTTACCCACACTTCCTGTTTGGCTTTGTGACAGGAAGTGAAGCCAATTTTCAGAAAAGGGTCACAAAGCCCAACCTAAAAAAAGACAAGCAGGGGTTCTAACACTCACTTGGTTTCCCTCAAATGCCCACAATTAGAAAAGGATTGTCTTCAGCTAGATTTTAGCTCAGATCTCTAAATCAGTGGTTCTCAACCCTGTCCTCAAGTACCACCAACAGGCCATGTTTGCAGGTTTACCTTCATCATGCACAGGTGCTTTAACTCACAGTCAATGGCTTGATATTTTGGATAGCTATTTTAGCTAAGATAAATTCTCAAAACATGTCCTGTCAGGGGTACTTGAGGATTGAGGCTGAGAACAAAGTGAAATAGAAAATGGAATACTTACCGCTCTAACTTTCCTTTCCTGGTGCCTATCCATGGCACCATACACACAATCCATGTGTATGCTACCATGAAAGCACCAGGAAAGTAGATTTTAGACAAATCACACCTTTTTTTGTTTTGCCATGCCAATCAGCCAGTTAAGCCTCAGCTGGAAAATCTGTTGCAAGAAAATTGTTTGGGGGGGGGGGGGGGGGGAGAAGGTGAGTGTAAAATGCATTACTTGGATTGAGCATGCATCTGCAAAACAAATTATTGACAAAACACATAAAACATAAAAAATTGCTACAAATGTTATTGGTCAACAAAACAGGACTTGGAAAAAAGCAAGGAAAGCAAAAAACACATGTATGTTAATTTTGGACACTAAGTCCATCTGATTTTCGACCGAAAAAGTCCACTGCAGGTCCGATGAAGCCCACACACGTTCAGATTGTCCGACGGATTCGTCCCATCGGACCAGTCCGGTCGAAAAGTCTGCCCGTGTGTACACTGCATTAGTCTCTGAAACGGCTGCTGTGTCTCCAGTGTGAAAGCTCGAGGGCTTTCACACTGGAGCGGTGCACTAGCAGGAAGGTCAAAAAAGTCCTGCTAGCAGCATCTTTGGAGCGGTGAAGGAGTGGTGTGTATACCACGCCTCCACCGCTCCTGCCCGTTGAAATCAATGGGGCACCGCGGTTATACCGCCGGCAAAGCGCCTCTGCAGAGGCGCTTTGCAGTGGTTTTGAACCCTTTCTCGGCCGCTAGCGGGGGGTAAAACCGGCCCGCTAGTGGTCGAATACCGCCGCTAAAACATTGGTAAAGCGCCGCTAATAATACTGACGCTTTACCGCCGACGTACCTCCCACCCCAGTGTGAAAGGGGCCTTAAGGATTTAAACATTTAGTAGTCACAACAGCTTGAGGAATATTTTGCAAAATAATGCAGCACAGAGAATTCAATCAAAGTGAAACTAACAAACTACAAACAACACAGATTAACAACATCAAAAATCTCCCTCCTCCCCCCAAAAAAAATACTTGCCTCTTTTCAGGGCAAGGTAAAGAATGCTATCTGCAAGCTTTATATATCACAAATTTGTGTGCTAATGAGGCAGTTGAAAACACATGCACAGTCCATGAAGCACACAAAATGCAAGTTCACCCAATGTAGAGAGAACTTCAAAGTGGGTACACCTGTTAAGCATGTCCTTAAATACTAACTAACCCAAAAAACACACTCTCTGAGCATGCCCAGAAAAATCCAAGTGCTTTTCACACACAAAAAGCACAAAAAAACAATGTCCCTGAGCATGCCTAGACCAACACAAATGGATTTCACATACCAATAGCCACAGCAAAAAAATCTAAGTCCCTGAGCATGCCCAGAACAACCCAAATGCAGCTAGCACAAAATAAGCCACCCCCTCTCCAAAATTAAGCACATCATCCAGCATGCTACAAAATACAGATGGGACAAACACCCCCCCCCCAGTCCAGGGGGCAAACAAAGAGCCTAACATGGGCAAAAGTTATACAACAAATACCATTGCAGTCTATGGGAACTGACTTGTTAATTTTGCAAGTCCCCACTTGGCTTATATTCTAGTTGTTGGCCTTAAAATGGGTATGGGGGCCCAGGTCCCACCCTGAGGGACATATGTCAATGTCACCAGTTTGGACAACCCCAAAAACGAAACAAGGAGAAGTGCCTTTAAAAATGCAAAATTGCTTAAAAGCTAGTAACTTGGGGGGGGGGGGGGGCTTACTCTGCCTGTAAAGTGGTGCATCTGTAGCATGTATCCAAAATACTGCTTCAAAGATGTACGGCTTTAGAGAAAACTTACAAATCTTCATTGCAGCTGCAAGATTTTAACCCAAAATAAAAAATAGCCTGCCCCCCCCCCAAAACATACAAGGCCATTTGGGTCTGTTAAAGCTTAAAATGAGAACCCCCACGTGAAAAATACCATCCCAAACTAAAAAAATATTGTGCCCCTCCCACACACTAATGCCCCATACACACGGTCGGATTTTCAGATGGAAAATGTATGATAGGACCTTGTTGTTGGAAATTCCGACCGTGTGTAAGCTCCACCACACATTTTCCATCGGAAAGTTTGAGAGCTTGCTATAAAATTTTCCGACAACAAAATCCATTGTCGGAAATTCCGATCGTGTGTACACAAATCCAACACACAAAGTGCCACGCATGCTCAGAATAAATTAAGCGACGAAAGCTATTGGCTACTGCCCCGTTTATAGTCCCGACGTACGTGTTTTACGTCACCGTTGTTCAGAACGGTCGGATTTTCCGATATCTTTGTGTGACCGTGTGTATGAAAGACAAGTTTGAGCCAACATCCGTCGGAAAAAATCCAGGATTTTGTTGTCGGAATGTCCGATCAATGTCCGATCGTGTGTACAGGGCATTACAAACCCCTAGCCAAACACACAGCAAGCCAGCCCATGAAAGGTGGATGGGGGCAGGAGGGGCTCGGGCACCCCAAAAGTCAACCACCTTGTTCCCATATTCAGGGGGACATGGGCCTCTTGCACACAACCCTAGGCTGGGGTGGTGGGGGGCTGCAGACAGGGGGCTTTACGGAATGTGGAAAACCCCTTTAAAATAGTGGATACAAGGTGGTTTGTAGTTGGTATTGGGCTGAGCCCAACATGCCCCAAAGGCAGCCAGCTATGTTGAGTGCATGTGGACTTGGAGGGAGGGGGTTGGGCAATCAATCTTCTCGCCCCTTTTCTAGCTGGCCCTGTTGTTTGCTCTGAAAAAGGATGTGGTTCGGATTGGTGAAGGCAGCTTGCAGCCTTTGGAGAATAGAGTGGAGTGTGGAGTTCCCCTTTAAAAGCAAAAGTTAGCCCATGGAAATCCAAGGGGTTAGAGGGGGTAGACAAGAGCATTGGGGAGTGGAACGTGGAGTTCCCCTTTAAAAGCAAAAGCTAGCCCAAGGAAAACATATGTATTAGAGGGGAAAGGTTAAATGACCTTTTAGGAGGAGCTAGAAGAGTGAGAGTCTTTTTACATAATTTTAACAAGGTGCATGTCACATGTTGGCAAAGTAACATGCTAACATGAACTGTGTGCAAATCTCCTTAAAAAATACATAAAGGTGAACCAGCGTAAAAAAAAAAAAATATGTCGAGTTTAGAGGTGAGCCTGTTCTACCCATGCAATTGCATGTGCGTTGCTTTACTAAGATTTTTGGCCCGCGCAGTAAACAAACGCTTGTGAATGAGCGCAACAGCCACTTGCGCATGTGCAGTGCCTACATTGATCTCACGCAGTTCTAAATGTACTTGCGGGCACAGCAGGCTTTCTCTGAAAAAGTTACTTTCTCATTCTATTTTAGGCATATTTGTTACTTGGGCAGTTGTTACTAAACTTCCTCACATCACCCCATAATATTGGCACTTCCATCTTCTGTTAATATTGAATTGAAGATGCCGTGCGCCATGTCCATAGTGGCACACAGATTACATTCACCCGTGCGCCGAGATCACTATAGTAAATGGGGGATTTGCGCTCTATTCCCGGCGCACTGTTTCACTGTTTCTCGCTGTGCGCCTTCGTAAATCAGCCCTAAAATCTTTTACTTTTTGCTATAATAAATATCCCAATTTTTTTGAAAAAAAAAAAAACCTAATTTTTTCCTCAGTTTAGGCTGATATGTATTCTTCTACATATTTTTGGTTAAAAAAATTGCAAAAAGCGTATGTTGATTGGTTTGTGCAAAAGTTATAGCGTCAATAAAAAAGGGGATAGATTTATGGCATTTTTATTATTTTTATTTTTTTTTTTACTAGTAATGGTGGTGATCTGTAATTTTTATTGGGACTGCGATATTGCGACGGACAAATTGGACACTTTTGATACATTTTTGGAACCATTGCCAATTATACAGCGATCAGTGCTATAAAAATGCACTGATTACTGTATAAATGTCACTGGCAGGGAGGGGGTTAACACTAGGGGGCGATCAAAGGGTTAACTGTGTTCCCTAGGTGTGTTCTAACTGTGGGTGGGATGGGACTGACTAGGGGAGGAGAGAGATCGGTGTTCATACTATGTATGAACACACGATCTCTCTTCTCTCCCCTGAGAGAGCCGGGATTTGTGTGTTTAGACCACACGGATCATGGTTCTCGCTCTGTCACTAGTGATCGCGGGTGCCCGGCAGTCATCGCGCCCGCCGGGCACTGGCATCAGCCCCGGGCACACGATGTGGGTGCGCGCGCCTCCTACAGCGTCTTAAAGGACCAACGTATACGACCGCTCGCCCAGGGGAGCCATTCTGCCGCAGTATAACTGTGGTGGCCGGTCAGGAACCGGTTAAAGGCCAGCTTTCAGCACACCTAACACCTATAGGAGTTCCACAGTCACATGCCTAGTAGGAATTAGGATTGCCACCTTTTCTTTAAGCCAATCCCAAACACTTTTGCGGCGCACAGGGGCAATGCTGTGGACTCTGGTGTAAAGGGGAACTCTGATATAAGGGCATTTTTGCTCACCAAAGCCCCACATCAGAGTTCCCAGCATTCCCCCTTACAACATGGTTCCCAAAGCCCCCTTACATCAGAGTCTGCAGAGCACCCCTTACATCTCAGTCTCCCTTACCTTAATGTACTCATTCGCTTGGAGGCAGCTCACTCACCTGCCAGCTGCTGGGCTTCAAATTTCCCCCACACACATCCCTTTTCTAAGGCACAGCACACCGGGGATTGGAGTGTGGGTTGCCAGACACAGAGGGGTAAGGGCGGGAGGATGAGGAGCAGATCAAGCCCTCTCTCCTCTCCCGTCTGTGTTGGGGGGAGCTGTTCTGGCTCTGGGCATTGTGAGAGAGAATGCCACAGACACTAAGACAATTGCAACCAGCCCTCAGTTGGCCTGCCTATGCACTTGGTGGTTGTGGTGCTCAGTTACTTGGGAATTCAAAACTCTGACTGTCCAGGTGAATCCTGGATGAGTGACAACCCTAGTAGGGATCTATGTTTTTGCCCTTTCTATATCAATATTATCTGCCCCTGTTTAGGATTTCTACTCCTAGCCACTGACCATGCTTGGCCTATTTTTGTTTGGTGTGTACTCAAGCTCCCAACCAGTGTTTTTTCCTGGTTATAAGCTTTCTGACTCCTTTGATACATGACCTATATTGGACTTCAGCTTTTGACTCCACTAGGACATATCAGGGCATGTTGTCAGTTCTCTGACTACAGTTATCTGTTCTGACCTCTAACTTGAACCTAAATATGAGTCTGCTTCGTGACTGGTGCACAGTCTGATTCTGTCTATACTTTGAGTTATTGACAGAAATGAAGTATTAGGAGCCTTCAAAAACAAAATATTAGGAGCCTCAGTCTAGTTACCATTTTTTTGTGGTAAATTAGGGCCTTGACTTATACTTGGATCGACTTATACTCGAATATATACAGTATCCTGCTGCCAAACTCAAATGGACCATTAGTGACTCTGGTGAGGGACAGACACCTCTATTTATCCTGGTGACCATTGTCACTGAGACAGAACATAATGGGAAAGCCAGGCAAATTTACAATTAGGATAATTTTATTGTAGTTCCAAAAAATTTTTAAACAAGAAAGGAATTTAACAGTAATAAAATCAAGACAAACAAATAAGTAAAATAAAAAAATATGTAAATAAATATGTAAATATATGTAAAGATAAAAGTGTGGAGATAAATGATAATATTAAATTAACACCAATTTGTTCAGTTTTAGCAACAACTACACATAAAAAGCAGCAGGATTCTCAATAAGATTGTAATATTATGAGTCATAAAGTGCAGTATTATCAGTTTAAAGTTGCAGCAATGCCCAGAGAAAAAAAAATGATACTAATAGCAGAATCAATAGTTTAGCCTAGGTTCACACTAACTGCGGGATTGAAATTGTGCGAGTTCAGCTGAACTTTCATACCCGCATGTCAGTCTGCCTTTGGGGGTGATTTCAGAGACATCTGTGTGGGTTCCTGCACCGATGTCTATTGAAATCGCACCCGCCAAAAGTAGTATAAAAACTACTTTTGGGAATTGGGATTAGGACGGTGCCATTGCCATTAATGGCTGCTGATTTGGCATGTCATTTGACATGTCAATTCGCATGCCAAATTGCATCAATGTGAACCTAGGTTTAGGGTGATACATCAGGTAAAAAGCTGTTCCTTAACCTGGTTCTTCTAGCCCTAACCTAGGCAAATAGTTAATTAGCAGAATGGAAAAAGTCTCTCCAAATATTGAGGGCCACTCTCCTACACCTGATGTTGTAAATATTACTGATGGTGGGCAGATTGCTGCCAATAATCATCTGGACAGTCTTTACCACCCAGTGCAGTGCCTGTTTATCCATAGCAGAACAATTACTGTACCACTACACACCTATAAAATGATGTGAGGACTAAAGTATCAAGGCCAGCTTCAATCACCTTATTCTCCTCGAAAAGTAAGGGTGTTGATAGGCCTTCTCACTATGCTGGATGTATTGATGCTCCAAGTGAGGTTATTGGAGATGTGCACCCCCAAATATTTAAAGCAAGCGTACCAGGCTGTAGTAAACTGTTCCCTAAATTTGGCCCAGAAGTTGTCTCAACTCTGCATTCTTCTGCGCTCTCACTATACTCCCCTGAGTTTTTATAAGATGGAATACAACACAGAGCCACACTGCCACACTGCCATAGATGTAAGAAGACCATGGTGATTTAATCCATCTACTATGGCAATGCCCCAAATTACATCTCTATTGGAGACAGGTAGTAGACACGTTAAATATGGTATTTAGGGTGTAAAGCCCATTGGATCCTAAATGTTGTCTACTAAAAGTACTAGAGGATGTTGTCGAGGAGGAACATCCTAAGATAGGAAGGGCCCTCTTTCACACCCGTAGGCTAATCCTATTACTGTGGAAATGCCCCGCCCCTCCTACGCATAAGTCTTGGGTGTCCTCTGTAGGCAATTCTTTACTTTTAGAAAGCCATATTTATTCACATATGGGCTGTCTCGGCAAATTTGAAAAATTGTGGGGAATGTGGTTGGATACCCCTGGTCTCAGCTGTTGGGAACTTGTTTACCAGTGACTGTATCTCAGTTTGTGTAGGTTGGTTCCACTGCTGTATTGTGTTGGCTTATTATTGGAGATGGATAGATGGGCAGTTTTACCTTTACTTGACAATGATTATATTGCCTTTGAACCTGTATGTTGACTCAGTTTTTAATGTTTTAATATAGAATGGAGTGTCAAAGTCTTTGTTTATTCCAATAAACTTTTTCTTAATTAAAAAAAAAAAAAATTTAAAGCAAGGGACCATCTATATAGCTGCACCCCTGATGTAGAGAGAAGGGGAAGTTGTGCCAGTTTTCCTAAAGTCCACACATCTCTTTTATCTTTAAATCCCACTTCTTTTAAACTTTAATACTTTTTATTGAAAAATATTAAAAGAACAAAGAACAAACAATGCGACAAAATTGGTAGGCAGAGTTTGCAGCCAAATCCGAAGTACAGTACACTTATACAATACATACATAATAAGTGAGCGAGGCTCTGCCATTTTTCACCACGTTTCACATTATTTAACTCTTATACTCGCAATGTCGTGCAAGACCCGTTTTCACTCTTTCCCAGACCCCAGCCCCTCCCTCCTGTTCCCCCCCCCACTCCAAACGTTCCCCCCTCCCGCCCTCCCCCCAGCGTTTAACCACTTGCCGACCGCCTCACGCCTATATACGTGAGCAGAGCGGCACGGGCAGGCAAAATTACGTACCTGAAACGTGATTGCCTTCCCGCGGGTGGGGGGTCCGATCGGACCCCCCCCCGGTGCCAGCTGCGGTCGGCATTTGGTTGGGAGCGATGACAGACGAGGGGGAGGCCATCCGATCGTGGCCCCCCCCTCGCGATCGCTCCCAGCCAATGAGAAACATCCCCTGCCTCTGTATAGTACACAGAGGCAGAGGATGTGATGTCATCTCTCCTCGGTCTGGCAGTTTCCGTTCCAGCGCCGAGGAGAGATGACATGTAAGTGCACCAACACTCACACACAGCACAGTAGAACATGCCAGGCATATATTACACCCCCGATCCCCCCCCGATCGCCCCCCGATCCCCCCCCAATCACCCCCCCCCCCCGTCACAAACTGACACCAAGCAGGTTTTTTTTTTTTTTTCCTGATTACTGCATAGTGTCAGTTTGTGACAGTTAGCAGTGGTGGGACAGTTAGTATTACCCCCCTGTAGGTCTAGGGTACCCCCCTTACCCCCCCTAATAAAGTTTTAACCCCTTGATCACCCCCCCTCACCAGTGTCGCTAAGCGATCATTTTTCTGATCGCTGTATTAGTGTCGCTGGTGACGGTAGTTAGGGACGTAAATATTTAGGTTCGCCGTCAGTGTTTTATAGTGACAGGGACCCCCATATACTATCTAATAAATGTTTTAACCCCTTGATTGCCCCCTAGTTAACCCTTTCACCACTGATCACCGTATAACCGTTACGGGTGACGCTGGTTAGTTCGTTTATTTTTTATAGTGTCAGGGCACCCGCCGTTTATTACCGAATAAAGGTTTAGCCCCCTGTAGGTCTAGGGTACCCCCCTTACCCCCCTAATAAAATTTTAACCCCTTGATCACCCCCTGTCGCCAGTGTCGCTAAGCGATCATTTTTCTGATCGCTGTATTAGTGTCGCTGGTGACGCTAGTTAGGGACGTAAATATTTAGGTTCGCCGTCAGTGTTTTATAGCGACAGGGACCCCCATATACTATCTAATAAATGTTTTAACCCCTTGATGGCCCCCTAGTTAACCCTTTCACCACTGATCACCGTATAACCGTTACGGGTGACGCTGGTTAGTTCGTGTTTTTTTATAGTGTCAGGGCACCCGCCGTTTATTACCGAATAAAGGTTTAGCCCCCTGATCGCCCGGCGGTGATATGCGTCGCCCTAGGCAGCGTCAGATTAGCGCCAGTACCGCGAACACCCACGCACGCACCGTACACGCACCGTACACCTCCCTTAGTGGTATAGTATCTGAACGCATCAATATCTGATCCGATCAGATCTATACTAGCGTCCCCAGCAGTTTAGGGTTCCCAAAAACGCAGTGTTAGCGGGATCAGCCCAGATACCTGCTAGCACCTGCGTTTTGCCCCTCCGCCCGGCCCAGCCCAGTCCAGCCCACCCAAGTGCAGTATCGATCGATCACCGACACTTTTCTTTGTAGCGTTTTGGTGAACTGGCAAGCACCAGCGGCGTAGTACACCCCGGTCGTAGTCAAACCAGCACTGCAGTAACACTTGGTGAATGTTTTGAACGCTACCATGCACTAGTTGAGTATTAGCGTAGCGTACAGCATTGCACAGACTAGGCACACTTTCACAGGGTCTCCCAAGATGCCACCGCATTTTGAGAGACTCGAACCTGGAACCGGTTACAGTTATAAAAGTTACAGTTACAAAAAAAAAGTGTAAAAAAAAAAAAACACAAACAAAAATAAAAAAAAATAGTTTTATTAGTTTTATTGTTCTCTCTCTCTCTCTCTATTCTCTCTCTATTGTTCTGCTCTTTTTTACTGTATTCTATTCTGCAATGTTTTATTGTTATTATGTTTTATCATGTTTGCTTTTCAGGTATGTAATTATTTATACTTTACCGTTTACTGTGCTTTATTGTTAACCATTTTTTTGTCTTCAGGTACGCCATTCACGACTTTGAGTGGTTATACCAGAATGATGCCTGCAGGTTTAGGTATCATCTTGGTATCATTCTTTTTAGCCAGCGGTCGGCTTTCATGTAAAAGCAATCCTAGCGGCTAATTAGCCTCTAGACTGCTTTTACAAGCAGTGGGAGGGAATGCCCCCCCCCCACCGTCTTCCGTGTTTTTCTCTGGCTCTCCTGTCTCAACAGGGAACCTGAGAATGCAGCCGGTGATTCAGCCAGCTGACCATAGAGCTGATCAGAGACCAGAGTGGCTCCAAACATCTCTATGGCCTAAGAAACCGGAAGCTACGAGCATTTTATGACTTAGATTTCGCCGGATGTAAATAGCGCCATTGGGAAATTGGGGAAGCATTTTATCACACCGATCTTGGTGTGGTCAGATGCTTTGAGGGCAGAGGAGAGATCTAGGGTCTAATAGACCCCAATTTTTTCAAAAAAGAGTACCTGTCACTACCTATTGCTATCATAGGGGATATTTACATTCCCTGAGATAACAATAAAAATGATTTAAAAAAAAAAAATGAAAGGAACAGTTTAAAAATAAGATAAAAAAGCAAAAAAAAATAAAGAAAAAAAATAAATAAAAAAAAGCACCCCTGTCGCCCCCTGCTCTCGCGCTAAGGCGAACGCAAGCGGCGGTCTGGCGTCAAATGTAAACAGCAATTGCACCATGCATGTGAGGTATCACCGCGAAGGTCAGATCGAGGGCAGTAATTTTAGCAGTAGACCTCCTCTGTAAATCTAAAGTGGTAACCTGTAAAGGCTTTTAAAGGCTTTTAAAAATGTAGTAATTTTGTTGCCACTGCACATTTGTGCGCAATTTTAAAGCATGTCATGTTTGGTATCCATGTACTCGGCCTAAGATCATCTTTTTTATTTCATCAAACATTTGGGCAATATAGTGTGTTTTAGTGCATTAAAATTTAAAAAAGTGTGTTTTTTCCCCAAAAAATGCGTTTGAAAATCGCTGCGCAAATACTGTGTGAAAAAAAAAATGAAACACCCACCATTTTAATCTGTAGGGCAATTGCTTTAAAATAATATATAATGTTTGGGGGTTCAAAGTAATTTTCTTGCAAAAAAAAATTATTTTTTCATGTAATCAAAAAGTGTCAGAAAGGGCTTTGTCTTCAAGTGGTTAGAAGAGTGGGTGATGTGTGACATAAGCTTCTAAATGTTGTGCATAAAATGCCAGGACAGTTCAAACCCCCCCCAAATGACCCCATTTTGGAAAGTAGACACCCCAAGCTATTTGCTGAGAGGCATGTCGAGTCCATGGAATATTTTATATTGTGACACAAGTTGCGGGAAAGAGACAATTTTTTTTTTTTTTTTTTGCACAAAGTTGTCACTAAATGTTATATTGCTCAAACATGCCATGGGAATATGTGAAATTACACCCCAAAATAAATTCTGTTGCTTCTCCTGAGTACGGGGATACCACATGTGTGGGACTTTTTGGGAGCCTAGCCGCGCACGGGACCCCGAAAACCAAGCACCGCCTTCAGGCTTTCTAAGGCCGTAAATTTTTGATTTCACTCCTCACTACCTATCACAGTTTCGGAGGCCATGGAATGCCCAGGTGGCACAAACCCCCCCCCCCAAATTACCCCATTTTGGAAAGTAGACACCCCAAGCTATTTGCTGAGAGGTATAGTGAGTATTTTGCAGACCTCACTTTTTGTCACAAAGTTTTGAAAATTGAAAAAAGAAAAAAAAAAATTTTTTTCTGGTCTTTCTTCATTTTCAAAAACAAATGAGAGCTGCAAAATACTCACCATGCCTCTCAGCAAATAGCTTGGGGTGTCTACTTTCCAAAATGGGGTCATTTGGGGGGGGGGTTTGTGCCATCTTGGCATTTTATGGCCTTCAAAACTGTGATAGGTAGTGAGGAGTAAAATCAAAAATGTATGCCCTTAGAAATCCTGAAGGCGGTGCTTGGTTTTCGGGGCCCCGTACGCGGCTAGGCTCCCAAAAAGTGCCACACATGTGGTATCCCCGTACTCAGGAGAAGCAGCTGAATGTATTTTGGGGTGCAATTCCACATATGCCCATGGCCTGTGTGAGCAATATATCATTTAGTGACAACTTTTTGTAATTTTTTTTTTCTTTTTTTTGTCATTATTCAATCACTTGGGACAAAAAAAATAAATATTCAATGTGCTCAACATGCCTCTCAGCAATTTCCTTGGGGTGTCTACTTTCCAAAATGGGGTCATTTGGGGGGGTTTTGTACTGCCCTGCCATTTTAGCACCTCAAGAAATGACATAGGCAGTCAGAAACTAAAAGCTGTGTAAATTCCAGAAAATGTACCCTAGTTTGTAGACGCTATAACTTTTGCGCAAACCAATAAATATACGCTTATTGACATTTTTTTTACCAAAGACATGTGGCCGAATACATTTTGGCCTAAATGTATGACTAAAATTTAGTTTATTGAATTTTTTTTATAACAAAAAGTAGAAAATATCATTTTTTTTCAAAATTTTCAGTCTTTTTCCGTTTATAGCGCAAAAAATAAAAACGGCAGAGGTGATCAAATATCATCAAAAGAAAGCTCTATTTGTGGGAAGAAAAGGATGCAAATTTCGTTTGGGTAGAGCATTGCATGACCGCGCAATTAGCAGTTAAAGCGACGCAGTGCCGAATTATAAAAAGTGCTCTGGTCAGGAAGGGGGTAAATCCTTCCGGGGCTGAAGTGGTAATAATAATTAATAATCGCTCACATGTTATTGACTCTAAGGGTTACTCTGTTAAAGTTTAAACTAAACCATAGCCGGTTTCATTTATTCTCTGTCTGGTTAACCGGGTCTGGGTGCCTTAAAGCCTCGCTCCCTGAAGGTTTACGGTGAGTACTAAAAGAGATGTTGAGTGCTCATCTCTTGTATCCAGGGTCTCCATATTTTAATAAACTCATTGTAGCTGCCTTTTCTAGTGTATATGGTCTTTTCTGTCCATACCAAAGAATTCATGGACCTAAGCCAGTCCTCTGGAGTTGGGGGTGTTGCGGATAGCCAAGATTGCGCTATAAGCTTTCTTGCTTGATATAAGCACTTTACTATAGCAGAGATTGTATTGGGGTTCCCCGTTTCTCCCCCTACCAGCCCCAAAACGCACGCCCTGGCTTATAATTCCACTTTAACTTTAAACCTAGTGTTTATAATTCTAACAATCTCGGGCCAGTATCTCACTAATTTTGGGCATCTCCACACCATGTGAATAAGGTCTCCTATCCCTGAACATCTAGGGCACTTGTCGTCTGGTCTACGGCCAAACCTATACAACCTCCTAGGGGTGTAATACACCCTATGAAGCAAGAAGAGGTGCGAGGCCCTCTGCGAAGGAGAGACGGAAACCTTCAAATTATGTTCCAAAATTCTTTTCCACTGGCGATCCGTCAACTCCCCCACGTCCGCCTCCCACCTCTCCCTGATCCCCGAAGCTGTTTGCGTGGGTATCATTTTATCCACTAACTGCGCATACACGGCTGCGATCAAACCTTTGGAGGTTTTAACTTTGACTATTTTATTAAGGAGTGGTGCCTTGCACGTCTCCATGGGGCAGGTCCTGAATTGTACACCCATTGCATGCCTAATCTGGAGGTAACTGTAAAATGTGCTATGCGGGACTTCGTACTCTGTTCTCAAATCTGAGAAGGATTTCACATTATTATCCCTGACCAAATGGGCTACTCTGGTTATACCATGACGTTCCCATATAGCATTCTTCTCGACAGTCAAGAGCTCCCGCAGGGATTTATTATGCCATATGGGTGAGAACTTGGTGATGCCCTTATACCCCATGATCTTCTTCACTGCCTGCCAGGTTTTGGTTACTAGCTTGTGTGTTGGCAATGTTCGCTGGAGTGTGCCTGCTTCCAGTGCTTCCACAAGGGATTTGTGCAGATTACCCTCTAGCATAATTTTGCGTGCATTTCTCCCGGAACATCACACCCCCCAATATGCTGTAATTGGGCGGCCAGGTAATAACTATAAGGGTGGGGGACTGCCATTCCCCCCTTACTAGTAGGGCCCTGCAATGTTTGCAGGCTAATCCTAGCCTGTCCTTTTTTCCAAATTAATTCCCGAAACAGGGGATTTATTTTTGAGAACCACTTTCTCCCGATCCACATCGGGGAGTTATGGAGGGTGTACAGTAATTGTGGCAGCCATATCATTCTAATCAGGTTCGTTCGTCCCGCCATCGACAAGGGGAGTCTGCACCAGATGTCGCATTTTTTTAAAAGTTTTTCAAATAAAGGGACCAGGTTATCTCGAATATATTGATTAGGATCGTTGGACATTACCACTCCCAGGTATTTAATTTTATCTACAATTTTTAACCCGGGCATACCCTCCGGGAGGGAGCTGACAATTGGATCAATCTGAAGCAACATTGATTTCTCCCAGTTGACTACAAGGCCCGAGATCCTCCCAAACCCTTCCACCAACTGCATCGCTTTTGCTAAGGATGGTCCTGTGTCCCCCAAGAAAACCAAAACGTCATCGGCGTAAAGTGCAATCTTTTCCTCCCCGTTTTTTTTCTTGATGCCCTGTATTCCGGATGTGCTTCTCACGGCCTCTGCCAGTGGCTCCATTGCCAGGGCAAAAAGCAGGGGCGACAAAGGGCACCCCTGCCTTGTGCCCCTCTCGAGCGGTAGACTTCCTGAGTATTCATTGTTGATCTTGAGTCTGGCGGTTGGGCGGTTGTATAAGATTTTCACCAAGTTAATGAAAAGGGGGCCAAAGCCGAATCTTTCCATTATTTCCCAAAGGTACTCCCATTCCAGGCTGTCAAATGCCTTGGCAATATCCAAGGACATGACAGCTCTGGAATCTCCGCTTTCCACTGGGGTCTGGAGGTTCAAGTATGCCCGTCTAATGTTTACACTAGTAGCTCTGTGCGGGATAAACCCTGTCTGATCTGCATGTATCAGTTTTGCAATACATTTGCTTAACCTAGTTGCTAATACCTTTGCAAGGATTTTAATATCCGAGCAGAGCAGTGAGATCGGTCTGTATGATGATGCTTCCAGTTGGTCCTTCCCTTCTTTTTGTATAAGTACAATATTAGATTCTGTCATCGAATCAGGTAATCTACCCTCTGCTACCGCCCCCTCTAATGTCCTCAAAAGAACGGGGAGCAAAGCCTCCCCATAGTATTTATAAATCTCAAGGGGCAACCCATTAGGGCCTGGGGATTTGTGGTTAGGCATACCTGCCACTGCATTTTTCAACTCCCCTAAAGTTACTGGGGATTCTAAATTGGTCCTGTCAGTTGCGGATAGGGTCGGCAGTTCAACCCCCTCAAGGAATTTATCCACCTCCCCTCTCTCCACATCCCTTTTTGATTTATAAAGAGTACTATAGAAATCAAAAAATATCTCCTTAATCTTCACAGGGTCAGATGTTATTTCCCCATTTGGGGACCTAATCGTAGAGATCATTGAAGAGGGGGAATTAGTACTAACCAGTAACGCCAACATTCGGCCCACTCTTTCCCCTTCCTCAAAACATCTCTGCCTCTGGAAGAGTCTTCTATTTTCAGCATTTTTAGTTATTACCTCTTTGTACTCTTGTTGCTTCCTAGTCCATAACTCCCGTTTTCCTGGGCTAGGATCCAGTACATATTGTCTTTCTAGCTCCGTAACCTCGCTTCTAATTTGCTCTCCCTGCGCTTTTGATCTCTTCTTTACTCTTGTTATATGTTGGATTAGAAGTCCCCTTAAAAAGGCCTTTAAAGAATCCCAAACCACCCCTGTTGATGCAGTTCCTGAATTGTAGGCTATGAACTCTTTTAGACCAAGAGATATTTCTTCCGCTCCCCCTATCACCTCTAGCCATACTGGATTTACTGTCCATGGTCTATTTGTTTGTTTATCGTGTATGTTCACTACTAACTTCAGGGGTGAGTGATCTGATATCCCCCTTGGGCGGTATTCTACCATGTTCACTAGCGCGTGGGCTTCTTTATTACCTATTGCTAAGTCTATGCGTGATAGTGTGCAATGTGTACTTGAATAGCAAGAGAATTGCCTGTTACTTGGGTTACGAATTCTCCAGAGATCGCACCATCCGATCTCCTCCAAGAACTGAGCCAACCTTCCCTCCCTCAGCCTTTCCGTCCGCGTTACAGAAGGAAGCCTATCCTGATGACTATCAAGAACCGCATTGAAGTCCCCCACCACTATCATCGGGGTGCCCGCCCTGCTCTCCATATATTCTAGCAAACAGTGGAGAATCTCCAACTTAAATGGGGGGGGTATATATAAGTTAGCTATTACAAGTGTTCTACCTTCTATCAGGCAGTGTAAAAAAATATAACAACCCAATGGGTCGATTTTGACATCCCTGCAGGAGAACGCCATCCCTTTTTTTACCAATATACTCACTCCCCTTGAATAGGAGGAGTAGACTGAATGGAATTGCGTTTGGAATCTTTTATCCTTCATTAATACTTTGGACTCATTAGTCAGGTGTGTCTCCTGCAAGCATATCAGCCCGGCATCGTGTGACTCCAGCTCCAGAAAAACCGCAGCTTTTTTGGCGGGATTACCCATACCCCTGATGTTCCAGGAGCTTATTACAGCTGTTCTAGGCATCAGGGAAAGAGGCAGTATATATGTACAAAAAAGAAGACCAAAGAAGCATTAGGCTAATTAAAAATTCAGGAAAAAAATAAATCAGATCTGGAAGAAGGGGTGGTCTCGCACAATCCACCTTGAGTAATACAGTATACAAACCACCCCCTTGCCCAAACCACCCAAGCAAACGTGTCAAATTTCTTGTTATACCATTTATCAAGTGATTCATCTCTACCGTGGCTTCAAGCTTACTCAGCTGTGTCATTACTATAAAGAGAGGTGAGAGGGGTGGGGGAGGGGAACATCTGTTTCCCCTCCCCCAGACCCTCCCGCCCCCGTGAATTCCTCTACTTTTCTCATACATGTGAAAGTGACTCAAAATCTTATATATCTTTCTTCCCCTTTCCCACCCCTGCTTCAACATATCGTAGCAGTTGAATCTCACGTGCAAAACAACTGACCCTACCCCCAGTGTATCCCCCTCCCTCTCCCCATGCCTACTACGGCTAGCCCTAGGGACATTTTTTGTGGCCTTTGTGTACCCATCATCCCATTCTAACTCATACCTCCACACCCACTCTGACAATAACCATACCCCCCTAGTTTCCTCTATTCACCCTTTTTTCCCTTCCCCCACCTCCCTTAAACCCAATCTCCCAAGGAAGGGTGCTACCAAAACAACAACACCAAACAAAAAATCAACCCACAAATTCAACCATGTGCCATCTTCCATCAGAAGCGTACACCTTGCAACCCCTCTCCCTCCAGCCCTTGCTGAAAAAAAAAAAAACAGCCCCTCTTAACATTCCCTTAGCCAAACTTTATAAGTTCCTTTTATTTTCCTCGAGCCAGGTTGTAGCCTTGTCGAGTCAAAAAAAAGAACTGTCCCTGAAACCTCTATACGCAGTCGTGCTGGGTATAGTAGTGCGTATGGAATGTTATATGTCCATAGAGCACGTTTAATGTCCACAAATCCAGCCCTTCTTTTTTGTAGATCTGGGGAGTAGTCTGGATATAGTGAGATCCTGGCGCCTTTGTAGAAAACACCCCCCTTCTCTCTAGATTTTTGCATCAATGCTACCTTATCTTTATAAAAAAACAATTTAATAATCATAGGTCTGGGGCGACCCCCCGGTGCTGTAGGCCTAGTGGGAATGCGGTGTGCTCTCTCGATAGCGAAGAGATGTGAGAATGTTTCAGTCCCAAAGGTCTCCTTAAGCCAGTTTTCCATGAACGTCTCAGGGGAAGGGCCCTCACTTCTCTCTGGAAGGCCCATCACCCTCACGTTACATCTGCGTGACCTGTTCTCCATTTCATCCACCTTGTGCCTATGTGCGTCAAATTGTGCTTGCATACTCTTAAACTCCTTTTTTATTGGGTGTAATATGTCTTCTACTTGACTCAGTCTCTCCTCTACAGCAGAGGTCCTCTCTACCACCCTCTGAATTTCTTGGCGCATAGTATGTAGTTCTTCCTTAAGGCCCCTAAGCTGGTTACACAGGTCATTCAAGGATCCTTTACAGGAATTCACTGCGGCTAGTACCTCTTTTAATGTAGGCTCCGGTTCGCTGGTTATACTCGAGTTAGAGGGAATTTCACTCATATCTACAGTGCCCTTTGCCAGGGGATCTCCCTCAGGGCCATGCCTGTTCGTTGCTTTAATACTGGCTGGTAAGGTGATTGATGAGGCTGACGCTTTACCTACGCTCCTTCTATCCCCAGAGGGTCCTGCCTGTATCTTCTCATGAGGCAACTGGTTGCCTTTAGATGGAGAGTGTAGGGGGGTATGCGCATATTTTTCTAGTTTTGCTGCCACTGTGGTTGCTGATGTTACTTGACTCCCCTTTTCCTTTGCCAGGCGGGTAGAGTGTGTTGCTGGGTTTTCTTGGGGCTGCTGCTGGGGCTGCTGCTGGGACTCCTCACCTTTCTTCCTGGTCATAACGATAGCGCTGTATAATGCCTAGGTAAATAATTCCTCCGCAAGGATAAAGCAGTTCCACTTGTTACTAGTTTTACCTCCTTTTACTCCACACTGTTTTTGCACTGCACTGCCAGGTACTATAACCACTATTCTTGCCTTTCTTCCTTAGCTTTGAGTAGATACTACAATCAGTAGAGTATGTCTAAGAAAAGTCCTGCTTCCCAAAGCTGAGACCAGGCATTCACATACCTGTCTCAAGACACACGAGGCTGGCGTGTCCCCCCTCTTCTCTGTCGGCGTCCGACGTCCGCTCTGGTTCCCGAGCCGGCTCGTCGCCGAGTCACGTGGTTTTCCTCCGGCTCCCGCGAGGCTCCCGCGAGATCTCCGGACGTTGCTAGGTTACAGGGGAAGGCAGAGACAGCGAGCGCAGGCGTAGACAATGCAGGGTTGGACGCTTAGGAGATCCGGCAGAGAACCGGCTCCTTACCCCGCTGCTGCTTTTTAGTTGCGACCGCTTTCACTCAGCGCCACCTCTTCCATCCCATCCGATGCTGTAGGAGTTGATGAGGCAAGTTTGGCTGGGCAGGGGTGCATTTTGTTCAGGGCTGAGCTGCTGGTTTGGACTAGGCTACTAGAGCTAACAGCATGAGGGCTGGAGCAGGGAGCTGGAGCACGGAGAGGGCTCACACACGACCACTCACACCAACATCCGGCCACGCCCAACTTTAAATCCCACTTCTAATTATGCAGGAACCACCCATTGATGGCCCCAATCATCCTAATGAGTGCTATATTGAGTTACTCTGCATGCGTAGTAATATAATGAAGGGTGACATTGTGAGCCTGGGGCCCAGGACAGGGCATCATCATGACTAAGGTCCAAGATGCGAGAGCAAATCCAGGACAGTTATCATTTATGTAGACTATGTCACCAAATAAATTCACAGGCAGTCAGATGGCACTGATAGGCAAGCAGCAGTCTGGAATATTTATTTGGACATGAGAGGGTGTCACTAACTTTTGATAAAATTATGTATAGGTGGCTTGGTGCTGCTCTTGGGTGTAGTGCAGCAATAGGCCACAACATACACCAGCTAGGCAGAAATACAACCTTGTTTCAGAGTCTTTGCAGAGCTTTCCACTACATACCGGTGATACATTCTTTGTTGGCGCTGGGGTTGCCACCTTCTCTGGTACATTTTCATAAAAATATGAAACCTACACTCTAGTCCTAGTTTGTCTGCACTGCTCCCTTGTCTCCATGCTGGTCTTTTATCTCCAATGGCCCCGAATTAGGCTAGTGGTCTTCTTTTATGACAGAGATTTTAAACAACCCAGTGCAGTTCCAATAAGTCAATTTGGTTAAAGTAAAATTCTAACTAATCAAGCCCATTCAAAATATTATTTTTAAGTTTATAGTATGAACAGCTAATTCATCTTATCAATGATCAATATGATTTTAAATCAATACAAACATTAGCTAATTGGGCTAGCCCATGAAAAATACATCTTTTGTTTAAAATAATGAATTAGCATTACAGTACACACAACATATCATTAATTACCCAAATGGAAATAAGGCATTATTCAACTGAATACAGTACAAGTACAATAGCTACAAAGGAGGATTGATGAGAATGAACACAAAGCCATATCATCCTCAGCAAAAGGAAGCAAGGTATATAATATTTTGGAGCCAAAACAGCACCTTTCTCAAGAGTATGCCATTCATTATTTTCTACTAAGGCTGATATTTTTTATGGGCTGTTGCAATATTCTGCTATTTTTCTTATTCTTCTGCCAAACTCTTATACGTTTTTGATTATTGCATTATAGCAGTCCAATTTTTCGATTCATAGTCCTTTATTTCAGTGCTATTACATACTGACAGCACTTTATGTCTTTGGCACTTTTTCAGTCATGTGATTTCAATTGAATGTTTAACCATGGTTTGCTGCAGTTATCATATACAAAAAAATACTTGGTTTCTGGGAATGGACTGCTAACATGGAGAAATAGTTTGGGACTTTGTGTGAAGCATGAGTATTTGTTCTTTCAGGGATAGGCATTATGGCCAGCCTTATAAAAGGGACACTTGTCCCTGGTTGTCCTTAACCTTACTGAACCTCCACGTCCCACTCACTGCACATAAAGCTGGATATGGATTAATGTACTTTTCTTACTCTGTGCTTTTTACAGAAGGCAAACTTGTAGTAAGCTCCTCAAACTTTAAAGCATAACAATTGCCAAAGTTTTTTTTTTAACAACTGTTCCAAAATGGTTAGACCTCTTTTATAAAGCAGAGGGGATAAAATGCCCTTTCATTATAATGACATTCCAATCCATCTTTTCTTGGTTATGTCAGCAAAATAGAGTCAAGGAGGCAAAACAGTTAATACCTAATAAGGGAACATCTTGTTAGTTGAGCAAGAAAAAACAATGCTAAAGTGCTCAATGGTTTACCAAATAAATCAAGCAGATATGTATATCAAACAGAATAGTTATAAAGAAAACCTTGTCTTCCAGTGTTCATGCAGTTTATGTCATACAACTCCAATTCCAAAAAAGGTGGGATGCTGTGTAAAATCTACATAAAAAGAGATTGCAACGATTTGCAAATCTCATAAACCTATATTTTATTCACAATAGAAATTAGAAAACATATCACATTTAGAAAATGTACAATTTTAGGAAAAAACAGGTCATTTTAAAATTGATGGCAGCAACTTCTCAAAAAAGTTAGGATAGGGCAAAAAAAAGATGCCAATGGTACTAACATAGAAAAGCTGGAAATAACATTTTGCAACTAATTAGATTAATTGGCAACAGGTCAATAACATGAATGGGTAAAAAAATATAATCTTAGAGGCTCAGAGTGTTTTAGAAGTAAGGATGGGCAGAGGTTCACCAGTCTGTGAAAAGCTGCATCTAAAAATTGTCTAACAATTTCAGAATAATGTTCCTCAATGTAAAATTGCAAAGACTTTAAATACCGTATATCATCATCATCTTCAGTACATAGTATCAAAAGATTCAGAGAATCTGGAGAACTCCCTGTGTGCAAGGGACAAGGCTGAAACACAATATTGGGTGTCTGTGATCTTCGGGCCCTCATATGGCACTGCATCAAAAACTGGCATGATTCTGTGATGAACATCACTTCATGGGCTCAGGAATACTTTCATAAATGACTGTCTGTGAACATAGTTCACCGTGACATCCAAAAATGCAAGTTAAAGAAGAGCCATATCTGAAAACGATCCAGAAAACACCATCATCTTCTCTGGGCCAAAGCTCGTTTAAAATGTTCTGTTGAAAAGTGGAAACAGTTTTATGGTCAGATGAATCAACATTTGACATTCTTTTTGGCAACCATGGGCTCTGCAATCTCCGGACTAAAGAGGAGAGGTACCTTCTGGCTTGTTATCAGACCTCAGCTCAAAAGGCTGCATCTCTGATGGTATGGGGGTGATTAATGCTTATGGAATGGGAAGCTTGCACATCTGGAAATGCACCATAAGTTCTGAAAGATATATCCAGGTTTTGTAGCAGCATATACTCCCATCCAGTTGAAGTCTTTTTCAGGGAAGGCCTTGCATATTTCAGCAGGACAATGCTAAACCGCATACTGCATCTATGAAAATAGCATGGCTTTGTAGTGAAAGACTTAACTTTCTACTTAACTGCCCTGCCTGCAGGCCAGACCTTTCACCAGTTGAAAATATCTGGTGCATCTAGAAATGAAAAATATAACAAGGAAGATCCAGGATTGTTGAGCAGTTAAAAGGTTTTATTGGATAGATTACACCTTCTCCTCCAGTTACACCGCAGACCATAATAGCTGATCAATGCTTGCACATGCTTCTTAACTGTAGTATACCCATGATGCTGGACCCTGAGCCTTTTGCAAATTTAAGCCTAGCACACACGAGCCAAATGTCGGGTGACATCGGCCGGTTCAATAAAAACCAGCTGACATTTGGCCCGTGTGTATGGCAGCCCGTCTGACAGAAGCCGAACAGCTTTTGTCGGCAAGCATGATGGAAAACCAGCAGCCGACCGTCTCCCGATCTGTGCCCTCAGCCAATAGCCACTGACAGCAATCACATGCCAAAATGGATCGACTTGGGTACACTCAGCCTGCCTATACATGGATTGAAATTCAGCCGGTTCCTTGCTGAACCAGTCGAATTTCAATTCATGTATGGCTGGTTTACCTTGTTTCCTTTTATATGAAAATCTTTTAATAAAAATGCATTTATTCAAAGAGTTACATATGAATTTCAGGCAACTGAAATGGTGCAATAGGTTAGCGTGCTGAACTAGAGGCAATTGTTTAAAGCGTAACTAAAGGGAAAATGTTTTTTTTTTGTTTTGGATAGAGTGGAGAGTGAATAGAACGCCTATTAGTTTTCATTGCTGTCTGTCCCGCCATTAAGGAAATTCACCCTCTCTATTTGTCCTGTTTACTGTTAAAGTTAAAGAAAATGCAAAATTTTAAGTTAACATCAAAACATCTGGTGAGCCTGGGGACACCCTGAGATTCTCTCACTTTGGAAGGATTTCCTCCTATTTTCTGTTTTGGTTATAGGACAGGAACTAAAAGGAAATCTCCCCTATGGGACACAGATGGTAAAAAAAACACTGACACGAGTTATATACCACTCATGCTCTATCTAAAATGAAAAAAAAAATGTTTTGCCTTTAGTTACAATTTAAAAGCAGCACACTGTGAGAGTGAGAGCCCCTGTTTGGGGAAAATTTGTTTAAAATGGACACAGGACTCTCAAAGAGTCAGTGTGAGAAGCTCCAGCAAAAGCTTTGTGAGCAGAGAAAATTATGTTTTACGTTTTCTCTGGATTTGGTAAGTCTCGATCGGGGCTGGAGACTTGAAGACTCCAATGAGCATTGGGTGGGATGGAATCTTCAGTCTTGTGTCCAGGTTTTCCAGAAATTCTGCAGGTTGTGTGTGTGTCAGGTGCACAAATTCATTACAAGGCAGATCTGAGCATTGCTTGCAGACGTGGAATGGGATTTGGTGTTGGAACAGTTGCTGCAGCCAGGAGGAAATTGTGCTCCTGTTTAGAAACCAAGACTGCACTCCATGTGGGAGAGGTTCTAGGTCAGTTGACTGAGAGAGTTGGGCCAGCTGAGAGAGTCTGAGAGACCATAGCTGTGACAAGGGGAAGAAAGAGTCCTGGGGACCAGAGGGGACCGTGAGTCTCAGAGGAGTGGGAAAGCCTGGAGGGTGAGGAGAACCTCTTCCTAGAGGCCAGGAGTGGGCCTTCACAGCATGGTACTGTGACCAAGGCTGAGTGAGCCTTGAGAGCCAGGTGGCTTGACATTTTCATGTTGTATTTTTTCTTGAGACAGTCCCCCTGCAGGGGATTAAATGATTTAGTAAAATGATCCGTTAAATAAATATAGTGCTAGCTTGACAATACGGAGGCCAAAAAGACATTCTTGATATTACATGAAATGAGCAATAGATGGACAACAAATGGGCAGTTGTAGCATTATGTGAGTAACAAAATGGCAATTGATGAGAGTATGTGGGCAACAAACAAGCAATTGTGACAATATTAGAGCAATACATAGGCAATTGGGACAACAGGCAGGTAACATTTGGGCAACCATGAAAATGTGCAGCAGTGATAATAACAGTGATGATATGAATGCCAATAGTGACAGATAACGTTTTGGAATTCACAAGTACAGTAATAACACATTTCATAACATAACTGGGTATTAGAAATGAAAAAAATATAATATTATTCTGTTGACAACAACATGGGTGTAATGGTTTCTAAAATCACTGCAGACACATACAGTAAATGTTATAAGCAGATATGACATGTGATAATGGAGACCTAGTCTAACTGATCTTTCTTGGTGGTTATGATTGACCAAACAAAATACCTAAACTTCCAGGGCTATGCCATGTGCCTCATTCTGATAAATGCCCAACTCAAAAAAAACAAAAAACATTTTATTCAGAATAGACCCAAGGGGAGTACATACCTCTGCCATGTCTTGATGGCTGCTTGTGACCCAATTGTGAAGACACAGCAGGTCAAGAAATCAGGTGAGCAGTTGTCATTGGGACAGGATGACAACCCATATTGTGTCTTCTCTACCACATTTGATGTTATACAGGATGTTTGGCTAATGGTGGCACAGTAAAAATGAAATATAAAGTAAAAGCCAGCACGCCAAAACCTCCTCAACTGGATAATAGTGCTAGCAATAATATTCCAACAGAGGTTCTAACACTACCTTAGCCTACTGAAAAAAGTGTTTTGTCCCAACAAGAGGTGAGGTGAAAACTAATAGGGGTACAGACGTCAAATAAATTCCTGTCTGACGATGTCCAAAACTAAAATAAAAAGTTTTGGCTTGAGTTTTGATTTAAGTATTTCCAGCTCCCAAAGAGAACATGCCAGAAGGTTTATTATACCCTGAGGCTGCTGGTTCTGCCCATCTGCTCTGTATTTTCCTTTCAGCTGGACAGTAATATGACTACAACATGCAGAGACAAGGCCATCAAGCATCAAAGAGTCATTATTAATACAGACTACGCAAACTGTATTCTATATTGATTTATTCCTTAAATTAATGACAAATGTTATATAAAAATAAAAATATTATCTAAAATAGCAATATTCTATTAGACTCGATCCATTTTTGATCAAAATTAGGAATTATTTTCATTGAAATATTTAATAGGATCACATTTCTCTGCTTTTAAAGAGAATCTTTTAATAATCACTCAATGGGCAAAGTAAAGGAGTCTCTTTCTAGTACACTCTACAATTGACTTATGCTGGACTTTTTTGTAGAAGGAATCTAAGCTACCCAAATACACCTATGTGACAATGAAAGTGCTGTCCCCTCCTGACTCATGCATATCCTTTTCCTGGGAGCACGGGGACCTTTCAAAAATGAAAAGGAACTTCTATTGCCATTCTTCTTCCAGAGTGTGAACCTGAAAGCCCCCATCTCTGAGCACTTCTGGGTTCAGAGCTGCTAAATCCTAGTCATCATTGTTCAGGTAAAGCAGCAGATGAGAGACTTTATGTTCCTAGACCGCTTGGGCTAAATGCAGGGAACAGCAGATGAGGGTCTTTATGTTCCTAGACTGCATGGGCTAAATGCAGGGAGACATTAAATCATTTTTTGCAATCAATCCCCCCCATCAAATCATTCTTTGCAGCTATTACCTTTTGTACCACCACCCCCTCCCTTTAGAATGTAAGCTCTATGAGCAGGGCCCTCCTGTAACTTTTGTATTGAACTGTACTGTAATTGTGCTGTCCCCCCCTCTACATTGTAAAGCGCTGCGTAAACTGTTGGCGCTATATAAATCTTGTATAATAATAATAATAATTAAAGTGGTTGTAAAGTCAGTAGGTTTTTTTTTTTCACTTTCATGTTTTATTGACATAGAAATAAAAATTACTGGATGCTCCTCCATTTACAACGGAAGCAAAATGTATGTGGGAAAAAAATAACTGAAACATCAGGTCCAGTGTAAATAACATTCAAGATTACAGGAGTCAGCTTCACAAGTCCAACGTAGACCCTTCAGATTTTGGTTGGGAATGTGCCCGCTTCTCCCTGATCATCCCACTTCTCCACCCAGGATTTTGGGCACATGGACTGGTATGCATTAAGATAAAAGGCCTTCTGTGTGCAGCAGCCCCCTTAGCCCCCCTAATACTTACCTGAGCCCCCTCTCTATCCAGCAATGTCCACGAGTGCCTTGGCAGTCTGGGACTCTCCCTCCTGATTGGCTGAGACACTGCAGCAGCACCATTGACTCCTGCTGTTGTCAATCAAACTCAGTTAGCCCATCAAAAGAGAGGGGAAGGGGCCAAACCACGGCTGTGTGTCTGAATGGATACACGGAGCTGCAGTTCAGCTTGGTTGACCACATAGCAAGCTGCTTGCTGTAGAAGCACTCAACAGGAGGGAGGGGCCAGAAGCGCCTGCGAGGGACCTGAGAAGAGGGGGATCCAGGCTGCCTTGTGCAAAACCACTGCACAGAGCAGCTAAGTATAACATGTTTGTTATTGTAAGAGAACAAAAAAAATGAGACTTTATAATCACTTTAAGAGTTTGACAGATCTGCAAATATTTATGGTCATATCATTTCATGGTGTCATTTGTTTCCCTGCAAGCACAGCCTATAGTAGAGTAAGGCCTCTTTCACACGGGGCGGATCAGTCATGATCCGCCCCGTGAACATCCGCTTGCTCAGCGGGGATAGCTCCGCCGATCCCCGCTGAGCAGGAAGATGATAGGTGCATCGCTGCACACTGTGCAGGGACAGACCTGTCAGAGCGCCGCTCTCCCCTATGGGGGGATCGGATGATGACGGTCCGTAGTGTCCGTCGTCATCCGATCCGATCCGAAAACGGAGGAAAAAGTAGGTTTTTCCTCCGTTACACTTTTCGGATCAGAGCGGGTCGGATGTCAGCGGACATGTCACCGCTGACATCCGACGCTCCATAGGGATGACTGTATGTCCGTTTTTCATCCGAAAACGGAAGGATGAAAAACGGACATACGGATCGTCCGTGTGAAAGAGGCCTAAATCTTCACATTCCTTACCCAGAAGTTTCTGTCTGTGTTCAAACATGAGGCATGTGGCAGGGCATTGCACAGGTTAATAAATGACCTCTGTGAGAATTCAGATTTTCTGTGAAGAAACTACATATTGCACAATCCCTAGGTCTCTCAGTCAGGCTCTGGTGCAGGTGGGAGCTAAATAGTAATAAGAACTGCCATGGACACAAATCCATTCCAATTTCCCTTCGGTAGTAATGAAGTATTCTGTATCTGTATTCTGTATCTGTGTACAAACACGCAGAGCAATTACTGAGGTCTCACCATGCTGGAAGAGATGTGTTTTCATCACTTTAGCACTCCCACATTTGTGATGCAACAGAGGAAATGGTGAGGCATGCGTTGGACGCTGTGTGACCTAGAACAAGAAGTTGGTGAATAGGGACAGGTAAGCTGAAGCAATATATGGATATAGGGGGAATAGATCAGCTTTGACATTATAAACTACAGACACAATATATGAGCCCATTACGAGGTAAGATAAACAAACAAAACTGGGACTATAACTACACTAATTTGGAAACATTTGAAAGTGTACAAATTTATTTAAAATACAAATTTAATTAAAATAAATAAATATTGAAACATTATAAAGTTAAATTTAAGTAAAGTAAAATAAAAAATATATATAAGTAAAATAAATTAAAAAAATAAAAAGAAAGATGAAATACACCTTTACACATACACAAACACACAGTGATTGCACAATATGCATTAGGTAAGAGATTAAAGGGATTATAAAATCTAATTTTTTTTTTCTATAAAAATAACAAACATGTCATACTTACCGCCTCTGTGCAGTTGATTTTGCACAGAGCAGCCCAGATCCTCCTCTTCTCGGGTCCCTCTTCAGCCCCCCTGGCCCTTCCCTCCTGTTGAGTGCCCCCCCAGGCAAGCAGATTGCTATGGGGCGCCCAAGCTGAGCCACAGCTCACTGTGTCCACTTGGCCTCTCTCTACTGATTTGTTAACTGACTTTGATTGACAGCAGTGGGAGCCAATGGCGCCGCTGCTGTGTCTCAGCCAATCAGGAGGGAGAGTCCCAGATGGCAAAAGCAATCGTGGACATCGCTGGATAGAGATGGGGCTCAGGTAAGTATTGGGGGGGGGGGCTGCTACACACAGAATGCATTTTATCTTCATGCATAGAATGCATGAAGATAAAAAACCTTCTGCTTTACAACCACTTTAAGATTTCTTTGGAGAATAAAAAAAAAATGATCATACCACATGCTAAAAACACATTAAAATAAAATGAAACATTTCTGTCCTTTCCAATTATTCAAGAGCTTTAAAAAAAAAAACTCCCGAACTTGCTTTTGATTTTTGTAGAACAATCAGAATATCAAGAGCTTGGACTTAAACTTTTGTCGGCAACAAAATTACTGTTCCTATTTCTCTAAAGCCACTAGTTAGAATCAAGGCAGCCTTGGAAAATGACAGCTGGAATCTTTGGTTCTTAAAAAGTAAAAAAAATGACCAGTAACGGATGAATGCTATCTAATGATTTCCTACCATAATCATAAAAACATAGTTTAGGAAAGCCGACTAATGCTTAGGATTTGTACTTCCTAAAAGAGTCTGTTTTGATTGGCCACATCAAGCTTTCACTGAGCGCAAAACTTGCATCTCTCAGCAACACCTGTCATGTATGGGAAAGAAGTCAAGTAACTCTACAATGATTATAAATTATTTTAATTATAGTTTTCATCCCCTGGCCTCTGCTGTGAATGATTCCCTTGCTTTGACATACTAATAGTGTGCAAATGTTAGAAAAATCTGGTCAGGACAGATTAGGTGCAAAGAAAAGCCATGGATGAAATATATTGCATTGCCCTTAGCGAAATGCTAAGGATTCATTATACATTTCCTGGGAAGCTTAACTTCATAGGGATGTTATTAAATGAACACTTTCCATGCCATGTTATATATTTCACCCTTGATTTTTTTTTAAGACATCTGCTCAAATTAATTTTCAGCCTGTGTGATACCACTACCTTGGGGTCCATTTCTTCATGCCCTGCATGAAAAAGTGTCTGACGACAGTACAATGTACTTGGTCTCTCTTGCTTTGTAAAATTATCTATATGCGAAGAGTACACAGACAACCTTCCCGATAATTGAGTTCAGGTGTTATCATTAGTGGGGACTGTTTTTGCTCTATCATACAATGCCATGTTAGACAATTGGGCACTTCCAAAGTTGTAGAGACAGTTTGGAAAGCACCCTTCGTTACAGAAAGCTGTGCCCCTGTATACCAAGCCAGCTCAATAAGGACATGGTTTCATGAGTTTACGGTAGAGAAACTCAAGTGACCTCCACTCTACTGAACACCTTTGGTATGAATTGGAACGCCAATTTCGAGCCTGTTTATTTTGGTTGACATCAGAACCTGACACCACAAATTCTCTTTTAGTTGAATAGGCACAAATTCCCACAGACACACTGTAAAATCTTGTGGAAAACCTTCCCAGAAGAGTGGAGGTTGTTATAGTTGTAAAGCGGGTGCCCATTCCAGATTGATGCCCATGGTTTTGAAATGGAGTTTCCAACAAGCTCGTGTAGTATGACAGTCAGGTGTCCACAAACTGTTGACCATATAGTGTAGGTGAATTGTGTAAATATTTTCTCTATGTTATGTTTTGGTATAAGGAGTCTGGCCCAAACCAATTTATTTTGTGGTGGCCCAGAAAAAAATCCAAACCAATAAAACTGCAAATTGCTGATGTGTTTGAAGGGGATTTCAGAGCCACTACTCTGTGGTGCATTGTAGAAATGTTTTGGAATGGCATTCAAAAATGCACCAAAGCGTACAGTGCACCGCCATACATAATAATCCATGCATTTTATTGAGCTGATGTGAAATGACAGGGGTTTTTACCCTTTTCCAACTCTAATAAAAATAAATACATTATATGTATGTGTATATATATATATATATATATATATATATATATATATATATATATATATATATAAAATATACAGCTAATTAGGCCCAATTTGGACATTTTTACTTAGGGGTGTACTCATCTTTGTTGCCAGCAGTTTAGACATTAATGGCTGTGTGTTGAGTTCTTTTGAGGGGACAGCAAATTTACACTGTTATACAAGCTGTACACTCACTACTTTACATTGTAACAAAGTGTCATTTCTTCAGTGTTGTCACATGAAAAGATATAATAAAATATTTACAAAAATGGGAGGGGTGTACTCACTTTTGTGAGATACTGTATATAGATCTATATATATATATATATATATATATATATATATATACCCCTATAGCACTGTAGCTAGTGAAAAGATGAGGGTGGTGCCCAGAGTCATGATGATATCTAGCCATGACTTACCATTGAGGGCCATAGTAGACTATGAGGTACTTCATGACTCTTCACTGCTGCTTCACCTGGCTTGCTTTTGGATTTACTTGTCTGCAGGAAGCCTATTCCACTGCCTGCCCTGGGCATATTTAGCAGGGTCCAAAAGAAGAAATCGTGCATGATCCACTGCACAGTGACAATACAACCTATAACTTTAGGTTAGGCTTTAAGCAGCAGTCCACTCAGAATAACAATGCCCTTAAACAATCTTACATAGTCCCTTATTGGCAAATATCAGTAACACTAACGTTTTATACTGCTCTTTCTCTGGTTAGCTAGGGTAACAATACCCTACGCACAAAGTTGTTATCTCTTGTTCCTCTCTTTGGAACCCTTCAGCATTTGCAGCTTTGTTTTTTTGTTTTTTTGGTGAGCCTAATAGTATGGCAGACACTTTACCTGAACTCACAAACCCTGTTATTAGTCTAGCCATTGAAACCATGCTGAGGAATCCCCTTTCCCTTTAGCCTTGTCCTTCTCTGTGGCTTCTGTACATGACTCAACTCTGTCTATAACAGCCCTAAAACTCTCCTCTATTGCTTCTCACAATAAATACGGACTGAACTTAGGTGGTGCCAGCCTGAACAGGATCCTTGGTTTCCAGAGATGATTACAAAGCAACACTTTCTCCAGTAGTAATTGTGTAAATCTCTTAATTTTTATGGCATGGACTATTGCAGCTAATAGGATGTTCTCTTCCTGCATAGCATTTAAATAGCACCTCTGATGTGGACCATTCTCGTTAAAGGAAGTCCATTTTTGATAGAGCTATTAGCGGACATGTTTAACTGAACATCTTCTGTAATGCTGAAGACCTCTCACATTCTCATTCAAATGGGGTCCTCAGTTCTTATGAGTGTCAGGAACACACCCCAGTATTTGAAACCACAATAAAAGGTTGGTCATTTTAATACAATCATAGTTTCATAATACAATCATAGTTTCATGAGATATGTCAAAATGTTGATTATAGAAGGACATGACAGAATGTATGAAAATGCTAGAGTATGTTCCGACCACCCACCTGAATGTAGGAAGCCACTTGGACAATGTTGAAACTTTTTAACATTAAGGAACACATCCAGTTGAATGTATAGTAACTACTATCGGCTATACCATGGCCTGAAAAAATGGAAGACATCAAAGGCCCATTTTGGTACTAAGTCTTTTCCTACACATGCTCATCCAACCATTGAGTCTTCCAATGTCACACTGCAGCTCTTTTCTTCTCTTTTTTCTTCTCTCTTGCCATCAGCTTCCATATTGAATCCTTCCACACCTTTCTTTCGTATCTCCCTTTTCTCTTTCTCCATTTTTCTTACTTTCTTCTTTTCCCCCTTTTTTATTCTTCTAAAACTCCTCCTGTCTTTAAAAATCACCAAGCTCATCTTTGCTAATGACAGAGTTTAAGACCAGAGAAAATTGGAAAGACAACAGCCATGATACATAACATTGTTTTAAGACCTTTGTGCCTGCCGCAAACCCAGGAAAACATTAGACTGGCCATTAAAGGGAGAATTATTCAACATAAACACGGCTAGATAGGGAGCCAGCAGTACTTACATTTCTCATTGAGGAATGTTTTAATTATGCTTCCGGATCATGTGAAGCGATTATGAGAATTGTGGATTAGAAAGGATTACAGAAAACATGTATCATCTCAACCCTCTTGAATGTTATGCTTCTGTGCATATTAAACTTTTATTATCCTTTCCGTTTCAGCATATCTAAAGCACAATAAAACGTGTTAGTTGAAAGAGAGCACCACCTTTCCAGCAAATCTGAAAATGTAAGGCAAGGCAGGAAAATAAATAACCTGAAAAATGTATTTTATAATACATAGTATTCTCTTATACTGTGATAGCCTCTAGACGTATTGCTTGTTCCACCAAGGGAAATGTTCATATTTGGTGTGTGACAGAGGTGAAGAATCCCAGATGGATATTCGTCATAAATAAATGCATTGGTGAGCTATTCAACGCCATACACACAAGACAACCTGCACACCTACTGCAACCCTCAGATTAGATGTTGCAGAGGACCAGTAAAATAAGAAATGCCAAGTACATATATCCTAATTTCTCCATAATATTAAATAAGATACATACTTTATCCACCCCTCTCATATAACATAATTTAGTGTGATGTGTTCTATAGACAGAGAGCATATCTACTATGACAATAGTGATGTGCTGTATGTTACAACCTATGAACTATTCCACTCTGAAGACTGTGCTGGGTGTGACATACACCAGACTGCTCTATACTGTATGCCATGCAGTACATGACATGCTCCATACTAGCTCACTCTAAATGTTATTCTATACATCATATCCTTCAAATCTCTTAGCATCACACTATGTTGTATATAAATTATTTGTGCCGGTTATGCATACACCTTGGACTTTCGAATTTCTCCCAAATTAAAAATTGGGCATGCTTTTGCTTGCACTTTAGTGGAGAAGATTGGTGACTTCTTAGTCCTTGTAAAACTTCAACTCCAGTCTTCAAGGCGCCCCAACAAGTCATGTTTTTCATTATTTTGCACAAGTGATTTGATCAGTTTCACTGCCTTAGTAATTACCACAGTCGTTTCATCTGAGGGAAATCCTGAAAACATGACCCGTTGGGACACCCTGAGGACTGGAGTTGAGAAATACTGCTCTATACCTTCCTACCTTTTTTGCAGTGTAATCCTCAAAAAACATACTCACATGCCCAGCTATTACAGCATTATCCAGCTGTGATCTGGTGTTCTGCTCCCATGCATCGGATCTTCCCTTTCCAAGTCATTGGGAGCCAGCTGTCTCTTATGGGTTCTTACATCCAGCTCTTGCCAGGTCTGTCCTCCAGTGGCTCTGTTTTCCTGCTTTTGCAGCCTCCTGAGATAAGGGAAGGGAAGGGGATATCCCAGGTGCAGTGGTGGCCCATAATGCAGGGCGCAGGGGCGAATCCATGTGTCTAGTCCCCCAATCTACATGCAGGGCGCCGAATGCATGGATTCCAATGTTTTTTTTTTGAAGCACGTGATTAGAGCCAGAGGCTAATATTTTTTATTACCTTCCTGATTCGCCTCCCGGCCAATCAGGATGCGGGTCCCTAGACCCATCACACGATTGGTCAAGAGGAGAAACGATCCTATTGGCTGCCTAGGAGAAGGAGGGAGGAGGAGGTAGGAGACGCATGGCGGAGGCCACCATGATGTCGAGGAGAAGGAGACGCAGGGGAAGCCGCCACCTATCACCTGGAGGAAGCGCTGCCCACAACCTAGATAGGGTAAGTGCGGGGCTGGTGACTGTGAGACCGGAGGGGTTGCGGGTGACCAACGGGGGGGGGGGTGTTGCAGTTGACCCGACTGACCGGGGGGTGGCTGTTTGCCGCCCCCCCAAAAATATATACCACCAACCGCCACTGCCCAGGACGGAACAGGGATAAGTCATACTTGTCAAGGCCAAAATGGAGCCAGGAGCGGGCCAGAGTAAAAAAACAAAACAAAAAAAATGCAAACACAAAAATAATCTGCTTTTTTAAATTGCAGAGCAGGTAGGGTTGCAGTTGAAAAAAAATAATTTTTTTGAATATTTTTTTCATATGGAGAGGCACTGCTTTGCATGCAACACATGAGAGCGATGTTAGCTCTTCTTTCATGGTCAAACATGGAGTGTAATACTTTGTTTTACCAAAGAATTTTATTAACAAAGATATAGAAAAGAAGTGTTACATGCATAGATGGCATGCTGTGTGACAACTGTGAGTAACAGAGGAGCCCCTGCAAGGGTAGTTCTGCTCAATGGAAAAAAAACCCTCACACAGTCTGTAATCATATAAGCCTTCAGCGTGAATGTGATGCATAAGTCCAAATCTGTTAGCTTGTCCAGTTAAATGTACACATATAGTTAAAGCATGCATTATCGTACTCTGTCTATCAAGTCTACAGTCACCTATTTTCAAAGTTTCCCAGTTCCACCTTCTAAAGTAAAAGAATAGGACTGGAGCAGAAAAGAGCTGACTGGCTGTTGACTCACCGACGGTCCCATTCACTTTAATGAGACAGCTAGTGATGCGCCAGTGACAAAACAAGGTGAGGGACGCGGCGGCAGCAGGTGAGTGGATGCCCACTAACAGGCGCTGCCCTGATGGATCTGAAATGACAGGTGCTCTTTAAATGTAAGCACATATTCTTGCTGGTAGTTAGAATCTTTAATATTTGAAAACAATATAAAGGTTTCCTATTTAGAATAATAAACTGTCAGGTTAGTAAAACAGCGATATCCACACTGATTCAATCATAGAGTTTGTGGAGTACATAGATTTGCAAAACCATGGCATAATGGAATATTCCTGAACTTTGTTTTATCTCATGGTTACTGTGAAATTGTGCGAATACATCAATGCAGTGCATGTTATCTCAGCTTGCAGGGCTTGGACTCATTGATTTTTATCCACCCTGCTTGTGGGTTTAAAGCGGGGTTCCCATTTAAAAAAAAAATAAATAAAAGTCAGCAGCTACAAATACTGCAGCTGCTGACTTTTAATTGGACACTTACCTGTCCCAGGGTCCAGCGATGCGGGGGATCGAAGCCCCGCTCGCCCCCCCCCTGCTCATCAGCGCCGGCATTTTAACTGTGGGCGCCCGGCTGTGGCTTCACAGCCGGGCACCCACTGCGCATGCGCGAGCTGCACTGCGCATGTGCGAGCCACGCGCCGTCACTGGCCCCGCAATCATCTGGGACCGATCACGTGTCCCAGATGATTGACAAGAGGGAGGGTGGAGAGGCGATCTCCCTTCCTGCACGGTGGGAAGTGACATCAGGAGCCCAGGCACCGAAGGAGGCAGACTACGAGGGACCCCCTAGCATCAGGCATTTAGAGGTGAGTATAAAAAAAATAATTCTCCAAATGTTTTTTTTAAATTTTTTCTGAGAACATCACCAATTTTTTTTTTGGGGGGGTGGAACTCCACTTTAACTAATCATTTTTTAAAATTATCCTTTAAGGGGGCATGGCAGGGGGTGTGTCCTATGCCTACATACTTTTACTAGTAGGTGTCTCCTCTTTCTATGTGTAAGATACCAGGCTTGACATCAGCAGCTTTTTGAAAGGTCCATAAAGGGCTTTAAAGCAGACCTTCGCCCTGGAAAGGGATATAAAATACTGTATATGTGAACACTTACCTTGTAAAACAACCTATTCAGTTTAAACCAGAAAAAAATAAAAATGAAAGGCAAAATGTGTTTAAATATAAAAAGACACTATAAATACTTTTTTTCCCTTTTTTTAGAATATGTTACAAACCCCCCCGTTCTCAGCTGCATAAGGAGCTCAGAGAGCTAGGGGAGGAGAAACAGTAGTACACTGGTCTTCTGCAGTGAATGGCTGTGCAGGGGGAGGCAGAGAAGTCTGATCATTGGAGGACAGCAGGCTGATTTCACAGCACATCCAGGAAACTGACCATGCTGGGCTGCGGAGCAGCTTGCACAGGAGTCCTGTGCTTCTTTGGCTCTGTTTCAGGGCTGAATTCAGGCAAAAAGATTTGTCCCTGAAACAGAGAACAGGGACGCAGTGGGCCCCTGCTGCGAGCCACATCCGGCATCAGTGTGAACCCAGCCTAAGTCCCTGCCTTAGCTACTCTCTGCTTATTTCTATGGCCCTGCTACCCCCTACACCCCACCTCCTGCCATTCTTTCATAGGCAAAAAAAGATGTGTCCCACTCCCGCATCCTCCTGAGATATCCCCTTTACATATCCCATAAATTAAATAAATTTAAGAAACGAATATATATATATATATATATATATATATATATATATATACAGTGGGGACGGAAAGTATTCAGACCCCCTTAAATTTTTCACTCTTTGTTATATTGCAGCCATTTGCTAAAATCATTTCATCTGATGAGACCAAGATTGAACTTTTTGGCCTTAATTCTAAGCAGTATGTGTGGAGAAAATCAGGCACTGCTCATCACCTGTCCAATACAGTCCCAACAGTGAAGCATGGTGGTGGCAGCATCATGCTGTGGGGGTGTTTTTCAGCTGCAGGGACAGGATGACTGATTGCAATCGAGGGAAAGATGAATGCGGCCAAGTACAGGGATATCCTGGACGAAAACCTTCTCCAGAGTGGTCAGGACCTCAGACTGGGCCGAAGGTTTACCTTCCAACAAGACAATGACCCTAAGCACACAGCTAAAATAACGAAGGAGTGGCTTCACAACAACTCTGTGACTGTTTTTAAATGGCCCAGCCAGAGCCCTGACTTAAACCCAATTGAGCATCTCTGGAGAGACCTAAAAATGGCTGTCCACCAACGTTTACCATCCAACCTGACAGAACTGGAGAGGATCTGCAAGGAGGAATGGCAGAGGATCCCCAAATCCAAATGTGAGAAAAACTTGTTGCATCTTTCCCAAAAAGACTCATGGCTGTATTAGATCAAAAGGGGCTTCTACTAAATACTGAGCAAAGGGTCTGAATACTTAGGACCATGTGATATTTCAATTTTTCTTTTTTAATAAATAAGCAAAAATGTCAACAATTCTGTGTTTTTCTGTCAATATGGGGTGCTGTGTGTACATTAATGAGGAAAAAAATGAACTTAAAGAGGGAGTCCACCTGAAAAAAATTATTAAAAATCTAGCAGCTAAAAAAATACTGCAGCTGCTGACTTTTAATAAACGAACACTTACCTGTCCAGGAATCCAGCGATGTCGGCAGCCGAAGCCGAGCAATAGCTCGGCTCTCGGCTGCTGCCGCCGCTATTCTCAGTGAGGGAATAAGGGAGTGAAGCGTTTCGGCTTGACTTCCCGGTTCCCTACTGCGCATGCGCGAGTCGCGCTGCGCATCCTAAGTGGTCCCCGCTATCTCCTAGGACCTGTGTGTTTCCCAGGAGACAGCGGGGGGGGGGGGTGCGGGAGGGGGCGTGACTCCCACGGGAGTCTATTCCCGGAAGTGGGTGCAGATACCTGTCTAATACAGGTATCTGCACCCCCCTCCCCCCGGAAAGGTGCCAATTGTGGCACCAGAGGTGGGGAGGAATCAGATGAGCAGAAGTTCCACTTTTGGGTGGAACTCCGCTTTAAGTGATTTTAGCAAATGGCTGCAATATAACAAAGAGTGAAAAATTTAAGGGGGTCTGAATACTTTCCGTCCCCACTGTGTATATATATATATATATACACATACACACACACAATACCGTTGTATTGTATATTTCATATACAAGGTGTCAGAAATTCATTAGGAAATTTACTATACTGTATGTCCGTGTTAGAATATAATACTTCTCACTGCAGTTCTTTGACGGAAAGTTTTTCAATTTTGGAAGACATTTTTTCTTTAATGTTTAATTAGAGGACATTTGCATTGTTTTATAAGAGTTAATTTTGTTCCCGCAGAGGTTACATCAGCACAGAACAATACAGTGTAATGAGCTGTCGTTCTCCTCTATATTCGTTCCTCAGTGGGTACTCCTGGCATGGGCTAATGAGAATGAATCTCTGTTTAATGACTAATTTTCTTGTTGTGGGATTTGCGCTTGATGTTCATCATGCTGTGCACTTACCTTATAAATTCAGTAACCTTACTGTTCCCCTGGAGTCATAAAATAGCAGTCGCCTTCAATAAACGTAAGCCTGTCTTGCTGGGTGTAGGCTACATACTGTATTTCCAAGTTTAAATAATTTAAAGTGAACTTAATCTGGCCTTAAGCTTTTTTAAAGTAGCAGCAGTGCTGATGTGCAGATACCTTGTGGGGCCTACAAGTATCTGTGTTCATTTTTAAAGCTGTACTCCAGCCTTCCCTTTATGTTAGCACAGGTTCCTTTTCTGTAATGAAATGACTTACTCTGATTTCACTTCACACTGTGAGCTTCCCAAATCTTTCAATCATGGAGGCTCAGCATCACATGTTGATGTTGCGCTACTCCCGTAGGAGCCATGGAAGTTGCTTGTCCAGGTCTTCCCAACTTCAGCCCCACAGCCAGGCACACAACAGGCTCATTCACTCCTTCTCTAAAAAACAGTCTAGGGGATGTTGTTTTTGTTGTTTTTATTTTTGGAGAACTTGGATAGGGATTAGAAAAGTGGTGGGATACTCCAAAGATAAGAACTATGTACAACTGAGAACTTAGTTTTCCTTTTTCACTTAAGTAGTAGTAATAGAGCAAATACAGAAAAGTCCCTTTAAGTAGGAAACTGTCTGGACAGAGCTCTTCAGGACACCAGCCAGTGTTTCCTTTAATATACCCACAGCTGACTATAACTAGGCACTCGGGGGATAGCTAAAGCACCAGACCCCCAAGATCCAGTAATGTCTATACTCACAAGGCCCAAAGACAGATGGATGCCTCCTTCCAATATTCCAAGCGATGCCCTCCAGTGATACCAGGCAGATCAATGGCAGACAGCTCCCCTCTGTCAGCTTCTTCCAAGCTCCCGGGTCTCTGCATCCTTCCCTCAGGTCGCCCACCTGAGGCCTCTCATGGCAGAATGTGCCTAAGAGGGCAGCGTGCCCCCCTTTAGGCTGGACTCCTCCACTCTAGGACAAAACCCAACGCTCTGTGTGCTGACTGAATAAATACAGTCTTCCAGCCCACCTTCAGAGCCTGCCTCTCTGGGATAGGCCAGGGCTGCATCAATATTCATGCTACCATGTGAATAGCTTCACACCTATCATCCAAAAGCTTCTCAAGTTGCCGGGATACAGAGGGAGCTATCAGGCAAGCTGGCAGCAGCAGAGCAAACAGATCAGGCCTGACTAAACCATTGCAGTTTACTGAGTACAGTGAACCAAACTATTCTTTTAACTATCAAAAACAAACACTAATGCTTACCTAGCACCTATCTAGAAGGGTGCTACATTAGTATTACTTAGAGTCATATGCATGCAAATGCAGACTGCGGAGGATTGCCCATTACTCTAGACTGACATCACCCCTTAAAGCATTTTGATATTTGCATAATTCCTATCAAGAGTCTGCTCACTGCTTTCATCAGGCCTGAAGGCTCTTGAGAGTACTGAGGCCGGGTTCAGTAATTTCAGAAAACCCTCCCAGTGGCCATGATCTGTCCACATTGCAAAAAGAAGCAGAGAGACCCAATGATGATGGCACTGGGTCTAAAATAAGGTACATTATGAAAATGAAAAGGTTTTATTAAAAATGTCATTGGCATGTTGACAAGGGGGTGAGAAAAGAACCAGGGAAAGCAAAATAAAAGGAGATTAAACATTAGCTTTCAATCAGTCCCTGTGTCCATATACAGCCTAACTGGATTGTGTGCCCTAATCAGACATCTCAAGTCTCCCGGAAGGTGCGGGAGACTCCCGCATTTCTGCGGCGGCTCCCGCACACCCTCAAGCGCCTTCCGATCTCCCGGGAATGATCGGTGCGGCGGGGATCAGCTGTGATCACTGATCTCCTTTGTATAGATTTTTAGCTGACAGCCGCTTCTCCTTCTCTCCCTCCCGTGGCTGACTGCTAAAAGGCTATACAGGGAGATCGGTGATCACAGCTGTCCCTCCAGCCGCACCGATCATCCCCAGCTGCTCTGTGTACTCCTACCCCGGCCTCCTCCATGTCCGTCTCCACCCCGACCCCCTCATCCCACGCAGCCGCCTCCCCTCCTCTCCTCTTCCGCCAGCTGTGGGGGGAACTAGTAATAGGACACAGTGAGTGAGATCGCTCCTGTGTCCTGTGATTACTGAGCAGAGTAAACTGTGTTTACTCTGCTTAGTTTATGAATGGACAGGAGCCGCTGTCTCCCGTTCATTCATCTTTAGTGCTGAGAAAGGGACTGGGGAATCTGTGTCCTCAGTCCCTTTGTCTGTCTCAAAGGGGAGATGTCAGGGGTCTGTTTAGACCCCTGAAATCTCACCAAAGCCCCCCCATAAAATATACAAAAAAAAATGGTAAAAAATTTCTAAAAAATGAAAAAGTGTAAAAAAAATAAAATAAACTACTGACACCACTCTCCCTGCCCTACCAACACTGTCCACTGCCCCAACCCCCTCCCCCCAAAAAGCATTGTGAAAAAAAATTAAAAAAAAATTAAATAGTAAAAAAAAAATTATTAAAAATAAAAAAAACTACTGACACCGTCCACTTCCACCCACCCCCACCCCCTTCCCCCAGAAGCACTGCGAAAAAATATTGAGAGAGTGATTTAAAAAATAATATTTTGTCGCGGGGGGGGGGGGGGGAAATGTAGTGAGTGGAGCGTTTGCACGTGAAGCACCACCTTCCTTAAATGAGTTTTTGCAGGTTGGGATGTCTGCCTAATCAAAATGTAATTCTGCACCTTCATGACTTTATCATTTGTGACATTAACCCAGTGTTTTGAGTATTTTTTCTTCACTCCAGTGACAGCTGAGCAATGGAACAGAGTTGCTAGTAGGGGAGACTTAAAGTGATTATAAAGGATCGTTTTTTGTTTTTTTTAAAATAACAAACATATCATACTTACCTCCACTGTGCAGCTCATTTTCCACAGAGTGGCCCCGATCATCCATTTCTGGGGTCCCCCGGCGGCTCTCGCAGCTCCTCCCCACGTTCTCCCGGGGGTGTTACCTTGCGGGTGCGCTCCCAAGTCCAGCATTTGCGTCCATAGACATGAATGCCGGACTTGGCCCCGCACCCCGCGCCCGTGTCAATGGATTTGATCGACAGCAGCGGGAGCCAATGGCTACGCTGCTACCCTTTTTCCCCGAAAATAAGACCTAGCGTGATTGTCAGTGATGGCTGCAATATAAGCCCTACCCACCAAAAAAGGCCTTCCCTGTTTCCCCGAAAATAAGCCCTACCCTGAAAATAAGACCTACAAGGACTTTAACTAGGGCTTATTTGGGGGGTAGGGCTTATATTGCAGCCATCACGACAGTCACGCTAGGTCTTATTTTCGGGGGCACAGGGTATCAATCTATCCAATCAAGAGCCGGGACCCCGTGGAGAGAGGGACAGTGTGTCCCTGCTGAGGGAAATACGGAGCTCAGGTAAGTAAAATGGGGGGGGGGGGGCTAGGGGGCTGGTCACTGCCCGGTGTTTTTTCACCTTGATGAAAAAACACGAGGGTTTACAATCGCTTTAAGTGACCCTTGCCTTATGACTTTGCCCACTCAGGACAAAGTAACAGTGCATCCTGATAGTCAGTCCCCCAGGAATTTATTCTCACACATCCGGCAACCATTTTCAGTGCAAGGGCCACATTGTTTCTTTTATAAATATTCATGGGCCAAAAAAATTCTCATTAAAGTCTACCCTTACATCAGGGTCTCCATCAGGGTCCCCATGAAAGCTCCCCCTTAAATCAGAGTTATGCCTTACTTCCAGGTACCCATCAGAGTTCCCTCTTAGGTCAGTGGAGACCATAGGCAGCCTCTGCTAAGCCTAATCAACAATCTGTGTACAATAAGGACTTGCCACTGACCCTAGCTGTGGGTGGGATAACATTTTGTAGTGGACCAAAGGTGGCCCTTGAATGGAGTTTGGACACCCTTGTTAAAGCAGATCAGAGCTTCTGGGTATGGAGAGACCCTAATGTGTTTGCTCTGTGACAAAGCTTAGGCCTTTACAGGCGATCAAAAGCCCTTGCCTTTGTCATATGTGGGGGGCAGTGACAGCATCCCCCTTTCTGGGGGAATGGGCATCGGAATACACTGTTACTCTTCCCCCTAAACAGCAGAATGCCCTGTATCACTTTAAAGCATGTAAGCAGGGGTTAGTACCCCTTCTAGGGAGATCCCTCCCATGGGTGGGTACTATGGGTGGTGGTAGATTAGTCTTTTATAATCTAGAGCCAGAAGAGCCTGGGGCAGAGTATCCTTAGCATTCTACTGTGTAAGCTTAAAACCTAAAGAAGAGATCCCTTTGGTTTAGGTCTGTATAGGCTCCATTGGCAAACCCACCTATGGGGACATACAGTGAGGAAAACTGGGAGAGCTGGATGGCAATTCAGTGTTAAAGTTGAATTTGAACTGCATAGCGTTACTGATGTCCGGTGTAAAGAGGCAGAGTGGTGTTTTGGCAAAGAACAGAACGCCCTGTCCCTGCTACAGTAAATATTCCTCTTGCAGGAGAATGGTGGGAGGGGCCTTTGGCCAGCATGACCAAAGCACTGCGCAAACTGTTGGTGCTATATAAATCCTGTATAATAATAATAATAATAATAATAATAAATAATAATTGCTGGAGGAGAATCAGGGACCTGCTAACATGCAGAACTAAAGGGAGCTACAGTTACCTTTCGTTCAACGGTCCCCATCCCTTGCTGGCACCCGCATCTTCTTCTGGGTGCCAGTCTCAGCCATCTTCATTGGCCAGCGTGGGATGACATCACTCATGCTGGAGAATGCTGCAAGCAGGCAGGTAGGTGTATTTTATTGCAGAAGAGACATTGCATGACTCTTCTGCAATAAAGAGCCTGCTGCTCACAGTTTGTCATAGCGAGACTTTAGTTTCAATTGAGGGATTCAGGCAGGGGAGAGTTAAGTTCTAGGGGCTTCTTTGGTCTTCGGATCACTTGCCAGAGGGGCGCTTAGGTGACCATAGCATTTACACATGATCTCAGCAACAACAGCTCCATGCCAAATATTTCCAGGCCTGAAGGCTAATGTACCACCGACGCAATGCACAAAGCACCAAACATAAATGCAATCTGCAGTGCCAAAAAATATTCAGCCTTATTGTAATTCTTCCTTTCTTCTCTGAACTGTTGCTTGCTCATCAGCCGAAGCTCCTCTAATTGAGATTCACTTCTCTAGTATGTGTGCTAAGATATCTCACTAGAGAAATAGATTACTGCGGGACTTGTAATGTAGCAAACAACATCTGTCATCACACGAGCAGCCTTGATTTCTTATCAGAGATTTTCTTGTTGGATTCTGTTTGGCTGGGTCACTCGAGGACTCTGAATTTCTTCCTGATGAAACACTACGTGGAGGCTTTCATTTTTCTTTGCCCCATTTTTTGTTCGATCCTTGTAAACAAATATGTGGTCATATGTAGGGGTCTATGGTCTCTAAATGATAAATTATATAAAGTGCTGGCATACTGCAGTGCTATAAAAGAAATAAAAGCATACATGTTACATACACACCATACCGCACTCATTTACAAACCTATTTCAGTGAAAAGGGAAGTAGGTTGGTGCTGTATACAGGCTTATGCCGCGTACACACGACCGGTTTTGGCGTCGAAATAAACTCAGAAGGTTTCCTCGACGGAACTCCGACAGAATTCCATTCAAGCGGTCTTGCCTACACATGGTCAAACCAAAGTCCGACCAAAGTCCGACCGTCCAGAACACGGTGACGTACAACACTTACGACAGGACTAGAAAAAGGAGGTTCAATAGCCAGTAGCCAATAGCTTCCGTCTCGTACTTGCTTCACAACATGCGTCGGAACAGCATACAGACGATCGTTTTTCACGATAGGAATTGGTTCCATCGGAAATATTTAGAACATGTTCCATTTCTGGGTCCATCAGAATTTTCGAAAAAAGAAGTCCGATGAGGCCTACACACGATTGGAATAGACGATGAAAAGCTTCCGTTGGACTTTTTCTGTCTGACATTCCGCTCATGTGTATGCGGCTTTAGGAGCCACAGGCAGAAGAAATTATCTTTTAAATTTGAATGGTTTAAAAAAAGTGGCCAACCTCCTCTGTGTTCACAATGCTTTAGGCCAGCCACTCAGCACGGGACCCAGAAGTAAGTGGATATCACTGGTGTAGCAGTGTCTTTTTCAGTGATTGCCAACTTCTAGTGTTGAATTAAAATTCACAGAGGTCCATTCAGTAAAATATTCTTCCAGCAGAGGTCCAAATCACGTTTGTGTGATGACTGCCTTGCATCCTCGCAACCAATCACCTACTTGGTAACTCAGGCTACCTCTGCCATCTGTCCAGAGCTGTCCTGCCTCCAGCTGTCAGCCCTGTAAGAATGGCAGTGGGTATGGCTGTGGGCAGAACGATTCCTGAAGGGTGGGACTGCAGGGGTCTGGATGAGATATTGACTCTGTCCAGATCCGGACCGTGGTCCGCCATTTAGTAATGCCTGCCATATACAGTACATGCATGCTGGACCTATGTACCTTTGTATAACAGGCCAATGCACGGATTTATTTTGTAAGATCTGAATGAGAACAGCTACAGATTTCAAGAAGAATTCCAGACTTTTACTTCTTAAATTCTGTTTTTCAGGGGACAAAGTTTTTTTATAATAACACTGTACCAGGGCTCAATATAATTATTTCATCTGGTTAAATTTATGAATGTATCAGTTGCCTTTGATGTATGCTCATGTATGGTGCACATGCATGTGTATGCATGCATCTCTGCTTTTCTGCTTATATGTTCACATATATGTATGTACACATGAGTATGTGCTGCTGTGTTGAGAGCAGTGTATACTGGGCAACTGTTTCACATTTCAACATCACTAGCTATTAATGAACTTAAAGTGGTTGTAAACCCTTACAGACCACTTTTACTTACAGGTAAGCCTAGATTAAGGCTTACCTGTAGGTGCAAGAAATATCTCCTAAACCTACACGGTTTAGAAGATGGACGCTTCGTGGAAGAAGGGACAGCGGTGACATCGCAGGCTCCTGTGTCAGGTAAGTGACACATAATGGGTTACTATGCGATGCATAGTAGCCCATTATGCTTTACCTTTGCAGGGAAACAAATAGGAAGTAAACCCATCAGGGTTTACTTCCTCTTTAACTAATTGATACGTTAGTTTCATATTTAACGTTAACCTCCCTGGCAGTTTTCCCAAGTGTGGATCGGGGTTAAATATCAGTACCATTAGCGGTAACCCCGAGCCACACTCGGCCCCGTTTATAGTCCTGACGTACGTGTTTTATGTCACCGCGTTCAGAACGATCGGATTTTCCGACAACTTTGTGTGACCGTGTGTATGCAAGACAAGTTTGAGCCAACATCCGTCGGAAAAAATCCTAGGATTTTGTTGTCGGAATGTCCGAACAAAGTCCGACCGTGTGTACACCCTATAATGCCGCGTACACACAGTCTGACTTTACGGCAGACTTTGCCCGGCGGACTTTTTGACGGACTTTATGATGGACTTTTTGAATGAACGGACTTGCCTACACACAATCCACCAAAGTCCATTGAATTCTTTTGAGAAAACAAAGTCTGCTGGAGCCCACACACGATCGAAAAGTCTGCCATAAAGTCCGCTCGTGTGTACGCGGCATAACATGTGAGAAAAAAAAAATCAAAAACAGAATCACTGAGTTGGAAAAAAGGATGTCCCCCTTGTGTCTGTATTTTGTTGAAACACCTTTTACTTTAATTACAACCTTTAGTCTGTTGGGATATGTCTCTACTAACTTTGCATATCTAGACTTAGATGTGCAATATTTGCCCACTCTTCTTTGCAGAAGTTCAATTAAATTTGATGGTGACCGTCTGTGGACTGCAGTCTTCAAATCATTCCACATATTTTCAATGGGGTTTAAATCTGGGCTGTGACTAAGCCATGCAAGGACATTCATCTTTTTCTCCTTCAACCAATGTGTGGCCATTCAGGTATGATCCCATTCAAATCTATGGGGGCTTACTTGACAGAAGTGTCCAGAACTAACAAAAGATTTTCACCTAGAGACCTAGAGGCAGTAAACAATTAAAAAGGCTGCTGCTGTTGTTTTGCTGAGTTGAGTAAGCTGATGGCTGGGGGGGGTTCTGGGTTTGCTTAGGTTAGGACAGGGTTTCTCAACCAGGGTTCCTCCAGAGGTTGGCAGGGGTTCGTTGATATATAAGCAATATCTGCCTTTCAGATAATTTCCCATTGACACCAATGATCTGTTTAGGTTTTTTTTAGGTGGGTAATTCTTCCCAATGACCACAAGTGTAAGGGGCATCCCTCCATGACCACTCTCACTATTGTACCATGAGCTGTAGATATAGCAATTCTTAGAAGGGGTTCCTCGAGACCAGAAAGTTATATCAAGGGTTCCTCTGTGTTGAAAAGATTGAGAAAGGCTGGGTTAGGGAATTAAGACTGGTAGATTAGTACATTTCATAAACTGAAAGCGTCCTTGTCCTTTAATAAAGTTTGGAGTTTCACTTACAATAACTGACAATGCAAAAAAGGGTAAGGTAATCTAAAATGGCATGTTTAAAAAATGACACGCCAAACAAAATAATTGCTGCATACTGTTATATATTCCTCCACAATGATGTTTCTCCATAATGACATATTGCATATTTCTGTCATTCCATGTAAGTCCGCAGAAGTTTGCAGAGAACAATCTGTCTTAAAACTGCTCAAAATAAAATGAAAGATTTGTTTTTCTAGGGCGGGTGAAATGATTTATAATGCGGAACCTCATTAATCATGACGTTCCGCGCACTGCTAGTTAAGCGTTTATCAAATTGAATTTTAAAGACTGATTAATGCATTCAGCGTTGATGGGTTAATCACACTTCAGATCGTGTTTACAAATATTAAGGATTCAATGAGGTGATGTAGGAATATGTCACAATGTTAACCTCGGACGTCCGTCTCAGCGATGACATTTACGTTTTTATTGTTACGTTGGTCTCTGGGTGAAACCAGAAAATGATCTTGAATACATTTATAATCCATTTTGCATATCTCCCTGGACCAAAAAACATAACGAGGTTTATTGTAAAGCTCATTAATGCTCAATTCACTATTGATCGGTTGATTGTGGTAAAGGAAGGAAGGACTTTTAATTCATTCATGGGGTGGCATCACATCGATTAAACGAGGGGGTTAAGATAGGGAGTGCAGATTAATTTACATTCTAGAGGCAATCGTTTGTTGCTTTTTTATATAGTCATTACTTGATCATTGTTTAATGGGGAAGAGCACATTTAAAACTCGTTTTGTAATATTTATATTTTCAAACACATTATCCAGTTTACAAGAAACAGAACAGTGAAGATTATAAATAGTTCGCTGCGGCAATGCCATTAAACCCATCAACGAGCAAGGCATTAAGGAACCATTTAAAGGCAAATGAATAATGTAATTAGTTCTTAGGTTAATGTGGGGAAGTTTTTAACATCACAGAATTGGCTACGCATACGCTTAAACAGACCGTTCAAATGTAAGCTTCGATTTTTAATTCAAGTATTAAAAAATTTGCAAAATTAAGACAATAACTGCAAACAAAACAAAATAAAATAAAAAATTAATGTTTATCTGTTTAACTGTGGAAAATAAAAATAATGTGTGTAAGTCAGCGCTTAATGGTAAAAAGTATAATAGTTGTATGCAAATAAGTATTGATATACACTCACCGGACACTTTATTAGGCGCTGCTTGCTAGAACTGGGTTGGACCCCCTTTTGAATTCAGAACTGCCTTAATTCTTCCTGGCATAGATTCAACAAGGTGTTGGAAACATTCCTCAGAGATTTTGGTCCATATTGACATGATAGCATCACGCAGTCCCAGGCAGAATGGATCCATGCTTTCATAATGTTTACACCAAATTCTGACCCTACCATCTGAATGCCACAGCTGAAATCGAGACTCATCAGACCAGGCAACATTTTTCCAGTCTTCTGTTGTCCAATTTTGGTGAGTCTGTGCAAATTGTAGCCTCAGTTTCCTGTTCTTAGCTGACAGGAGTGGCACCCGATGTGGTCTTCTGCTGCTGTAGCCATCTCCTTCAAGGTTTGATGTGTTGTGCCTTCAGAGATGGTATTGTGCATACCTTGGTTGTAATGACTAGTTGTTTGAGTTACTGTTGCCTTTCTATCTTCTTAAAACAGTCTGCACATGCTCCTCTGACCTCTTACATCAACAAGGCATTTTCCTCCACACAACTGCCGCTCACTGGATATTTTCTCTTTTTTGGATCATTCTCTGTAAACCCTAGAGATGGTTGTGCGTGAAAATCCCAGTAGATTTTGAAATACTCAGACCATCCCATCTGGCACCAACAACCATGCCACGTTCAAAATCACTTCAATTTTCTTTTCTTCCCCATTCTGATGCTCGGTTTCAACATCAGCAAGTCATCTTCACCAGGTCTAAATGAATTAAATTGCTGCCATGTGATTGGCTGATTAGCAATTTGTGTTAAAAAGCAGTTGAACAGGTGTACCTAAGTGGCAGGTAATTGTAAGTTATACTTCAATAACTTCAAAAGAAAAAATTAAGCACTTAGAAAAAAATATCATAACACCCAGTGCAAATAATTGTGTACATAAATGATGTTCGAAAAACAGTGATGATCATAAAAAGAATAAAAGTTTGAATGAATGTGCAGAAAAATATTGTGATCCACCTTGGCAAATATCAAGTCCTTCACCAAATAATCTTCCCAAGGTGCTGTGCCTCCAACAGTAGAAAAGGTGCACACTCACCAGACTGAGTGGCTGTCTAGATTATAGGCCAGCACAATGCATTTTATAATATTTTGCTACTCCTCCAGGGAATAACTACTCTATTCATTTAGCATCCCACAAGCAGTGGCGGCTGGTGCTCAACATTTTTTTTTAGGGGGGGGGGGGGGGGGCGCAAACAAGTTCTGAAAAAAAAACCCATCAGTCATAGCCACTGTGCCATATGAAATGCTCCCATTGTGCCATCAAATACAGCTACTGTGCCCATCTTATGCAGCCACTGTGCCCATCTTATGCAGCCAGTGTTCCCATCAAATGGAGCCTCACTGTGCCCCATCAAATGCAGCCTCACTGTCCCATCAAATGCAGCCTCATTGTGTCCCATCAAATGCAGCCTCACTGTCCCATCAAATGCAGCCTCACTATGCCCCATCAAATGCAGCCTCACTGTGTCCCATCAAATGCAGCCCCACTGTGTCCCATCAAATGCAGCCTCACTGTCCCACCAAATGCAGCCTCGCTGTCCCATCAAATGCAGCCTCACTATGTCCCAGCCTCACTGTCCCATCCAATGCAGCCTCACTGTCCTATCAAATGCAGCCTCACTGTGTCCCATCAAATGCAGCCTCACTGTGTCCCATCAAATGCAGCCTCGCTGTGTCCCATCAAATGCAGCCTTACTGTCCCATCAAATGCAGCCTTACTGTCCCATCAAATGCAACCTCACTGTCCCATCAAATGCAGCCTGTGCCCCATCAAATGCAACCTCACTGTCCCATCAAATGCAGCCTGTGTCCCATCAAATGCAGCCTGTGTCCCATCAAATGCAGACTGTGCCCCATCAAATGCATCCTGTATCCCATCAAATACAGCCTGTGTTCCATCAAATGCAGCCTGTGCCCTATCAAATGGATCCTGTATCCCATCAAATGCAGCCTCACTGTCCCATCAAATGCAGCCTCACTCTGTCCCATCAAATGCAGCCTCACTGTCCCATCAAATGCAGCCTATGTCCCATCAAATGCAGCCTCATTGTCCCATCATATGCAGCCTGTGTCCCATGAAATGCAGCCTGTGTCCCATCAAACCCCCCTCTCCCCTTCTCTGCAGGAGGTCCGGACCAGCACAGCGGCACTTACCTTGCTGTGATGTCCTCTCCTGCTACATCTCCTTCAGTGGGCACTGGCTCCTCATACTTCTGTTTTTCTCTCTCTGCACAATGGGAGAGAGAAAACCAGAAGTGACATCTGAGTCGGATGTCAATAAAACCACCTGGCCGTAGTAATAGATACTACGGGCACTGGGCAGAAGCTGCTCGGCGCTTTAGAATGCGCCGCAAGGCGGGGCAAAGGCCCGCAAATGAAGCGGCACGTCTGCAATCTCGTGATTGCATAGGAGTGGCGCTTCCCATAGTGCACTGTGTCCAGTGTCCAAATACAGTGCAGTTAACCACTTCCTGCCCGGCCCATAGCAGATGACGGCCGGTCGGTAGTTCAATTATCCTGACTGGGTGTCATATGACATCCAGCAGGATAACATGCCGCCGCGCGCCCGTGGGGGCACGCATCGCAGCGATTGGTGGATCGGTGTGTCAGTCTGACACAACGCTACACCGATCTTGGTAAAGAGCCTCCAGTGGAGGCTCTTTACCACGTGATCAGCCGTGTCCAATCACGGCTGATCACGATTTCAATAGGAAGAGCTGTTGATCGGCTTTTCCTCACTCGCGTCTGACAGATGCGAGTAGAGGAGAGCCGATCTGCGGTTCTCCTGACAGGGGGGGTCTGTGCTGATTATTTATCAGTGCAGCCCCCCCTCAGATCACCACACTGGACCACCAGGGATCGCCACTAGGACCACCAGGGAGAGGGGCAACATGTGGATGGCCAGGTATGTACCCCATGGCCATCCACATGTGCCCAATGTGCCCAGTCAATGCCCAATCTGTGCCAATCAGTGCCCACAAATGGGCACTGATTGGCAGCATTATATAGCACTGATGCCCAGCAATGCCACCCTTAGGGGTATCAGTGCCATCAATCAGTGTCATCAGTGCTACCCATCAGTGTCCATCGGTGCCACCTGTCAGTGCCCATTCATGCCCATCAGTGCCCACCTATCAGTGCCCATCAGTGCCCATCCGTGCCACCTATCAGTGCCACCAATAAGTACCCATCAGTGCCACCCATAAGTACCCATCAATGCCACCTACAAATGCCCATCAGTCCCGCCTATGAGTGCCCATCGGTGCCACCTATGAGTGCCCATTGGTGCCGCATACCAGTTCCACCTATCAGTGCCCATCAGTGCCACCTATCAGTGCCCATCAGTGCCGCTTATCAGTGCTCACCATCAGTGCCCGTCAGTGCCACCTCATCAGTGCCACCTCATTGGTGCCACCTCATCGGTGCCCATCAGTGCCGCCGTATCAGTGCCCGTCAGTGCAGCCATATCAGTGCCCGTCATTGAAGAAGAAAACATACTTATTTCCAAAAAATTTTAAGAGAAACAAAGAAAAACTTTTTTTTTCAAAATTTTCTGTCTTTTTTTTATTTGTTGCGCAAAAAAATAAAAAACGCAGAGGTGATCAAATACCACCAAAAGAAAGCTCTATTTGTGGGAACAAAATGATAAAAAACTTGTTTGGGTACAGTGTTGTATGACCGCGCAATTGTCATTCAAATTGCGACAGCGCTGAAAGCTGAAAATTGGCCTGGGCGGGAAGGTACCTAAGTGCCCTGTATTGAAGTGGTTAAAGTGGTGTCGGGCAAAATTATAGTTTTTAAAGAAAAATACCCCTATAATACACAAACTTAATGTAATCTAGTAAAGTTAGTCTGTAAATTAAGGTCTGTTTTGTTAGCTTATAGCAGTAGTTTGTTATTTTATAAACTTACAGCAGGCCGTGGCCATCTTAAGTGTGGGCATCTGAAGCCAGACTGTATTTCTTCCTGGATCTCATCCTTGCAGATCTCACACATGCTCAGTGCAGCACAAGCAGTGTAATAGGTTTCAGGTCAAGTTTCCATAGCAACGGCAGTGTCAGAGGAAGTTGCCGCCCCTTCCCAGAAGGCATTGCAAACAAGAAATGATGCAATGGGCCACGGCCAGGGAGGAGGAAGTAAAAAAATGAATACAGCAGATATACAGTAGGTGCTGAGAAAAAAAATAAAAAAATATCCAATTTGTTTACAGTGCACAGTTTATTGAGGGATGCTGAAGAGTTGTAAAAGTGGGTGGAACTCCACTTTACGGACCTTCTTTTCTATTTTTTTTTTAAAGGGCCAGTTTTAATTTTTTTGTTTTGTTTGTGACTGCCTGGAGGGGGAGAGGAACCCGTGCACCCCCTATGGACAGGCCGCCACTGCCCACAAGGATATTCCACTTGTTCATATCATGTATGTAAACTGCATCTCAGTGATGTTTACATCCAGCCCGAATCACCAGCAATAAAAAAGATATGGACCATAGTGTAGTATTTTATTGTTCCAAAAAAGATATTCACAAAGTAAAAACAATAAAAGGTATAAAAAGTATCCTCAAAGATGAATACACATGCCGCTTGTGTCAACTTACATCCACAGCCACCACAAACACAGCAAAATGGCGGCGGAACCTCAGGCAAATATCCTCACTAGCTAAACATGTAAATGCTGCTGATTAAAAAACTTACATCCTCAGCCAACACAATGGAGCAGAGTGGGGGCAGAACCTCAGACAGATATCCTCACTCACTCTACAGCTGTTTCACGTGCATCCTCAGGAGCTTATCTTTTTAACTGTGCCTGCCTTTTTGTGTTAGAAGATCCTGTGTACGAGGAAAAGGGCTCATTCGCAAATATTTCTAAGGGGGTGTTATGTTTCAAACTGTATGGGAGGATCTTCTCTAATGAAGAACAAACCCTGCCTTCTGATTTGCCAATGTCAGCCAGGCAGCGCATTTTACAGGTCATTTAAACATCAGAAGAAAAAAAACTGGTGAACAGAAGCAAGATTTTTAATACAGAAGAGACATACTCATGGGGAATTCAATACAGCAATACCAACAGATTTCTGGTGCTATGTTCCTTTTAAATGTCCTGCGCCAGATTAAAAAATGTTTGGGTAACCTTACCATACTTGAATCTGTCGCCTGCACTGACATTTGTCGTGTGAAGGAATGACGGAGTTCTAAAGAGTCTTAGACACTCTTTATGAATACCCCTGTATGTTTCTGCTTAAAGTTGCTTATCTGCCTGTCCTCCCTGTACACTGCGCTGCACATGCACAGCTCAGCATATAAATTCAGCAATGCTGAGATGACAGTGTAGGCAGGTGATAGAGTGGGTTCCCCTTTAAGGTGCCTCCTCCCCCTGGGAGAAGTCTGGGAGACTAGAGGGGACCTAAGAGGGAGGTGGGTTAGTCTGGGAAGCATGAGGAAGCAGTCACATCATCTGCTGCTCTTCTGCTCTTCTCCCTCCTAGGGGAGGGAAGGGTGCTCTGGGGTTCCGCATCCTAGTTCCAGGAGAGAGAAGCGGGAACCATGGAGCTGGTTTACCCCTTCATTTCCTCCTTCCTGTGTCAGGAAGAACATAGGCCCATCAAACTACAGGGACAAGAGCAGCTGCCAGCAGGGCCTGGGATCAAGGGTCTGTTACATGACTAAACTGTGTTGTTCTATTGGAGCCATGATTGATTGGGGCTTTCAGTAAACAAATATTAATTACATCCAGCCTTGCAGTGTCTTTATTTCTTAAGAATTCTGCTCTGAGGAGTGGGAGTGTGACTTCTAATGGTGTCCCCTGGCTGTCAGGTGTGGAGGAGGTGCCCAGTGTCTAGAACCCATAGGAGTGATGGGAATGAAGCACACAGTTAGAAGGGTGGATCAGGAGGTCTCTGCCCACCAACCACAGATCAGGGATAGTTGGCAGGCAAAGTCCTGTGTTGCCCAGAAGGTCAGTGTTACTTTGGGGGATGGGTCGGCTGTTCGCTATGGCCATATGCGAGGCAGCCTGCCACTGCCTCACAACTAAACTCCCACACATGTGCGGGAGTGATGTCATCTTGGCCCAGGTAATGAAATCAGCCAGAGATTGGTACCTAGATGCAGACCAACTGAAGATGCCAACAGCCAGCAGGGAGCTCTGGGACACTGGATCACTTGAGAGAAGTTGAGTATAGTTCCATTTAAGTGGACCGGTGGCAAGATGAGGTGGTTCCCTAGAGAGACTGCACTTGTGCTGTGGTCAGCGACCACTGTAAGACTTGGGTAGCAGAGCATGAATGGAGCTTAGAGGATTTCTTAAAGGGCACGTTCACCTTTAGTAACATATTACATGTTACACCCATATTCAGGGTGTAACATACAACATGTTACTGTGCACCTCTCACTGTGCTCTCCCTGATTCCTTTGCAAATCTAGGTATTAGCTTGTTAAGGAGCCAGTTCACTTTTTCATGAAAAATAAAAAGGTGAACTAACTCTAAATATCTTGGCTGACCCTCCGACCCAGGTGTACATTGCAGCCATGATGTTCTGTGCTGCCAATGTAGCAGACCATACACTGCAATACACAGCCCCAGGAGTGGGTATCAAGCTTAATGTGCGCAATGGCAAGCACTCATTGGTCAGTGTGACCATGTGACTCCATGACCAGTGAGCAGCACTCCTTTCTTCTGGAATAAGAGACCTCAGATGCACTTCTCATTGGTCAGCATGATCATGTGGCTGTACTGACCAATGACAAAATACCACTTCGGGGCAGGGCACTGCAAGGTACAGGCTGCTACACCAGCAGTGAAGGGCATCATGGCCGTGATGTGCAGGGGGATCTGGAGGGTTGGCCATAATATTTGGAGTTAGCTTACCTTTTCAGTTTTTGTGAAAAGGTGAACATACTCTTTAAAGTCCCTATGACATTATCACTGGACTGTACTCCACTACAGGCTGCCTGCAGAAAATTGCAGGAGTAGTATTGTATTTAGACAATACTTATTCAGCCCGGAGCTCAACCGCCTTAAAAAAAGGCAGAGTGGGTTAGTAGCCCAATAGAGATAGCTGTAGATTTCTGGATTCCGCCAGTTGTTTCCAGGGCTGTAATATTAATATCAGTGCCTGATATAAATAAAGACATTGTAGTGGGTCTCCACCCACAAAGGGAACAAAACATTAAATGTAAATGCTAGCCTGCTAGGAGCAGTGCAAATATATTTTCAAATTAAAATCTTATTGATAAATGACAGATGATATTCTCTAGACAAAATCATTAGAAACATTCTTGATAGATCTGGTTGACTTTATTACAGTCTAAGTGCCATTGGGCAAACTTTAAGAGCCCATCCACACCTATGCCTTGCTTTGTTGCAGTGACATTTATTTTGAATGAAATTCGCACACACCTCCACAACGCACCTGCTTTTCCATTTCTTAATAACATAATGCAGTGCACCAGAACATGCAGGTGTGAATGGACCCTAAAGCAATCCTATCATGTGGACTCAAATAAATAAATAAATAAATACATAAATAAAATAATATACTTTATACAAAATAGTAGAAATATGTTTCCTGCATACTTTCAAGGTAGACAACATAAAACCTAACTGATCTGTTTTAGATACATGCAAAATACATGTGAAAGCCACTCTGTCACGTCAAAGCACCTCTGTACTAGGCCATTACTGCAATAGTGCAAGGGTAGAATAGCACAATCATTATGGCTGCAACAGTAGGACAGTGGAGACATCAATAAATAGAAGATTCAGGACAAATGAGAGAAAGTTGCTCCACGAAAATGCCTCAAACTTTATCAAACTTTATCAGAGCATACAAGTGAATTACAAGGCAATATGAAAGTTGCTTTCCTTAAACTAAAGAGATCCCTCATTAAAGAGGCCAAACAATGGTGGGAGGTAACAGCTCTAAAGAAATATATCTATCCATATAGCGTATTCCTCAAAGCTTAAGGATAAAGAAATTTCCCCCTTTTGAATTCTACAGCGATGAAATGAGGCAAGCTTGGATTTCCACATTAAACACATGGGCCTTTTCACTCATGCAAATGTTGGTGGCAAATAAGGAACTTAAATTGAACAAGTTAAGAATGGATATTTCACAATAAGAATCTAATGTGCAAAGATATAAGGATAAACCAGACTTTTGCAAATTAGAAGTGGAGATTAATGACAAATTAGATCGTATGGAAAATGAAATTGTTAACACTAATGCTGCGTACACACGGTCGGACTTTTCAGCTACGACAGACTTTTGGCGGACTTTCAACAGACTTTCTAACGACCGGACTTGCCTACACACGATCACACAAAAGTCTGACGGATTCGTACGTGATGACGCACACCGGACTAAAATAAGGAAGTTGATAACCAGTAGCCAATAGCTGCCCTAGCATCGGTTTTTGTCCATCGGTCTAGCATACAGAAGAGCGGATTTCTGGGTCCGGCGGAGTTACGATGTAAAGATTTGAAGTGTGTTCCAAATCTAAAGTCCGTCAGATTTGTGGCTGGAAAAGTCCGCTGAAAGTCCGGGGAAGCCCACACACGATCCGATTGTCCGCCGGACTTGGTCCGTCTGACTTTTGTAGCCGAAAAGTCCGACCGTGTGTACGCGGCATAAGAAGGAGACATTTGAAAGAGACAGAATGGATTTTAAAATGGATACTGGGTATGCTTGAAAAAAAAATGAAAAAAAATGTGACAGAAGGAGAAAATCGAAGTTAATAAAAAAAAAGTTTGATCCAAAATCAGAAAAGGAGTAGTTGAGACACTTTAGTTAGTTTTTTTTTTTTGCTGGCTGTCTTGAAACTTTGCTGGAGACCCTTTTGTATTGTTTTGTATAGGTTGTATTGCCTTGTTCATGTGCACCTTTCCTTTTTTGCCAGTTTTAAACATATCAAATACTTGCCTCCAGGGGTAGTCCTATATACAGGTATGTCCCATAGCTGCGATAGTTTAAAGTAAAGGGTTGTACATATGAAGAGAATACCTGACAAATAATCGCCCGTTTTTTTTTTTTTTTTTGCATGCTAGTCTCTATTTCAAAAATTAAGAGGTTTCTCAATTTACAAATATTCTTGTACGACAGAATAAAGCTTTGGAAGTGATGCAATGTATGGTATTGCATTTGTCTTGTATTTTCAAGCAAAAATTGTGCTGATTAAAGGAAAATCATACGAACAGTTATAGATGAACTGTTGGGTTTGGCTCTTGATAGCTGTGTATTATTGATCAGATTATCGTATGATTGCTTCAAAAGCGGTATTTTTCATGCAATTTTCTGATTGTGTGGCTTTAGCAATCACCCTTATCACGGGTGGGTTTCACATGTATTTGCAAATGAGCGCAACTGAAACCTCTGTTTTTAACCCAAGTAGTCGAAACAGATTAGTATTCATTGGTGACTAGTTTAAATTCATGTAGGCAGGTGCAGTTTGTTTTTTCCACTGCAGGTAGTGCTTGACCGCAGTGGCAGTGCAATGGGAGAGTAAGTCAAGAGAAATATGGTTCCTCTATGGTTTCCAGAGTCCCTGTGGCAGCGATCTGTTTGTATGCTGGGTGCCTATGTGACTCTGGCATTCATCTTAGGTGTGGCAAAGTCTATTTAAGACCCAGTGCTCCTCTTAAAATGTGTGCAATAGTCACATTATGTGATTGGGCTATATATGCCCAAGGCAGCATGATCTAAATGTACACAAGGCAGGCCTTAAATACTTCCTCCCTCTAAAACAGCAATAGGTATTTAGGGGCCTTTTCACTTTCTTGCTGGACTTCCAAAAACTTGTTGTCCGTTGCTGTGAGTAAGGTCTATCAGAAACCTACTGCACAGAGCAACGCACATGAAAGCTAATAGGTTGCCATTGCCTTGAAGATACAGTATATTTTGAGGATGTGATGATAAGATTCCCAACTGAAGGACTCAGACACAAGTCCAGATAAAGATTAATGACAAACAACACATGTAGTATACGCACCACTTTCCAGGCTGGTGCATTTCTGAGTTCATTTTACATAACACATTAAATAACTGTGTTTTGAGAGCTGGGTTTTTGGCTTCCGTGTAAGCATAATTGCCTTCCCGTTTTTTGCTCTGATCTACAAAACATGAGGGTGGAGAACACCAAACACACTTTTGGCATAGACCTTCAATGCAAAGTGGATTATGAGAAGCATATCACATATCTGACAGTTTTAGCAAAAATAACACACTGCCCACCTTACACGACCTTACTGGAGCTCACAGAGGGGGTGGATTGCATTGGATGAAGCTGTGCATGCCAGGTTTTAGTAGACTCTAGTAAAGTATAATTAGTAACTTTAATATAAAATGAGATTGTGCATTCTAAACAAATGCAACCTGCATGATTGTGTAAAAAAATGCATGTACCATGACTTTGTACAAGGTGTAACCAAACATTTCCCTTTAAAGGGGCACTCTAGCTAGGCATGTAAAGCATTTAGGCTCACTCATGGGACTGCACCTTCGTACTGTGCAGCTCCTGGCACCTTCTATCTTGAAATGTATTTCAAGATAAAAGAAAGAAATGTATGCGCAACTTCCATAGAGCTTAATATCTGAGTAAATCAAAGCAAGGCAAGAGTGTTCCCTGTTTCCAAACACCACCCTCTGTAGTTACCTGAGAGGCTGGTTGAACAGTCAAGAATCATATCACATGAAGGTCTGGTCTTGCTTAGAATCACTGTGAAACTTACCAAACTTGTAACTGTTATACACACGGTCGGAATTTCCAACAACAAATGTTCGATGTGAGCTTGTTGTTGTAAATTCCGACCGTGTGTAGGCTCCATCGGACATTTGTTGTCTGAATTTACGACAACAAAAATTTGAGAGCTGGTTCTAAAATTTTCCGACAACAAAATCCGTTGTTGGAAATTCTGATCGTGTATACACAATTTCGACACACAAAATTCCACGCATGCTCGGAATCAAGCAGAAGAGCCGCACTGGCTATTGAACTTCATTTTTCTCGGCTCGTGGTATATGTTGTACATCACCGCGTTCTTGACGTTCAGAATTTCTGACAACATTTGTGCGACCATGTGTATGCAAGACAAGTTTGTGCCAACATCCGTCGGAAATAAATCCAGGATTTTGTTGTCAGAATGTCCGATCGTGTGTACGCGGCATTACAAGCCAGAAACCAGTTAGGATAAATGGGCCCAGAGACCGAGCTCAGAAGCCACTTCTATACAAATAAATACTGCTAGACCAGGTATTGTGGTATGAATGGCCATGGCCCTTTATTATTGGTGTGTTGAATACAACTTACCAATAAAAATTATTTATTTATTTATTTATACCAATACATATAATTATACTAACTAGACCACCAAATAAATTACATGTTTAAATATGCCACTGGTTCAGCCATTAAAGCTCGAACCATAATCCTTATGAACAAATATAACCAACTGCCCCCTTCAGCAGGAGTGACAAGGATCACACAATATAGGACCACGACAATAGGGGCGGGAAGCAGGGATGTTTCTTCTTAAGCTGCAGCCGTTGATCTGACGTCTGTTCTAATTTTCTCTTTGTTGCTATAGGTTCCTTGGGTCACCTGACTTCCAACAGAACCTTCCAAAAGAGTGTGACGTCACATGACAGGTAAGTAACATATCAAAATTGAAAATTATTTAACTGTCAAACAGAGTCTGTACCAGGTCCCATAGGTAGGGGTCGCTATTGTGCTCCCACCCACCTTTCATTCTTTTACTAATATATATTGGGTTTTATTTTGCCATCTATAGTAGTTTACTGTTAACCCTTCTCTAATCCTGGGAGTGAATGGGAACTGAATGAGTAATCCAACAAAGTATCCATACTTGTTTAATTATTATTATACAGCATTTATATAGTACCAGCAGCTTGTACAGTGCTTTATAAAATAAAGAGAGACAGTACAGAAACAATAATATTCAAAGCAAGATGGTTTAGGGGGGTGGGGTCTGCTTTTGTGAGATTCTACAATCTAAAGGGAGAGCACATGTTATAAAAAGTAATAACTGTGGGCGAATGAGTTGTTCAAGAATGTAAAATTCAGCTCTTAGCTAGAGGTTGGATAGGCATGTAGGCAGGTAGAGGCTAGTTAGGGGTTAACTGCAGAAGGTTAGGGGTTAAGTGTAATTCCTGGGGTTTTTTTGGTGGGTTTTCTTGGGTACAACCCTCTGGTCCTGTGTGTTTTAAAAAAGGGACTGGGGCCCAGATACTGGGGGAAAAGTTTCCACGCACACAGAAAGTGATGTTCTTGCCTAATGCCATTGGCTGGATGGCTCATACCCTGCCAAGGCTGGAGCTAGACTCCAGACGTGGATTCAACCAATATTGGACCTTTGCTTTAACATGTATGCTGGGGCAGCCACAAGCCTGTAGGTAGGCACTAGAAATGTTAGGAAATGTTTGCACTTTATGTTGGACTGTCGATTGTCTCTGTCATCATGTTAACTTATTCTTTAAGTAAAATGTTTGAAACTTTGCCTTTGCGTGGTCTGAAGTTACTAAGATGGTGCAATGCAAGTAACCTTCAGACGCGATCCTTCTTCCATAGCAATGGGAGCAGATCTGCACCACTGGGGCCCTCATCCTGTACACAGGTACAGAAGAGAAAGAGTTAAGTAAAGTGCACAGATGTAGTTCACACTAGGTGCATGATGGGACCCCATACAGTTACTGGGAGTGAGGTAGCGATGATACGCTGGACAGGTGGAGAGGGCATTGGCTCTGTATGTCCCTCCTAAAAGCACACGTAACCATGGTGATACCCATTACATCAGAACAGTTAGTTCATGTTTGTCATTTATCAGGTCGTGAACGTGGCTCAAGTAAAGGTACCCCATGTGTATGGTAGTGACCCTGTACAAAATGCCTAGCAAAGCCAAGAACAACCCACCCTGTGACCCTCATGTGACCCTTGCTTGGCGCCCATCGAGGAGGGAAGCAGAGAGGACATGACAAACACCCTGTTACCATGACCGTCCCCCACCACTACAGACTTACCTGAATAAATGTGTTTTCAAGGATAACTTTCAGGCAGACAGAGTAGGAGATAGCTGTACAGGTTGGGCTAGGAAGTTCCAAAGGAAGGTTCCGGAGAAGTCCTGGAGGTGAGCATGAGAAGAGATGACAAGGGAGCTAGAGAGCAGGATGTCTTGGGAAGAGTGCAGATGACTTTTCTGGTGATATATGAATATGAGGTTAACAATGTAGCAGGAGGCAGAGATCAGGATGGCTTTGTAAACTTGTTGATTAAAATGTTAAAGGTATATGTTTGTAGCACCGCTCTCTTGAGGAATGCTTGTATTTACCTGCTCATCTGCATCGCCATGATCCTGTAAACATTCCAACCCACCTGACACTCTGGGTTCAGACATCATTGCAGCACCTTTAAGTAATAATACAACACTCAATGTGTTTATGTTCTATTAATGTTTACTGGAATACTTCAAATAAGGTATTGTTTTGTAATGGTTCAACTGAGCTTTGAATAACAGCATACACTCCGTAGAATGATTCCTCCAAAAATGCCAGTTAAAATAGTTAGTAAACAACAGAGTATTATATATACATATGTACAATAGAGCACCACTTGGACATAACCTGAAAGGATGAGCAAAGGTTAAGCATTAATACTGACAATACTTCTAGAGAGGAACCCAGGCCGGCCTGTTCAACCTTTTTATTCTAATGAGAGATGATGCTTAAAAAGGATGGTATGAGGGCCCTTTAAGCAGCAATGACAGAATGTCCCCATTGCAGATCTGATGGTCTTCACTGGCAGTCGGAGCTCATTAACTATATCCAATAAGGTTTAGTAACAGAGTGGTAGTATATCTTATGATGACTGTAGCTAAAGATGCCTATGTACAGTGTTTGAATAGAAATGCAGTGATGTGTTCCCAAGGTAAAGCTGTCTGTACACAGTGTCCCAGTAAAACAACCAAAGAAATTCTTGCAAAGGTGGGCAATTGCCCTCTCACCAACGACCAGGCCGATTCAACGCCTTGCAGATATCGACCCCTGGTCCTGGTCAGACATCAGATGAGCAGCAGGCAGCTCTGGACCCCATCTCGGTCGGGTAGGAATGATGTACATCCGCGTAGTAGGCTGCGACCTTAATCTCCCTGTGAGAGATCTATCACAAAGGAGGACCGAGAAGAAGAGAGCCTGGTGCAGGTCTCTGGTTTCTTTTTTAGCTCTTAACAGCAAGCTCTCCGATGGTAGCAAAGATCCCTGGGATATGTAGTCCGAGCGTATAGTCATGCAAGGGAAAAGCCATCTAGTGGAACTACAATCCCACAATCCCCTTGGTTGGGCTCACAAATATAATGTCAGTTTAATAACACTGAGCACTAGAGGGATAAAATGATTAACAGATAGGGCAGGGAATAGCGTGTCATTGCAATCATGGTCCATATTGCTACATGTTGATCTTCTCTCATACTGATACCACTACAAGACCAAGCAGCAGGTCTCATGTGATTGGATCATCTACGTGGGGATTTCTGTGGTTGTCTTGCTGCTTGGCTCATTCCACAGCTCACCAAATAGTGGACCAGGAGCTAAAGGTCCATTAGATAGACAGGATCATCCACAAGTGGATACTAAGGTGCCACTTGGAATTGTTCCAACTTCATTTATTTCAAACATATGCTTTGGGGTAGATTATTTTAAAAACAAATTTCCCTGAAGCAATTCAATGAGTGAAAACCGGTGTTTCCACGGTGACTTAATTTTCACCACTTAAGATTACTTTCGCTGTATTAGTGCACTTGCAACTAGAGAACCTCTTCTTCAGTAATCTCTCTGACTGTAGACTGCCCTACTGCTTAGTACAAGAAGTTGCTTGCTCGGCATGGGCGCCATTTAAAAAACACTTTACATTTTCTCAAAGGATGCAAAGTGTTTTCAGATAAGGGAAATTGTGACATTGCTGTCCCACCTCTCTTTCTCATTCAGTCAGAATAAACTATGTTTTCAAAATAGCTCCCATACCAAACGAGCAACCTCTTGTGTTCACAGTGCAGCAGGGAAGCTACATGGCACCGGATGTGGAAGCTAGTGGAGATCACTTTAGCACTACAATGATTTCCAGCTTCCTTTGTGATCCCACAGGTATGGCACATACATACTTACATTGGACCAAGCTAGAGCAATGTAACTATGTACAAAACTGCCAGACCTAAAGTTCAGCTTTAACCTCTGATCCATATATAATTTTCTACTGACCAACCCAAGCGAGTCATCAACACTTGGCAACAGTCATCTGGGAAGGTGGTTTGCAGTTCCTGCTTCTCGGGCCAGGAGATTCCCCTATGTGGGTGGCTGGAAGGTTTATCCAGTTTTGAAGTGCTGTGCTCACTTCCCTTCCCAGTAAGCTTTATGCTGGTGAGATACTATGAGAACTTTATTCCTGCTTCCCTGAGAACACATCTTGAATCCTGCAGGTGCAAGATGGATTGTTTTTCTTGCAGACGGAATCTAGCTGAGTCTGAAATTAAAGGTCCGTAGAGATGGGAGAATAAGTTCAAGAGAGACAAATCTAGCCCTTTTTTTTACCAGTGTCATTCTTCAGTCTCATGTATAATTCAAACATGCAGAAGCACTTACATTATCTATTCTTTTGTACAAATTGCCGAGACTGTTTTTTTTTCTTCTTCCTCCCTCTCTTCTGATCACATAATAAGAAGACGAATTATCTGGTAGTTTTGAAGACAAATTGATGCAGTGATATTATTTGAAGGATACAAAATTGTTTCAATTGTAAAGCTTCCTTTTCACAGCTGCACCAGCTCGTTCTAAGCTTTTCAGCAGAATATTTATCTCCGCTTAGTAATGTAATGGTCCCTATCGGAAACTAGAATATATGTTTTTTTATATATTCGAAGATCATTTCTTTTCTCTAAGATTTAGCAAATTTTATAGCGTGAACAAGAACACTTGGTAGGAACAAAAAGCAATCCAGTAGAAAGAACAGATGTTTAAAATACTAACATTCTATCGGACTTAAATATTGAAGTATGGTATTTTCTAGTCTTGGCTTGTTTAGTTCTTCTGAAGAGCATTATGTAAAATATCTAAATCCAAAATAATTTTTTTTTTTATAAGATCTGGATACAGTTATGCTCGGTTTACACTAGTGGGTCCCGTGCACCCTGCGTTTGCTCGGGCACAGCAGCCCAATCATTTTAATGGGCTGCTGTGCTGCGTGAACCACAGAAAAAAGGTGCATACACCTTTTTCAAAAAACGTGGAAACCACATGGTCTTTTGACATATGGTTTCCCTGCAGTTCCTGCATCCTGCTGAGGGCTGAGAATGCATTCTATGCATTAAGATAAAAATCCTTCTGTGTGCAGCAGCTCCCCTCAGCCCCCTAATACTTACCTGATCCCCATCTCCATCCAGCGATGTTGCATGAAAGTTTCGGCTGCCTGAGACTCTCCCTCCTCATTATTTGAGACGCAATTGGCTCCCACTGCTGTCAATCAAATTTAGTGAGCCAGCGAGTAGAGAGAGGGAGCGAGGCCAAACCGCGGCTCTGTGTCTAAATGGACACAGGGAGCTGCGGCTCGGCTTGGGTGCCCTCATAGCACACATGGATGAGTGAGTTTGGGGTGGAGGAACTTGACTGGTCCACACAGAGTCCTGACCTCAACCCGATAGAACACCTTTGGGATGAATTAGAGCGGAGACTGCGAACCAGGTCTTCTCGTCCACATCAGTGCCGGACCTCACAAATGCGCTTCTGGAAGAATGGTCAAACATTCCCATAGATACACACCTAAACCTTGTGGACAGCCTTCCCAGAAGAGTTGAAGCTGTTATAGCTGCAAAGGGTGGGCCAACTCAATATTGAACCCTACGGACTAAGACTAGGATGCCAATAAAGATCATGTGCATGTAAAGGCAGGCATCCCAATACTATTGGTAATATAGTGTATATGTACTGTATGTGTGTATGTACATATATATATATATATATATATATATATATATATATATATATATATGTAGCACCCTAGTCAGGGATGCTCCTTACAAATTTATTTGCTAGGAGTAGGGAGTAGTTACCCTGGTCAATTGTAGAGATCCATTGATTTCTCTCTAAGCTTGGCCTGGTTGTACTTTTCTCTTCTACCACTAGGTGGCCGGGCACTTGGTGGTATTCGATATGAGAAGGACAACTCAAGGTCAGGTTCTGGGTACAGTTGCAATAAAAAGTATGTGAACCCTTTTGGAATTATATGGATTTCTGCACAAATTGGTCATAAAATGTGATTTGATCTTCATCTAAGTCACAACAACAGACTATCACAGTCTGCTTAAACTAATAACACACAAAGAATTAAATGTTACCATGTTTTTATTGAACACACCATGTAAACATCCACAGTGCAGGTGGAAAAAGTATGTGAACCCTTGGATTTAATAACTGGTTGAACCTCCTTTGGCAGCAATAACGTCAACCAAACGTTTCCTGTAGTTGCAGATCAGACGTGCACAACGGTCAGGAGTAATTCTTTACAGAACTGTTTCAGTTCAGCAATATTCTTGGGATGTCTGGTGTGAATCGCTTTCTTGAGGTCATGCCACAGCATCTCAATCGGGTTGAGGTCAGGACTCTGACTGGGCCACTCCAAAAGGCGTACTTTCTTCTGTTTAAGCCATTCTGTTGTTGATTTACTTCTATGCTTTGGGTCGTTGTCCTGTTGCAACACCCATCTTCTGTTGAGCTTCAGCTGGTGGACAGGTGGCCTTAAGTTCTCCTGCAAAATGTCTTGATAAACTTGGGAATTCATTTTTCCTTCGATGATAGCAATCCGTCCAGGCCCTGACGCAGCAAAGCAGCCCCAAACCATGATGCCCCCACCACCATACTTCACAGTTGGGATGAGGTTTTGATGCTGGTGTGCTGTGCCTCTTTTTCTCCACACATAGTGTTGTGTGTTTCTTCCAAACAACTCAACTTCGGTTTCATCTGTCCACAGAATATTTTGCCAGTACTGCTGTGGAATATCCAGGTGCTCTTGTGCAAACTGTAAACGTGCAGCGATGTTTTTTTTGGACAGCAGTGGCTTCCTCTGTGGTATCCTCCCATAAAATCCATTCTTGTTTAGTGTTTTACGTATCGTAGATTCGCTAACAGGGATGTTAGCATAGGCCAGAGACTTTTGTAAGTCTTTAGCTGACACTCTAGGATTCTTCTTCACCTCACTGAACAGTCTGCGCTGTGCTCTTGCAGTCATCTTTACAGGACGTCCACTCCTAGGGAGAGTAGCAGCAGTGCTGAACTTTTTCCATTTATAGACAATTTGTCTTACCGTGGACTGATGAACAGCAAGGCTTTTGGAGATACTTTTATAACCCTTTCCAGCTATATGCAAGTCAACAATTCTTAATCGTAGGTCTTCTGAGAGCTTTTTTGTGAGAGGCATCATTCACATCAGGCATGCTTGTTGTGAAAAGCAAACCCAGAACTGGTGTGTGTTTTTATAGGGCAGGGCAGCTGTAACCAACACCTCCAATCTCATCTCATTGATTGGACCCCAGTTGGCTGACACCTCACTCCAATTAGCTCTTGGACATCTCATTAATCTAGGGGTTCACATACTTTTTCCACCTGCACTGTGAATGTTTACATGGTGTGTTCAATAAAAACATGGTAACATTAAATTCTTTGTGTGTTATTAGTTTAAGCAGACTGGGATTGTCTATTGTTGTGACTTAGATGAAGATTAGATCACATTTTATGACCAATTTGTGCAGAAATCCATATCATTCCAAAAGGGTTCACATACTTTTTTATTGCAACTGTATATGGGGTATGTCAGCCAATGGGCAGGGGTTTTCTTGAATCCCTTGGCCTGCTGGGATAGCCTATATATTCGAGTGGAGTCAGGTGATCTATGTTCTGTGCCACCTGGACAGCTGTTTGGGTGGACGTGTGTCGTGTGCCCCGAGCTGCTAGGCCAGATATTGGGCCTATCCCGGGGGCATCTGGCTGCTAGGCTGTGTGAGGGTCTATCCAGAAGAAAGAGCAGCGCAGGGTTGGGATTGTGGCTTGCAGTCCAACCAGAAGTGACGGTTCTGCCAGCCGGAGAACTTGCCAGTGGTTGGAAGTAGAAGGGAAGCTGTCAGTAGACATGTGAATTCGTTTTCGTCCAAATGCATTTTCGTTCGAATTTCAGGTATTTTCGTTATCGTTTTAACAAACGATAACGAAAGTGCAGAGTCCAAAAAACGAAAGATCCGACATAAACAAATGCTTTATTTTCTTTTCGTTGCTACAACAGTTCGATATAGATAGGAGATAAGACATGATGATGACAATAACAATCTTTGTCCATCAAACCTGTGGTCGAATGTGCCTAACCTTAACTCTATTAGTCCAAGATTATTCTACATAGAGAGAAAAGATTCGACGTAGGGGAGGAAAGATTCGACGTAGGGGAGGAAAGATTCGACGTAGGGGAGGAAAGATTCGACGTAGGGGAGAAAAGATTCGACGTAGGGGAGGAAAGATTCGACGTAGGGGAGGAAAGATTCGACGTAGGGGAGAAAAGATTCGACGTAGGGGAGGAAAGATTCGACGTAGGGGAGAAAAGATAAATAGAAATAATGATGATGATGAATGTTATTGGTTGATTGTAACCAAAGAGGAGGAGCAGTAAAATAGCTAGAACTAAGTACACACGTACTTTGGCTTATGGTGTCTGTTGAAAGTTCTAAGAAGATTCGACGGAGCAGGTAAACTATACGGCGTTGTACAGTTTAGCTGCTCTGTCGAATCTTCTTTGAACATTCGACAGACACCATAAGCCTTCAATGACAGATTCAACCTTAATTTGGATTTTCGGACGAATGCAATTTTTAACGAAAAATGAAATAAATAAAAACGAATTTCGGGAGTAACTAAATAAATTTATTTTTCAGACGAAAACGAAATTCCGAAACGAAATATTTCAGTGTGCACATGTCTAGCTGTCACCACAAAGAGACCAACCACCTTTTTACCAGGGACCACAGTGAGTAACTGAAGCAAGTACTGGAGCAGCATTCTCACTGAACGGCCATGGTGGAGAATCGGGGAACTTCAGGCGTGAATCAAGTTAGGGACCCAACCAGCGGAGGTAGCGCTTGCAGAGCAGCCTTGTGAGTCAAGCCAGGTCCCGAGCCGGTCAGCAGTGGTGAAGCTTGAGAAGTATCTGGATAGTCAAGCTAGGGACCCAGCAGGGAAGCGTGGGTGACGCTTGAGGGGATACCACCGCAAAGACTGGAGGAGCTCAAGGGATTCAGAGTCAGTGAATCAGAGGGTCTAGTGAGAGACCGGGAGCTCAGTGTTGAAGAACTACAAGAGGCAGTTGTAGTGAAGCTGAAGTAACTGTTACGTTTGAGTTGGGAACTGTTAAAGACTGTTGCCATAGGAGACAGCATTTCTGCATGTGCAGATGTGGCACCTTGCTGGGACCTTTCCCTGCACGGCTGTCCTCCTATTGAAGTCTCTGAGTCTGCCAATTGAATCTTCAACTACTTAAGGGTATCCTGGCCCTAACCCTCTTTCCCCCCAAAATATAAAAAGGACTATTAAGAGAAATAAAACTTCTTTTACATCCAATAAGTGTCTGGTGCCCAAAAACTTTGTCCACCTTGCACCCACTATGCCTCACAACCCACCACATACAGAAGGATGTCAGCTATCTTTGGCCGGGAAAGTTCTCATTAGACTGGACAAGGCCAGAGACCTTGCTACATACATATACACATATATATCAGTGACGGCTGGTGCTCAAAATTTTTGGGCGGGCGGCGCAAACAAACTGAACAATTCTGAAAAATACTGAAAAAAACATCAATTACAGCCTCACTGTGGCCATCAAATGCAGCCTCACTGTGGCCATCAAATGCAGCCTCACTGTGCCCATCAAATGCAGCCACTGTGCCCATCAAATGCAGCCACTGTGCCCATCATATGCAGCCACTGTGCCAATCATATGTAGCCTCTGTGCCCATCATATGCAGCCTATATGCCCATCATATGCAGCCTGTGCCCATCATATGCAACCTGTGCTCATCATATAGCCTCTGTGCCCATCATATGCAGCTTTTGTGCCCATCATATGCAGCTTCTGTGCCCATTATATGCAGCCTCTGTGCCCATCATATGTAGCCTCTTTGTCCATCATATGCTGACCCTGTATCCATCATATGCAGCTTGTGTGCCAATCATATGCAGCCTGTGTGCCCATCATTTGCAGCCTCTGTGGCCCATCATATGCAGCCTTTGTGGCCCATCATATGTAGCCTGTGTGCCCATCATGTGCAGCCTCTGTGACCCCCCCCGTTCACCGTCTGACCGGCACACACTTACCCCATCCTGATGGCGGGTGATGGCGGTGAGCTGTGGGACATGCAGCAGGTGACGGTGGTGAGCTCCTCTGTCCCCCCGTTCTTCCGTTTCCGTCAATATTAGATCCGCGCCTCCTGATTGGCTGAGAGTCGGTTCAGTGTTAGCAAAGCTAACCCACCTGGGTGAACTGTGAGCGCAATGCTCCGCGCTCTCAGTGCATCTTTTTTTTCAGCCTATTAGAGCCTATGGCTCTAATCAGGTGCTTCAAAAAATCACCCCCTGTGCTGGAATTCAGGCGCCTGGCATCTGAATAGGGGGTGGCTACAGCAGCCATGTTTAGATTTGTTCAATGCATGAATCTAAGCATTACACACAGAGGGGGGCGGCTGGAGCGAGGGGGCGGCGCCCGTGCGCCCTTAATGGATGCACCGCCACTGATAGAGATTTATATATATAATTCTATTCTCTGTGGTTTTATATATATATATATATATATATATATATATATATATATATATATATATATATATAAATAAATACATAAAAATATATATATATATATATATATATATATATATATATATATATATATATATATATATATAAAATGGAACCACAGAGAATAGCGCACACATACAAAAATGGAGCAACTAACTGTTAACTAACAGTGTGGGAGGGTGGGGTGCTCCACCCCAAGAGTCTGTCATCTGCCTGCATGGTGGATCCCCTGGACCTGGAGTCCGCCCTGTTATACTCCATATAACCCAAACACACTGGTGTTTTTTTTGTTTTGTTTTTCCAACTTTATTGAAATATCCCAAAATCACATTTCATTCTTCTCAATGCAGTGAATTTTACATGTTGCATTTTTACACAGCCCACATAACCACACATGTTTGGCATGAACAGAACACATAGGGAATGTGTATGTCTATGTGCCCTTGCATTGAGCCTGCATTGATCAGTGCTAATCAGACTATCTGGTGTGAAAGAGCCTTATGTTTTTTGAATCATTTTAAAATGTTAAACTTCAATTTTCTCTTTCTAATTATTACATTGTGAACACTATGAAAGAGCTTTGTCATTGTCTGGAGGTGTCTCTGATCTTTACAGATATTGCTCAGCTGCCAGACAATGAACTATGTGTTATTTCAGGATCCTCTTAGAAAAATGCTTGTCACCTGTGCAGCTGCATCAAATCTTCTGCTATAGTGGAGTTTAGTAAGCACACAGTTCTTCGTTGGCATGGAGAGCTGCTTCACAAAAATAATCCAAAGAAAAAGTAATTTGTTATTTTACAGTTTCAACACTATAGGCAAATCTCATACTAATACTTCCCAATGGCTTTAGAACAGCGGGCATGTTCATGTTCATATAGATTACATCAGGGGTGCCCAACCTTTTGAAGAGTGAGGGCCACTTAAGTGACTTGGCAACCAGTCGTGGGCCACAATGAGTGGAGCGGGAGGATGACAGGCCCATGTCCACACTGTATATGCAGAGCAAACAAAGACACAGCCTACTCTACTCTATGGGCCCTCCAATCCAATCCGCTCAGATGGAAGAGGACAGATCCCCCTTTTGTTTTTTTTAACCACTTAAGCCCCGGACCATTTGGCTGGCCAAAGACCAGAGCACTTTTTGCAATTCGGCATCGCTTTAACTGACAATTGCGCAGTCGTGCGACTAGGGTTGCCACATCATCCCTTTAATCCAGGACACACATTAATTACACAGGTTACACAGGTTCTATGGCTAAGGTGGTAATTAAACTTACTTGGTGCCTTATCTGCATTAAATCAGCCTCAGAACCTGTGTAATTCATATGTGTCCTGGATTAAAGGGATGATGTGGCAACCCTACGTGCGAATTGGCTCCCAAACAAAATTGACGTCCTTTTTTCCCCACAAATAGAGCTTTTTTTTGGTGGTATTTGATCACCTCTGCGGTTTTTATTTTTTGCGCTATAAACAAAAAAATAGCGACAATTTGGAAAAAACGCATTCTTTTTTACTTTTTGCTATAATAAATATCCTCCAAAAATATAAAAAAAGAAAATATTTTTTTCCTCAGTTTAGGCTGATACGTATTCTATATATTTTTGGTAAAAAAAAAAATTGCAATAAGCGTTTATTGATTGGTTTGCGCAAAAGTTATAACGTCTACAAAATAGGGGATAGTTTTATGGCATTTTTATTAATAATTTTTTTTTACTAGTAATGGCGGTGATCAGCGTTTTTTATCGTGACTGCGACATTATGGCGGACAGATTGGACACTTTCGGCACTATTTTGGGGACCATTCACATTTATACAGCGATCAGTGCGATTAAAAATGCATTGATTACTGTGTAAATGTGACTGACAGTGAAGGGGTTAACCACTAGGGGCAGTGAAGGTGTTAAGTGTGTCCTAGGGAGTGATTCTAACTGTGGGGGGGGGTGGGCTATGTGTGACATGACACTGATCACCGCTCCCGATTACAAGGAGCGGTGATCAGTGTCAGTGTCACTAGGCAGAACGGGGAAATGTTTGTTTACATTAGCATTTCCCCATTCTTCCTCTCTGTGGGCCAATTGCGGGTATCCCCACGGACATCGAGACCGCGGGACCCGCGATCACACTCACGAGCTCGCAGCAGGCGCGCGTGCCCGCAAACCACTTCTTAAAGAGCAATGTACAGGTACATTAATATGCCTGTACGTGCCCTTCTGGCGACGTATATCGGCGTGAGCTGGTCGGCAAACGGTTAATGGATTCAATTGGAGGTAGGCGGGTGTGAACGGTCTGTTTACATCTGCTGCTCCATTGAGGTGAATGGAGGGTCCGATTGGATTGGACTGATCGCGTGAAAGGAGCCTAAGGCTGCTTTTACACTGATGTGCTGTGATTTACCCACACCGCAGGTGAGGAGCAGTACACCTGTGGCTTTCTTTGCCATAGACTTCTATTATATCCTGCAGGTGTAGTGCACTTTCTGAAAGCGCACCAATCCACCAAACCTGCAGATAATAACAGAAGTCTATGGCACAGTGCAGGTAACTCGCAGATACACTGTGGATCAGTTTGAAAGCGGCCTAGTAACCACTGCAGAACAGATATGTCCATATATACATTGTGATTTTAGAAATAAACGTACCTTTAATAAAAGTCTTCCATTCAGGTATCACCGGCTGTTGCCATCTCAGGCAGAGTGCACTTGGTATCACTCCGCCTGTGACAGGAGGCGGCGCTATACAGGAAGCAACAGCTCTGCTCCCTTCGCATCTGCTTGCTTCCTCTATTGGCAGCTTCATTCACAACACTGATGCTCTGGGATAGAGGGTTGGCAACCCGCAATCTGGGCTTGCCGATCTGCCATCCCAAAACAGGAGGTCGTGGGCCACTGGTTGGGCACCCCGGAATTACATATATAAGCACGTGTCTGCAGTTAAACATGTCGGTGGATCATTTGACAGATTCTGTCCACCCAGTGGGCTCTATGCGGGGGGCACCCCACCCTGCACGCGCAGGTGTACCTTCCTCGTGTGTGTGCGCTCATCAATGTTCAAAACCAGGCAGGGCCACGTTTATGTGAGCTGTACACTGTGTGTAGTAGTTAAATGTACAGAGTCCCTCTATAAAACATGTTGTTCCATAGTACTACACACATTCCTTGATGCATGTTTCATTTAGGAGGGAAACTATACCTGTGCCCTCTACACCAGTCCAGCATTCCCACACCACCTCACTCCTAGTGACAGAATGGCGTCCCACCAAGCACATAGCAAAGACCTCATGTGTGCACTTACTTAACTCCTTCTACTCTCCTATACCATACAGCTATGGGTCTCCATACTGCAGGTTCAGTCCTTGATACTTTTGTAGGAACCAACCACTAGGAAGGGAGGCAGAACACTGACTCTCTCATTACCAAAGGACCAGTCACCTACATCAGGTACCATGCTTTATAGGTATCCAAAAGAAGATAGCTGGCAACTCCAGAATCCAATAATTACAGTCTTTATTGCTACATATAGTTTGGTAAAAACAGCTTACATGTTTTGGTTCGAAGCCTTGATCACATGATACTGTGATCAAGGCTTCGAGCCAAAACTTGTAAGCTGTTTTTACCAACCTATATGTAGCAATAAATTATTGGATTCTGGAGTTGCCGGATACCTTATTTGGATACGTGCAAAGTGGGTGAAGATCCTTTAGCTTTGGCACCCAACAGACAAACTCCATTCCATAATTGATGGAAGCTTCCTTTGCTGAGAGCGCTGCTTTCTTGTCCGTCTCACCACTCTTTATAACCGGATGTATATACTTCCCATCAATTCAGTTCTTTGTTACCTGTGGCAACTGCCCTCCACCTCCAACTCTCCTGCCTTGTCAACCTTATGTAGCACCCTGGGGTTTAGTCATGGAGCTCCTCACAAATTTACTTACCAAGACTAGTTAACTTAATCGATTGATAGAGATCTATTGATTTCACCCTAAGTTTGGCCTTGTTGCACTTTTCTCTTCTACCACTAGGTGGCCGGGGACTTGGTGGTACTAGATATGAGAAGGGCAACCCAAGGTTAGGTTATGAGTATATGGGGTATCTCAGCCAATGGGCAGGGGTTTTCTTGAATCCCTTGACCTGCTGGGAGAACCTATAAATTCGGGTGAGGTCAGGTAATCTATGTTCTGTGCCACCTGAACGGCTATCTGGGTGGACGTGTGTCATACACCCCGGGCTGCTAGGCCAAAAATTGGGCCTATCCCGGTAGCATCAGGCTGCCAGGCCATGTGAGAGCCTATCCAGAAGTAGGAGCAGTGGCGGCTGGTGAAGTTTTAGGATGGGGGGCACCAGACCCCACCCTTCCCTTTTGATCCCTCCCACTTCTCATAAGCTCCACCCCTTATATAATACACCCACTCTGTCCCCTGTATTCCACTTGTTTCCACCCATAGTGTCAGGAGTATACAGCTCAGCATCACACGACAGGAGTGTACAGCCCCAGAATCACAGGACAGAGTATATAGCTCAGCATCACAGGACAGAGTATATAGCTCAGCATCACAGGACAGAGTATATAGCTCAGCCTCACAGATCAGGGTATATAGATCAGCATCACAGAAAGGGTATATAGATCAGCATCACAGATCAGGGTATATAGAGCAGCATCACACATCAGGGTATATAGAGCATCATCACACATCAGGGTACATAGAGCATCATCACACATCAGAGTATATAGAGAAGCATCACACATCAGGGTACATAGAGTAGCATCACAGATCAGGGTATATAGAGCAGCATCACACATCAGGGTATATAGAGCAACATCACACATCAGGGTATATAGAGCAGCATCACACATCAGGGTATATAGAGTAGCATTACACATCAGGGTATATAGAGCAGCATCACACATCAGGGTATATAGAGCATCATCACACCTCAGAGTATATAGAGTAGCATTACAGATCAGGGTATATTGAGCAGCATCACACATCAGGGTATATAGAGCATCATCACACATCAGAGTATATAGAGTAGCATCATCACACATCAGGGTATATAGAGCAGCATCACACATCAGGGTATATAGAGCAGCAACACACATCATGGTATATAGAGCATCATCACACATCAGAATATATAGAGTAGCATCATCACACATCAAGGTATATAGAGCAGCATCACACATCAGGGTATATAGAGCAGCATCACACATCAGGGTATATAGAGCAGCATCACACATTAGGGTATATAGAGCAGCATTACACATCAGGTTATATAGAGCAGCATCACACATCAGGGTATATAGAGCAGCATCACACATCAGGGTATATAGAGCAGCATCACACATCAGGGTATATAAAGCAGCATCACACATCAGGGTATATATAGCAGCATCACACATCAGGGTATATGGAGCAGCATCACACATCAGGGTATATAGAGCATCGTCACACATCAGGGTATATAGAGTAGCATCACACATCAGGGTATATAGAGCAGCATCACACATCAGGATATATGGAGCAGCATCACACATCAGGGTAAATAGAGCAGCATCACACATCAGGGTATGTAAAGCATCATCACACATCAGGGTATATAGAGTAGCATCACACATTAGGATATATAGAGCAGCATCACACATCAGGATATCTAGAGCAGCGTCACACATCAGGGTATATAGAGTAGCATCACACATCAGGGTATATAGAGCAGCATCACACATCAGGATATATAGAGCAGCGTCACACATCAGGGTATATAGAGCAGCATCACACATCAGGGTATTTAAAGCAGCATCACACATCAGGGTATATAGAGCGGCATCACATATCAGGGTATATAGAGCAGCATCATACAGTAGATAGGACTAACAGCACTGCATAGTGCTAAGTCCTTCTCCAACCTCCCCTGAGTGATCTGTGATTGAAGTGAACTGAACCGAATATCCCTCATGCTGCATGGCGCGCGAGATCTCATTCCTTACCTTTCAGCAGCTCCGCTCGGGCCGAAGAACGGAGATGCCGACGTCACTTCCGGTTTTCGTCTATTACACGAAACCCGGAAGTAACCTCAAGATTTAAACAATGCTCCCACCCATAGTGATTCTATGAGCGGAAGCTACTCGGCGCTTTGTATTCCACTGCAAGGCTGGTTAAGAGCCCGCAAATGAAGTGCCACGTCTGCAATCTCGTAATTGCATTGACGTGGCGCTTCCCATAGTGCACTGTGTCCGGTGCCTGAACACAGTGCACTTAGTTAAAGGACTTTTTTTTTTCTTAAATGGGCAGTTTTAAAAAACATTTTTGTGACTACACAGGAGGAGGGGCGGTGCCCGGGCACCCCCTATGGACGGGCCACCACTGAGTAGGAGGGCAGCACAGGGTTGGGACTGCGGCTTGCAGTCCCACCAAAAGTGACGGTTCTTCCGGCCGGAGAACCTGTCAGTGGTCAAAGGTAGAAGGGAAACTGTCGCCACAAAGGGACCAGCCACCTTTACCAGGGACCACAGTGAGTAACTGAAGCATGTACGGAACCATATTCTTACCGAAAGGGCACGGTTTAGAATTGGGAAACTTCAGGCAGTGATCAAATCAGGGACCCAACCCGCGGAGGAGACGCCTGAAGAGCAGCTTTGTGAGTCAAGCCAGGGACCTTGCTGGTTAGCAGGGGTGAAGCTTGAGAAGTATCTGGAATGCCAAGCTAGGGACCCAACAGAGAAGCACCGCAAACCTTGGACGAACTCAAGGGATTCAGAGTCAGTGAATCAGAGGCTCTAGTGGGAGAAAAGGAGCTCAGTGTTGAAGAACTACAAGAGGCAGTTGTAGTGGAACTGAAATAACTGTTACCTTTGAGTTAGGAACTGTTAAAGACTGTTACCATAGGAGACAACATTCCTGCAAGTGCAGATGTGGCTTCTTGCTGGGGCCTTTCCCTGAATGGCTGTCCCCCTTTTGAAGTCTCGGAGTCTGCCGAGGGTATATTCAAGGGTATACCCTATACCGCAAAGATAGAGAGGGTAAAAAAGGGGGAGGGGTATGCCTATATATCAAGAATAATGTACAAGCGAATGTGAGAGATGACATCACTGAGGGAGCCAGAGAGGAGGTGGAATCCTTATGGGTAGAGCTCCAAAGGGATGAAGCTAAGGGGAAAATAATACTGGGAGTATGCTATAGGCCCCCTAACCTGAGGGAGGAAGTGGAGACGGATCTCCTATCACAAATTGGATTAGCAGCAAGAATGGGAAGTGGTATCATAATGGGGAATTTAATTTATCCAGACATAGACTGGGCGGAGGGAACCGCGCATTCATTTAAGGCTCGCCAGTTCCTTAATGTCTTGCAGGACAATTTTATGGGTCAGATGGTAGACGCACCAACTAGAAATAAAACATTACTGGATCTACTGATTACCAACAATACAGACCTGATCACAGATGTGGAAATACGGGGCAATTTAGTTAACAGCGATCACAGGTCAATTAGTTTCAGTATAAATCACACAAATAGGAAACATGAAGGGAACACAAAGACACTGAATTTCAAAAGAGCCAACTTCCCTAAACTACAAACCTTGCTAAAAGGCATAAATTGGGATAAAATATTAGGAACAAAGAATACGGAGGAGAGATGGGTTTGCTTTAAGAGCATATTAAATAAGGGCATTAGCCAATGTATGACATTGGGTAATAAATTTAAAAGAGCAAACAAAAATCCTGGATGGCTTAACTCCAATGTAAAAATGCATATAAAAGCAAAGGAGAAGGCCTTCAAAAAATACAAGGTTGAGGTATCATCCTCAGCATTCAGACTTTATAAAGAATGCAATAAGAAACGTAAGGGTGCAATTAGGACGGCTAAGATAGAACATGAAAGACACATAGCAGAGGAGAGCAAAAAAAATCCCAAGAAATTCTTTAAGTATGTAAACAGTAAAAAAGGGAGGACAGACCATATTGGCCCCATAAAGAATGAGGAAGGACATCTGGTTACAAAGGATGGGGAGATAGCAAAGGTATTGAATTTATTCTTCTCCTCAGTCTTCACGAGTGAATCGGGGGGCTTCAGTAACCAAAACTGCAGTGTTTATCCTTATGACACAACACAGGAAGCACCTCCATGGTTAACAGAGGACGGAATTAAAATTAGACTTGAGAAACTTAACATTAATAAATCACCGGGACCAGATGGCTTGCATCCGCGGGTACTTAGGGAACTCAGTCAGGTGATTGCCAGACCGTTGTTCCTAATTTTTACAGACAGTCTATTGACTGGAATGGTACCAGCTGATTGGAGAAAAGCCAATGTAGCACCAATATTTAAAAAGGGCCCAAAAAACATCCCTGGGAATTACAGACCAGTTAGCCTAACATCAATAGTATGTAAACTCTTGGAGGGGATGATAAGGGACTATATACAAGATTTTAGTAATAAAAACGATATCATTAGCAGTAATCAGCATGGATTCATGAAGAATCGTTCTTGCCAAACCAATCTATTAACCTTCTATGAGGAGGTGAGTTGCCATCTAGATAAAGGAAGGCCCGTAGACGTGGTGTATCTGGATTTTGCAAAAGCATTTGACACAGTTCCCCATAAACGTTTACTATACAAAATAAGGTCAGTTGGCATGGACCATAGGGTGAGTACATGGTTTGAAAACTGGCTACAAGGGCGTGTTCAGAGAGTGGTGATAAATGGGGAGTACTCAGAATGGTCAGGGATGTGTAGTGGGGTTCCCCAGGGTTCTGTGCTGGGACCAATCCTATTTAATTTGTTTATAAACGACCTGGAGGATGGGATAAACAGTTCAATCTCTGTATTTGCAGACGATACTAAGCTAAGCAGGGCAATAACTTCTCCGCAGGATGTGGAAACCTTGCAAAAAGACCTGAACAAATTAATGGGGTGGGCGACTACATGGCAAATGAGGTTCACTGTAGAAAAATGTAAAATAATGCATTTGGGTGGCAAAAATATGAATGCAATCTATACACTGGGGGGAGAACCTCTGGGGGAATCTAGGATGGAAAAGGACCTGGGGGTCCTAGTAGATGATAGGCTCAGCAATGACATGCAATGCCAAGCTGCTGCTAATAAAGCAAACAGAATATTGGCATGCATTAAAAGGGGGATCAACTCCAGAGATAAAACGATAATTCTCCCGCTCTACAAGATTCTGGTCCGGCCGCACCTGGAGTATGCTGTCCAGTTCTGGGCACCAGTCCTCAGAAAGGATGTACTGGAAATGGAGCGAGTACAAAGAAGGGCAACAAAGCTAATAAAGGGTCTGGAGGATCTTAGTTATGAGGAAAGGTTGCGAGCGCTGAACTTATTCTCTCTGGAGAAGAGACGCTTGAGAGGGGATATGATTTCAATTTACAAATACTGTACTGGTGACCCCACAATAGGGATAAAACTTTTTCGCAGAAGAGAGTTTAATAAGACTCGTGGCCACTCATTACAATTAGAAGAAAAGAGGTTTAACCTTAAACTACGTAGAGGGTTCTTTACTGTAAGAGTGGCAAGGATGTGGGATTCCCTTCCACAGGCGGTGGTCTCAGCGGGGAGCATTGACAGCTTCAAGAAACTATTAGATAATCACCTGAATGACCGCAACATACAAGGATATGTAATGTAATACTGACACATAATCACACACATTGGTCTTGATGGACGTGTGTCTTTTTTCAACCTCACCTACTATGTAACTATGTAACTATGTAACTATGCCAATTGAATTAGCAACTATCTAAGGATATCATGGCCCTAACCTTCTTTCCCCCAAAAATACAAAAAAAGGACTACTACGAGAAAAGAAAAACCTCCTTTACATGCAAGAAGTGTCTGGCACCCAATAACTTTGTCCGCCTTGCACCCACTATGCCTCACAACCCACCACATACAGAAGGATGTCAGCTATCTTTGGCTTGGAAAGTTCTCATTGGACTGGACAACGCCAGAGACTTTGCTACACTTACATAGTGGCCTTGCGTCATAACCCATGTGTGCTTTACAGGCCCATTTCCTTCAATATGCCATGTACCACCATTCACCCATTTGAATAACTTCAGACCAGGCTCAAGAACAATTTGAGAACTTTACTTTAAATGTGCTTTAGGAACATTACAGCACTAAAGTGCATTTCAGTCCATTTCCTAACTAACTACTCTGTGACTTCCCAGGCGTACCTGTAGAGGCGAGTGTTCATAACTAGTGATTCCCTTGGGGTGGCAGACGAAGTTTACATCCCTGCAGATGACATGAACCCTCTACCTCCTATGAGGTTAACAGAAGAGCCCATAGCCTGGCCATCCATATATCTGTAACGCCCACCAACTTAGGTGTGTGCTAATCAGTTAATTAGGATAAGTGTCAGGTGAAGTTGCCAGTGTTTTACCCTGTTGGTGTAAGCTGGTTGGTTAATTTGGTTGGGAGAAATAATAGAATAGGAAAGGGGAGGGTGTGACCACCTGCATACTGTTCTGATTGATGCCCTGTTCTCCCAGTGAGAGGTTCTGGAAGGAAAGTGGGTTGGGTGCAGGATGCAGTCAGTTTGTATGGGCTATCCTGGACCAATCGTTAATTTGAGTGGGCAGGGATTAAGACACATATAAATTGGGGGTCACGTGGTTCTAAGGAGTTCTGAGGAGGAGTTCTGAGGTGGAGTTCTGGATCGTGAGAGAGGAAAAATGTGACCCGCAGGGGTCCAGGCTTGAAGGCCTGGGGGTGTAATGCTCTCAGTGCTGGATAGCAGAACTTGAACCTGAAGGCCTGAGGGGAGAGAGGCACTGGTCAGTTCATTAAGGGAAGAGGATATAACTACTGATAAAGGAACCAAAGATTAAGAGGCCACTCATACTTCCTGGAGCCATAGATTGTAAATATTGCAAGTTCTTTTTTACAACATGCTGCAAGGAAAAGAAGCAGCTCCCAGTGGAGTAGTGCGCTACATATCTATCCATCTATCTATCCATCTATCTATCCATCTATCTATCCATCTATCTATCTATCTATCTATCTATCTATCTATCTATCTATCTATCTATCTATCTATCTATCTATCTATCTACCAGGAAGGAAGGCAGGACCCAAAACAAACCTGGGAAACTGATGGTCAGAACTTAACTGTTACCTATCCTTGGCAGTCTAAGATCACTTGCTACTGCAGAACATTCCCCTTGTGGATGAAAACGGAACCTAAGCCTATGGTTTGCTCTGGACCCATAGAAATGTAGCTTTGCTTACATTACCGCCCCTTTGCTTACATGTGCAGAGATTCCAGACCTTCCAGGGCATGTGCATTATTTTCTTTTTTTTTCTTTTTTATCTCAGCATTGCCTGGGTCAAGGATGGGCTGAGCTACAGTGGGTCACTTAATCTGTGAAGACACTTCAGCTTTTTCAGACCCTCCTGCCAAGCCATGCCAAGCAGAGTGGAGATGCCAGTCAATCATCTGAACGCCCCGGTAGGTGTTGCTGCCTCTAAGGCGGATATGAATCTTGATTGACAGCTTCATAGGACATTATAACCCACTGTGACTTAGTCCCACCCCTTACTTAGGCCATGCTGACATAGGTGGATTACTTAGTAAGCCAAGACACGGCCTACTGAGTGGAAGAAGTGGAACATGTGCACTGTGGTAGCAACACTGTAGAGGTTCTATAAGATCGTTGCCACCAATGATAAGGAAGGATGATCGATTGGCAGCATCAACAGCTAATTTATGTATAAGGCAAGTTTGTATACACAAAGGCATTTAAATATATTAAAAGGCTTTACTTTTTAGGGGGAGGTTAACCCATTAATGCCTCTTGTTCCAATATTGGAACAGTAGTGAGGTGGGAGTTATTTATATCCTACTGCTCTATGTAACATATGAATTTTAATGAGCAAATAAAAAAAATAAAAAAAAATCAACCTTAGGCATAAATGAGTTAATGATGTTTGAAGTAGATACAGCATTATAAAAGTTGTATACACAACATCCCCTGATGTGGTCATCTAATCACAAGTACCTCTTCATTTTCTTACATTACTAGTACATCCAAAAAAATCCTATAAATGATGTCTAAACTGCACATTACTGAAAACTGAAGACTGAAAGCTGGTAAGATTAAATTACTACTATTAGAAGAACAATTATCCCCCCCCCCCATCCCTTGGGGTACACACACTACTGTTTGAGAAACAGTGACATAGGGATCATACAGTAGTCGTATGACAGAGTAGTTATTTAAAAACAATTTTACTATGTCCATGCAATGCCTACTATAATGTATTCCCATACATTTAGTGTGTTTACAGGACCTGCTGAGATCATTAAATGCTGCAACAGCAAATGATACCACCCAACAAAAATGTATCAAATCACAACAGCACATATCGCACTGCCATGACACATTACAGTAAATCAAGCGACAACAGCAAATTATACAGCCTAGCAAAAGCATATCATGCCACAACAGCACATTTTGCTCAATTCAGTGGATTATAACAATCATTTTTTTCAGCAATGAGTGTCAAGGGCGAACTAAAAAGTCACATGGTTGAAAAAAAAATTGGTATGACAAATATGGCTTAGTGTATTGAGCCTGTTATACTATGCCACTAGAGATGGTCCCAAAATTCTGATAACAATAGATTTAGACCAAATTTCTTAAATTTGGATGTTACAAACCAAATTTGAATTTAAGTATTATTTTTGGCAATTTGGATTCCCAAAAGGCTTCTTGTGGAGAGGGATCAGAGTCTACTTCAAAGACTGTTTCTACCTTGTATTATTCTTCTGGTATTGCCTGAGCTATTTTACTACCTACACTCGTGAGTAGTTATATTTTATATTTTATCTTCAATAAATTTGTTGTTGGATAATGCACTAGGCCAACGCACCCTTTGTTTTTATCTATTTCCTCTAGCTTAACTGACCATGCTATCATGTCTAACCTTTCTATCTTATTATTACTGGTAGACATTTTAAAGGAAGTGGCTAAGGCTGTTTTGTTTGTTTTTTTGGCCCTATCGTCTTGTCATTCAGAGCTGCCAGGAGCTTCCCAAATTATCCCGCACAATTTTGTATCATTTGCTGCTCTGTACCAAGAACATAGCTAGACTCATGGCTCCGCTCAAGACATGCTCCATTCATCACATACGGACACCCCAGGTTCTGGCTACATCAGTCTGTCTCCACTCTCTGTCAAAAATATGAAAGATGTATACTGCACTCCAAAACTTAGCTCTTCTTTTTGTATTTAACGATTGTCAAAAATGAAGTCAATAATGTCTTCAGTGCTTTACATATATATATTGTATAATCACATCAGTCCCTGCCCTCAAGGAGCTTACAATCAAAGGTCCCTAACTCACATTCTTACTAGGGTTGCACCGATACCATTTTTCTAAGACTGAGTACAAGTACTATACTTTTTTCAAGTATTCGCTGATACCGATACTTTTTTAAAGGTCATGTGACAGTGGCACTAATATGCAGCACGGATGGGCACTGATGAGGCGTGCCAGTGTTTTTTTTTTACAATTTTTTTTTTTACAATTTTGTTTTTTTATTATTTTTTACAATAAATAAATAAATAAATAAATATATATTGTTGTAAACACAGGTTACGATGCTCAGTTATGATTGGACAGTCAATTATTAATGACTGGAATGGAAAAGGAAGGAGCCGGTAAATGACAAATTTACCGACTCCTTCCTCAGCTCTCCATCCTGACAGATTTGGGACTGGGGGGACCGGAGGTGCACCACACAGAGTGGGACTGGAGGAGGACACAGGGGACAGTCAGGGGTGATCAGTGCGGTGGTGGGGGGGATTTACAAGCACAGATCTCCCTGTATAGATTTCAATAAAGCAGCTGAGAGCCGTGGGAGGGAGATTAGGAGAAGTGGCTCTCAGCTGCTTAATTGATATCTATACAGGGAGATCTGTGCTTGTAACTCCCCCCACCGCCGCACCGATCACACCTAACTGCCCAGGTATCAGATCAAGCATCGGAGCATTTGCACGAGTACATGTACAGATCACGTACATATACGCAACTTAGGATTCCCGGGTATAGGGAGCCCGCCGATCTGTGCTGTCATTCGGTACAGCACAAGTCGATTAGTAGGTCCCTGCCAATGATTTATGGCCAGAACCGGTTGATCAACTTAGCGAATCACAGTACAGAGTCCTGTGTTTACTAACAACACAGGGCTCTGTATATGGAGCAGAGATATGGATGTTTCTAAATCAACCACATCTATTAGTAAAAGCAGAATATATTGCACACATTACACATTTTAGGCATACAGTTAACACTTTCCTTGTCCCTAGACATTGACCCCTTCCCACCCAGTGTCAATAGTACAGTGACAGTGTATAGTATTAGCACTGATCACTGTATTAGTGTCACTGGTGACGTCAGTTAGTGAGTTCCCACCCAGTTTCAGTTAGTGTCAGATGGCCTGCTACACTATCACAGTCCCACTATAAGTTGCTGATCATCGCTATTACTAGTATAAAAAAAAAAAAAAAATCCAGTATATGTGTCATAGTTTGTAGATGCTATAACCTTCATGCAAACCAATTAATATTAATGAATTAATATAGGGATTTTTTTTACCAAAGACATGTAGCAGAATGCAATTTATGAAGAAATTGTATTTTTACATTTTTTTATTATTGGATATGTTTTATAACAGAAAACAGAAAATGTATTTTTTTGCAACATTTTTGGTCTTTTTTCATTTATATGATAAAGAATAAAAACACCCAGTTGTGATCAAATACCACCAAATGAAAGCTCTATTTGTATGAAAAAATTGACAAAAAATTTGCATACAGTGTTCCAAGACCGCATAATTGACTGTTAAAGTGGACGTAAACCCTCACATGTGGTCTATGTGAAAAGCTTTTGAGACAGGAAAACCATATCCAAGGATAAAGCTGGACACACACTTTTACAATTTTATGTAGATTTTTTTCTTCAGAGTTACCAAAATCATATAACATGAGGTCAATCCTAAACACTTATTTGTATGCAATCAGGCAGGCTCTTGTACTACATAGTTTTGGTAAATCTAAAGGAAATCAGATAACAAAAGTTGTACAGTGTGTATGGGGTCTATGAGAGGAGATATCCAGGGATTGGTTGGAGTTGTAAGAAAGAAAAGCCTGTGATTCATAGGAGTGAGGTGAGAGCACAATTCACCTGTGGTGGAAACGCTTGCTTTATACAGTATGAGAAGATTGTTGAGAAGCACAGCAGATAAACCACTTAAGCTGTGTCGCTTTAAATGACAATTGCACGGTCGTGCAACACTTTACCCAAACAAAATTGACGTCCTTTTTTTCCCCACAAATAGAGCTTTCTTTTGTTGGTATTTGATCACCTCTGCAGTTTTTATTTTTTGCCCTATAAACCAAAAAAGGCCGACAATTAAAAAAAAAAAACAACAGTATTTTTTACTTTTAGCTATAATAAATATCCAAAAAAAAAAAAAGGAATTTCGTCCTCAGTTTAGGCCGCTCCATTCTGCTACATATTTTTGGTAAAAAAAAAATCACAATAAGCGTATATTGATTGGTTTAAAGAGGAGTTCCCATTTAAAAAAAAAAAAATTAAAAGTCAGCAGCTGCAAATACTGCAGCTGCTGACTTTTAATATTCGGACACTTACCTGTCCCAGGGTCCAGCGATGCGTGGGATCGAAGCCCCGCTCGTCCCCCCCCTTCGCTCGGCGGCGCCGGCATTTTAACTGTGGGCGCCCGGCTGTGGCTTCCCTGTGCATGCGCGAGCCGCGCCGTGCGCCATCACTGGCCGCGCAATCATCTGGGACCGGTCACGTGTCCCATATGATTGACAAGAGGGAGGGTGGAGGGGCGATCTCCCTTCCTGCGCCAAGGGAAGTGACGTCAGGAGCCCAGGCGCCGAAGGAGGCAGATTACAAGGGAACAGTAACAGGCAACAGGCATTCAGAGGTGAGTAAAAAAAAAAAAAATTTCTCCAAATATTTTTTTTTTACTTTTTTTAAGCACATTACTAATTTTTTTTTGGGGGGGGTGTAACTCCACTTTAAGCAAAAGTTATAGCGTCTACAAACTATAGGATAGATTTATGGCATTTTTATTATTTTATATAGAAGAGTAGACATTTATTGAAAAAAAGACATGATTGAAAAGGTCCTAAAAAGACAAGGTATATAATGCATATAAATAGGTTCTCTGATTAAGAACTGACCACTAGGACGTGCATCCATCCAGAAAGGAATTGGAATGTCGTCCAGGTCAGTTCGGATTCAACATGTTTCGTGGTATGACCGCTTCTTCAGGAGTATATTTCCAGAGTCATTATATGCACCAATGTCTACAAAGAACAAACATATAAATAATCAAGCTTATAAACAAATCAATCAAAAGTATATACAGTACTAATTGTGCAGATTGGAACATATATGAGCACTCCTCAAATCTGTCATAGAGGTAAGCACATTCCACAATCTAAACAATGATAGATATAATATATATATATATAGTACCAACACTTAAAAGCATACCCATGTAGATTGGACATGATGGCTTACCAAGGCAAAACCGACCAAATCAAGGACATCTAAAGCCCCTAAGGGCAAAATCCTTGGCGAGTGTGGGAGCCAGAAGATGGTACAAGTAGTAAAAAGAAAAACTGTCAAAAATAAAGAGAAAAAATATATATGTATGCAACACAGCAAGCACATACTAGTAAAATATGTCTCTGATTTAATAGAGACCATACCGGATAGACTATATATGTATGTATAAAAAGATCTCATCATAAGTGCACACCTGTTATAGATGCCCATAAAATGAATATGGGGTATATGTAGCGGTGGGGTTGGAGGTAGCGGGCTTTCCAAAGATGAAGATAGGGAGCCTCACACAGAGAGAAACTGTAGAGAAAAAAAAAAATATATATATATATATATATATATATATATATATATACATATACATACACATAGTACATACACATCTCTCTCCCGACATATAAGTGACATTCCAAAAAGATGATATAGGGGGCAATCAAAGGGGATAAGTGTTCCCTGGGAGATGTTACTAACTGTATGGGGGATGGGCTGACTGGAGGGGGAGACAGATTGTTCCTAATCACTAGGAACAGAGGATCTCTCCCTCTCCTCCCCTGACAGAACGGGGATCTATTTGTTTACACTGACAGATCCCCATTCTGCCTGTCTCTGGAGCGATCACGGGTGGCCAGTAGACATCTAGTCTCCCGGACCCGCTGGTTGGCTCCCCCGCTCGCAAATGCACACGCCTACAAACCGCTGCGTATCTGCCCGACGTACAATGGCAGCGATTCGCACAGGGGAGCCAACCTGCCGCAGTACAACTGCGGCAAGCGGTCCGAAACTAGTTAATAAACATTATGATTATATGTTTATTTTATTGTACTTTTCAATTTTTGTTTTATCAAGTCACAGATTCATTTAGTGTGATACATTGTATGCACAGTGGAGTGGATTGTATGAGAATAGAGTTGCACCATTTAGATATGCAAACCCCCATATATACCGAGTGAAGTGAATAGCCTCAGATAATACACAGAGATGAAACAAACCTCCCTACATAAGTTTTACATGTATATCTGCAGTCTTCAGCTTTCTATATTCTTTAGAACGTGCACATCAAGTTTGACATTTTTTCTTTCTGTTCAGCAATGGGAGTGAATTCTTGGCATACACTGTGTGGCAGCTGATTGGAGGAAAAGCACCCCCCCCATCCACATAGGCAAAGGGAGGCAGGAATGTGCAGAGCTGTGCTGTGAATAGACAAGCTCTCTGCTAATCTATTTATAGCACCCGCCCCAAAACAAATTTCAAGCTGGATTTATCTCAGTTGCCGGAGAACTTGTCAGAAGTTATCATGCTGATAACGGAAGAACGGTGCAGCAGAAACACACGGGACTCAGGAATTTGGAGAGAGATAAGAAAACACTCTAGATATACTGTATGTGCTTAGGTCAAATTTCATGAATCAGGTTTACATCATTTGCTTGAAATGGTTATATACCAGGGTGATGCCTGCAAATGCATGCATCGCCCCTGTAACATTTTTTAGAGCTAGCGGTCGGCTATCGCATGATAACAACAGATGCGGCTAATGAGCCTCTTGGCCGTTATCATAAGGAGCCGCCTTCGACCGATCTGCCCGGGTCTCCGGCACGTCCGCCGGCTGTTTGGAGTCCCGAACTGAGCTGGAAATGGCTTAGATCAGGTCTCCTATGTAAAAACACGGAAGCAATGTCACAACCTCACTTCCGGTTTACTCGGCTGCCAATAGCGCCGACTTAAAAAAAATGCAGATTTTGGTGTTTTGAATACTTTGAAATGCAAAGGAGGGGTTTGGGGGAGATCTTTAGACCCCCGATCCCTCTATAACCGCTTGGCAACCAGCCGCCGTAGTTGTACTGCGGCAACATGGCTCGGTTGCGCAAATCGCCGTCATGTTACGTTGGTTCGTATTTTGTCCACTAGGCACGCGCGGTTCTCTGAGGGGAGAAGTGACAGATCGTCTGTTCATACAGAGTATTAACAGTGATCTATCTCTTCCCCTACACAGTCCCCTCCCCCCTTCAGTTAGAATACACAGTGAGGGAACACATTAACCCCTTGATCGCCCCCTAGTGTTAACCCCTTCACTGCCAGTGACATTTTTACAGTAATCAATGCATTTTTATAACACTGATCGCTGTATAAATGACAATTGTTCCAAAAATGTGTCAGACGTGTCCGCCATAATGTCATACTAGTAAGAAAAAAAAAAATCTAATAATAAAATTGCCATAAAACTAACCCCTATTTTGTAAACACTATAACTTTTGCCCAAACCGATCAATATGCACTTATTGTGATTTTTTTTACCAAAAATATGTAGAATACATATTGGCCTAAACTGAGGAAAAAAAATGTTTTATATATTTTTGGGGGATATTTAATTGATCACAGCAAAAAGTAAAAAATAATGCGTTTTTTCAAAATTGTCGCTATTTTTTTGTTTATAGCACAAAAAATAAAAACCACAAAAGGTGATCAATTACCACCAAAAGAAAGCTCTATTTGTGGGGAAAAAAGGACGTCAATATTGTTTGGGTGCAACGTCGCAATTGTCAGTTAAAGTCAGTCAGTGTCGAATCGCAAAAAGTGCTCTGGTTAGGAAGGGGTTAAAATCTTCAGGGGCTGAAGTGGATAAAGAGTACCTGTCACCGCCTATTACATTTACATTCCTCATGACAGCAATAAAAGTGATCAGATTTTTTTTTCAAGAGACAGTGTTTAATAATAAAAAAAAATTAAAGCGCCCCCATCACAGCGAGCTCGCACAACAAAGAAAACGCATACGTAAATTGTGCCCGCAAATGTAAATGGTGTTCAAATCACACATGTGAGGTATCGCTGCGATCGCTATAGAGCGAGAACAATGATTCTAGCAACAGACCTCCTCTGTAACTCTAAACAGTTAACCGTTAAAAAATTTTACACGTCGCCTATAAAGTACCGTTGTTTATCGCCATTCCATGAGTGCATGCAATTTTAAAGCGTAACATGTTAAGTATCTATTTACTCTGTGTAACATCATCTTTCACAATATGCAAAAAAATTGGGCTAACTGTACTGTTTTCTTATTTTTTAATTCAAAAAAGTGTATTTGTTCCAAAAAAAAAAATCATGTTTGAAAGACCGCTGCGCAAACACTGTGTGACATAAAATATTGCACCAATCACCATTTTATTCTCTAGGGTCTTTGCTAAAAGAATATATATAATGTTTGGGGGTTCTAAGTAATTTCAGATGTCAGAAATAGGCTTGGTCCAAAAGTGGTTAAAGTTGCGCAAAAAAAAGCCCTGGTCATGAAGGGGGTAAAACCTTTCGGAGCTTAAGTGGTTAAAGTACGCAGCCTTTTTGACAATTATTTTACACAGAAAGAAGAGCTAAGTTTTGGAGTGCGGATTATGTCTTTTATACAGTATATTTGCTGCTCTGTACTACACACTTTTTTGAAGGCTGGTTGGGTATTGATTGACTACAATGATAATTCCAGTTCCAGAAATGTCAAAGCACACCTGTTACGTAACCGGCGACCCTGCCCCCCTCTGACATCACAGGGAATGCCACAGGAAAGTCCTGGTCAAGTCCCCGTGCATCAGAGGGGGTGGGGTCACCTGGTGGCCCCGTCCTCCATTATTTAAGAAGTGTCAGAAGATGAGAAGCGTCACACAGCGGGAGCCTCCCATTATGGATGCGGAGCGGGCCGAGAATGAAGAAGGGAAGAAGATGCCGCGGAGGAAGATGCCAGACGAGAACACCGGAGCAAGAAGCAGAAGATCGGAGGAAGAACCAGAGGAAGAAGAAGATGGAGGAAGAAACCGAAGGAAGATAGAAGAAACAAGATAGAAGAAAGAAGATGGAAAAGAAGAAGACTAAATAAAGGAATTGTCAAAAACTGTCTCTTGTCATTTTTAACATTTTTGACACTTTTTTTGTGAAATGGTAGCATTTCACACGGGGGGGGCGGGATCTGGGGGTCCCCTTGTTAAAGGGGGCTTCCAGATTCCGATAAGCCCCCGCCCACAGACCCCCACAACCACAGGAGGGGGAAGGCAATCTCTCGCCCCCCCCTTTTCCAGCGGCCTGCCAGGTTGCACGCTTGGATAAGGGTCTGGTATGGATTTTTATGGAGGACTGGAAGACTGAAAAATTGTTTAAAGGCATCGGTCAGCCGGCCATCTTCTCCACCACTCTTCCTCTGACCGAACGAAGCTCAGAAACATGTTGTCTAGCACCAGGAAATGGTAACCTCCCAGGGTCTGGAAATGCGTTACACAAACTTTTCTTCAAGGCCTCCTGAAGATGTTTCATCCTCTGCTCCCTCTGCGAAGGCAGGAGGATTTCTGCAACTTTACCCTTGTAACGTGGATCAAGAAGGGTTGCCAGCCAGTAATGATCCCTCTTCTTGATACCACGAATCCTAGGGTCCTTTCACAGGCTTTGCAGAATCAGGGAGGCCATGCATCGTAAGTTTGCAGAGGCATTCGATTCTGAGTCCTCTGGGTCACTAAGGATCACATTATCTGTAACTACCTCCTCCCAGCCACGTACAACTCCTTGGGTTTCTGGGGACAGAAAGCGATCCCTTGAAGACTGCTGCATGTTATCCTCTACATCCATGCTAACACAATCCTCCTCCTGTTCTTCCTGTGTGTTTGGCGGGCCTGCAGGAATGCTATCTGGATAAAGGAGGCCTTGAGAGGAAAGGAAGTCCTCCTCTTCCTCCCGCTGTTCTGCCCTGTCCATGATTCCACGAAGTGTGTGCTCCAGCAGGAAGACTAGAGGGACAGTGTCACTGATGCATGCATTGTCACTGCTCACCATCCTTGTGGCCTCCTCAAATGGTGACAGGACAGTGCATGCATCCTTGATCAGTAGCCACTGGTGTTGCGAAAAGAGGCCAAGCTCACCTGTCCCTGTCCTGGTGCCATACTCGCACAGGTACTCATTGATGGCCCTCTGCTGTGTGTGCAGCCGCTGCAGCATTGCCAACGTTGACTTCCACCTAGTGGGCATGTCTCAAATACGGCGGTTGATGGGCAGGTTACATTTACTTTGAATGTCAGCCAGACGAGCAGTGGCATTGTATGACCAGCGGAAATGACCACAGACTTTTCTGGCCTGCCTCAGGAGATCTTATAAGCCTGGGTACCTGGTCAAGAAATGCTGCACCACCAAATTCAAGACATGTGACAAACATGGAACATGGGTCAAGTGTCCCTGTCAGAGGGCGGAGAGAAGGTTGGTGCCATTGTCGCATACAACCATTCCTGGCTGAAGCTAGCGTGGCGTGGCATCAATCACCTCTGAGCCTTCCCCTGCAGAGCTGACAGAATCTCTGCCCCAGTGTGGCTCCTGTCCCCTAGGCAGACCAACTCAAGCACCGCATGGCATCTTTTTGCCTTACTGTTTGCGTAGCCCCTTGAGCGCTTAGGGAGCACTGCTGGTTCAGAGGATAATTCTGCAGAAGAGGCCATACAGAAAGAAGAAGAGGAGGGAGGGGAGCATGCAGATGTTATGGCAGAATCAGAGTCAGAGTCTACCAGGTGAAAAGGCAGCAGTTGCAGTGCTAGCAATTTGGCCAAGCTAGCATTTAGACGCTGAGCATGTGGATGGCTGGAACCAAATTTATTTTTATGGTTCAGCAACTGGGGTAGGGAAATTTGCCTGCTGAAATCAACTGTTGGTGTACTGCTAGCAGATTGGCTGCAAATACTTGTGGCACCTATTGCTATACTTTCATGCTCTCAGTGCAGGTTTTTTAGAGGACTGGAGGTATAGTAGGATTGGAGATCCCAGATGAGGAGCAAGGAGAAGTCCGCCTTTTTCTATCATGTGGGTCTTTCAAGTGCTGTTGCCAATGGACTGGCAGGTAATCACATGTCTGGTCAAGCATGTGGTGCCCAAGCGGTTGCTGTTCTGGTCACGCTTGATCCACTTCAGACATAGGTTGCAAACAGCAATGGTGCGATCTGCTGAACACGTGTTGAAAAAGGCCCACACCAAGGAACTTTTAAAAGTCAGAGGGGAGTCAGCAGTGCCCTGCACCCGTGGAGCTTTGTGTGATGCAACAGGGTGGCTTCCTTTAAGCTGCCCCCTGGAGGACATCCTGCCTTGTTGGAGTTGTGCCTCCTCCTCCACCTCACTTTCCTCCTCTGTTCTCTCAGGCACCCAAGTACAGTCAGTGACCTCATCATCCCCTCCCTCCTCATCAATGGAGCAAACTTGGCAGTATGCTGCAACTTGGGGAACATGACTGCCAGTTTCTTGTCCTTCTCAACCTGGGAACCAACATTGGAGCCTTCAAATTGCTGCACATCTTCCAGCAGCATGTAACCGACACTGTGGTCGAATAATTCTGGGGACTCCTCCGTGCATGATGGGGGGCTACGGAAGGAGTGACTGTGGACAAGGAGCCAGGGGAATAGGCCGCTTTGACAGCTGTGTCAGAAGGCAAACTACTCTAAGCCTGGGTGACAGAGGATGAGGAGTATGAGGACGGCTTTGTTATCCACTCCACCAACTCTTCTGCATGTTGTGGCTCAATAACACGGCCAGAAGCAGAAAAAAAGGACATGGTGCCCCATGGCCACCTGCAGAGGATGCCCCATGTCAACAACCACCACTGTTGACTGACACAGAGGCTCCTTTCCCTCTTTTAGTGGCCTGTGAGCATCTGCCTCTCCTTGGTAGCCTTCCGGACATGATGATTTTTTTGTAACACTGCACTACACTGTATTATATACTGTGTACACTGCCTGAAGTGTATTAGAAACAGTACACCACCAAATGCACTGTGTATATAGGCTACACTGAATGCAGAGTATATATATATATATATATATATATATATATATATATATATATATATATATATATATATATATATATATATATATATATTACTGTAGACTGTAAATATATTAATACACCGCCTGAAGTGTATTAGAATTTGTACACACTGTTTTAGATACTGTGTACATCGCCTGCACTGTATTAGGAACTGTACAACTGCTGCACTGTATTATATACTGTGTACACCACCTGTAGTGTAGTAGAAACTGTACACTCTGCGTTACAGTTGCAATAAAAAGTATGTGAACCCTTTTGGAATGATATGGATTTCTGCACAAATTGGTCATAAAATGTGATTTGATCTTCATCTAAGTCACAACAATAGACAATCACAGTCTGCTTAAACTAATAACACACAAAAATTAAATGTTACCATGTTTTTATTGAACACGCCATGTAAACATTCACAGTGTAGGTGGAAAAAGTATGTGAACCCCTAGACTAATGAGATCTCCAAGAGCTAATTGGAGTGAGGTGTCAGCCAACTGGAGTCCAATCAATGAGATGAGATTGGAGGTGTTGGTTGCAGCTGCCCTGTCCTATAAAAACACACACACCAGTTCTGGGTTTGCTTTTCACAAAAAGCATTGCCTGATGTGAATGATGCCTTGCACAAAAGAGCTCTCAGAAGATTTACGATTAAGAACTGTTGACTTGCATAAAGCTGGAAAGGGTTTTAAAAGTATCTCCAAAAGCCTTGCTGTTCATCAGTCGATGGTAAAACAAATTGTCTATAAATGGAGAAATAATGTGAAAGAAAAATGTAGCGCATAAACTGTGCAGGAAGTCCTCAATCAAGAAAACAGCTGAAAAATAAATTCCAAGGAATAGTATCCACAGCAATAATATAACTTATAAGTCTCTCAATAAGGATAAATAAAATCCAGTAAGTGAGTGGAAAAAACTATATATATGTGGAGTGTCCCACTGAAAATAATAAGTAGTAAACGTGTAACGGCAAATGTTCAAACACAGGTAGATCCTCAAATCTTCCAAAAGAACTGTATCCAACAACTGCATATGTCTTGGTAGAAATGATGTGTAAGAAACTCTTACCAGATACATTGGACTCCCTTGTCAGCGACAGGGAATCATTCGAGCGGGTTGCCTCTCAGGGCCTGGAAGCGGACATCACAACTCTGGAAACCTTCTCGGTCAAACTCTGCATGGATCTCCCGGGGCCACTAGGTGGGTCCTCCCAAAGGATGGCCAAGGTGCGAATCAGAGGAGACAGTGCGTCACGCATAAAGCTGGAGTGAAGGCTGGATTTTCTCTCAGATGGTATGTGGAGAAAAAATAAACAGGCTCCACATAGTGTAGATAAGCAAGGTGGGGTTTTTATTGCTAAAAAAGCCTGGTTACAATAAAAATGTGATCACAAGGTATAAAAACAAGAATGGGCAACAAGGAGGATGCTGAAAAGCGACCGACGCGTTTCGATCAATGGATCAATGGATCGGGTATGCCCCAGTAGACGATCCATTGATCGAAATGCGTTGGGCGCTTTTCAGCATCCTCCTTGTTGCCCATTCTTGTTTTTATACCTTGTGATCACATTTTTATTGTAACCAGGCTTTTTTAGCAATAAAAACCCCACCTTGCTTATCTACACTATGTGGAGCCTGTTTATTTTTTCTCCACATACCATCTGAGAGAAAATCCAGCCTTCACTCCAGCTTTATGCGTGACGCACTGTCTCCTCTGATTCGCACCTTGGCCATCCTTTGGGAGGACCCACCTAGTGGCCCCGGGAGATCCATGCAGAGTTTGACCCAGAAGGTTTCCAGAGTTGTGATGTCCGCTTCCAGGCCCTGAGAGGCAACCCGCTCGAATGATTCCCTGTCGCTGACAAGGGAGTCCAATGTATCTGGTAAGAGTTTCTTACACATCATTTCTACCAAGACATATGCAGTTGTTGGATACAGTTCTTTTGGAAGATTTGAGGATCTACCTGTGTTTGAACATTTGCCGTTACACGTTTACTACTTATTATTTTCAGTGGGACACTCCACATATATATAGTTTTTTCCACTCACTTACTGGATTTTATTTATCCTTATTGAGAGACTTATAAGTTATATTATTGCTGTGGATACTATTCCTTGGAATTTATTTTTCAGCTGTTTTCTTGATTGAGGACTTCCTGCACAGTTTATGCGCTACATTTTTCTTTCACATTATTTCTTGGTTGTTGTCACTTTGTATGTAGCTGCTCCTCATTTTTTGCTTTTAGATTTCAGTGCAGTGTATACATTTAATTATAAATGGAGAAAGTTTAGCACTGCTGCTACTCTCCCTAGGAGTGGGCATCCTGTAAAGATGACTGCAAGAGCACAGCGCAGACTGCTCAATGAGGTGAAAAAGAATCCTAGAGTGTCAGCTAAAGACTTACAAAAGTCTCTGGCATATGCTAACATCCCTGTTAGCGAATCTACGATATGTAAAACACTAAACAAGAATGGATTTCATGAGAGGATACCACAGAGGAAGCCACTGCTGTCCAAAAAAAACATTGCTGCACATTTACAGTTTGAAAAAGAGCACCTGGATATTCCACAGCAGTACTGGAAAAATATTCTGTGGACAGATGAAACCAAAGTTGAGTTGTTTGGAAGAAACACACAACACCATGTGTGGAGAAAAAGAGGCACAGCACACCAACATCAAAACCTCATCCCAACTGTGAAGTATGGTGGTGGGGGCATCATGGTTTGGGGCTGCTTTGCTGCGTCAGGGCCTGGACGGATTGCTATCATCGAAGGAAAAATTAATTCCCAAGTTTATCAAGACATTTTGCGGGAGAACTTAAGGCCATCTGTCCACCAGCTGAAGCTCAACAGAAGATGGGTGTTGCAAAAGGACAACAACCCAAAGCATAGAAGTAAATCAACAACAGAATGGCTTAAATAGAAGAAAATACGCTTCCTGGAGTGGCCCAGTCAGAGTCATGACCTCAACCCGATTGAGATGCTGTGGCATGTCCTCAAGAAAGTGATTCACACCAGACATCCCAAGAATATTGCTGAACTGAAACAGTTCTATAAAGAGGAATGGTCAAGAATTACTCCTGACCGTTGTGCATGTCTGATCTGCAACTACGGGAAACGTTTGGTTGAAGTTATTGCTGCCAAAGGAGGTTCAACCAGTTATTAAATCCAAGGGTTCACTTCTCCACTCTCTCCGGCCTCTTCTCCCGCTCTCCGGCCTCTTCTCCCGGTGTCCGGTTCTTCCCCCTGCTCTCCGGTTCTTCTGCCGGGCTCCTCTGATATCTTCTGCTCTTTTGCCGCTTTCTTGCTAGCGGTGCTAGCAAGAAAGCTCTTGCTCCATTGTCTTCTTCTCTCTTCTTTTCTTCCGATGTTGACACACGCTCTCTCCCGCTGTAATGCTGTGTACGCGGTGCGCATTGACTTATATATGCATGGGACGTGGTCACCGAATGATGTCACCCGGTGACCCTGCCCCTTATGACATCACAGTCCCAGGGGATGATGGGACTGTGATGTCATAAGGGGCGGGGTCACTGGGTGACATCACTGGTGACCATGCCTATATAAGTCAATGCACTCCGCGTACACAGCATTACAGCGGGAGAGAGCGTTGTGTCAACATCGGAAGAAAATAAGAAGGAAGAAGACGATGGAGAAGACTGCTAGCAAGAGAGCGGCAAAAGAGCAGAAGATAGCGGAGGAGCCCAGCAGAAGAACCAGGAGAAGAACCGGACACCGGGAGAAGAGGCCGGAGAGCGGGAGAAGAGGCCGGAGAACAGGCCGGAAAGAGCGGAGAAGTCGGAAGAGACCCCCGAAGTCGGAAGAAGACCCCCAAAGTCAGAAGAAGACCCCCAGAGCTGCCTAATTACTTTAAAAGCCTGTGTAGGGTTTTTTTTAAAGCGGAGTTCCACACAAAAATGGAACTTCCGCTTTTCGGAACCCTCCCCCCCTCCGGTGTCACATTTGGCACCTTTCAGGGGGGAGGGGGGTGCAGATACCTGTCTAAGACAGGTATTTGCACCCACTTCCGGCATAGACTCCCATGGGAGTCTATGCCTCTTCCTGTCCCGACCGCGCTGTCTGCTGGGAACACAAAGCTCCCAGGAGAGAGCGGGGACCACTAAGGACGCGCAGCGCGACTCTCGCATGCGCAGTAGTGAACCGGGAAGTGAAGCCACAATGCTTCACTTCCTTATTCCCTCAGCTAGGATGGCGGCGGCAGCTGCCGAGAACCGAGCAGGTTCTCGGCGTCCCCTGCCGACATCGCTGGACCCTGGGACAGGTGAGTGGGCATGTATTAAAAGTCAGCAGCTGCAGTATTTGTAGCTGCTGGCTTTTAATATTTTTTTTTTAGCGGTGTGGGTGAACCCCCGCTTTAATGACACTTTTTTCCCCCCAGGTGAATGGGTAGGGGTACCATGTCGCCGAGAACACATTCTCGTGGGCAGGTACTGTATGTCACAAGAGCTGACTAGCTCTGATTGGCCACAGGCAAAGTCGCCTGTCCTGGGGCGACTTGAAGTCGTTTTGTAAGTCGCCCAAAGTCGCGTTGAAGTCGTGTTGAAGTCAAGTTGAAGTCGCTTGCGAAGTCGCGCTGAAGTTGAGTTGCCCCTGTGTGAATCGGCACTAAGGGAAAACCAAATAGAGCCTAGAAAAAGGTACAGTAAATAAAGGCTAAGGCTGGCTACAGCCTAGCAACAACACACACTAAATTTAGATAGCGTTAGAGACACAACTGCATAGGTCAGGGTCACTATACACTACATAATGGGAAATCTACCCTATGCGGATGTAGCTGTACAAATCTAAGAGAAGTTCAAAATGGTCCCATCCGAAATCAAAACAAACAGGTAAAAAACGTTTGGATTGGAGTTATACTTTAAATGACTGGCTAAATCATTAATTTCAATTTTCTGTGCTAATAAAATGCACACATCTGTATTTGTGTCACTATGCAGGAAATTTTCTTTAATCCATGTCAGCACTCCACTTAGTCAGGCCTCGTGGATAACATTTGCAGTCCTAATTGAGTAAATATACTTTATGTGACAAGCAGTAATCCACACTTCAAATTTCATGGACTGGGTATCCAAATGTTTAACAATAAAGTAAATAGCCAGACTCCCATTGTTATTAAAGCAGCTGTGTAATAGAATATGTAAGAGCACTTTGCAATCTTTGAAGTGCGTGTAAACCCAATAACTTATATACAATTTAACATTAATGTAAATTCAATTTTAATCCGAGTATTCAATAAACACTCCAAATGGCTATTGCAGGACACATTAAATTTGGTAGGTCCACAATTGTCACCATCAAGAAAAAAATCTTGAGAACTGCAATTGCTATTGCTGGAATGCAAGTATACATTCAATGGCTGCAAAGGGTCTGCAAGAGATTAGCAGCACGGAGATGCAACAAATGAAAAACAATAAATACATGTATTTCAGTTAAGGTTTACATCTACTTTAACAAACATCCTTAATGAGAGGATATTGTATTACCCCTGATCCAGTTTTATAGTCTTGTTATATTACAAATATACAAATATATTACAAATTTTTGGCCTCACTATTTTCTGTGGAACACATGTCTTCTCTAGGAATGAGCAAATCCACCCAGGTTTAGTGCACAAACAGATTTGCGAATCTTGCCTGAAGCTTGTGAACTTTGCAGTGAACCCCTGTGGCAGTTGGATTTGTCAATTTCATCCCCCCATTGAACCCTAATAAATACACAGACTGTGCAGTATGGATTTGAAATGGCCACAGCAGTCCTTTATTTAATCACAATAAAAAATAATTAAAATGTTTAAGATAGTAACAAAAATAACCAAAAACAAAATAAACCATACCGGATAAATAAAATGATATCTGTTTAATTCCAAGAGGGGTTTTTGGTATCTGCTAGCCTAATGCCGCCTACACACGGTCGGAATTTCTGACAACAAATGTTCCATTTGAGCTTGTTGTCGGAAATTCCGACCGTGTGTAGGCTGAGGCTCCATCGGACATTTGCTGTCGGAATTTCCGACAACAAATATTTGAGAGCTAGATCTCAAAATTTCCGACAACAAAACTTGTTTTCGGAAATTGCAATCATGTGTACACAATTCCGACGCACAAAATTCCACGCATGCTCGGAAGAAAGCAGAAGAGCTGCACTGGCTACTTAATTATTCTCGGCTCGTCATACGTCTTGTACGTCACCGCGTTCTTTACGTTCGGAATTTCCGACAACATTTGTGTGACCGTGTGTATGCAAGACAAGTTTGAGCCAACATCAGTCTGAAATAAATCCACGGTTTTGTTGTCGGAATGTCCGATCGTGTGTACGCGGCATAAGGCTTGACTATGATCCAGACCTGTCCCCAGGCGTGCCCCACTGGCTTGAGGTCAGCTTCCAATTGACTATTTTCTGCCTTCACAAAGGACCGAGACCCAGTTTAGACAACTGATATCAAAATAGGAAGCATCATAACACCAGATAAGCCCCACATTTTGTAGCCAACTCACTATTCCACACACTCCCCCCCAAAGACCTCCTACTTGCCAAGCGACAATGACAAATCTATTTATAATCTAATCTGGTTGACAAGAAATGGAGCGATGGGTGGGGCAAACTTTTCCTTTCATTCACACTACTGGAATGATCTGCCAGCAATCACTACAGCCTCTACCCCTGCTGCTCCTCTCAACCACTTGACAATCAAATAGGGCCCCTTACAGCCTTCCATCTTATAGTTTAACTCTCTCTTTGGACTATTCCACCTCCAAATCACGTAGCCCCTCCATCAATTCTATTCCTTTCTGTCTTTAACCACTTGCCACCTGCCATATAGCAATTGATGGCGGCAAAGTAGATGCGATATCCTGACCGGACGTCATATAACGTGATCCAGATAACAAGCCGCCTTGCGTCCCCCGGGGGCGTGCATCGCGGCGATTGTTGTTGCAACGTGTCATTCGTACAAACCTCAACTCCGTTCTGGGTAAAGAGTCTCTGATGGAGATTCTTTACCACGTGATCAGCTGTGTTCAATCACGGCTGATCACCATGTAAACAGGAAGACGCGAGTAGAGGAGAGCCGATCTGACAGGGGGGTCTGTGCTGATTGTTTATCATCGCAGCCACCCCACGGATGCCCCCCAAGGACCACCAGGGATGCCACCAGGACCACCAGGGATGGCCACCACTGATGACCACCAGTTATGGCATCTCTGGTGGCCATGGTTGGTAATGTGTGCCCACACATAATGCCAATCAGTGCCCAGCAGCAATACCTGCCAGTGCCTTAATAGCAACAATGCCCATCAGTGCTATTGATCAGTGTAAATCAGTGCCACTCATCAGTGTCTATCAGTTCCCATCTGTGCCCATCAGTGCCCACCTACCAGTGCCCGTCAGTGCCCATCAGTGCCACCCATAAGTACCCATCAGTGCAGCCTTTCAGTGCCCATCAGTGCTACCTATCAGTGCCCATCAGTGCCACCTATGGGTGCCCGTCTGTGCCGCCTATGAGTGCCCATCAGTGCTGCATATCAGTGCTGCCTATCAGTGCCCATCAGTGCTGCCTATCAGTGCCCATCAGTGTCGCATATCAGTGCCCATCATCAGTGCCACCTCATCAGTGCCACCTCATTGGTTCAACCTCATTTGTGCTCATCAGTGCCACCTTATCAATGCCCGTCAGTGCAGCCTCATCAGTGCCCACCAGTGAAGGAAATTTACTTTTCTACAAAATTTTATAACAGAAACAAAGAAAAACTTTTTTTTTTAAATTTTTTCTGTATTTTTTCATTTGTTTAGCAAAAAATAAAAACCCCAGAGGTGATAAAATACCACCAAAAGAAAGCTCTATTTGTGGGAACAAAATGATAAAAAATGTGTTTGGGTACAGTGTAGCATGACTGCGCAATTTTCATTTAAACAGCGAAAGCGCTGAAAGCTGAAAATTGGCTTGGGCAGGAAGGGGCGAAGTGGTTAAAGTCTATGGGGGTTGAAAATTGTTATTCAAATCTGGCCATTTGTAGGGATAATAGGCACAAAAAAAAAGGAATGTGATGCAAGATATACCATGGTGGTCACATGTCAAAATTAAATAATAAATACTTTTAATTTGAAAAATAAAAGGTATCTTTCCAGATGCAGAATTGTTGGCTCTTTCTAACAGAGTTAACAAACACTGACAATATGGCTGCTGTGAGCCAACCACTTTATAGAAACTTGGACGAGTTATCGATTCCTTCCAAATTATTGACTCTTGTGACTTACCTGACCAGGAGCAAAGGTTATGTCCTGCATTTTTCTTTATATCTGGTGAACCTGCAAAGTTTTTGGCCAAATGTTCATCATTCGTGATTGTTTGCAAGTCCTGAGGATTTTCTGTGGACCCCTGGTATTGGATAACTTAAACCTCAACCCCCTTTGATTCTCTCTCCACTGTGTCCGGGGACCAAGAAACCCTACAAGTCTTATATCTGTCCTTATATTTAGTATACTCTGAGAGCAGAATTGTAATAATGCCAGGCATGGCTGGTTGATTATCTTAACACTCCTTCCATATTTAAAGGTAGATGGTGTGAATATTGTGGGATTCACTGATGGACTGACATTAATGAAGCACAATTTAAGTGTTGTTTATACATTATAGAGAATGACTATCCTGGGAAGGGAAATTTGGTGTCCCTTTATTCTCTGCTGCATTAGCCCATCTTTTCTACTCTTTATCAAGCCCCTGGGGTGGACACAAGGCTTTGTGTTCTACTCAGGCACTCAGTCCCAGGACAGGTTCATCTTACACCCAGGGCAAGAATGCGGAACTGTGCCCCTTCCCCCACTGTTAATGCAGGCCTTAGAATGAGTTTATTGCCCTGTGACCTTTCTCTGTCCCCTTGCTCCTCTGTGCTCAGGGCAGCTTCCCCTCCTGCCCACCCCTTGTCCTGGCCCTGCATGCACTAGTCTGAAACTAGTGTAATGGCTTGATTCTGTAAGTAGAATATATCACACTGGGTTATCTCTTCATGCATATATTGTTGAATTTATTAACCTTGATTTTGAATACATTTTTTTCTACAATAAAAAATTTAGATCTTTTAAAAATATTTGAATGTGTTATTGGTACCATGGAAAAAAAATCCCTGCTTCATATTAAAAATATCGGTAGTTTTGGCTGATGATATCCCTGACTTCTGCAGTTTTAACCCAGTTCCCAAACTGGACATAACAGCACACATTTCTGAGCCCTACCTAGATGGCTTGAAGCAATGGTCCTACTCTATGTGCTTAGCTACTCATGCAAGTGCAAAGCATCTAAATAGTACCAAGTCCTACTGAGGTCCTTCACATTGTACTCATCAAACCTAACAAGGGAAACCCAATACAGCTGTCTACCTTTCCTTTTTTTAATATTATGTATTTAGTCCTGGCAAAAGACAACCACTCAAATGTAGAGGTAATACAAAATTCCATGCAGGTAGACTTTTGTTTCAGTAACATCTCGTAAGACATGAGTTCTACTCTGCCAGTGCCAACCATTGCTGAAATGACAGAATGGGTGACATCTCCAGAGAAGAGGAATCAGCAGGTTTAAGCTAACATAAGTCAGAACAGAAGAGACAATCACAGACAAGTAGATGATACAGAGCAGGGAAATATCAGGAAGTTGCTTAAAAAAAACGTGAATTCTAGGTGTTACACTCAGCACTTTTCCCATTGAATATAAACTGGATAGGCATGGGATTAAAATGCGGAAGTGGGTCAAGTTTGTATTAGATATCAAAGAGTAGTTTACAAGGGGAGAGTTAAATAAGAAAAAAAAAAAAGCAACCCACGCAATTTAATAGACAAAGCCTTAGTAATCGGGTCACGTCTCATATTTTTGTATGGCATATGAAATACTAACATAGGCAGAACTATAAATAACTTTGCCTTCTAGCAAAATCTGTATAGTGTTGTCTATATTGCCTTTATTTTAAAGAGGGTAACAACTTCAACTTTAGATGTATAAATATCACTGTTGAACCATTATGGTCAAATGCTAAAAGATTCAACGTTTCTCAAAGATGTGTGTTTCCATGGTATCACCTGTCCTATATGAGCCATTCTCATTTGTGTTTTGGCAGAGGTTAGGCTTTTAGCTTGAGTGTAACAAACAAAGGGATGGTGGAGGTAATTGTCTCTAGACAGAATGTAACACCTCACCGTACTGTATGTGTTGGAATATTGTCCTATCTAAACAGACCAGGCATTCTATAGAAAGTGATGGTAAAGTCTCGTTTTTTTTTCCTATAAAAATAATAAACATGTTATACTTACTTAGCTCCCTGTGTCCATTTAGCCCCAACCTGGCCTACCCCTTCTCTCCCCTGATTGGCTAGCTGACTTTGATTGACTGCAGCGGGAGCCAATGGTGCCGCTGCTGTGTCTCAGCCAATCAGAAAGGAGAATCTTAGATGGCTGAGACACTTGTGCATATTGCTGGACAGAGAGGGACCTCAGGTAAGTGTTAAGGGGGCTGAGGGGGGATGCTGCACACAGAAGGCTTTTTATCTTAATTAGGGATGGGTGAATGGTTCGGGCTGAGTATAAGTTTGGGCTGAACTTTGGTTGTTGGATTCCTCATGGCCTCAGAGGGGGGAGGGGTCACTCGTTTATGTCACCGGGTGGCCCTGCCCTTAGCTATATAAGAACTGTCACCCAGAAGAAGCGTCAGTCAGCGGGAGCCTCCCATGGAGGCAGAACGATTGCGGTTTTTTTTTTGGTCCGTCGGGCGGCGTGAATTTACATTGCGGGACATTTTAATTTTTTTATTTTTTAATAAAGGACTTGTCCTAAGCGGTCTCTTGTCTTTTTTGCCATTTTTGACACTTTTTTTGTGAAATGGTAGGGGTACATTACCAATTCACATGGGGGGCGGGATCTCTTGTTCCCTTGTTAAAGGGGGCTTCCAGATTCCGATAAGCCTCCTGCCCACATACCCCCACAACCACCGGGCAAGGGTTGTGGGGATGAGGCCCTTGTCCCCATCAACATGGGGACAAGGTGCTTTGGGGTCAGACCCCAAAGCACCCTCCCCATGTGGAGGGCATGTGGCCTGGTACAGTTCAGAAGGGGCAGCGCTCTCTCATCCCCCCTCTTTTCCTGTGGCCTGCCAGGTTGCATGCTCGGATAAGGGTCTGGTATGGATTTTGGGGGACCCTACACCATTTTTTTTAATTGTGGCGCAGGGTTCCCTTTAAAATCCATACCAGACCCTTGTCTGGTTTGAATTTTGGGGGGGGACTCCTACGCCATTTTTTTAACATTTGGCACAGGGTTCCCTTTAAATCCATATCAGACCTGAAGGGCCTGGTATGGATTTTAGGGGGACCCCCACTCAATTTTTTTTTTAATTTTGGTTCGGGGTTCCCTTTAATATTCATACCAGACCTAAAGGGCCAAGACCCGACGAGTTTTAAACAACAATGTTTCCTTTAGAAGTGTCATTTTGCTGCGGTACTGTTCTAAACACGGGAAAAATGCGCCAATTTACAGGCATACTATAGACAACCTCCAGGCATGATATTTTAAGGAATATTTCATTTTTATTGTTTCACTTTAAGCATTAAAAAAAATCAAAAAAAATCACTGCTCCCAAAAAAATGTTAGTTTAAAAAAAAAATGCATTGATCCATGTCCCCTGGGGCAGGACCCGGGTCCCCAAACAATTTTTATTATAATAACTTGCATATAAGCCTTTAAAATGAGCACTTTTGATTTTTCATTTTCGTGTCCCATAGACTTTAACAGTGCTCGTGTGTTCTTCTGAATTTTTTGCCTGTTCAGTATGTTCTGGTGCAAACCGAATCGGGGGGTGTTCGGCTAATCCCTAATCTTAATGCATAGAATGCATTAAGTAAAAAAACCTTCTGCCTATACAACCCCTTTAAAGTCCTTCTCCAGGATAAAGATAATTCCCGCCCCCTGCAACTAATCAATGTAGTAAAAAAAAAAAAATCTAATGCCCTTTTCATATACCTAAAGCCATGGACCTTTCTTTTCTGTTTATTTCAGGCAGGGTCCTTCTACAGCACAGGATTAGTTGACTTTGCACCCAGTAATGGTGGTGGCAAGGGACCTAAATAAGGGACCATAAGTGTGCTCACAGGGTGTTTCAGGTGTGCCTGGGCACACCCTAATCAACCCGTGTGGTGCAGATTCCCCCTCTTTAGACCCCTGATATTTCACCAAAGCCCCCTAACAGGACTCCTAAAAATATTGTAAAGAAAATAATATATATAATATAATATAATATAATATAATATAATATAATATAATAAGGACTATATGAGTGGAAAAACACATAAAAGTAAACCCGTGGGCTCATTTTACCTTTTAAAGTAGACCTAGACCTATCAAGCAGATGCCTCCATATGCTGACTTGTATGATAAAATTATCTTCAGCACACCCCACAATATCACAAACCAGAAGTTCTGTAATGCAATTATTGGTCAAAGCTTTTGGGTTTGAACCCTGGAATGTCTCTTCTCTCCCCCTGAGCCTTCTTAGTGTAGCATCCTCTACTAGAAGGTAGGTGCTAGAATAGGATTTTTCTGGGTTTAAGATATTAGTGTAGGCAAATTTGGACAGGCCTGTGCTTTAGGTTAGGCCTGTTTGTTTTGATTTGAGATTGGGAGTGTTTAGTGTAGTGGTGGGTGTGACCACTTTCGCTCTGACTCAGAGGCGCCTCTCCTGTTTTCAGGAAGATTGTTCTGGAACAGAGGTTGGACCTGAGGTTTGAGTGGCAGGAGCTCTGACCAATTACCACTCGGTATTGGCAGGGGGCAGGCCTCCCATATAAGCTGGGGGTCACATGCTGCCAGGGAGTTCTGACGGAGCAGTAGAAAAGGAGAATGGAGTTGTAGGTAGCTGCCGCAGGGCGTCCCCGTGTGGGGGGTGCGCCAAGCGTGGAGTAGGGATGGAGGAGCTGCTAGGATGTATTCCTGGATAAAGATCTTCATCATGGAGTTGGTGTCAAGCTGCTGTGACCGGGGAACACAGGACTTGCACACAGGAGAAGATCAGTGAAGAAGAGGCAACAGTAGGAATGAGGAGAATAGACCAAAGTTCTGTGACCGAGGAACACAGAACTTGCCCTTTGGAGAAGGTCAGTGTGAAAGAAGCAAAAGGAGAATTGTTAAGAGTAGAGCAGAATGCTGTGGTCGGGGAACGCAGCGTTTGCAGTTATGGACTGGCTGGGAACAGTAGTCCGCTTATTGCCATGTGCTAGGCCGTCGGGGAGAGGTACCGAGTATCTCTGGCCTGGTAAAGCACTCTGGTAATATCTTCCAAGAGACTGTGTAGCTACCCAATTCATTGAGCCACCGGGGAGAGGTATTGTATGCCTCTGGCTTACTGATTTGCTGAAGCAACACCATTCAAGTACAGCCAGAAAATTGGGGTTATTCAGAGTGATCCTTTTTTGTCTTACTGAAAGTGATGATACAGGAGTCTAACAGTTTTTCAGCAAAGGATTTGTACAAGAGGAATCTAGAGGAGAAATAGTCTGCAGTGGAGATATGCAGGAGAACTGAGTGATAGTCTGCATTGGAGATATTCAGGAGAACAGACTGTGAATGTTAGAAGTGCATCATTTTTAGGGCTAAATCTGCTAAACAATGTTCTACAAAACGTGATGACAATTCAATAAGTGCTATGGGCATCCCATATCTTCCTTTACCTCAACCCAGTTGTATCCCTCGATAAACGCAACAAAACTACGCAAATGACTGCTCATTGTCTCAGAGGTGATAGATGGGGGTCTGCAGGAGGGTGATTTGGTGGATGTTAGTAACTAGTGGTAACCAACTGCTACATTAGTATTCCCACAGACTCTTGATGTGGTCAGGAACTAGCTGAAGTCTCATTTGGTCAACAAATGGTAGCCATGTTTAGTTGTGGGAGAGGGCAGAAGGAAGCAGGCCAAAACTCAACTACTGAAGCTGTGATTGACCTTTGTATAATAGAAGTCTGATATTGGGGGGGGGGGGGTTGCTCTTTAGATAATCATCCAGCAGAGGTACCTGTTCTGTGGTCCTGGAAGCACTTTACAATAAAAAGGAGCCTACAGGTTATTTTTTTATGTGTCATAATGTGTTAAATTAAAAAGTTTTACACTGAGTTTGTTCATCGAGCAAATACAAAGACAGAAATGTTTGTTAGTTGATGGAAGTTCTTGCAAAGTGTAGGTGGATACCTTTAATTTGTAGTATATAAAAACCTGCGGCAGAACAAAACGTACTGAGCGGCGCCAGAACACAAAGGCAGAAAAAGTGATCTGGATGAAGAATGTAATTAAAATTGTGAACAATGAATTAAAGATATACAGAAATCATAATGTGACTGAGAGCAGCTCAGAGCTCAGACAAGAAAACCACATCCAAGCACAATAACAGGGTAACATAGTAACACAGCTGTAATAATGTCTTTAGCATTAAAAATGTAACTGGTGTGTTCCAGAGGAAATAGAGTATCATAAAAATCTGTACAGGAAGACGAAACTGGAGACTTTCATGATGTGAGCTGAAAAAGGCCATACAAAGGCCACAAAATCAAGTTAAAGTTAAACTTGCTTATATTTTACTTTCCCTGGTTCCTCCTTTACCCCCTATTCCACAAAATAACTACATTTTTATATAAAACTTCTCAGTTTCCATTACAACCTATATTATAGACCCAGTGACATCATCACAAGTTATGTAAGCTTCTCTATACAATGCAGGCCAATTCTGGCCGATAGGAGGGGTCAGCGGGATCCTGTACATAGCTTCCTGAAAACATCCTCTACTCCTCTCAAGAGCCCTGGTGCAAGCAGAGGGATGGATCTTGGGAGAAGTTAGACAGATACCAGGACGCCTTGATGGGTGCATTTCAGTGTGGAAGAATGGGTGTTCCTACTCTAGTAGAAATTTTTTGACAGGGACATTTTGTTGTATTTGGTACCTATAAGAATCCAGAGGATCACTGCTATGTACCATGTATATCTAAAATATTATTTTTGGGTGGACTGGCCCTTTGGGTTTTAAATTTGGGTGTTAAAGTGAATGTAAAGGTAATTAAAAAGAAAAACAAAAAAACAAACAAACATGTCTATACTTTTTTTTTATATCACATCCTTTTTATTATTTTATATATAAACAACATTAAAACAAAACAATCAAAAACCACAAAAACAAAATCACCCAAAACCAAACCCAAGAACCCCCCCCCCAAAAAAAAGACCCCACAGACCACCCCCCTTCAACCAACCCCACCATCCCACCACCCCCCATTCGGAGTATATATGACACAAAAAAAAAGAAGAAAAAAAGCATAACAATATCCAGTATTACAAAGTACACAGTACCAATTGGTTGACATAATACCTAAGTCATGGATTGAAGCCACCTAGATCAGGTAGCATCAAACTTATTCATGGAGTTCCTCAGGGAGTTTGTATGTTTTTCAAAGAGAATAATCCTATTGAGATCTACAATCCAATCAGATACAGTCGGTGGATGTGGAGAGGTCCACTTACGAGCAATCTGTCTACGGGCAACAAAAAGTGCACGCCTTATTGTGTTACCGGTATTGGAGGTGTAAATAGACGTATCACAATAACCCAGTAAACATATAAGCGGTTCAACCGGGATGTTCGTGTCTAATATCCCATTCATGGTACCAATCACCTCCACCCAGTATCTTTGGAGTTTCTGACATCACCACAGAAGATGTATTAGCGTACCCGTGTTACCACATCTAGAACATGTCTATACTTACTTTCTCTGTGCAATGGAATTGCACAGAGTGGCCCTGAACCTCCTTTTTTCTGGCCCCCCCGCTGGAACTCCTGGCCCCTCCTCTCTGTCCACTGCCCTCATGTGAAGCCTCTTGCCATGGGGGCACTCGTGCATGCTCGCTCCTGATCCCCCTGCTGCATCCATTGACACAGACAGCAGGACTTTGTTCTGCCCCCCGCTCCCTCGTCACTGAGACCCAGAAGTGAGGGGAGAGTAGAGCTGCAGAGGTGCACAGCGCTGGATCGAATTAGGGCTCAGGTAAGTAAAAAAGGGGGGGGGGTAAAGGGGGATAATGATGCCTAAACATTTTTTACCTTAACGCACAAAATGCATTAAAGTGGTTCTAAAGCTTTAAGATTTTTCACCACCAATGCATGGTGAAAAACCTTCTGAGCCATTGGCTCCTGCTGCCGTCAATCAAATGCTGTGACACAGGAGCGGGGCAGAGTCCCGCTCTCTGTATCAATGGACACATCAGCAGGACTCAGGAGCGAGCACGCACTGGTGCTCACAAGGAAAACAGCTTTCCATGGGGGCACCTGCTGAAGAGGAGGGGCCTGGAGCGCCGGCGTGGGACCCCAGAAGAGGAGGATCGGGGCTGCTCTGTGCAAAACTATTGAAAAAAACAAAGGTTTACAACCACATTAAGGCAAAAAATGTTTATGGCTTTCGAACCACTTTAACTTTAGAGTTAGATTTAGTTCCAAGGTGGGGTGAGAAAAGTGCTGAGGTCCCACCAGGGGTGGGGCAAAGGTTACTTATGGTTTTGCCACTGAAATCCCCATGCCAAAAAAAACAGAATTGTTTTTTCGATGCTGAAAACAAACAAATTATTTTGAATGTTTGGGTTTTTTTTTCAAGCTCACAGCAGTCATTAATTTGTTTCTAATCTCAAATCAGGAAACACTTGAAAAGTGAAAGTTATTAAAACATGTCATTATTTAATCCCATTAAAATGTAATGATGTTAAAATGTTTATTATTTTTTAAGGAAAAGAAAGACAAGGTCAAAACCCATTTGTGTTTTTGCAATGCTTAGAAAACAGTAAAGTATAATTTGTCTCTGTTGCACAGTCTGCAGCCACCAGCATATGCGTAATAAATGGAACATCTGTATAGTAAAAGGAAGCAGCAAAATTCACATTACTGGTTATATCTTCAGTATCAGTTGGATTTTTTTTTTACATACTTTTATACTTAATCTATTATTTAAAGATTTTTACATATTTTTAAAGGGAATCTAAATATTTAAAGTTTTAGATATACTGTATATGAGGATGCCCATAACCCCTTCAGTGCATACCCATTACAGGGGAAATGTGGGAGGCTTCCATTGCATGGCTCCTTAAAATTCTAGTTGCCTGGCTTTCAATAATTCCTGAGTCACTTACCCAGAAAAATCATGCAGGAACTAAAGTCAGCATTCATCTGCAAATGTGTCCCAGATCCAGTTCTCAGAAAACATTGAAGCCAGTAGTTGAGCATTGCAAATTGCCATTACTCCCATGACTGGTGATTTTATGACTGGAGGAGTAATAATAAGAAGCAGGTGAGGTGGAGGAAGCACAGATCTACAGATCCACAGAATAAATGAAGCAGGGACATCCTTTGTACTGTAGATCATCAGGTACATCTTCCAATTAAGGAGGGAGAACAGCATCACAGTGACATCAACCAATCTCACTCATAATCTCCTAAAATTAGCAATCAGAGGCAGCAGTGCCTTAGATGATCTCACACTGCAGATATACAGCTATAAGTCTGTATATCAAGTTTTCATTTGCATTTAACAGTGGAGTGTACTTTTCCATTAACACAATCATGTTAGAATATTTTTACTTAGGATGTTTTCTGACAAGCACTACAGTTTGTAGAATCCAAAAATACAGCACTGTTGTGAAGGCTCCACCATTCTTCTTTAGCCGTGGATGTATCTGGTGCTAGATGAGAAAGCCCATGGGGGAGACAAGCACTACTGTTCTGTAGTATCCACAGAATCCCTGCCAATACTTCAAATGGTACTTGCATAATCACTGCCAGTACTTCCCATGATACTTGCAGAATCCCTGCCAGTGCTTTCCCTGGTACTAACCCTGCAAGGACTTCCAGAGTTCTCTGAAACAATGCTGATCATGCCCCTGACCCAAAATGTAATTCAATTCCTGGCTTTAAAGTGGCTGATGATGTGTCTTTAAACCAGCCACCTGTTACCTGTTGCTGGTAACCCAAATCGCCTACTGTTCTCATAACTTATGCTTTCTTCATTGCTGACCCAGACTGTCTGACTACCCTTTGCTTGCCTGTGAGCAAGGGCAGCATGGTGTGGTGGGCAGTAAACACACAGGGTCCAAGTAAGGAAATAAGTTATATTGTAGCTTATTCTGACTCGATGGGTAGGCACATCGATCTGAAGACTTGAAGATGCTGTCAGCATCTGCAATGAGGAGTGGAATGCATCCTGGCCGGTCCACACCCAAAGGGTAGGCTTCCTGAAGAGGGGTAGATTTAGTTTGTGCACTATCCCTACTCCTCCTAAACTTTTGCCTAGCTCTAAGCACTATCCCTGCCAGACAGAGAACCCATCCTTATGCTAGCCACTCGCATAAAGCGCACCAAACCTAGGAACCGGAGTCTTAAATAGACTCTACCTGACGCAAGATGGCCACTGGAGTCACACGGGACGGCAACATCCAATTGGACAGCTGTCTCCTTCTGACCACAGGAAGTCAAAGAGGAACCAAGTTCCTCAAAACTTCCTTCCTCTTCTGCTTTGACTCATCCTGCCTAAATGCCGCCTGCCAAAACCCCTGCCTTAACCTGACTACTCTCTAGTCTGCTGCCTAGTTTACTAACTACTCGTTGCCATCCCAGACTGCCTGCCTTTACTAGTAAGCAACCCAAGAGGCCATGACCGGTTGTCAGTTGCAGTGAAGAGAAGTTCTAAGGGAAACTAGGGTTTTTGGCCCATCTCCACCGTCAAGAGCTCTGGTGAAGATGTAGAATCCATGCCTTGGGATAGCCTGTGTCACCTTCTAGATGGTGTCGTAACAATTACCTAAAATTATAACTGGCATGCGGGGCATAAATAATTATAAAGGATATTAAAGATGGTATAGAATTCTCTTTCTTGTGCTCTTTTCTTCACCTTGATGTGGTCATGCAGAATAATGATTGTAGAAGTTCCATTGTTATTCTGTAGCATCAATGTATTTTCATGGGTTCATTCACTATGTTAAACAATGTTCTGGAAAGGTTATCTGTGTTTATATGTCAACATCTATAGGTTATCTGTGCTTACTTGTCAGGATATATAAATAAAAACAAGATATTAAAAAATGGATGGCCTTTAGCTCCCCAATGTTGAGTTCTTGTGACATGTCAGACTCAATAGTACATCTAATGTACATGTAACACGGATGGGGAGGATGAACATTAAGATACAGACTCCCCTCACTTTCCAAACAACATTCATCTTCTCTGATAGCAATCTCTTATTACGGGCAACAGCTAATGTACAACATTAATCTTACACAACATTTCCACTCATTTTTCCTTGTTTGGTTTGTAACACTTCTTTTACAAACATTTCTAGTAAGTATTTCGATAACTGCCCTAATGTTGACGGGAATATGCATATTAAAGTTGACCTGTAGCCATCTATAAGATGCCAAGTCAAGCCTCTGGGCTAATGTTTTTTTTTTTTCCTGAAAATGTTATTCTCATGTTAACTACTTCAGCCCCGGAAGATTTGGCTGCTTAATGACCAGGCCATTTTTTGCGATTCGGCACTGTGTCGCTTTAACTGACAATTGTGCGGTTGTGCGACGATGTACCCAAACAAAATTGACGTCCTTTTTTTCCCACGAACAGAACTTTATTTTGGTGGTATTTGATCACCTCTGCGATTTTTATTTTTTGCGCTATAAACAAAAAAAGAGCGACAATTTTGAAAAAAACACAATATTTTGTACTTTTTGCTATAATAAATATCCCCATTTTTTTTTTTTTACAAAAGCAAATTTTTTCTCAGTTTAGGCCGATACGTATTCTTCTACATATTTTTGGTAAAAAAAAATCGCAATGAGCGTATATTGATTGGTTTGCGCAAAAGTTATAGCGTCTACAAAATAGGGGATAGATTTATAGAATTTTTAATATTATTATTTTTTTTACTAGTAATGGCGGCAATCTGCAATTTTTATCGGGACTGCGACATTATAGCAGACAGATCGGACAATTTTGACACATTTTTGGGACCATTGACAATTATACAGCAATCAGTGCTATAAAAATGCACTGATTACTGTAAAAATGTCACTGGCAGGGAAGGGGTTAACACTAGGGGGCGATCAAGGGGTTAACTGTGTTCCCTGTGTGTGTTTCGAACTGTAGGGGGAGGGCACTGACTAGAGGAAATGACGGATCGTGGTTCCTAGCTATTAGGAAGTCACGATCTTTCTCACCTCACAGAACAGAACAGGGGTGTGTGTGTTTACACACACACACATCCCTGTTCTGCCTCTCGTGCCTGTGGTTCCTTGGCCGGCAGTCATCGCGATCGTCAGCCATAAGCATCAGCATCCCCGCAGTGCAGCGCGCGCCTGCTATCCCGCTTAAAGGAGCCGACGTATAGCTTCGATGGCTCGCGGGATCGTGCCGACCTACCGCAGTATGACAGCGGCTGGTCAGCAAGCGGTTAAAGCAGAATTCCGTGATACAATATGGCTTAAATAAAAGAGATGTGTATTTTACTTGAATTTTGGTGTGCTTTGTTTTCTATTATACTTTTCTTTTTTTATTTCATTTCTTTCAGATCTGTGCAGTAATCCAGTGTAAAACCTTGTCTTTGAGCAGGATATTCCTCTAATAAAGATCGGTTACTGCTGCTCTCCCACCTTGTGCAGGGAGACTAGTCTGACCCCACCCCCTCCTCCAGTTTTCTTCAGGCAGGCTGTAGTGGGCAGGATAAGCAGATACCAAATAATGTAATATGTGCAGGAAAAGATTGAGGAGGTTTTGCAGGTGACCAGTATGTGCAGGAGATGAGTGCAGAGGTTATGACAGGAGGCAGCATGTGCAGGAGAGTTGTGTGGGGGTATAAGTGTGGTTGGTATGTGCAGGAGAGGAGTGTGGAGGTAAATGAGTGGGTGGTATGTGCAGGAAATGAGTGTGGAGGTATAAGAGTGGGTGGTATGTGCAGGAGAGGAGTATGGAGGTATATGAGTGGGAGGTATGTGCAGGAGAGGAGTCTGGAGGTATATGAGTGGGAGGTATGTGCAGGAGAGGAGTGTGGATGTATAAGAGTGGATGGTATGTGCAGGAGAGGAGTGTGGAGGTATATGAGTTGTTGGTATATGCAGGAAAGGATTGTGGTAGTATATGAGCGGGTGGTATGTGCAGGAGAGGAGTGTGGAGGTATATGAGTGGGAGGTATGTGCAGGAGAGGAGGGTGGATGTATAAGAGTGGATAGTATGTGTAGGAGAGGAGTGTGGAGGTATATGAGTTGTTGGTATATGCAGGAAAGGAGTGTGGTGGTATATGAGTGGGTGGTTTGTGCAGGAAAGGAGTATGGAGGTATAAGAGTGGGTGGTTTGTGAAGGAAAAGAGTGTGGAGGTTAAAAGAGTGGGTGCTATGTGCAGGAGAGAAGTGTGGAGGTATATGAGTAGGTGGTATGTTCAGGAGAGGAGTGTGGAGGTATAAGAGTGGGTGGTATGTGCAGGAGAGGAGTGTGGAGGTATATGAGTGGGTGGTATGTGCAGGAGAGGAGTGTCAAAGATATGACTGTGGTCAATATGTGCAGGAAAGAAGTGAGGAGGGTATGATGGCAGGCAATATGGACAGGAAAGAAGTATGAGGGTATCTTAGTGGGCAGTGTTTACAGTAGAAATGTAGAGAATATGTTATTGGGAACAGTAAGTGAAGCGGGGGAGTCCTCGGGTATTGATATTAGAGAGTATGTTCAGAAAGGATGTGCGGAGGGTATGAGAGCAAGCAGTATGTGCAGGAAAGAGTACAGAGGGTGTGACAGGGGGCAGTATGTACAGGAGAGGAGTGTGGAGGTATGACAGTGCCCAGTATGTTTAGGAGAAGAGTGCAGAGGATAATATGGGGGGGAGAGACAGCAAGTGCAGAAGAGAACCGCAAAGAACATGACAATGGGCCAAATGTTCAGGAGAGGAGTTTAGATGGTATGACAGGGCAGTATGCACAAGGGAGGAGTGCAGAGGGTTTTATGGGGCCAGTAAGTGAAGAAAAGCATGGCAAGGAACATAACAGTGGGCACTATACAGTATACAGGAGAGGAATGCGGATAATATAATGGAGGACTGTATACATAGGAGAGGAGTGCAAGGGGTCTGGCAAGAGAGTTTTATGTGCAGGAGTGTGGAAGTTATGTAAGTGAGCAGCATGTGCAGGATAGGAGTGTGGAAAGTATGGCAATGGGTAAAACTTTTGGGGGAAGAGTGTGGAGGCTATAATGTTAATCAGTATGTGCAGGAGAGGAGTGCTGAGGGTATGATGGTAAAAAGTATGGAGGATAAGGGTGTGGAGGGTATGACAGTGGACATGTGGCTATAAGGAAAATAAGAGCACAATTTTTGCAAAATTATGTGGTATGTGTGTAGCACTTACCTCTGAAGAAGCCATTGTTTCTCAGGTCCCCTGCTTCCTGTGCCCACGACTCTGTAATTAGTACCACGCATGCTGACACACTAGGGATAGGGAATATTTATTGCAAATATTGATACTACCCCAACAGTTTAAAAGAATGAAACAGCAGTAATTGTTCAGCAACTATCTTTGTTAAATAATGGCAACTAAAATATAGAGGTACAAACTAAAATATTCCGCGCTTAGGACAATATTTAAAAGAGAACTGCAGCCCCCCCAGAAAATGGAAAAAACACCGAAGTGAAATCCAAAAATGAATAAAAAACTCTAGTGGGGAATGTGGCGCTGTTCAAAAGTGTATATTATTAAAATGATACCATAAGGAATGTGTGGTGGCAATATGTGAAAAATACTGTGAACAAATGTATAATTGTTAAACGAAACGTGTCATGCGTATATCACAAATGTAAAACATCACATAGTATGAAAACCAAAAGTGTAAATGCGTTGTAAATAAAAAGGGATACATGCACTAAAAAAACGTAAAACATAACCAATATATAAATGTGCGTGATATTGGTGTGAGTCCCCCTCTGTGGTTCCGCAATCTCCTTCCCGGTTGGGTTGTCACTGGTCCTTTAAGAAATTCCACCAGAGCGTATCCTAATATATATGGAGAAGAGAGGAGCCTCATAGTGTAAATCCGAAAGTTTTTTATTAATTTAGCCAGTCAGCTTACATAAAAATGGAATCATTAAAATAAGTAAAACAAATAAAGTCTGACTAAAACAAATGTACTCTTCCGCCGGCTAGTGGAGGGCTGGTAGTGGAATTTCTTAAAGGACCAGTGACAACCCAACCAGGAAGGAGATTGCGGAACCACAGAGGGGGACACCGATCGATTCCTACCAGTGGATTCACCTTTACTTGCCCATTACCCCTGCAGGGGTTGGGTCTTCCGGTGAGTGGGGACACAAGCGGGGGCTCCAGGAGAAAAGTTTACACAACAATCACAATAATTTACATGGGATCTGTTTGGAAGGCCAAGACACTCTTCACAGATTTTTTCTTCTTTTTTTATGCAGAACTTTAATTTTGCTTGGACACCTACACCATTTGGACTTGACTTTTAAAATTTTTTTGGTGCACTATCACATTAGTTATCTACTACACCATTGATGAGACTTGTGCATTTTTTGGGCATCTTTGTGCGTTTCTTTTGCAATTTTGCTAACTCACACCAATATCACGCACATTTATATATTGGTTATGTTTTACGTTTTTGAGTGCATGAATCCCTTTTTATTTACAACGCATTTGCACTTTTGGTTTTCATACTATGTGATGTTTTACATTTGTGATATACGCATGACACGTTTCGTTTAACAATTATACATTTGTTCACAGTATTTTTCACATATTGCCACCACACATTCCTTATGGTATCATTTTAATAATATACACTTTTGAACAGCGCCACATTCCCCACTAGAGTTTTTCATAAAATATACAGGTAGTGACAACAAGTAGAAAAAAGAACAGTCCCAGAACCCTATGCTGGGGGTATCCCTGCCTAAAGGGAGTGCTACGACAGTAGTTTTTCAGCAGTTTATATTAAACTCTTTTTTTCCCTCGATGAACCGCTGGCCAGCACATTGGGGCCCAAACTGATGATGGAGAGCTCACTAGTAAAGGTCATCATCACTAAAGCTAACATGAGCAATGCTGTTCCAGGGTATAGTGGGGCTGCCCAATAACCTCTCACTGACTCTTGTGATGACAGCGGATCCCCTTTCTCTATTCTCTGTCTGCAACCTCAACACTCTCCCTCCCTAACAGCTGGACAACAGACTTGGTCAGTGACAATCTCCAGTATCAGGGGGTGTCCTCTCTGTGCTCTCTCTCCATCCCAGATTTACAAATAAATCATCAGTGACCACACACACACACTCTTTCTCTCTCTTAATGTCCTCCTTTCCTCTGTCCAGAGCTCCAATGAATTAGGGATCTGTAATTTCTTTGCTCAGTTTGCCAAGTCAGCTCAGTCTGTAAAGAACTAGACCATCCACAATCCTCTATTCCTCCCAGCATTCCTAGCAGTCTACATCTACTTCCACTATATATTCCTGTTGGGTAGAGGGTGGGCTTAACACTGGCTGTACACAGTTCTAAAAATAGCAGTCCCTTCTTACAGCTGTGCCTGTGCATAGTCCCTGTCGCTGGCCAGACACAGAATCCTTTCTATAGAAGCATTTGTCCACTATATCTCTCTGCAAACATGACCATGGACAGCAGGACACACAATGAACCTGCAGCTACACCTCTCCGCAAGTATTGCAGACTGGGAATACATGTAAAATAGGCAAGTTTTCCAAAATTTGCCTTTTGATACCTAGCAGTGCTACAAAGGATTGTGGATCTGGGACAGTGGAGCGGAGGTGGTTGGGACTACAGAGCAGTGATAATGGAGATTGTGCAGAGTCTTTTGTGGGCTAAAAGCAAAGATAGGTGGTACAGCTTTGTACTTGCATGAAGCATTCAGTACAGGAACGTTGGGGGCATTAAGGTTTTCTGTGCTAGCTCTGCCCTTACTCTGGTCCATCTTTGGTCACCCCTGGTCCCAGGCCACAGCTGCTGTCTAGAAACTCCTTCTGTACCTCCTCTGGTCCATTTGATGCAGCTCTGAGCAGTGAATATGGTATGTTTCTGAAATTCCCTATGGTGTAACTTTACTTTTGTTCACAATCAAAAATCCCCTTGGGGTGATCTCTGTACATTGCAAGAATTATAACAAACTTTATTGCAGATTCCTATCTTTTATTATTCTGAAGAAATCCCTCTGTGTTTGCTTCTGTACTGAGTGGGTCTAATGGGAGTAGTTTTATAAATAACTGTCAGGTGTGCAGCTGCAGGGCTCTAATGAGGAAATCTGCTGGGCCTGCATTCCTTTAGACATGCTCTTATTGAAAGTATCTCACCAAAAATTAAATTTTTGTTGCAGGGGATGCCTGAAATCTGACTTGTATCTTAGGCAGAATTCTGGGAAAATTGGTGAGCCAATCACAGAAGCAGGAAATGATGTTTCTGGGGCGTGGTCAGTACACACTCTGTGTACAGAACAACTTCATGTAGACATATTGCAATGCATTCTCAGAAAATTTCAGCGGCTGCAGATTGAAAAGGAAAGGTAATTTTTAATAACATTCAATAACAATATGATTAGTGTCGCAATTATTTGCGCTATATTATTTTTTCTTTATTTGCTATTTTTTTTGCCACAACAGAGGAGTTACCCTTTAGGCTGGATTCACACCTATGCATTTTTAGTGCTTTTTGCATTTTGCAGATTTGCACTACAGTCCATTTAACATGGTTTCCTATGGAACTTGTTCTGTAGTGCAAATCTACAAAATGCAAATGCACTAAAAATGCATAGGTGTGAATCCAGCCTTAATGCTTATAAAGTAAATGGATTTGGTATCAGGTGATATATGAAGATTTTCCAAAAGATTTACCAAATAATTTGCAAAAATAGGTAAAAAATATGTCCACTGTACTTTTAACATTTGATTTGGCAAGATTTGAATATACAAGATTTACAGGTCTGCTGCCTGTATAATAAATAGGTTATAAATATTGCTAGAAACTGATGGATAAATCCTATCAAACCTTTTTGGATGAATATTCACTGGGTGATTTTTTTTTCCAGGAATCTTTGATAAATACACCCCTCTGACACCTTTTCTACTCCACATAGCATATTGTCATAGATATGTAGGGGTTGATTTACCAAAGGCAAATAGATTGTGCACTTTGCAAGTACAGCTGCACTCATTTTCCTGTGAAGCTTCACTTTGTAAAGAATACTCAATCAGGTGCAAGGAAACAAATAATTTTTTGCTTGCACATGATGGATGACTGGATGATGGAAATCAGCAGAGCATTACCAGATTTACTAAGCTCTGGGAAAAATGAGTGCAACTGCATTTGCAAAGTGCACAGTCTATTTGACTTTAGTAAATCAACCACATAGTGACAGGGTCTCATTAATGTTTTTAAAACCTTGTTTTTATGCAGATTTTATAATTATGTATAAATATGGGTGCCACCATATTTGTTCTCACTGCTCCCTTGAGCCTGTATGATGTCAAACACCTATATTGTACCTTCTGGCCAAAGAACATGTCATCTTTGTCTCATCTGTAGGTGACACAGTGAAGCTCAGAGTAGAATTTTCTTTTTCTTCTTCTTTTTTTTATTAAGATGAGAAACAGGTAACTTTTTTTATTAAAAAAAAAATATTATTAGGCAATGCTGACATGTGCCTACTGATTTATGTGATGTTTAGTTTTAATGATGGGTCTTTTTTAACAATGAAAGCATAGCGGGATAAAGGTTTGTTTCTAATTATTTGTTACCCGCACTTTCAAAGATTTTCACATGCCAAAACTGAATACTCATTAAACTGGTTGAAAGATCATCCGGCGAGCAGAGAGCAACAGAAAGCCTCTCAGAACAAGTTATCTAGGAGCACCCTGTCACTTTTACATTTCGTTATAATTATAATATCTCACAGATGTGTTGCCTTGCATTAAGATGTGTAGAAATAGCTCAAGCCCTTCGTTTTCATGAGGAGGCTATATGTGTGTGTGGTTTTCTACTTAAAGCATATCAAAAGCCATGCTTTCTCTCTTTTTTTTTAGTTATGGATGGATTGTGGAAGGTTTTGTCACCAGGACAAGTAGTAATGGGAAATGCAGTATTGTACAGTTGTCACTGGAACAGGAGTAGAGAGAAAATCTTCCGATGAGGACACCTGTTCCTGTCGAAGAGGGACATTTTTTTTCCATCACTTTGGAGATATGTGTCATCTCATTACCTGGAAAAGAAAAGAGGGGATGTCTCCTCAATGGGGCACACAGTAAAAGAAAAACCTGTCAGAGGTTTTAACCATTTCCTAATCTCTCCAAAACAAAGTTTTGGCTTTAGATACAATTTAGCCTTAAAGGTCTCTTTTGAGGGCAAAAATACGACAGCTGCCCTGCTTTCATGGTTGTCATGTACTTAGTCAATGATTGACCTAGAACCAGGATGTATGGAGAAATTTATACTTTTTGGGTTTTGCTGGCTGCAAGTTTATTCGGACCAGCAACTCTCTTAATAAATTACAGGGTTAGTTCATCTTTGATGTTTATTTTCCAGAAACATTTCCCATGCATTTCCACATCCCCAGCACAATACATATCACTCCTCTGCTGTTCAAATACTTGCTCCTGCCCCCCTCCATACATGTAGGCCATGTGCAGCCTGTCCAAAAAAAAATCATTAGTAGCTGACCCCCATGTTAAAGGGGTTGTAAAGGTTCATATTTTTTCACCTTAATGCATCCTATGCATTAAGGTGAAAAAACACCTGGCAATGACGGCCCCCTAGCCCCCCCATTTACTTATCTGAGCCCGTTCACCTGCTGTGTGCGTCCACCGGCGTCCTGTTCTCCACGGAGTCTGGCCGTTGATTGGATAGATAGGATAGATTGATAGCAGTGCAGCCATTGGCTCGCGCTGCTGTCAATCACATCCAATGACGCGGCTGCCGGGGGGCGGGACCGAGTCATACACTCTGTGTCTATGGACGCAGCGTGCATGACAGGGAGTGCGCCCACAAGCTAACCCCCTCGTGATAAAGCTTCCCAGAGGAGGGGTTAGCTATTGCGGGGAGGAGCCGAGACAGCCGCCGAGGGACCCCAGAACAGGAGGATCGGGGCCACTTTGTGCAAAACGAACTGCACAGTGGAGGTAAGTATAACATGTTTTATTTAAAAAAAAAGAAACGAACCCATACAACCCCTTTGAGGCTGGACAGGCTGGACATGAGAAGTAGGCCCCCAGTGGCTGCTCTGCTCATTTAAACAACATGCTCCTTCATTGCAGCAGTGGTTCAGCCACTGAAAGAACACACTGGGGTAGATTTACTAAAACTGGAGCACTCAGAATCTGGTGCAGCTGTGCACGGTAGTATAGCCGAAAGTGGACTACAGTTGGATAAAAAATAGCTGGGTTGAAATATGATCAAATAGGTGTAATAAACAATGATATGTTAATAATAATAATAAAAAGTGCACATAAAATGGTGATGACAAAAGAAACATCCCCACTGCGTGTAAACATCCCCTCTGCTGTTTTGCGAGGGGACTGCGGCCTACCACGTGGCAACAAGGCACTCCCAGCTCCGACCCAGGTGGGTCCGATGCTGCTAGCTACACGAGGGGCACCACAGCAGCATCACTGAAACCAGCAGGACCGGACGATTCACTGTACCAGCAGCCAGTCCGTCATCTCAGCATGTTCTGCAGAAGGAAGGATCAACTCAGATCACTCTTCAGGAAGTTTTTACACTGTCTCCAGATTGGTGAGCGTGCACCTGCCTGCAAATCCCATACCAGTCACTACCATACTCCACAGGACACTGTATACAAACATCTTACCCCTGAATTACCTTAATGCCACGTACACACGAGCGGACTTTACAGCAGACTTTGCCCGGCGGACTTTTCAACGTACTTTACGACGGACATTCTGAATGAACGGACTTGCCTACACACAATCCACCAAAGTCCGTCGAATTTGTACGTGATGACGTACGACCGGACTAAAACAAGGAAGTTCATAGCCAGTAGCCAATAGCTGCCCTAGTGTGGATTTTTGTCCGTCGAACTAGCATACAGACAAGCGGACTTTTCGACCGGACTCGATTTCGACGGATTGATTTAAAACATGTTTAGAATCCAAGTCCGTCCAACTTTTGAGAAAACAAAGTCCGCTGGAGCCCACACACGATCAAATTGTTCGTCGAAATCCCGTCCGCCGGGCAAAGTCTGCCGTAAAGTCCGCTCGTGTGTACGCGGCATAGGGATTGCTACTGGTCAGTCTCAGCTGTTTTACCTTAACTGCATATCACTGTGCCACATTTAGAAGTCTTGTTTCTTTGAGCTCCAACATGTAAAAGTTGAGAGAGCTAATCTATATACTTTGTGTCAGTGTGATATTTAAAAGTATACACAACATGTCTGAACCTAGAGTGTCAGGAGGGCTGAAAGGTTCACAGGGTCAAGGTGGTGCAGATGAACATGCAATTCTAAGCAACCCCCAAGGGGGCAGTGCTACATTTTGTGGCTCATACGGGATGTTCTCTGCTGCAGGCCCTAGTCAGCCCAGACACAGGCCATTATGTGAGGGAGAATGGACTCAGCTGCTGCAGTCATCTGGGGGACAACACAAGGAGCTCGAATGGAGTGAAGCACTGTTCTGGAGATCTCAGGAAGTGAGTGCACTGAGGAGATCCAACATTAAGTGAGAGCCTTAGTCCCAGAGCCCAGAGAGGGCCTACATTCTGAATGTGAAGGTAGAGTTTACTCTGGAATATGTTTGGGTGTTAATGGAGTGGCAGGTAGAAACTGTTCTGGGAAGAAGAGGTGCCCCTACTGCAAGGGGTAGATGCTCGGGTGATCCCACTGCAAGTGGGGGAAGAGGCCACAGAGGGGTTGCTGCCACTGCAAGCCAGTGCGGGGAACACAGGACCAGTTGGTGCAGATTCCTGTGGGGCTAATGCTCCTCCCACCTCATTCTACATGGATATGAGCTGGCTATTTGAGAGCTTGGTGAAAAACAGCTCCGGCAATGCAAACCAAGGATATCGGAGGATCTGTTTTTTCTCAGGGCAGTTGCCATCCCTGGCCGGAGAGGAGGAGCTTGAGACATGGATGATTCAGTCAGTAGAGGAATGGAGTGTTCTGGAAGCTGTGAAGTGACAGCGGCTTAGTGAGAGCCTTAGAGGTTCAGCAGCTGAAGTGATCCCTAACTTGCGAATGGGAAAGAAAGACTGTATTGCTATGGATTACAGAGAAGCTTTGTATGCTGTATTTGGAAGAATCGAGACGATCTCCGATCTCTCGTTCAAGTTCAATTACTGTCACTAACAAAGAGGGTAGAGACTCTCAGAGTATATTTCTCGAGTAGACACCAGATTATCCTTAAGAAGGGTATCGATCCAAACAACGCTGATCAAGCTCCTCTAGATTGGGTCTTACAAGGGGCCTGTCCAAACCATCCCATTGTCTTGAAACTATTACTGAAAGGAGCACGGACAGTTTCAACTTACCCTGAAGTCAATCGATGAGAGAAGTATGGGAGGAAGAGGCTCTATAGGAGGAAAAGAGTCACTGAATGAGATAGTTGGGTGCCAGTGGAGGAAGGAGAGAGAGAGCATCTGCTCGTGTTGTCCATGCTGAAACTGGTTTCTCGATGAGGACAGTGAAACAGAAAAAGAGCAAGAGGGATCTGTCAGTCCTGACAACAAAAAGCCATTTGGCGAATCAGGGAGAGCAGAGTTGATGACCCAAGTTGCCCAGGTCCAAACTCAGATGTATCAAGCTTGCAAGAGCAAGGATTTCACCCAGGAGGGTTAAAGCCTCTCCAAACTAAGGAAAAATTTTTTTTGGATGTGGGGAAGCTGGGCACTTCAAGGCTAAGTGTCCAAAAGCAGGAATCAGCCCACAGTTGATTGCAGAAGTATTAAAGCGTTACAGAAGATACTAGGGCTGCTGAAATTAATCGCCGAATCGATGCATCGGCATCCGACCTTCCACGATGCGGCATCGATGCTATAGCTTTAAGGCATCGATTGAGGATGACGTCATCCTCGCGCCGCGTTATGCCCCGCCTCCGCGACTGAAGAGAGCCGAAAGCCGCCGAAGAGCCGCGGAAGTAAGCCGCGCCGGCTTTTCCTTCATGCTGCCTCTGACTTACGTCATCCCCCTGCTGCCCTGCGAGGAGCGACGCTGTATGCATGTTCGCGGGGACATGGAGCTGCTGCTGCTAAGAGTGGCGGCGGCCGGCTTGTGGAGCACGGAGCTCCGAGGAGGAGAGTGGAGCCGCGGCCAGGTAAGGGGGCCGCATGGAGGACACCTCTGCTCTTCCCCCACCTCTACACAGTGAACATGCAAATAGGGCAATAAATCAAAAAATTGTGTGCAGAGCTTTGTGGTGATAATAAATGCACAAAAAAGTCTTACTTATTCAAAGTAATTCTAGTGCTGAGTGTTCTCTGCTGTGCCATTCCTGATTTCTGGTGAATGATTTGAACACAGCAGAGAACACTCAGCACTGGAATTACTTTGAATAAGTAAGACTTTTTTGTGCATTTATTATCACCACAAAGCTCTGCACACATTTTTTTGATTTATTGCCCTATTTGCATGTTCACTGTGTAGAGGTGGGGGAAGAGCAGAGGACTCTGTGGATGCTGGTCAAGAAGGATGGGAATTGGTCCGTGGTGACACTGGGCAGGGGAGCGCTATGGTAATCGTATTATATGGGGACAGGTTAGTGGTGAGGGGGGCGGGGTATTTTTCATCTTGGATAGGACAGTCTGGCACCTCCCTTACCATGTCCAGCAGGTCTGCAGTCTCTGACCATCTCCTGTACTATGTCTGCAGTCTCTGATCATCTCCTGTACCATTTCTGCAGTCTCTGACCATCTCCTGTATCATGACTGAAGTCTCTGACCATCTTCTGTAGTCATTTGGGGGCAGTCTGGAGCTCCTCTTTAAGTTGTCTGCACTGTTTACACTTTGCTACATGCAAGGAGTGTTGTCTTTTTTTTAAGAACAGATAAAATTTAAAAAATGGAGTTCTTCTGACTACTTAATTTTTTTGGATGAAAACCGCGCACAGTAATCGTGATGCATCGTGAATCGTGGACCTGATAATCTTAATCGAATCGAATCGTGAGGCCAGTGAAGATGCGCACCCCTAGAAGATACTCTTCTAAAAGCCAGAGGGAAACTTCCAGGGACATCAGTGAAGGAGCCAATTGAGCGTCCCAGGGTAAAACAGAGCTCCAAAGCCAAGAGTCAAGGAAGAGGCGAAAACCAAAGTCCTTTACTCGGCCCTCTCCTCCTTTACCTGCATCTAAAAGTAAGTCCCAAGGGAAGATAAGATGGACACGGGAGGTCAATGCACACCCTTCTAGTTGAGCAATTAAAGAGACTTTACAGTCACGAGAGAAGCTGATTAGGGCTCAGACTATAGGGTTACAAGCAAGGAGTTTGCTAAAGAACCTGGTAGGGCCTTTTCCAATAGTTTCGCTTCAAGTGGAAGGGATATACACTCAAGTGCTGCTGGATACTGGAGCCCAGGTGACACTGTTGTATAGGGATTTTTATGACAACATCTAAAGCATATCCCCTTGTGTAAGCTGGAGGAGCTGTAGATCTGGGGCATAGGTACCCAAAAGTTCCCTTATGATGGATATATCCCTATCCAGATAGCATTCGATCCTTCATTGGCTGGGAAGCCAGAAACGTTTGACACTTTGGCCGTTGTTTGCCCTCGGCCCCCTGGGTCCGGACAAAATTCCTTGATGATAGGAATCAATACAAACCTTGTGAGAAGACTGCTCAACCCGTTGGCTGTGAAGGGTGCTACTGTGAAGAGGATTCACCCCCAGCTGAGGCAAGCTTTCCAACGTGTAGTGCAGGAACAAATGGCACCCGCCAAAGTAGTGAGAAGACTGTGGCGACAGGACACTCAAAAGAGAGTTTTGTAACCCGGAGAAAGAACTTGCATGAAGGCCACCGTCAAGCTGTCCTGTGGTATTGGAAGCTGACTCATTGGAGGAAGATATCAAGATAGAACTGGTCCCAGAAATCGTATCCACCAGGGCGTTACTAAGAAATGGGGGAAAAATCCCTGTCAATGTTCGAAATGGTATCAGTCAGCCGGTCAACTTGAAGCCTCGTATGGTGATAGGAAGAGTGAGTGAGGCTATTCTAGTGATGGCTGATGACTTGGTTCAGAGGGACCCGGGGAGAGAGCCGTTCAGTGTCCCACTTTGTCTCCCAGATGGGAAGAAAGGGTTGGAGCTCAGCTAGCCAGGTGGGAAAAGACGTTCTCTAAGAATGATTTTGATGTGGGCTGTGCCAAAAGTGCCCAACACCGAATTCGACTGAGCGGAGACAGGCCTTTTTAAGAGAGAGTCTGGTGGATCCTGTTGAGTTATCTTGAAGATCTCCGGGAGCAGCTGGCCGAGTTGAAAAAGTCCGGAGTCATTAAAGATTCCAGGAGTCCTTACGCTTCCCTAATTGTTGTATTGCACAAGAAAAATGGGTCCATTCAGATGTCTGTTGACTAGTATACTGAACCGAAGAACTATTCTTGATCAGTATACCACACCTCGCATGGCAGATGCTTTGCAGTGTCTGTCGGGAGCCAAACGGTTTAGCGTATTGGATCTTAAGAGTGGATTCTTCTAGATACCTACGCATTCTGATGACCTAGAGTAGACGGGATTCATCAGCCTGTTAGGATTCTTTTAGTTTGATCGCATGCTGCATGGATTGATGGGATCCCCAGCCACCTTTCAGAAGTTGATGGAGAACACGGTGGGCGACATGAATCTGATAGAGCTGTTCGTGTAATTGGATGATATAATTGTTTTTGGCAAAACGTAAAGGAGCATGAAGCACGACTCAAAAAAGTCTTCCAGGGACTTCATGCAGAGGGATTGAAGCTGTCATTTGAGAAATGTCAACTCTACCAAACTTCAGTTACCTATTTGAGGCATGTGGTTGTAGTCGATAGAGTAGCCACGGATCCACAAACGCTGGAAGCTGTTACCTCTTGGCCTCGACCAGGTACTGTTACAGAATGAGGTCATTTCTAGGATTCTGTTTCTATTATAGAATATTTGTGAAGAACTTTGCACAAATTGAAAAACCTCTCAATGAGCTGTTGCAGAGCTAAGTAAACAAGGATTCGCAGAAGCCGAAATCGAGGGAGCCCAAACATGGGACCCAGGAAGCCATGTGAGTCTGTTCGTGATCAGTGGACACTGAGGTGTGAGAAGGCCTTTAGACATTTAAAGGAGAGCCTCAATGAAGTGCCAGTCTTGGCCTATGCTGATCCTTCAAAGCCTTACAAGCTGCATGTGGACGCTAGCCAAGATGGGCTAGGGGGAGTTTTGTATCAAGAATTACAAGGGAAGCTTCGTCCAATAGCAAATAAGAGTTGGAGTTGGAGAAGAACTATCCTGTGCGCAAGTTAGAGTTTTTGGACCTCAAGTGGGCAGTAGTAGACAAGCTGCTAGACTACCTATATGGAGCTACGTTTGTGGTCAAAACTGACAACAATCGTTTGACCTACCTGTTGTCTACTGCTCAATTGGATGCCACTGGAGATTGGTGGTTGGCCCCATTGTCTGAGTTTCAATTCAGACTAAAGTATTCGCCAGGAGTGGGAAACCGAGATGCACATGCCCTATCCTGAAAACCGTATGTCACATACATTGGCCTGAAGAGCTGGGTCCATTTGCCTGCTGAGGAAGTGCGTGCAGTGTTCCAGGGAGTAGAGCATTGTCATAAGGGGGCCACAGGAGCTGAAGCTGTGGGAGTCACCCCTGCTGGAGTGCCCCAGTGTTACTGTGATTTAACTCAAGTGTGCAGCTAAGAACTGCCTCAGCTGACCAGGGAATCCAAAGGTGGCTTTTTTATGATGATATTTTAATAAATAGTTTTATACTATCTCATATTTTGGAAATATTGAAGTGCTATACATACAGAAGTGGACAGAGGAAGGGTTCATGCAAGAACACAATGGCAGGCTGTTGCTGACATCTCTTGGAGGCAGCACAAGACACCTTTCCATGGAAGGTCACAGTGAGAACAGACTGGCGGTATGTAAGGAGAGAGGCCAAGAAGTGGGTTAAGGAGCATTGGTGCTATGTGTGCCAACATGTGTGTCTGGTCATAACTAATCAGTGGATGGTGGTGGTCATTAAATGGCAAGTGAAAATTTATTTGGATCTGATTAGTTAGAAGTTTGCACTGAAGCTGAAAAATTGTATCTTGATCTGAAAGAGGAGAGCAGAATTGTTATTAGAACTAAGTTTCTAAGTGCAGAACTGTTCAAATATCTATATATAACCTGTTAATAATATTGTGAAGGCTCAAGGGGTGCTCATATGCACCCCTCAAATTAGCATCACTCAAACCTTCTAAATTAAAACAATAATGTGCCTTCCCTGTGGACATCAATAGGAATCATGTTGTGTCTTTAATGCCATTGTTTTCCATTCCTCTATTGACACCTGTAGTATGCTGAAGGGGTGTAGCCAAATAGCTCCTAATACTTGCTTGAGTCATTCTCAGCCATGGTTCCTCCAAGAGTTTCTAGGGGTACCTTGAACTGGGGATGTTGACATCCCAAATAATAGTATCTGAATAGTATTGCGTCCAATCCCACATGGAAGAGTCAGCAACATGACACAATTTTTTTTTCTTTAGTTGTCTGTAAGGATAGAATTCTGACCACCACTAAGGGTGCATTCTCCCCACTGACCATTACTGTAAATTGGACATTTTTCTCACTGATCTACAATATAAGAGGCATTTTTCCCACTGACAATCACCATAAGTTATTCTGCCCACAAAGTTCCAATATAAGGGGCATCCTTTCAAATTAATCATTTTAAAATGGGTTCCCTGAGACTCCAAAATTATTTCAAAGGGTTCCTCTAGGTTAAAAAAATTAGAAATGATGCTATGATCTATCCACATTTACAGGTATAAGAAGAAATAAGCAATGGCAGCCTGCATAATTCTTGAACACGTCTTTTTTAAAGCTGGCCATAAAATGGATCAGTTTTTTTAATTCAACCAGTGGATTGAACAGAAAAAAACTTACCCGATTCCCCCATCCACACATCATGTGTGGATGGGGGAATCCTCCCCAATGTCATTGTATTCTCATAGCGGGGGGACTCCCCCGCCATCAGAATTCACAAATCAGCACTGTAAGGCAGGCTATAGATTGAGAGAAAATATCCCAAAAGGGCACATAAACAGACGACAATCAGTTCACCTACAGTGGCCACACATGGATTGAAATTCGGCCAGTCCCCGCTGAACTAGATAAATTTGGATCCATGTATGGCCAGTTTAAAGTACAGTGAACTTCTTTACTGGACAATTGACAACATCAACTTCATTTGGAATTTTAAAAGCCAAGTTTTAGCCCATTTCATGCTGGGCTGAGCTGACGAGTTACCAGGTTACTTTTCAAGGGTTATTTTTTTAATGACTATAGTCTTTTTAACAACATCTGCAATACTGTTGGTTTGACCCTTTTATTATTTGAAAAGAGCATTGGATATGCTGGAATGACTCAGTAACTTCAAGTGTTTACTAGCCATGTGATCTTAGCTATTGAATGTGTTTACTAGCCACGTCAAGTAATGAGTCATCCGTGTAAAACAACATCTAAGAAAGCAGACGTCTTTTACCATTTTCCTGCTATTACATACGTCACAGTGTGGTAAACTGCTAACGTAGTCTCAACAAAAGCAACAGACTGTCCACAGTCAATAGACAATAGAACCACTTTATGCTTTGATCCCATCTACCCATTCATTGAACATGGCAGGTATTAAAATACCTCACTCACATTGGTGGTTTAGTACTTTGACATCACAGTCTTTTATTGTATTTTGCGTATGATACCTGGTGAATGTTTGTATCTAGCAATAAAATTCTAATAATGGAACAATGGCAGACAGTGTTTAAATTCAGAGCACATGTCCATGCCATGGGAAAGATGAATTGCCAAAATTAGATTAATGCGCTCAATAGGATAACAATTACATATGGAAACATCCAATATTCATAATGAATAAAAGTGCCCATAAACAGGGTGTCATCGATTTAAAACAGTAGTAAAAGCATTGTTTTTGCAATGAAGACAATTCTGAGTTATTTATACTGTTTACCTTTTTAGTTGTGTTTCTTTATGTCACTTTTACATTTTTTACTTGCTTGCTGTTCTCTACTTTGTGTTATTATTAAATATGAATATTTGTAAATTTGCCAGTAGAAGGAGGTCTTTGTAATATAGCAATCACTCAGCCTTTCTGTGTAACTAGTGTTGAGAAAGGTATTAACCACATATGCACATACCTGAAAAATTTTGGAAATTGTAATACTGGAGATTGTGGGTGGTGTGGTAGGCAGCGCCAATCACAGTGCCAAATAATGCGTTTGACCAAATTTCACTAAAAGATAGGTCTGGCAGAATTAATAGGTCTGGTGTTTACAGAATGGTAGACAGGTGGAGGCCAGGTGCACTGTGTTGTAGACCATTGCGGTGACACTGACCTGTATTACCTGTAGGTGTCAGCCAGGTGCACTGTCAGTGTCGCTGGAATGGTGGATAGGTGGAAGCCAGGAGCACACCACATTCCAGTGACACTGACAGTGCGTCTGACTGACACTCACTTACCCCCTACCAGGTAGGTGACCAATTTACCGGGGTCCCTTGCTGCCCACTCTAAGCCTCACCACGTGTCCCCTATGACCAACCTCCAGGTTACAACGGGCCTCCATCACCTGTTGAGCTCTTACCTTGGTTCTGTTGGTGCCCCACTCACCTCAATCAGGAGGAAGAAGAAGGGGGTGGGGGCTCTCTAAGAGGCCCTCCTGTCCTCTGGTGGACTCCTCCTGAAGCACCCTGCCAGTCAGTGCAGAGCACAATTTGGCTTACTAGCAAGAATGATATCACACATGATTCTTGTATGTTCATAAACATTGCAGGCCCATAGTGTGGACAGGGATCCAGAGAATTGCCTTATTCTGGCAACCAGTTTGAAATTCCATCATTACCAGGGCTATTTTGAAAAGTTCCTAGGCACCAAATGTAGTGTTTTCAGGGGGTTGGTAGACCAAAGGCTTAAGGCAGTAAAGCGAAACCATTGCTTAGCTAGTTATCAAAACATTAATTACCAATCATTGTTGAGATCATATACATCGTGCCAATTTGTTTTACATGTATCTAAAAAACACTGAAAACACTGCACATTCCACACGAGTCAATGTATAAATGAATAATCTGTGCTCCCAGCTAAATTTTTTGCCTAAAGCTGTTGTGCTAGTGAGATAATACTCAACCAATCAATATGAATTATATAATGGCCTTCACTTTTAAAGTATATGTGAACCCTTACCTCTTAAAATAACCTATTTGGTATAAAATAGAAATGCAAGGCAAAATGTTTGTATGTATTTACATAAAAACGTTATAAATACTTTTTTTTTCTTTCTTTTATGCGTGATCATATGACCTCTGTTCTCAGCTGTCGTGGGGGAGGGGGCAGCAGGAGGCAGAGAAAAAGTATTACACTGATCTTCCCAGTGAAGACCTGTGCGGGGGGGGGGGGGTAAGGCATGTCAGCACAGGTCTTGGCCATTAGAGGGAAGACAGGCTGTTCTCCCAGAACAGCCTGAAAACTGACATTGCTGGGATAGATGTGCTCTCATGCCTAGTGTGGTCAGTTTTAATTAGGAAAGCAGGGGGACTGGCAGAATCATCACACAAAAAGAGAAATACAAAGAGAACAGGATACTTTTTAACACAAGTACATGGCACAACAGAGACATAGCAGTAATGTGAATTGTTGTGGTTACATACACTTAAAGGCTTAATAGATAAGTTCACCTTTGGGAACATTTTACATGTTCTGTCTGTTTTTAGGGTGGAACATGTAACATGTTCCCACTGCTACAGCCTCTCCCCAACCTGCTGCCTCCAGTGACAGCAAGCCGGGGATCTCCTCCCCAAACTCACTGTCACAATTTAAAAATTGTGACAGCGGGACTCTGCTCACCTGGCCGAATCATTCATTCACAAAGATCTGTGAACGGGAGAACTACAAGTACCAACATCCTTTGCAGATGCTGGCTTGTAGTTCTCAATAAACTACTAGAGCGCTGTTGAGCGCATTAGGTAGTTCATTGTTTCTTCCTGCCACTGTCTAACTGCCTGACCATACAAGGTACGAGCAGACAGCTTACACTGATAATGAAAAGAGTAATGGACCCGCGCAGTGGAGATGGTGAAGATGTGATTGTAAACACTTTGGAACTGCTGCCACCCAACATGCAGTCACCATAAATGGGGACAGCTGGATTAATTAATAAAGTAGAAGGGTATGGCGCTGTTCCTTTATCCAAATTGTGATTTCCTATCTATGTGCTATATACTTCATAAAATGAAACATAAAAGTATCAAATTCCATACATGGTGTTGCTGTACATATCATATATTCCAAATGGCACCTTGTGGGCATGTATACCAGTGTGGAAGAGGTGATAGGAGGTGGGGGAAGAGGGGGGAGGGGGGGAGGGGGAAAAAAAAGTGGTGGAAGAGGGGGGGGGAAGGGGGGTGTGGAGAGGTAAAAAGGTGATGGAAAAATCCACTAAGTATCCAAAAAACAATCTAGTAAAGTGCGAACGTGCTGTCAAAATCATATAAAAGTCCTTATTTGTGCAATAACTTGGCACATGTGATGTTCGTGTTTGTAATCAGGACGTCTACGGCTCCCATAGACGTCCTGATGACGAAACGCGTAGGGCGTGGCCTAATCTGTGCTTCCCAAAACAACTTGCTCGCAACAGCTGATGGTTAACTGTGATTTTTGTCTGTTTTACCTGATACATACTTTTAAATTGTGAGTACCTCTACTTGTTTAAATAAATCTTTTTTGATTTTACACTATGGGCACCCCTTCACTCTTTTTATATGACACACTGCGATCCTGAGTCTGCCAGAGATTGCCACACAGTGGCTTAAACTGTGACTGCCTGATACCCCTGCAGGGGTGAAGTGAGCTGGTGAGTGGCTGCACATTTAGAGTACGGATTCTTAACAGCAGAAGGATTACAAACACGAACATCACATGTGCCAAGTTATTGCACAAATAAGGACTTTTATTTGATTTTGACAGCACGTTCGCACTTTACTAGATTGTTTTTTGGATACTTAGTGGATTTTTCCATCACCTTTTTACCTCTCCACACCCCCCTTCCCCCCCCTCTTCCACCACTTTCCCCCCCCCCCCCCCTCTTCCCCCACCTCCTATCACCTCTTCCACACTGGTATACACGCCCACAAGGTGCCATTTGGAATATATGATATGTACAGCAACACCATGTATGGAATTTGATACTTTTATGTTTCATTTTATGAAGTATATAGCACATAGATAGGAAATCACAATTTGGATAAAGGAACAGCGCCATACCCTTCTACTTTATTAATTAATCCAGCTTACACTGATAGTTTGCAGGAGTCCTGCATTGCACTCGTGAAAGTGGCCTGGTACCAGGATCCACAATCCACTGTGTTCGGTGGACACAGCAGTCGTGGGAGCGGCGTGCAGTGTGCCCCAGGGGGTACGCTGCATGCCCCTAACAAGGAAAAGGCTGGATGATGTAAATGTTCTTCATCCAGCCTTTTCCGGGCTAGGGGCATGCAGCGTACCCCCTAGGGCGCACTGCACGCTGCTGGATGATGAACATGTACATCATCCAGCCTGCCCGTGCCCGCCGCCCGGAGTAAATGTACTTGGACGGTCGGCAAGTGGTTCAGTGCAGCAGGTTTCGCACCTATAATGTTGGTGTGAACTGGTGTAGTTGCCATTCCCGAAAGAGCCTCTGATGTATGGGTCCCCTGATTCTGGATGATAATGACCGTTTTGGCAATGTCACACCCTCTGACGCACCATGGAGGATTTATTTGTGCTATACACCAAATGAGGCAACAACTAAAAATGGCAACAACAATAAACAATAAAAACATGTGTACAATACACCAAAACAATGCACTCCCCCCCAAGTGCCTGAATCCTAAATCTAGGTTGGAGGGGTGTTCCTAACCAAAGCCAATATTTGCCTAGATGCTAAAGGGTCCTAGAGCAGTGATGGTGAACCTTGGCACCCCAGATGTTTTGGAACTATATTTCCAATGATGTTCATGCACTCTGCAGTGTAGTTGAGCATCATGGGAAATGTAGTTCCAAAACATCTGGGGTGCTAAGGTTCGCCACCGCTGTCCTAGAGTATATGCGAAACCCCTCCCAATAGCCAGAGTGGTACTAAACATTGGGGCTCAGAGTCCTGTGTTGGAGTTCTAAGGTAAATTTGTATACCATGATAAATAGTGTAAATTCCAACGCTAGGTCCCAAGTTAGGGTGGCCCTATCCCTTTAAGAGGAGGGTAATAGACTTGCGGCCATTGGCCTCTCACGACTATGCAGTATGTTGTGAAGACCCTCTCATTCTCTGGTGTCTGGAGCTCTGTACGTTCAAGGGATCCCACAGAACCCTTGGTGTTGGCGACAACTCTGGACACTGTATCGATGATCTCTTACGAAACCAGTGATGCCCCTCTTTTCTATCTCGCTGAATGTCTACAATAGCAATGACCTCTCAGTAAATACAGCAGTACAATCTCACTCTGACACAAGGGTGAACACTGGTGACAAGCAAAGTCTCTGACACATCAACCCTCTAATCATCTCCTCTGGCTCTCCATGTAAGACTGCACCGAGCCCTATCTTCTCTTTTTGTAGTCCCATGCGGTTCTCCACATAATAGAGGCTGTCTCCTGGGGACTACATTCCCAGCAAATCCAAGCAGCTCCCATCAGTCTTTCACAGTTTCCTGAGCAAGATTTCCCTTTCCCAGACTACCCTGCAGCCAATCAGTGTCCTCTGTATCTTGGGCAGCAAGCAAGGCTCTCCTCCGTTGGCTGTGGCTGCAATTGCAGCCCTGTTACAGTGCCTGTATTCTCGCTCTCCCCGTAAAGCCGCTCCACACACTTCACTAGTGGTGACAGCCCAGTCCATATAGCCGTGGTCTGGGGAATGCCACAGACCAGGACTTCAACATTGGGTTTTTTTGGTAACAATGGAATTCAGCTTGTCATTGCATTGGACCTGTATTGATCAACAGAGCCCAATAAACATGGCGCAAATGGGCTGTTAAATATTTGATGAGGTTACAGCTTATTTTGTCTTTTGCCCCCAGCCCTCCATGCCAGCCAGGTATCATGCACAATGCTGCAAAGCCACTTGTTAAAATCTTCTGCACATGTGCTGTACACTCTCATTCATTCCTATGGAGCCAGTAGTACTCTGCTAGAAGTAATTACGCTCGAAGTAATATATTTATAATATATTTCACAAAGTAAGAACAAAAGTTTCAAATAATAAGTCAAATGTTTGAATCACATCCACAAAATGCAAGCAAAGTAGAGCCAAGGTACTAATGAGTCTCCTACTATGCATACACACAGGCCTTAGATAGACTACAGTACTTAGCAGTGACCCTTTATATTACACTGCCATAAGTTCACATCTTTCTGCTTTTACATTTCTTTCTCCTGCTGTGGCACTTTACCAGTTTTTATTTGCAATGCTCTATTGCTTTTCCTCACTGTTTCTATTTTTGTTCTTATTTTATTTGCTGCCGAACAGTTCCATTGATTTTCCCTTTTTTTTTCCACTGCAACATACTACCATCTAATAGCTGCACTATGCCTTTGATGTCTCTGCCCCTCTGTTCTACAAGATCAGTTTTTCAGTTCAGGTATAGGTGTGGAGATTATGGCATTTAGGGCCCATCTGTAGACACTTTTAACCGCTTCAGCCCGGGAAGAATTTACCCCCTTCCTGACCAGAGCACTTTTTGCGTTTCGACACTGCGTCGCTTTAACTGACAATTGCGCGGTCGTGCGACGTGGTTCCCAAACAAAATTGACGCCCTTTTTTTCCCACAAATAGAGCTTTCTTTTGGTGGTATTTGATCACCTCTGCGGTTTTTTAGTTTTTGCGCTATAAACAAAAAAATAACGACAATTTTGAAAAAAACACATTATTTTTTACTTTCTGCTATAATAAATATCCCCAAAAAATAATTATAAAAATTTTTCCCTCAGTTTAGGCTGATACGTATTCTACATATTTTTGGTAAAAAAATCCCAATAAGCCATTTTTGATTGGTTTGTGCAAAAGTTATAGCGTTTACAAAATAGGGGATAGTTTTATGGCATTTTTATTAATAATTTTTTTTTACTAGTAATGGCGGCGATCAGTGATTTTTAACACATTTTTTGGGACCATTGTCATTTATACAGCAATCAGTGCTATAAAAATGCACTGGTTCCTGTGTAAATGACAATGGCAGTGAAGGGGTTAACCACTAGGGGGCGGGGAGGGGTTAAGTCAGTACTAGGGAGTGTTTTCTAACTGTGGGGGGGGGATGGGCTAGCTGTGACACATCACTGATCTCTTCTCCCGATTACGTCCTCTCCGTGAGGCGATCGCGGGTATCTCCGCTGACCCAACTCACGGAGCCCCCGGCCGGTGGCGCGCGCGCGCAATGGCACGGCTGGGAATTCAAATGGGACTTACAGGTACGCCCATTTGCCCAGCCGTGCCATTCTGCCGACGTACGTGGGCGTGGTTATTAGTATTCATCCATCACATTGTATTTTAGCAGTTTGATTTAAGGGCTTAAGGCGGTATTGAACCGAAAAACAATAATTGAATGCAGCCACTACATCTAAGGATTGGTAAGCTACAATATATTATTTTTCCTATGTAGAGCTACCCCCAAATGAGCCACTAGTTAAGATGGACCCTCAATCTTCTTAACAAACTCAGCCCCTCTGGCACACCTGGCTTAGTACAAAAAAATACAATAGCAAAAGAAATTACTGACGGTAATACCGAGTACCCAGCAAGACATTTTAAAGAACTCAGGCACCAAATCAATTAGTAAAAACAAATGTAATATATTGTCACCCAACAGAGTTAGTAACAGGTAAGCAAAGATAAAGAGTAAAATAAATAACATGGTAATAATACACTTTAGTATACAGAGTAATTAGCAGTAAGGACAAGGTATAGGATGATACTTCAGCATAAACACTAACAATGCCACCTGAAGTGCAGCAGTGAGCAGTGGAAGAGACTTGAACTATAGACCACCGGAGTACACCAATGCCCCGTACACACGATAGGATTTTCTGACGGAAAATGTTTGATAGGAGCTTGTTGTCAGAAATTCCGACCGTGTGTAGGCTCCATTGGAATTTCCGGCACACAAAATTTGAGAGCTGGTTCTCAAATTTTACGACAACAAAATCCATTGTTGGAAATTCTGATTGTGCAATGATAACCCCTAGTACATGTTGAGGCCAGCCATAAGTCCTGCACAGCATAACAATGAGGGACAGAGAGCAGTACACAGCAGGGGGCAGCAGTGACCCCCAAGCCTGCCCAAACTCGAGAGAGTGCCCCCATACACAGTGCCCAGAGCAGGTCAGTGACCCCTTACACAGTGCCCAGAGCAGGTCAGTGACCCCCATACACAGTACCCAGAGCAGGAACAGGACCCCATACACAGTACCCAGAGCAGGAACAGGACCCCATACACAGTGCCCAGAGCAGATCAGGCATGCCCTTTAGTGCCTGTGTACCGCAGCATGCGGCCATAGATCAGATCAGCAGCAGCCGCTTCCTCCTCCTCCCACCATATAAGGAAACACAGCTGCTCTCCTCCTCTCTTTTCTTAGCATATCTCTGCTTACTTCAGGCTCCTAGGGCACTGCGCTGGACTGCTTCCATCCCATTTGTCTTTTGGCGGCAAATGCAGGAGGCATCACGTCACCACCAGTGCTTTTAATAGGTAGCACCAGCACTGGATTAATCCGCCACTGATGCAGGCTCACCATTCAGCCCCTGTCGGGTCTAACTGAACATTAGCGGCTTATTCGGCTGTATCCCTCCACTTCAGAAAAGAGTCCCTAACCTCTTGCAGGCAGGATTTACAGATTTACATACACCTTTATCCCAGCACTAGGGTTGTAGTGCTTTGTATGTGAGTACCTGACTTTCAATAAATGTGATTATTTTAGCCACACAGTGTGCACTATATATTCATTTTTATATTACATGTGAATATGATCACCAATTGAGAACAACTAAGTGCAGTCTCCAAAAATCGTGTGACTGTCTGCCCATGCAAGTTTCCATCTATGTCCACTGAGAGTGGTAAATGCCTTTTTGACCCATCTGTTGGTTCAGGGGTCTATTCGCTGAGGTGAGCGGTTTGGCTAACTGGTGGTGGAATCACGGAGTGCATTGCACTGTATGAACTGTTATGAGCACCTAGACCACTGCAGAGGAGACCTATTTTCTATCAACTTGCCTATTTCTACATTTAAAGGGGACTTTATTACATTTATGCTATGAGTAACTTTTGAGTCTTCTGGTTGTACATATAGCACTGCACTGCTCATTTATTTTGTATACTTTAAGGTTTTATATGTTTGCCTTCAGTATACAGCTGCTTTTATTTCACAGTTAGGATTTAGTTTTTGCGCTGACTGAATTTCCATTTTAAGGATTTACAGAAGGTATCAGATTTTTTTTTTAAATCGTGTGACTGTACTGCAATACCTCGGTGGAAATTTTGGGGGTGCTATGAGGGTGCTTGAAGACTTTTTGGGGAAGCTTTAGCACACCCAAGCACCCACCTGGAGCCGCCCCTGTCCCTCAGTCTCTCCCTGAAGCCTCTGTCGAACAGCAAGGTGAGCAGCTACTTGACAAACGCTCCAGCCTCTGTGGACAGACATCAAGTGTGTACACAGATTTGTAGTTCAGAAAGTCAATTTCTGCATGACTGAGGGACCTGCAGAATGCAGAAGCTCTGATTATGTATAAAATATTAAACACTTGACCAATCACCCCTTCCAAAATGACCAGACGACACATTTAATTTGGAGTGGAAAGGCCATAGCAGTCTTTTATTACAAACCATTAAATACAACATTCAAAAGAAAACAAGTTTAATGCATATCATACAGTAAATGCATAACAAATAAACCAACCTCAGCTTCAGCCCAGTCTAAGGCCTTTGAAGGCCTATATACTCGGGATTAACCGGTTGTATCTGCCACCCATTTAAAGGCCTCCAGCTGCAACTATACAGCCTCAGGGACAATTAACCACTTACGTACTACCAAGTACAACCTAATTAATACCCCGATGTTACCACTGTGTTGTTAGGAAGGGGCACCCATACCACAGATGGGCCCAACCCACAATTTTCCACAATTATTTAACCAGCACAGCCTTCAAAAACCCAATAGAACCCCTGCCTGCTGCTATGACAATAAAATAAGGTCTAAGGTCTTTGAAAGCTTATATACTCACGATTAACTGTTGTATCTGCCACCCAATCAAAGGCCCCCAGCTGCAACTATACCGCCTTAGGGACAATAAACCACTTATGTACTACCAGATACAATAGTTTGTAGTACAAGGGGCCAATGACAGGTTAAAAAATAATTTAATTAAATTTAAAAAATTGATGATGGTAAGATGATTACTTCTATACACAAATGTTGGTTGTGAATAGACAACATCTTGCAGCATACGGTCATGCGGTCATTCCGGAGCCATTATCTGTTATCTCACACTCCCTGCAACCATTCATTATCCAAATGACAACATAAACCACAGATTTTGCTGAATAATTTCTCGGCCTGGGACACTTCCTGCATTACAGCAAAAACTCATCAGACTCAGCATAAATCTCTAGTCTAATAACTACAGCAATTAGGAAAAAATGATTTAATTGCATCTCAAGTTTTCATTTAAAATTCTGCCAGCATCCGTATTGGCCTTGACTTCACATGCAATCGCAAAGAGGTACAAGCATGAGGTAACAGCAATTATTGACTTCGGCGTCTAATTTTCATAGCTTAGACGACCTTCACATTGATGAAATATGCGAATCCCGGCTGTGAGGACAACAGCAAAAGAAAAGTTTGAGTGGAGTTCGGTTCATTTTCAGCTGCGGGGAGTTCACCAGGACAAGGTGGAATTCATTTCTAGGAAAATTGTGCAGAGGACCATTAATATTCATGTTGTGAGCAGGCAGAAAGAGTGACTGAGATTGATTGCTCTATTTTTTTGTTACTGTAAATATGTTTTTATCGATGGTGTAGGTGACAGTATTGTAGATGGAGGCTGTGATCAGTAAATTTTGGAACTCCCTGATTTGTCTTTGCTGAACAGCAATATTTTCAATATTATTCAACATTTTTATACTCACCGTACAACCTTTAGGCCTCATTTACTCCTCCATTTGTGGTCAACAGCAATTACCTGCGGGAGACTCCCGCAAAAATCTGCGGCTGGAAGGCCGTTCAAAGCAATGAGAGGCTGAGAGCACTCGTGGCCATTCACAGTTGATTCCATGTAATTGAAAATGAAGCGATTCGCTGTATATGATTGGTCCTGAATAGTGTTGGTCGAATGGTTCGGGCTGAATTTCGCCCGTTTGGGTGTTTTCCGAACATTCGGGGTGGGGACTGGGGGGGACCCCACGGCGTTTTTTTTTTCTCTTTTTTTTTTACCAACATTTTTTTTTCTTTCAGCTGTCAGCGGGGAAGCCCAGACTGTACAAATTGAGTTCCTGGGGTCGCTCTCGACTACACATATACATACTGCATACACATGCATACAACATACATACACATTGGATACACTTAGATGCATACACACCACATAAACATGCATGCATGCATGCACATGCATACAACATACATCCTCTTACTGGTGGAGGTGGTAATGATGTCTACCCGCCTCTCCACCTTGGCCAATCAGAGGAAGCCTTGTGTTCACCGATAAAAATACAAGGCTTCTCCTGAATGGCAGATAAGCACTCAGACTGACTTTATTTATTTCCAGCAGCAGACAGGAAGCTGCCCATACTGTTGCCAAAGCACAGCGCCGCTTATTTTTTTGTAGCTAGTGCTACTACAGTACATTGCTGCGCACACAGCAGCCACATCAATGCAAACTGGAAAAGGTTCTTTTGGGCCCGGAAAATGGAACTCTATTTTTAAAATTACCAAAATCCTGCTTCATGTTGCTTTCCCTATTGATTAGAAAACATTTTCATCTTTTCAAAATCTGCTCATTTTCTCTGAAATGTTATGCCGAGTACACACGACCCGACTTTTCAACGGGCTAAACTCCGTCGGCATTTCCGACGGAAAGATTTAGCTCTTTTGCTCTTCCCTGTGGACAGCTTTATAGTGACAAATTTATAGACAAAAATCACTCAGGCTTAGTGTACAATTGTAATTTGGGGGGTAAAAACATGCTGCTCCTCCCCCAAGCTATAAAGGAAGCTGTACAGGCGTTTACACATTCTGTCACATTTGGCAGGCAGAGCAGCCCTCTGAGCTCATCCCATTCAAGTAAATGGGGCCGTGACGCAACTGCCTGGCTAATGCGCCCCTGCAGTGCAGTGGTGCATGCTTTTAGGGGCTGAACCAAGCGGTGAGCAGGAGACTGCATCTCCTCACTGCTGTCAAAAATGCTTTAAAAGGAGATCCAATGCAGATTGCTCTTCAAAGAGCAAGACTTGTGTAAACGAGCTGTTAAGTGGACTTGCTATGAGCCCACTCATGTCCTACATTATACAGTATATAGCAAGGTCTCGCATTGTTCCACATCCACTAAGCATCTGTCATGGATCAAAGGAATGGAGTGCACTCTGACATTTGCCTAGAGCTGCTATTATGGTAAATTCCACTCCAGACTCTCCAGTGTAGAGAGATCACATAAACTTTGGGCCTTGTCCCATATTTCCAGCCAGAGGCGAGTTTGTTCCCTGTCGATAATGGCGATGGTTGGATCTGACTTGGAACTGTGATATAAGAGTAAAGCAGAGAGAAAAAAAAAAAAAAAAAGAAGAATTTTCTGTTTATAAGTCCCTGTGTTGCAGAACTGATTGATTTAGACACACAGCTGGCCAGACATTAGAGACAATCTGTCATTTCAGATTAGTGCAGTTGAAGAGGACAGTTTAGGAATGTATGTGATGGTGCATGTGTTAAATGCATTTGCTGTTTAACAGGGTTTGATATGTTACCTGTAGATTTAACCAATCCCTTCTGCTCAGGATTCCATAGCCCTGCAGTATATACATTTTATACAGGCTCTTCAACCTACTCACCAGAGATTTGGTCAGAGGTTTGATAGTCTACAACTATATGTTCTATACACACTTCCGCAGCTGAATCTGTATTGCTATGCATTGGTGTAGCGCCACCCCCCTGAGGGCTTTTGTACCACAATGTTCCTGTCCCTTACAGTAGTCCTTTAATGCAGAAGTCTTGAATCTTCAGCTAGTTGGAAATGAAGGGGCCCAAAGTACTTGTGAGATAATGACATTCAGCAGTACAATATAAGTTGTAGATGTCTCCTTATAGAGCTCCAATGAGGAAGGCAAAGTAAAGGTGTCTGCATACAGTGTCCTTGGGTGCAAAGAGGGTGGGCATATTTCCGCTCACTAGTCCAAGCGATACCAAGCTCAGGAGGGATGGTGTGAAGATCCTGCAGCAGGCTTCTGCAAAGAGTGTGCTCAAGGGACGGTGCATGACCTCGCACCTCCAAGCCCCACAGCTCAGCTGGATCTGTGATGCAGGTGATGTGGGTGACCTCTCGGCTGCCACCTGATAGCCAGACCCTGCCAATAACGTGTGTGCATCCACACACGCTCTCCTGGGACTCTCCCTTGCCGCCTAGGCCGCAGCACGGCCACCCTCCCCCTGTCCGTCCGGATCACTGCTCCTAGCCGAAGGCCGTGGTCCTAAGAGACTGACTTGTCCCCAACACAGGCTATTTATCACCGCTCTCAGTATCCAGGCATCTTCCTTCAGCCGGCTGGAACTTGTAGTCCACATTGATCCCAGTCAATGTAGATTCAAGCTCTTTGGACTACGTACACCAAGATCCTCCACTCTTCTGTAAGTTTTCACTCACTATAGGAGATGCTGTAGAGCAGTGATGGAGAACCTGTGGCACGCAGAGCCCTCTCTGTGGGCACACCAGGAGTGTCCTCCGCGGCCGCCACAGACTTTTTTAAATGTACTTGATGATGCCTCTGCTCGTTACTGCTCTGCCCTCAGTCTCTCTCTCTCCTCCTAGGGGCTGTCTGCATATCCGTCCGGCTGGACGTGGCGCCGCCACTCTAGTAAAGTCCTGACTCCTGCTAGGGAGTGATCTCTCTATGAGGGAGGTTGCAGTGCCAGGCAGCGCAGGTCACGGGCCTCATGGCGGGAGAACAGGACAGAGGAACATGAAGGCAGCGAGTCAAACCCAAGAAGCCGACTGTCTGATTCTGAGACTGACTCTGAGTGGCAGTGGAGCAGAGTAAGTTATGTGTACGCAGTGTGGAGTCCTTTCCTCCCCAGCCTTACTTTCTCTGGCCTGCCAATTTCATTCATTCGATTGAGGCTCAGCAACATAAGTTGGTATTTCCTTATACTCCGCAGTACATTGTGCTATATACTCTGCAGTACACTGTGCTATATACTCTGCAGTACACTGTGCTATATACTCCGCAGTACACTGTGCTATATACTCCACCCTACACTGTACTATATACTCCGCAGTACACTGTGCTATATACTCCGCCATACACTGTACTATATACTCCGCAGTACACTGTCCTATATACTCCACCATACACTGTACTATATACTCCGCAGTACACTGTGCTATATACTCCACCCTACACTGTACTATATACTCCGCAGTACACTGTGCTATATACTCCGCCATACACTGTACTATATACTCCGCAGTACACTGTGCTATATACTCTACCCTACACTGTACTATATACTCCGCAGTGCACTGTGCTATATACTCCGCCATACACTGTGTTATATACTCCGCAGTACACTGTGCTATATACTCTGCAGTACACTGTACTATATACTCCGCAGTACACTGTACTATATACTCCACCCTACACTGTACTATATACTCCGCAGTACACTGTGCTATATACTCCACCATACACTGTACTATATACCCCGCAGTACACTGTGCTATATACTCCACCCTACACTGTACTATATACTCCGCGGTACACTGTGCTATATACTCCGCCATACACTGTGCTATATACTCCGCAGTACACTATGCTATATACTTCACAATACACTGTGCTATATACTCCACAGTACACTGTGCTATATACTCCGCTGTACACTGTGCTATATACTCTGCCGTACACTGTGCTATATACTCCGCAGTACACTGTGCTATATACTCCGCAGTACACTGTGCTATATACTCCACAGTACACTGTGCTATATACTCCGCTGTACACTGTGCTATATACTCTGCCGTACACTGTGCTATATACTCCGCAGTACACTGTGCTATATACGCCGCCCTACACTGTACTATATACTCCACAGTACACTGTGCTATATACTCTGCAGTACACTGTGCTATATAGTGCACCCTACACTGTACTTTATACTCCTCAGTACACTGTGCTATATACTCCGCAGTACACTGTATTATATACTTCACCCTACACTGTACTATAAACTCCTCAGTACACTGTGCTATATACTCCTATGTACACTGTGCTATATACTCCTCAGTACACTGTGCTATATACTCCGTCCTACACTGTACTCTATACTCCGCAGTACACTGTGCTATATATTCCGCAGTACACTGTGCCATATACTCCGCACTACACTGTACTATATACTCCACAGTACACTGTGTTATATACTCTGCAGTACACTGTGCTATATACTTCGCCTTACCCTGTGCTATATACTCTGCATATAACTGTATACCACAAGCAGTCTTTATATGAATGTTATTTTAAATGTATTTGTACTTGTAGAACTAGGCCAGAGAGTAGACAGTGTTTTTTGATGGTTTTAATTTAAAATGTACCTTGGTGTCTTTCACTAAGGTCTGTAATTTGGAAAATGTCCACCACAGCCTCGGTCCATGCCTATCCCTGCACTGACCGATGTATTCCTTTTTCATAGAGCCGCTCGGCACTTTGAAAAAAATAAGTTGGTTCAGCGTTGCAGTTTTGGGCACTCGGGCTCAAAAAGGTTCACCATCACTGCTGTAGAGTGTCCTCTACACAGGCAATTTAGCCAGCTCCTGGCTACATTGATTTAGGGCATCTGCACAAAATTTTCCTTTATTCATGGTTATCCCCAAAATTGTTTTCAAAACTGCAGTTTAGAAAAGAATTTCTGATTTTGATCAAATATTTTTTATCTATTTTGTGTCTATTTTATCGCTCATTCACATATGTGTTGGGGTAACATGAGAACTACAATGCACAGGTATATTGGCTCTGGCATGAACACGGCAGTATCCAGGAAAGGCGTCTGTTGGCTGTTTACTGGAAGCCACAATAAATGGTATATGAGTGGCACATTGCAGTGGCCCCCATCCAGGCATGTACTGGCCATCGGGACTACCGGGAGTTTCCCAGTGGGCCGATGGCTCAGTGGGTCGGTTTCAGTGACAGCCTGCCAAATTAATGGCTACGCTACTCACACAGCCATTAATTTGAGCAACGAGCGCAGCACAGTGCACTTTGGCTCTTTCCGCCCCCGCTTGGCGCTTTCACTGCACACACCTTCAGCCACCTCTAGCCCACACTCGTCCTTTTCCGTCACTGCTCGGCTTCAACCACCCCCCTCCTCTCCGACAGCTCTTCAGCTTCAGCCAACAAAACTCGGCTATCTCCGGCGGCCCCTGCAGTAACAGTCGATGTGAGTTTAAATGAGCCGGAGCCGCTGTGTGATGTCCTGAGAGCAGCCGACAGGCAGAGAGGTCCCCGGAGCAGATGAGGGAGGCCGGAGGATGACGGTACTGCAGGAACCCGTCCAGGTAACCGGCCGGCCCGGTACAGACATTGAATACTGTATATAGCAAAGGATGTGGCGCTAAATAAAATAACATAAAAAATCCATTTGGTGAAAATAATGATTCAAATAATATGCAAAATTCAACATAGCTAAAAGTTTATCAAACGTGTCAATTAATATTGAAATGGGCATAAAAATATTTTCAGCACAAAATTCACATATAAACCATGCTTATAATTAAAACCCTTTTTTTTTTTTTTTTTGCACCATGGACATAGTTTTGATATAATGGTTTTAATTATAAGCATGGTTTATATATGAATTTTTTGCTGAAAATTAGGGTTACACTGCTCCACTTTTTAAGACCGAGTACAAGTACCAATACTTTTTTCATGTACTCGCCGATACCGATTTCCGATACTTTTTTTAATGTCAAGTGACAGTTTTCAAAGCACAATACAGACTAACGATATCTTATTTATAATTATGAAGAACTGGAACTGGCAGTGGTACTGATGAGGAGGCCCTAATATGCAGCAGCACTGATAGGTGGCACTGACTGATGGGCACTGATTTGCAGCACTGATAGGGGGCACTGACTGATGGGCACTGATTTGCAGCACTAATGGCTGGCACTGATATGCAGGACTGATAGATGGTACTGACTGATGGGCACTGATTTGCGGCACTGATGGCTGACACTTATGGGCACTGATAGGTGGCACCGATATGTGTCACTGACTGATGGGCACTGATTTGCAGCACTGATAGGTGGCACTGACTGATGGACACTGATATGCGGCACTGATGGCTAGCACTGATGGGTGGCACTTATGGGCACTAGATGGCACTGGTATGTGGCACTGACTGATGGGCACTGATAGGTGGCACTTATGGACACTAATAGGTGCCACTTTGGGTGGCACTTATGGCCAATGATAGGTGGTACTATTTGGTAGGCACTAGCACTGAAAATAATGCAGCACTAAAATAAAATCAATAAAAGAGTGAGCTGTACACTGCAACTCCCATCTTGATACACCCTGCACTCGGCCTCAGTAAGCCTAGTCAGAATGCAGCAGCGGACATCTTGTTACACCCAGCCCATATAGTATATGGGTTTGGTGTAATAAGATGTCCACTGCCGCCTAGTGACTGCAGGCTACTGAGGCCAAGTGCAGGGTGTACCAAGATGGGCGTTGCAGTGTACATCCTCTGTCGGAAACTCGTGCCGTCACTTCCGTTAATGATTCTGATGGTTCGGGTCACCGATGCCGATGGATGGCTGCGGCTGCGACCCACACCCCTGGCCTATAGTCTTACCTTCCTCCACTGCAGCCTGCAAGGACTCTCACCGTGCCAGGACCCGCGCTCCGTCTTCTCCCGCCCACTCCGCCCGCCCACTGACTTCAGGGATGCAGGTATCGGGTGAAGCATCGGGAGCATTTGCCCGAGTACAAGTACTCGGGCAAATACTCGGAATCGGCACCGATACTAGTATCGGTATCGGTGCAACCCTACTGAAAATATTTTTATGCACATTTCAATATTGACACTTTTGATGAACTTTTAGCTATGTTGAATTTTGCATATTATTTGAATAATTATTTGCACAAAATGGATTTTTGATGTTATTTTAGTTAGTGCCACATCCTTTGCTATATATTCAATTTATCTGTGGGTTTGTGGTAACCAGTTTGATGTTGGCAGCTGCTCACTACTGCGGTTGATCAAACATAGGTGTGCGCATTAGTTGTTTATTTTAAAATATATAATGCAGAGCCAGGCTTCGGGCAGGTGACAGGGGGACACCAGGGGGTAGAGGGGGGCTGGAAAATACAAGACAACCAGGGGGCACATGGAATGAAGAGGCTCTTGTGGGAAGAAGGGGTCCTAAGGAATAAAGGGGGTGTTTGAGATGTAGGGGCCCTATCAGAAGGACCCTATGGAATGAAGGGGGCCCCCAATGGGAAGAAGGACTCTATGGAATGTAGGGGGTTGTATGGTATGTAGGGGGGTTGAAGAAGGACCCTATACAATGAAGGGTGTCCCAATGCCAAGAATTGGAGTTATGGTTTCTGCATCAGTCTTGATGACATCAGAAGACCTTGGAGCATGGGGGAGAAGACTCTGAGGACCAGTCTAACAGGATGGAAGATCAAGTAAGCAAATCTTCCTTTTTCATGCTGCCTGGACCTAAACAAGCCCTTGCAGTGTGGGCACGATTTTATTGTCACATGACAAACTTACCTTTGAAGCGAAGCCCCCCAGCAGCGTGCTTTCACTGCTGCCGGAGGCTTCCCCCTTCACTCGGTCTTGCTTCTGGGTTTGGGTGCTCCTGCTATGTGGATAGCCGGGCCGTGATGACATCGCTCGTGCAAGTGTGCAGCATACTGTTTTTATGCGTATTTGCAAAATTAGAGTGGACCGGTCTGGATGAAGTCCAGGGCCTAATTTTTGTCCCAGTCCAACCCTGCCCCCATCCAGCAGTTCGCTTTTTCAGGATGAAAAAGAAAAAAAAAATTACCACCTACCGAACTGGGTTCCAAGGTGTTCAGGGGCACGTTCCTGCACAGCTGTCAAATTGGGACCAGCAGCTGTGTCTGTGAAGTCGCTGCATCCCAATAGACATGAATAGAACTACCTCTATGTGGATGGATGAAAAACCTGTGCATCCTATGCGGGTAGGCCCATGTAAACGATGTCTAATATTTTCACCTGTGAGTTGCAATATGCATAAGGGCTCATTTACACTTGCTGCAGGGGGGCAGTAAAAATGCAGAGTTGAGCTGCATTTTTACCAACTGCCCCCTTTAAGCTACAAACTGCCCCCTCTGGTTGTGTTTAGTTGGCAGTAACGCCAGTCGAACTTGACCCATTTAAGTCAATGGAGTTGCACTGCAGCTGCTGTCTAACTGCCTGCAATGCATGCAGTAGTTGTGTAGTAGTGCAGCATTTAAGGGGTTAAAACAGGTGGTGAAAAGGTGACATATCGCCTCCTCACCATCTGTCAAATGCCTCGGAAAAGCGATAAGCGATACACTGCTGTCCTTGCCACATGTGTAAACATAGCCTGAGTGTGTCCAGGCCCTGGTGTCCGCGGCTGCAGATACACCTTTCCGACATTAGGCAAAAGGGGATTCCTCCAGGCAGCTCCTCCCCCTTCATGGTCACCTGACACCATCCTTTCCACCCCTTGTGTTGAATAGTCGGACAGCCGCGGAGCTGGCTGCAGTGATGCCGGGTGAGCGGCACCGGCCTACGGAGCAGCCCAGCTGCCTTGGGAGTGGGCGGTGGGGACTGGGGACCAGGCCAAAAGGACATGGATGCAGCCCTCTCTGCAGAGACCGGCAGTGGGTGAGCAGGGCCGGCCCAAGCAGCTGCCCTGGAAGTCAGAGTCAAGCCCGAAATTGACATGTGGCCCGGCAGCCCCCCCACCGGGAGTATGCCCAGTGTGCCCTATGGCCAGTCCGGGCCTAGGTGACTCAATGTTAAGGTGGCCATCTTGGTAGAGGAGTGGGGCTTGCTTCTACATGTCACACCGGTGCCCTTAATGATTGGAGGTCTGATGACTGATGGAGTAATGATTAAGTAGCAAAAGAGGAGGATGAAGCACATATTTGAGGACTGCAGATCCTAAAGTACAGCTTCCTCTCCAGTATAGAGTACAATGAGCAGTACAGTAGTGTCTTCACCAAATCTTGTTAAACTAGCAGAGGTGCAATTTATGGAATCAATAGTAGTTCCAGCTCCCATCAGGTGCACACCCCACTCCAATGTGTTTCATCCCACACATGACTTACTTATGGAAACACAGTGCCTTAGACCAACGGTCGCCAACCCGTGGTCTGGGGCTCACTGATGGTCCATGAGAAAATTTTGGTGGTCTGGTCAGATCAATATTGTAGTTGATGTATACCGCCCAATGTTGTTTCCAGTTTTGTTCTCAATGCTCTCTGACAGTCAATACTGTCAGCGCGCATTGATAACTGATGCCTCCTCTGAAGTTCCCGGGTCCTGTGAACTCAGAGAGAGGCTCTGGGAGTAGCTCAGAGAGCAGGAGGTGAAGAAGGGGACTTCCAATGGCAACACTGTTCACAGAGTGTGGGAGCATGGATCTTGAGCACATGGCTGCATAAGTGAGATCCAATGATGAGTCTACAGTATAAGCATGTAAAATTCATGTTAGTGGTCCGCAGGATTCAAAATTGTAAGTTTAGTGCTCCGTCAGGTCCGAAAGATTGGCGACCACTGCCTTAGAGGATCACATATTGCAGATATACAGCTATGAGGCCATATGCACAGGACAGGTAGTGCACTGCTAACTATCAGGAGGAATTTCAGGAAAAGGGAAGCTGGGTAGGGTAATGGTAATGCTTGGCCACATTTAACAATAAGTATCTTTGTGTGTGAAAAATCCCTGAGAATTTATAAAGATCCAATGATAGCGCCACCTTAACATAAGCCAGATTCTCTTAAAATATCTAAACTCTAATGCCCTGTACACACGACCGATTTTGCCATCTGAATAAACTCTGAAGGTTTTTACAACGGAGTTCCATCGGAATTCCGCTCAAGCTGTCTTGCATACACAAGGTCACACCAAATTCCGACTGTCCAGAATGCGGTGACATACAATACGTACAACGGGACTAGAAAACGGAAGTTCAATAGCCAGTAGCCAATAGCTTCCGTCTCCTACTTGCTTCAGAGCATGCGTCGTTTTTGGTGCATCGGAACAGCATACAGACGAACGGTTTTTCAGATAGTAATTTGTTCCATCGGAAAAATATAGAACATGTTCTCTATCTAAGTCCGTCTGAATTTTCAACAGAATAAGTCTGATGGGGCATACACACGGTCGGAATACACGATGAAGAGCTCCCATCGGACTCTTTCTGTCAGAAATTCTACTCATGTGTACACGGCATTACTGAATGCTTTTAAGTTTGCCAGAGCACTATGTATCAAAAAGTGATAACAAAAAATTATTTTATCTTTTTTACTTTTTTATCTCCTTGCTATGGGACCATCCTGGGGAGCTGGCTACATATGTAAAAGACCATCTACAATAACCGGTGTTACCAGAAAGACTCATTGTGGAGGTTCCAACGTTTAGCCAAGATACTGGCGGAACCTTATTCATAGGATGCATTTTTTCTAACTTAATGCGTATTCGTCCTTTTGATCGCATTCATGCGATTTTTTACATGAACTGACTGCGCTGTGAATCTCCCTTGTGCAACATTGAGTGCCTTGGTTTTGCATATAATTAGGGCGCCCTTTAATTCCCCTGTAGCCAAATACTGGGCTGAGTGCAACTTCCATTCTCAGTGTCTTGGTGGTGTCCCCCTTGCGTTTTGGAGCCCGCATGTGGTTTTACTCTCTGCAGTACATCTCTACATTCCCCTGATGAAGCCAATGTTTTGGCGAAACTAGTTGGGAACATAAGACTATGATCACCCCTCAACATCTTTGGTGACGGTCATTTATTTGAACTGTATTTCTGTTTTTGGGTTTTGCTTTGTATATTTTTTGTACTCTTTCATGTAAACATTTTAGATGTTTTTGATATCAATAAAATAAATGATTTTATATAAAATATCATTCTAGTAATTTTGAATCTTGGTGGCACCGCAATAATCCCATCACCCCCTTTTCCCCCATTTTTAGAGATTTGTTTTAGAGTGTTGAGGTCACTTGTTAATCGTTGCAGCTTTGTGTATGTGTATTTTTAGGGTGATTTAATATTCTTTGGTATTTATTTTGTATATTAGTTTTTGTTGGTTGTGAGGTCCATAGCAGCGCACAAGTACTTCATATTTAATGCATCAAAAAGAATTATCTTTTTTTTTTCTTTATAAAATACTTGTTATCTCCTTTCTTCATTCTTTGTTGCATCTTAACACGGTTGATCTCCTGCTGACTCCATGCACCCACTTCCAGTCTACATGCACTTTAGTGACAGCTGAATGACATTTTGTAGAATGGGTTTCCTGATGGTGACAATAATGGACAATGCCTTAGTGTTAAAGTGACCACTTGTAGTCTTCATACAAAGCTTGTGTGACAATGAGACACCACAGGAGCACAATTAGATGATAGGGCAGGGTGTGGTCTCTCTATACCAAGACTACTCTGAACAAGGACGTTTACGGCAAAATCACCAGGTATTATTTTATTGAAATCTACAGATTAAAAAAAAAATCGAAAAGAAATATCTGTAATTACATTACCATGGTAAAGCTCATATAAGAATTGAGTGATTAAGTTTACATATATTTTAACAAAGCACGACAGGCTATCAATGTTACCAACATTTATGCTTTTAGCAGCTAAACAAACTATCATTCTTTCTTGGAAGAAGAAATTTTTCCTTGAGGCAATGAAGAGATCTGATGGCTTCATGATTAATGGAAAATTAATGAGCCTGATGAATGACAGTCATTCAGAATGTTTAAAAAAAATTGGAGACCTTGAATTTTATATACACATCCAAATTTAAATAATCAAATTGTGAAGTATTTATGGGATGGCATTGGCTTGTTAGTCTCTATGTGACCTCTCCCCTTTTTTTTTTTTTTTGCTCATTTTATTTCTTTCTCTTCTAATTGTGGTCTGATTAATTAGCATTTCCATCATGATTTTTCATAATGATAATTTAGTTTAATATTTAGCTGATTTTAACCTCTTCCTGCCCGCTCACAGTACTTATACTGCAAAGCGAGCAGCAGTTCCAGGCTAGGCGACGTACCTGTAGGTCATGGCCTTTCTCCCGGGTTCTGGGCACACATGCTAACCCGTGCTGTAGTTGGACACAATACAAGTTTGGCAGCTGATTTCAGCCAACAATTTTGGCTGAAGTCAACTGATCAACTGTGGCCAATCACCAGTTCTGTATACTGTGAACAGCTATCTAGCTGTTTCTTCTCCCTGCAAAGCAGAGAGAAAAAACAGACAGATGGAAATGTAAAAGCAGCACATACTGCACATTGTTAGGCATACGGTTAACTCTGTGATTGCTAGATGTGAATCCCTTCCCAACCAGTATCATTAGTACAGTGACAGTGTACAGTATTAGCACTGATCACTGCATTAGTGTTACTATTGATGTCAGCGTCAGTTAGTCGGTTAGTGTCCCTCCTAGCCAGCCCCAGATAGCATCAGACTCCCTGCCACACTATCACAGTCCCACTATTAGTCTCTGATCACTGCCATTACCAGTATAGTGTCCTAGCTCCATAAATTCAAGTATATATATATATATATATATTGGATATGTTTTTAATAGAAAGTGGAAAATATTGGGTTTTTTTTTTTTCAAAATTGTTGGTCTTTTTTCATTTATATCGCAAAAAAATAAACAAAAACCCAGTGGTGATCGAATACTGTACCACCAAAAGAAAGCTCTATTTATGTAAAAAGAAATGATAAAAATGTAATTTGCAGACAGTGTTGCATGACCGTGCAATTGCCAGTTAAAGTAGCACAGTGCTGAATAGTAAAAAATGGTCTAGTCATGAAGGGGAGCTCAAGTGGTTAAATATTCCAGGTAGGAATTGTTTTACAGAGTTACATTGGTCCAGCTTGACAGAGTGTAACAATGCAAATACCATACCTGTGGGATCGTTGTGGAAGTTGGAAATTACTGTAGTAGGCACAAGAGTTCTGGACAAGCTGGATATCCTAATGTCACTGCTCCACCTATGCACCTCAGCCAATCAGAGAAGGCTTTGCATTCATTGAGAAAAGGCAAAGCATTCTCTGAATGGAGTCTGTGCTGAACGGGCAACCTCCTGCCTTCATTGTGCAACAGGGCAGCTACATGGCTCGTGAACAGGAAACTAGTGGAGGTCACTGTAGTAGCAGTGTCTACTACAGGGATTTCCAGCTTCCATGGGGATCCTACAGGTATGGTCAAGCTTGGACCAATGAACTATGCAAAAAATGCCATACCTGGATTTCCTCTTTAAAACTCAACTCTGGCCTCAGCCCAACCCCTTGCTCCCTAGTGACCCCAGACACCTCACCTCCAGCAATATATAATGCTATTTTTTACTTACCTTATTCCAAAATGTTCAGGCAGGTCACAGGACACACAGGGTCCTCTTCACCAACAGTGGGAGGTCCTTAATGATGCAGACAGCAGCACAGATTTGATTACATCAGTATTGCTCTCTCCACCTTTACACAGTGAATAAGAGGCACAATGATTACACCCATCAGGGAGTGGGCCTATGACACCCTCCACCCACAGGATATCTTCACTCTTTCTGGTTGAGTGATGGATGGACTGGGGACATCTTGCATCTTGTGACCTGTCATTGAACTTTATTCATATTTTATTATTATTGATTTTTTTTTTTGAAAAGTGCAATCTATGCATATATGTTATGTACTATGTTATGTACTTTTTTTTTGGTGAATCGGTGCTTTTCCTATGCAGCTTAAAGCAGTAGGTTTAATTAAATGCTGGTTCCTACATCTACTTGTAGTTACCCTCCCATCACCACCTCACTATTCCACTCACTCGTGGGAGTAAATAGAAGAAGCCCTAAATACTGTACACTACAAGTCACTGGGGTCTGTTTTTACCACTTCTGTGTGAGATTGCTGAGTGTTTGAGCAGCCAATCGCCAAGCACCAAAGCTGTCATGTGGAGGAAGTGGAGGAAGTCACATGCTTGCTAGATTGAACCAGCTGCTTTGCTCTGGGTGGGAAAAAAACACAAGTTTGCTCTGAAAATTCTGCAAAAATATTAAAAGAAAAATTGTAAGTATTGAATACATTTTTTATATACATTTTATACACTAATTTAAAAAAAAAACAAGTTTGTATATACTTGCTGTATCTGGATAGTGTCCCTCTTCCCATCATTGCAGAGAGTTTGCCGATGCAGTGAGGGTTTCAAGAATAAATAAGTATACTTTACTGGGAGAGGGGGTGGGTAGGGTGGATTATAGCAATATACTTTTACTTTGTCCCAAAGGAAAGCATACGTTGACCCTTGTCCTCTTAGATCAAAACAACCAACCAAAGCCAACCCTAAACCAAAAAAAACCAAAACTTAACGCTTCATGATAGTCCTGTCGCTTGGCCAGTCTCTTCCTCTTGACCAATGGTGCTGCCCATCATAGTGATGGGCCAATAGGAATCTGTAAAGATGGGTTTTAGCAGCTAACCTAGACATGCCTCTCAACTTTCACACACCTTTTAACACATAATATTTATTGAAAGGACACACCACCAAACATTCATCCCCCCTTTTGCCCCAATCAAGGAAGTTAAAGCACAAGTATGGTCACTTTAACCCACTGGGGAATTTTTTAGGCTAGCTTGCCTTTATATTAGCATTTATATCTAATATAATATAGATTTAAATGCAAATAAGTATAAAATAAACAGTTACATTTGTCAGTTAAATATAACATTTATTTATGCCATAGCAAAAAGAGGGACAATAGAGGAGGAAACAGAGACTTGCTTTCAAAAGAATGACAATCCCTCCAATGCAGGGACAGTTGGGAGCCATGAAATGGATCATCATTTCACCATGACAGAGGGGTTTGGGAGGTTGGTGAAGAGGGCCTGCAGTTCATACCTTCAGCAGTTTTCCCTGGTCCCTCCAGTGACAGTGCCAGATTCTACATCCCATTTCCTTCCTCCCAGCTATTATTAACCAAGGTGAGGTAGTTCACAATTTCTGGTGTCATATGAAATAAAGAAATACTTGAAGACTTCAGTGACCCCTTTGTTAAGGCCACGGCTAGTGGACGGAACTGGGAATCAAGAAACTATCTACTGTTTAAGAAACTTTTAATGGTGAATTCAAGCGTGAAGTGCATTGTCTATATCTGCTCGTGATGTACAAATTGACGTGACAAACTGTTCATAAAGCAATCTGTATTCATTTAGTCTAGTTACTGTATAATTAACTCTTTGAAAAGAAAGAAGAATGAAGAAGAAGTCAGTGTTGATTTCTTTGTTCCGTTGCTGCTGTTCATTGTAAAAATGAAATGTAGATGTTTTTCATTTCCACAAAGGATATTTAGGAATTGCTCCTTAACAAGAAGCCACTGCCTCACAATAAGTTAGATTTAGGTGGGTTCTGTTCTCCATACTGACCTTCATGTTAATTGTTTCATTGCTTGTTCATTCAAACATTTCACGATCTGGCACAATGCTCGCTGGACCTTCAGCGCTGAGCCTGGCCCACCCTGTTTTAATGATAGATTCTATCATTCCTCCTTTCCATTTCACAAAAATGCAATAATTATACAGGCCGGTCATGGTGAATAATCAATAGGTCCTGTTATGTGAAAAATAAATTATAACTGTGAAGGATATAGGGATATCATAAATTCATATAATAAAAAGTATTTGACTGTTCAAGGACAGTTCAATGGACCATGTTGTAAATGTCAGTAGATTACAAATGCTATCCAGCATACACTGTAGTTCTACTAATGTAGCCCCAGTCTACGGTGCTCCTACCCACTGCTGCACAGATTGGACTGTCAGAAAGGCTGTCATTACCTCTATGGCCATCAGCACAAGCATTTCTCCCTCTCCTTGGCTGCCAGTGAGGAGAAGAGAGAGAGGACACAGGATTCTGTTATTGTGTAGCGCCCTCTAGTGTTCTAGAAGTATAGTGCTATGTTTTTTGTTAGAGTAAGTACATTTCCAGATTTGGCTGGTAGCCAAGCCTGGGTGTGTTTAGATCTGGGTTGAGAGTAACTCAGGGCAGAGCTGGATGACTCACAGGTAGCATCACCATGACCTCCCATTTCTTTATACAATGTTCTGGTGTCTTCTGAAAAGGAAGGAGAAGAGGTGAGGTGGAGCTGCTTGGGGTATTCTGAGGAGCCCTGACCAATCCTCAACTTGGATTGGCAAGGGGCAGGCCTCCTTAAATACCCAGGGTCAGCCCAGCTGGGGAGGAATTGTTCGGGAGGAAGCTGGAGATAGAGTACTAGGCTGTCCTAGCCTTTGAGGGAGCTCCCCAGTCTGGGGGGGATTTCGGGCCTGGGCTTGGATGCAGACGGGCCCTCTAAGAAAACGTGGAGGTGTCTTGGACAGGAGGTACAGGAGGAGCAAGAGAGGACAGCAGGAGAGAGCACTGCTGGGCAAGTCTCCAGGGAAAAACAACAGGTCGCAGCCAAGAGGGCTGGCGAGTGACACACAGTAAGCAGAGGACTGGGGAGGCATGCCTGAGAAGACTGGGGGAGTGCAGTCTGGGATGGGTTGCAGAGCCAGTGGAGTGGACTGTGGTGTCATGGGCAGTGGAGAGAGGCAACTGCAGCCAAAAGGGCTGGCAGGGCCTGATGTGGTACTGGGCTCAGTAGCCATGTGGACAGCTAGCACTGAGACTACCTACATTTTTTTCTACACTAAATGGGCCTGTAGACCCTGCCTGCAAAGGGCATTCAACATAGGCCTTGCTGAATCATTGTCAGGCCTACAAATCAGTACTAGCTGGTCCTGGAAGTGCAAGCAAGTGATGTGCTGGAGCTGAAGTGTTGAATATATAGGAGGTGTATATACAGTGGGGAGAACAAGTATTTGATACACTGCCGATTTTGCAGGTTTTACTACTTACAAAGCATGTAGAGGTCTTTTATATATACATTGTATTTTTTATCATAGGTACTCTTCAACTGTGAGAGACGGAATCTAAAACAAAAATCCAGAAAATCACATTGTATGATTTTCAAATAATTAATTTGCATTTTATTATAACATAAGTATTTGATACATCAGAAAAGCAGAACTTAATATTTGGTACAGAAACCTTTGTTTGCAATTACAGAGATCACAGAGTTTCCTATAGTTTTTGACCAGGTTTGCACACACTGCAGCAGGGATTTTGGTCCACTCACCATTCAGACTTTCTCCATATACTTCAGGTTTCGGGTCTGTCATTGGGCAATACGGACTTTCAGCTCCTTCCAAAGATTTTCTATTGGGTTCAGGTCTGGAGACTGGCTAGGCCACTCCAGGACCTTGAGATGCTTCTTACGGAGCCACTCCTTAGTTGCCCTGGCTGTGTGTTTCGCGTCGTTGTCATGCTGGAAGACTCAGCCATGACCCATCTTCAATGCTCTTACTGAAGGAAGGAGGTTGTTGGCCAAGACCTCTCGATACATGGCCCCATCCATCCTCCCCTCAATACGGTGCAGTCGTCCTGTCCCCTTTGCAGAAAAGCAGCCCCAAAGAATGATGTTTTCACCTCCATGCTTCACGGTTAAGATGGTGTTCTTGGGGTTGTACTCATCCTTCTTCTTCCTCCAAACACGGCGAGTGAAGTTTAGACCAAAAAGCTCTATTTTTGTCTCATCAGACCACATGACCTTCTCCCATTCCTCCTCTGGATCATCCAGATGGTCATTGGCAAACTTCAGACGGGCCTGGACATGCGCTGGCTTGAGCAGGGGGATCTTGCGTGCACTGCAGGATTGTAATCCATGACGGCGTAGTGTGTTACTAATGGTTTTCTATGAGACTGTGGTCCCAGCTCTCTTCAGGTCATTGACCAGGTCCTACCGTGTAGTTCTGGGCTGATCCCTCACCTTCCTCATGATCATTGATGCCCCACAAGGTGAGATCTTGCATGGAGCCCCAGACCGAGGGAGATTGACCGTCATCTTGAACTTCTTCCATTTTCTAATAATTGCGCCAACAGTTGTTGCCTTCTCACCAAGCTGCTTGCCTATTGTCCTGTAGCTCATCCCAGCCTTGTGCAGGTCTACAATTTTATCTACAATTTTATCCCTGATGTCTTTACACAGCTCTCTGGTCATGGCCATTGTGGAGAGGTTGGAGTCTGTTTGATTGAGTGTGCGGACAGGTTTTATGCAGGTAATGAGTTCAAACAGGTGCAGTTAATACAGGTAATGAGTGGAGAACAGGAGGGCTTCTTAAAGAAAAAATAACAGGTCTGTGAGAGCCAGAATTCTTACTGGTTGGTAGGTGATCAAATACTTATGTCATGCAATAAAATGCAAATTAATTATTTAAAAATCATACAATGTGATTTTCTGGATTTTTGTTTTAGATTCCATCTCTCACAGTTGAAGAGTACCTATAATAAAAATTACAGACCTCTACATGCTTTGTAAGTAGGAAAACCTGCAAAATCGTCAGTGTATCAAATACTTGTTCTCCCCACTGTAGTTGGTCCCATATATATTTCTGCAATCAGTTGGGCATCTCGTGAATATCCCATCCCCATCCAAGTTATATTCCCTCAATAAAAATACAAACAAAGTTCAAGGACTGGTTTTCTGCCTGAGGGTGAAGTGAATGGTGTGTGCCTGGCTGGGCAGGATGACTGATGGACCACAACACTTAGCAGCCCCTACGAGGGTAACGCTACCGTTGTTTGCAGCCCATAAAGCCAGAGGAGAGCCCACCTACCACCCCATGTTGCAGAGGGCACTGTGATTGTCTGCTGTGCATCCTGGGAGAACAGAGGACTGCTGGCAACCATCTGGGACTACCAAAAATGTAGTCCCCAGAGACAGTTATTAAATTGTTTAAATTATTTTTAATAATTCAGTTAAAAAGTAACAGCGGCAATACAACAAAATCGAAGACCCAGACAACATTCATAAAATAAGCACAAGGAAAAACAATAGAAAAACATTTGGGTTTTGCAGATACACTATAAAAATATACGGTAGTTATAAACATATTATAAAAGGTATATCCCCTAGAAACCTATCCTTACAACCATAAATATCATATTTCTTCCCCACAAATGGAGGCTAAAGACATGTGGAAAGGTGGAGGCATCCCTCTTCTATGTACAGGCGTATAACACGCACATTCATTTTAAGAGGGAAGTTTCAGGAAAAAAACTTAAATTTTTAATAAGGAACTTTGAAGCAAAATAAGGGTCAGTGCCCATCTGCAGCCTCACCAATGCCATCAATGCAGCCTGATCAATGTCCATCTGCAGCCTCACAAGTGCCATCAATGCAGCCTCATTAGTCTACATCAATGCAGCTTCACCACTGCCATCAATGTAGCAGCCTCGCCATTGCCATCAATGCAGCAGCCTCACCACTGACATCAATGCAGCATGGTCGATGCCCATCTGTAGCCTAGAGGGGACAGGGAGGGGGGCGGGACAAGCGCCGACAGATTACATACAGTGAGAATCTCCTATCATAGACAGAACAGTGGTCCAATGGCGGCCCAGGAGACGGGACTTTCTAATATAGAGGCCGCCAAGTAAACAGGAGATTCTCACTGTATTTAATCTGACGGTGCTCATCCCGTCCCCCTCCCTGTCCCCTCAGAGGCAGCTAAAATTGAAGTATTGGCGTATAACACGCACACGCTATTTGTACCCGATTTTCATGGTGAAAAAGTGAGTGTTATATGCCAATAAATACAGTACTTTTCCCAATTTTTCTCCTATATATGATCTAGGGGTCACCGGGTTTCTCTGCCTAATCCCTACTCCCCACACCCCACCCTCCCAAACTCCTCCAGCTCCCCCATCCACCTCTCACTTCCTGTGTTGGTGAAAAAAACAAAACAAAAAAAAACAGTGGGTGACCAGTTATTCAATTGAACCACAGACTGGAATGACTCCAAGCCCCATCAAGACAGACAGCTGGCATTAGGAGAAAAGAGGGTTACTGGGCTTAGGAGAGTCATGTGGAGGACAGTGAGAGGTGAACATTAAAATGGGTTACTGTGTCAGAGAGCTGCCTGCTGGAAGGGTCACTGTGTCAGAAATATGGAGAAAGTCTGCTGACATCAGTAAGTCTGTGGGAGTTTATCATTACTGAGTACTGTATCACAGCAGATATCACCAGGTCTGTGAAAGACAGTCATCGCAGAGACCTGAGTTGCAGGTGACATCACTGGGTCCAAACAGAGACCGGGAAGAGGTGAAATCCCAAAATGTTTGGTGGTGAGAGGCAGCTTGCCACAAATTCCTGCCCACTACTTGAAGGTACAGAATTATATATATATAGAATACAGTTTGGGCATGTACCCCATTTTTGTGGGACCCACTCAAGTCTGAGCGCTGCAATGCCAGAACTTTGGATTCCAACAATTACCAACACACTTGCCAGTGGGAGTGGTTTGAAGAGACTAACTAACCTTTACTTCTCAGTACCACTCAGTATTTAGGACCTTCTTTGTTTCAGGTTTTTGGGGCAAAGCTATTGGGTCCTGTAGTGTTACACAATATTGGTATTGGTTATTGGTAACTTGTTTACTGATATTGACAGTTTGTTTAATGATTTGCTATGTGTATTGCACAAATAAATATTCTTTTTTTTAGCCTTGGTGCATCAGAGGGTGTGGTATTGCTAGAAGAGTCATTGCCATCTGGAGTCAGGGGACGTAAATGTAAATTTTTGTTTATTAAAAATCTTACAAACATACAGCATAATAAAAGCATATTTACATATATACATAATAAATAAAATAATAAAAATAATATATATTAACCAACAAAAATAGCTTACTTCAGCATAGAAAACAAACTGGCTTTTTTGCCAGAAAAAAAAAAACCATACACAGAACTAAATATACAAATCAAGATATATGTTAATATTATTATTATTATTACTATAATACATAACAAAGCCATAACCTCCACCTAAAAGGAACATAAATGTAGTACCCTCTAGTGCTAGAAGTAGTGTACCTAGTTAGTGATTAGTGGTAAGTTAGGTAAATTTTGGCTTGGCTGAGAGCCAGGCTGGGTTGAATCTGGGTCAGGGCTAAGTGACTCAGGGAGGCTGAATGACTCAGCAGGCAGCACCTTTGGTAACCCCCCCTTCTTGCTGGAACCTTCGAGAAGCTTCCGGAAGCATGGGTGGGAGGTTAGGAGGAGATGCTTAGATTATTGATGAGGGCTCTATCCAATCCCCAGCAAAATGGGCTGGCAAGAGACAGGCGACCTTATAAATACTCATGGGTCCTGCGGTCAGGTGGAAGATGGAGTTTTGAGGAGGCTGTTGGTGGCCCTTGAGGGTGCCCCCTAGTCTGAGGGGGGGTGACCTCGGGCCTGGGGTTAGGGTGCTGGAGGGACCCTCTACAACACACAGAGGAATCCTAACCTGGAGGCATGGGAACAAGGAGAGGACAGAAGGAGAGAGTCAGCACGTCTGGGAGATCTCTTGAGGAGTCAGCTGGGTGGGCTTGTGAGTGTTTCAGTCTGGAGAGGACTGTGGAGAAGTTAGCCAGGAGGGATAGTGAAAGGGGCAGCCAGGAGGGTTGGCAGTGCCTGAAAAGGTGGTGCTGGGATCAGTATCCACAGGAATGCAAAGCTGGACACTGACTTTTTGCTACACACTTAAAGGGGGCCTCGGGTTCCTGCCTGTAAAGGGCTTTTGCTTAAAAATCTACATAAACATCAGAGGTTCCTATGCTAAAGTCCACTCACATTACCTTAACATGAGCCTGTCACTAAAATAAATGTGAAAAATTATGTTCCCCTGCAAAGAAGACATTGAATACTTACCTCTCCTGCTGCCTGCGATGTAGATCTCTGCAGTAGTGAAGAGAAGCCGCTGGATGAAGGTCCTGCTGAATCTGATACTTCCAGACAGTACCAGAACAAGGTCATCCAGCAACCAGGGGGAGGATGCAGAACTATATGCACTCCCCCTTCTGCTAACACATGACAAAAAATGGGCATAATGCCCTGCTCTTGTTCCCACCTGTTCTCCACCTTGCTGCACATGGTTGACACTGAGAGTGCACTGTCTGCGTGTGGACAATCACCTGCTTTCTAATAACTGGGACGTGATTGTGCATGCATTGTGTGTTTTTCATGTTGGCTGGGGCAGAGAGTGGGCATGTTGGAGCATGGAGTCACAGCCAGTGTTAATTTTGTCGACTAAAACATTTTTGTTGACTAAATTAATACTATTTTTGTCTACTAAAATATGACTAAGACTAAAACAATTCAGGTGACTAAAATACGACTGAAACTAAAATGGCATTTTAGTCAAAAGACTAAAATACGACTGAAACTAAAATGGTATTTTAGTCAAAAGAGTATGACTAAAACTAAATTGAAATTTGACGTCAAAATTAACACTAGTCTGTAGTGCATGTTCAAACCTTAATACCATAAATAATAACATATTAGAATTTTCACTCCAGCAGTATATAATGAGTTTGGAAATTGTAGAAAAATGCTTAAATAATGCATTACAATGTAGCCTTCCTAGCGGTATGATTATGTCCGATTTTTGCGTCTCAAAGCGGTACACCTATTTTGCATAGAAATTTGGCAGTTTACATTGTAGGCCTGTAATTCTTAGCAATAACACACTTAAATCTGTCCACCAAGAGTCTAGTAGGTATCTCGTGTATGATCAAGTTTGAAACACAAAATCATAAATTATTATATAATAAATAACTATAAATAATTATAAAAAATAATAATATAATAATAATAAAATTAATTTCCCCACGATTCACTATCGCTCAGTTCTGCAAGTGTTCTAATTTACTATCGCTGTTTTCTAGCTGGTCTAAAACCACTTTTTGGTTGCCATGGACAATCTCAAATTTCCAGGCAGAAAGAACAGTATATATAATATAAAACTGCATGCAGGGCATTGGACAAAACACTGGGGACAAAAGGGATGTGAAATAATTTCATACAGTAATGTAATCTGTAACAGTATTACAGTGTACTGTATATATTATGATTTTTCACTTTTTTGAATTTGCCGCCGGGCTTTGCCCCCGTGCGTCCCGATCCTCGCAAGGAACGGAGCCCGGCACAGAGAGGCATCGGGCGGAGGACAGAGCCCATGGACACAGCGGGGGACATCGCAGGATCCTGGGGACAAGGTAAGTATACCGCACCAGGATCCTGCAATGCAATACCGAGTGTGGCTCGGGGTTACCGCTAATGGTGCTGAAATTTAACCCCAAGCCACACTCGGGAAAACCACCAGGGAGGTTAACTACACCCATTAGATTTTAGATGACTAAAATTAGTTTTAATAGACTAAAATGTACTGGAGATTTAGTCGACTAAAAACTAAAACAATTGCAGAAGACTACAACTAAAATGTAATTTTAGTCAAAAGACTAAGACTATAACTAAATTCAAATTTGCTGCCAAAATTAACACTGGTCACAGCAGTAGATGTCAAAAAGCTGTGGCCAGCTGGCTAGTTACCAGCCACTGACCTGGAGTGTGTGTGTGGTGCCTTCCCTCGCATTAGGGTGCTTCACCCAAAGCGGCTGCCTCTCCTGCCATTACCTCTCATGCCCCTACTGCACTCAGTTAGAATTGCCATTCCCTAAAGACATGTGCGGTTCATTTCATTCCGAATAAATATTCAGACAAATTTTTCATTATTCAGAGATTTGGATATATCTGAATACCCGAATTACAGCATAAACAAAATATACCAAATGCTCCGTATAACGTAACAAAATTCATGCAAATCTTTGAAATTCGAATCGAATTTGATATTGAATTCCAGTTGAATTCGAACATGTAAACATGTTTCTGAAATCAAAGACTGAGTGTGATTAGAGTACCATTTTGAAATAATGCTGTTTTAGCTAAACCAAAGGTGATTTAAAGAGTCATTGTAATGGTTTAATGAAGATTTTTCTTTTGTTTGTTCACTGCCACATTCAATTTTGAAAAAAATAAATAAATCAAAAGTTTTTGATTCGGCCGATTCAAAATGTAATTTACCAAAAAAATTGGTAAATTCGGAGAAAATTTGAAAAAGACATAAAACGATTTCTGAATACGAATTCCGAATATGAATCCTGAATACAAATTGAACAAATCAACCGAATTTAACAAAACGAAATAGCTAGACTAACGAATCTAAATGACTAATGACTAAACTAATTTTTTCGTCATGCACATGTCTAATTCCTAGGGAAAGTCTTTGGGTCAGAGGGTGGAGCCTGGAGCTAGGCCTTAAAGCGAACCTGTGGCTGCTGTAAAAATTCCAATGGGCACTGTGTTAAATATTCACTCTCTTCAAGAGCTTTGTGTTTTCTTCATCATCTGACACTTCTGGGTGTGTCAAATAGTGTGTCCCCCACTGGGCACTGTGTACCTCCCCTGCTTCTAACACATAACATAAAATGGGTATACTGCCTTGCTCCTGTTTTCCACCTGGCTGCACATGGTTGGCAATCACTTGCTTTCTAACAGCTGGGAGGTAGTTGTACATACATGCTGTGTTTTGCATGTTGGCTAAGGCAAAGAGTGGGTATGTTGGAGCATGGTGTGATAGCAGTACCTGTCAAAACAGACATGAAGCTGCGGCCCCATTGATTGCCAGCCACTGACCTAGAGTGTGTGTGCATGGCATCTACCCTCACATGAGAGTGAGGCACCTATGGAGGCTGCCTCCTGTCCCCCTCCACCCCCTCTTTCCCACCCCCATGGCTTCTAGGAATTCTAGGGAACTTTTTTATTTCCATTGTCCAGTGGGCAGTGTGTTAAATGTTCACTCTCTTCAAGAGCTTAGTGCTGAAACTTCTGGGTGTTTCGAAATAGAGTGTCCCCCACTGGGCACTGTGGTTTCTTCCACTGGTCATTATGCTGCACTGAGTCCTAAGGTCACACAGCAGCTAACAGGATAAACCACGTCACCCAGCAGGGAACATACTATTTGACACACTAGGAAGTGTCAGTTGGTGCCCAGAGCTCCTGAAGAGAGTAAAGCCTTTACACACGGCCTACTGGAGCTTTAAGAATATAAACTCTTCTTTTATAGAGTGTCTGTCTTTTTTTTGTGATGACAGCACACAGGTAAGTTTTATAGCTTTGCGGTTAGCATTTCTGCTGGGATCCACGGTTTGATTCCTGGTCAGGACACTATCTCCATAGAGTTTGCATGTTCCCCTTGTGCTTGGGTGGGTTTCCTCTGGAGAAACCGATAATTGGTTCCTGTCAAAATGTGCTACATACATGTTAGATAGGGACCTTAGATTGTAAGCTCTAAGGTCAGGGACTAATGTAAACATACAGTATGTAAATCGTTGGCGCTATATTTATATATATATATATATATATATATATATATATATATATATATATATATATATATATATATATATATATATACCTATGTTAAATAAAATCTAATAGAGGTTCTATCCCTTTTCTGCTGGTGTTGGGCTTTAATATTCAGTGTGGATTTTGTTAGTGTGAGCATTCTTGTATTATATGCTGGGGAATGCAAATAAAACTTTGAGGATGTAACAGTCTGCTGTGTAAAAGCTTTTAGGACATCCCAGCGAAGGAAAGAATTTAATTGCATTCTGCAGATCCTGGTGTAAAGCTGGAATATCTCATTACGATTTAAGACTCCTGAACACACTTTGTATGACACAGATGTTAAGAGTGTAGGATCTGCATCTGAGCTCAGTCTCGCAGTGTATCCTGTTGTGAAAAAACAACACCTGCTTCATGAGTCAAAGAACATAACTAAACTAACACCAGGAAACAACCATTTCACATGCGGTTAATGAGTTTATTTTAAGGAGCTGCTTTTAATCGGATAGTCCGGAATTAGTTCATTTGGCACTTAGCGTCACCGTTTATCCAAACATGTGCGTGTTGTAAGTTATATTCAGGAAATTTATTTATTTATTTTTTTATGAGATTTTATATTTTTTCATTATATATTTTTAAAATATATGTACTAGGTTTTGGAAAATATCTACATAATTAAGTGTAAATATGGGCAAAATAAAAAAAATGAGATATATGATGTAATCTGTCACCAACAGAACAGTTTTTTTGTTTTTCTGACTCTTCTCTACCCCTCATAACAGAGTTTTATTATCTGTGCTCTCTTATTTTTCCACTTCCTAAAACAGGGTGACAACCCTGTTTGTGCGTAGCAAAATCGTGCACCAGCATTGTCACCCTGTGGACAGAGTAATCTTAATATGTAGCGCTTACCCCCAAAGAAGCAGTTGATGAACGGGTCCCCCTGAGTCCAGATGAAAACAATTCTTCTGGAAATGCCACATCCTCTGCCACACCAAGGCTAAAGAACGAGGCTTTATTTTTGCTCCCTGCAAAGTAACATACAGGATGGCAATAGCAATGACATAATAATTTTCTACAATATCACAAACAATGAGAGGACCTATTTAAGTGTCTGAACCCTGAATCTAAAGAGGTCCTAACTAAAGGGCAGTACTGGAAGCTAAAAGGTCCTTCAGTCTCTTGAGTCCCTCCCACTGGCCAGTGTTGTATGAAATGTTGGGGCACAAAGTTCCTGCGTTGGAGCACTCAGGATTAAAAGAGATTTCCCAAAAAAACAAACATACATACTCACCCTTTCAGGGTGTGTGGTTTTGTGGAGACATGTAAGCCGTGGCCAATCTTTATCGTGTATTCACCTGGGCTGGTTGGGAGTAGCGGCGTTCCTTTCCTCTATACATTTATTAACCCCCTGGACTGGTGTTAGGACAAGCCTACACCCCATGTCCTGGGACACAGGGACATGCTTTCACCTCTACTTTGAGCGGTGCCAAAAGCAATCAAACAACAATTTTTTATTACATCTTTAGACTTTTATATCACAAACAACCATTAGAAAAGGACAATTTCTAGTAGCACATACATTTTAAAATGAAAATTCAGGTATGAACAGTTTTGACTCTGAGCCACCCATAACTATACTAAAGGGTTTCTGCACATCTCACCCTTAGGCCTAATTTAGATGTGCGTTTGGAGGTGGTAAAAATGTGTAGATGCCCCCCCCCCCAAGCTGCAATAGCCAGGGGATAGGGGAGTTTACGTGCCATGGTCGCGATTCCTTGCTTCACACCTGCGTCAAAAACTACCCAACATGAAGCAATCAGCGGGCGGCAAGCTCTCTGAACCGAACCCATTGGGCGAATGAAGAATAGCACAAATGCCCTACAGTTGCATGCAGTACATGCGGTTGCAGTGTTTTTGTCGGCAAAAATGGGATTAAAACAACCTTGGAGTCCCTGAGGAGGCATCACATCACCTCTGAGGACAGTGTGTCTAAATCTACCCTTACAGTGTGACAATATATCTACAACATACTTATTTTAGAAGTCCACTTCACATATGTATATGGAAAAAAGGAGGTGAAGGACCAGAGAGTCCAGAAAATGGATTCTTCAAAAAGGAACAACAGGTATTATCAAAAAATATTTTTTTCTAATAATCTTTATTAGAAAAATCCACCATATACAGTGGGGCAAAAAAGTATTTAGTCAGACACCAATTGTGCAAGTTCTCCCACTTAAAAAGATGAGAGAGACCTGTAATTGTCATCATAGGTATACCTCAACTATGAGAGACAAAATGTGGAAACAAATCCAGACAATCACATTGTCTGATTTTTGAAAGAATTTATTTGCAAATTATGGTGGAAAATAAGTATTTGGTCACCTACAAACAAGAAAAATTTCTGGCTCTCACAGACCTGTATCTTCTTCTTTAAGAGGCTCCTCTGTCCTCCACTCATTACCTGTATTAATGGCACCTGTTTGAACTTGTTATCAGTATAAAAGACACCTGTCCACAACCTCAAACAGTCACATTCCAAACTCCACTATGGTGAAGACCAAAGAGCTGTCGAAGGACACTAGAAACAAAATTGTAGACCTGCACCAGGCTGGGAAGACTGAATCTGCAATAGGCAAGTAGTTTGCTGTGAATAAATCAACTGTGGGAGCAATAATTAGAAAATGGAAGACATAAAAGACCACTGATAATCTCCCTCGGGGGGACCTAGTGAATGACCTGCAGAGAACTGGGACAAACGTAACAAAGGCTACCATCAGTAACACACTACACCGCCAGGGACTCAGATCCTGCAGTTCCAGACGTGTCCCCCTGCTTAAGCCAGTACATGTCCGGGCCCGTCTGAGGTTTGCTAGAGAGCATTTGGATGATGCAGAAGAGGATTGGGAGAATGTCATATGGTCAGATGAAACCAAAGTAGAACTGTTTGGTAGAAACACAACTCGTGTTTGGAGGAGAGAGAATGCTGAGTTGCAACCAAAGAACACCATACCTACTGTGAAGCATGAGGGTGGCAACATCATGCTTTGGGGCTGTTTCTCTGCAAAGGGAACAGGACGACTGATCCGTGTACATGAAAGAATGAATGGGGCCATGTATTGTGATATTTTGAGTGCAAACCTCCTCCCATCAGCAAGGGCATTGAAGATGAAACATGGCTGGGTCTTCCAGCATGACAATGATCCCAAACACACCGCCCAGGCAACGAAGGAGTGGCTTCGAAGGAAGCATTTCAAGGTCCTAGAGTGGCCTAGCCAGTCTCCAGATCTCAACCCCATAGAAAACCTTTGGAGGGAGTTGAAAGTCCGTGTTGGCCAGTGACAGCCCCAAAATGGAGGAATGGGCCAACATACCAGCAACAGTGTGTGACAACCTTGTGAAGACTTACAGAAAACGTTCCACCTCTGTCATTGCCAACAAAGGATATATAACAAAGTATTGAGATGAACTTTTGATATTGACCAAATACTTATTTTTCACCATAATTTGCAAATAAATTGTTTAAAAAATCAGACAATGTGATTGTCTGGATTTGTTTCCACATTTTGTCTCTCATAGTTGAGGTATATCTATGATGACAATTACAGCCTCACCTCTCTCATCTTTTTAAGTGGGAGAACTGGCACAATTGGTGGCTGACTAAATACTTTTTTGCCCCACTGTAATAGTTCAAAACAGAAAACCAGACCTCCACCACATGAATTAAAATATGATAAAGTTAACAAAACCCAGATGGCCACAACAAACATTCAACCCTCATTCAGATCGTAAACCAGCTGGTAAGTTGATGAGTCCCTAGATAGATATTCCTCACATATGAAGAAGCTGACTGCTATTAAATCAATGGGAAAGTTCATAGGGAATTCAGCACACATCCACTGGAGACACCAGTACCGTGTATAAAGTACGATTCCAGGCAAAAACATGATGCTTCAGGGAGAGTAGCCCTATTACCAGGCTTGCAGTAGAATTCTAGAGACGGAATATGTTTTCAATATGTTTTCATGTTCATGAAAAATAAGTCATAGTAAATGATAATAAGAAACTAGCCGGGCTAACAGTGCAATATACAGTTCTCTTTGTGGGCACTATAGTCCTGCCAATCACTGTTATCTTGCCAAAGCCAACAATGTAGCAGTAGATTATAGCAGACACAGGAATTTGAGTAGTGCAGAGTACAGTCCCATCACTTATCCGGCTAGTTGGACGTACACACAGATGAAGGCCTACCACTCTCCCGATGTCCAGTGATCCATATAAACTCTCTAGTAGAAAGAGGGGGAGTTTGTCCACCACTAGCAGGTAAAGATCAAACGTGTCTGCATGTCTGCTTGTGTAGCAGTCTCTCGTTCTGCTGCCTCCGTTCGGAGTTCGAAACACTTCCCCATTCCAGAAGTCCTCCCAGCTTCCGTGGATGTCTGGAAGGGGAAAAGATGTTTCGACCGATCTGTGTGCAAACTACAGATGGTTTGGTGGCATTGTGCTGCCGCATTTCACTCAGTGATCGAGTTTCTTCAGAGCATGTGTGAGCATGGTATGAGGGTCTCTTAAATAATATTCAAAATAGTCTAATTGATGACACAAAGACTCATTCAACACACGCCCACTGAGGAAACCAACAACACCTAAACAGCTGTGGGGATATCCAGACCTAAAGTGCAGTGCTCATGTGTTTAAATACAGACAACCTGAAGGAGTTTATGAAAAAGTTAAAGGAACTTCATGTTAAATATACCTGCGAAACCCATTATGGTTACCAGCCCAAAGTAGGATAGAAAGTAGAAAGAAAGGGTATATAAATAATATTAAATAAAGAAAGAACAGAAGAATACTATATTAGCTAAATACTAGCAATCATAACTATTCCAAATACCAACATGAATTTGACACCTATATAAAAATATGCCTAGATTCAGTAACATAAAATGGCAGATGGCTGTTTTCTCAAAGCATTTTACTGTCTATATCCTCAGGAGAAAAGATGCAATACAGAGTATAGGACCCATAGTTCATTACAGTGGTCCAGTGGAATCAATACCCCACCCACAGCATAGTGGAGACACCCCCCACTGTGTGGGGCCGCCAGGAGTAATTGAGTGCAAAAAAACTACAAATGTGGAGGTTCCTGGATATCACTATTATAGCTTTCAGTAACATGGAGGCAAGAGTCCAAGGTGGAGACTGTTACTGAAGGCTGTAATACAGTCGATACCCAGAGGACTCTGAAGTTGTTGTCCATGACACTCTGGGCTTACAGGAAGTGAGTGGAATGATTTTGGATGCCATTCTACTTAGAGGAGCAGCACCAGCAGCAGGATGGAGCAAACTTTCTGTGTGTGTAGGACTTGTATGCAGTATGAACTGACTTTGATGGCTGTAAGATACAATTAAGTTTTAGGTATATAACAATGCAGAGCATATGTGATTGGGTCAGATGTACATTTCCATTAATGTACCTGTAAAATGGATAAACATCTCAACTTTTTTTCAGCTTTTGTTATTTTTCATATATCTATGTAACGTATGTTTAAACTTGTCATATTGAATACATGGACCACCAAATTCAAGGTGCCATAAAATGCAATTTACTATATAATCAGCGGTTAACATCATGCATGGAGAGATTGAAGGTCTATGATAGCATGTCATGAGAAAAAAATGTATGTAAGAATTTCTTTCTTCCTAATGTTTTCTCTTGGCTGCAGAAGAGTTTACCAAAAATCCATCTCTGGCTCAGTGACTTGGTGGCATCTGAATCCATCAATTATCTTGTCCAAGAATACATCTCCAGTTGTGATTACCACAAATACAGGAAGAGTTCAACTTTCCGTTAACCCCTACCACCATTTAATTATTCACTGGTGGATACTGCTAATCATATATTAATCACAGGAAACAGTTGAGATGACTTGGTTATAGATCTTGAAATGGCTTTCCAAAAATAGGCGCAGAGATAAGGAATTCTGCACACAGTTTACAAGGAAGGAAGGTGAGAAGTAAGGCATTGAGATAAGCCATTCTGTGGAAAGATAAGGAGGGAGGAAACAAGAAAGGAAGATAGGGAAGGTTGAGAGTAATTCTACATAATGTCACAAACCAACAGACAGGACTAATCTGAGAACTTAAAAATTATAATTATTACTTAAATCAATTAACATTTTTGGATCAAAAGTTTATTCCCTGGGAAAGTGTCATAGACTTGTTCTGTCCTCTTTATTCACAATAAAACATGATCAGTTATACCGAAAATCCTTTAAAAAAAAAATGTCCGTTCATATATAGTTACAGGGCTGAAAAAAGACACAAGACCATCAAGTCCAACCTGTGTGCGTGCTTTATGTCAGTATTACATTGTATATCCCTGCATGTTGAGGTTATTCGGGTGCTTATCTAATAGTTTTTTGAAATTATCAATGCCTCCCGCTGAAACCACCGCCTGTGGAAGAGAATTCCAGCTTTATCCCTATTGTGGGGTCCCCAGTACGGTATTTGTGCATTGAAATCATATCTCCTCTCAAGCGTCTCTTCTTCAGAGAGAATAAGTTCACTGCTCGTAACCTTTCCTCATAACTAAGGTCCTCCAGTCCCTTTATTAGATTTGTTGCCCTTCTCTGGACTCTCTCCAGTTCAAGCACATCCTTCCTGAGGACTGGTGCCCAGAACTGGACGGCATACTCCAGGTGCGGCCGGACCAGAGTCTTGTAGAGTGGGAGAATAATCGTTTTATCTCTGGAGTTAATCCCTTTTTTAATGTATGCCAATATTCTGTTTGCTTTGCTTGCAGCAGCTTGGCATTGCTTGCCATTGCTGAGCCTATCATCTGCTAGGACCCCCAGGTCCTTTTCCATCCTAGATTCCCCCAGAGGTTCTCCCCCTAGTGAGTAGATTGCATTCATATTTTTACCACCCAAATGCATTATTTTACATTTTTCTACTTTAAACCTCATTTGCCATGTAGTTGCCCATCACATTAATTTGTTCAGATCTTCTTGCAAGGTTTCTACATCCTGCGGAAAAATTATTGTCCTGCTTATCTTAGTATCGTCCTCTAATACTGAGATTGAGTCTCTGTTTTGCTTGCGTCTATCTAGCAAGGTTACTTTGTGTTATAAGCAAGGAACCTGAGACCTCTGCAGTGTTTAAATGTGCGTTTACTATACAAAAATGCTGTACATACAAAACTATTACAATATTAGGAATACAGTACAAGGCTGACAGATATCTATAACAATCAAAATACCTAGCAAATAAACAGCCTATGGTCTGTAACAGTAGAAATACACTTAAAAGTTACTTAGATCCAGTTACTGTGTTCGTGATCTCCATTGACAATGAGGCTTCTGGAGATCAGGCACCTTCTTGTTTGCTTAATACAGATGAGAGTCTTTTTGGTGTTAATCCATGTTGAAGTCTCCTGGTCTTACAGACAGTCCTTGGTTCTAGTGCATGATGAGTGGCTCCCAGCTTATGCCTGGCAACCTTTTATATAGCTCAGGTTGTTTTCTATAACAACCGACTAACAGTCATTCTTTCAGTTTGAGAGACCCTCTCTTACCTGTTTACTGTAGCTAAAGAGACAAAAGCCTATTCAAACTGTCCATTGAATACGACAATGGTATCTACGTTTCCATTGTATTCAACAGCATTTGTTTGATAAATATCTACTCAAGCCTAAATCTGACAGTAATCAGATTTCTATGACCAACTACTATTGTAATATTGTCCCATGTAATGTTATGTCTGATTAAAAAAAAATATATATATTTTAACAAACGCAACACATTTCGCCCTTGATTTTTTTTCCTTTCTGATTATATGTTCCTTCTAATAATACATAAACAGTAGACCCCAGCCCTTCAGCTACAATCTCTCCTCTAACTAGCTTCTTGCCTGGATCTCTAGCCAACACTTTGCCACCTGCCTGTATCCACTTCTGACCCTCCCAAAGAACATCAATAGGGAGGAAAGGAAATATACTGATATTTCCCAGAAGATCACTGTTGTTTATTTTGGAAGGTTTGATGTTATGCAGCCTTACTTTCCACTTTTGCTGAGAAGTATCCACTAACCAATCAGAGTCCCAGCCAACCAGCCTGAAGCTCCTCTGCCAATGCAAATATAACTTAAAACCTTCCTGCCAGACTCCCTCTGATTCCTAGATAGGCTTCAGCTTTAGACACGTCACTCTCGGTTTCTATGTCATGGGAAGCAGTAACATGGTACCTGTTAAGCACTGTTCTTTCAGGAACCTTACATAAATACTGAACTCTGCACTCCAGCTTTGGAATCTGTGCCCCAGCCTCTACCATCCTCTCATATGGTGTGCTTTTGGCTATTGGCCTAAAATTGAACAACATGACTGCCAGTGTGAGGACCCGATCCCACCCCCTTAGTGTATGTTTGTGTGTAAGCTTGCGTATCTGGTCCTTCAATAGCCCATTGAATCTTTCAAATCAAACCAGCTGCCTTTGGATGGTTTTTGATGTGGCACAACCAGCACACTCCAGGATCTTTGGCCCATTGCTGTACTGTTGATCCAGTGAAGTGTGACCCCTTATCACTTTGGACTCGTTTGGGACAACCATAAGCAACAACAAGCTTATGAAGCAGTTGAAGCGTTGCGGCTTGATCTGCATGTTTGCAAGGATGAACAAGCAAAATTCCTGAATAGGTGTCCACTGCAGTGCAACAATATCTCAGTCCATTGTTTCCCAGGGCAGGGGACCAATGAAGTCAATCTGCCAGATCTCTGCAGGCCTCTCATCCCTCTTAATCAACCTGGTGGAGTGCTTTTGCAATGGCAACTGTTGCACTTCTCCACACACTGTACCCTATTACAGTGTTTATCATGTCCATGGATAAAGGCAATCCTCTCTGCTGTGCCCATTTATATGTTGCTTTCTGCCCCAAATGTCCAGATTGCTTGTGGGCCCAGTTGACCAAGTTCATCAAGGCAGGATCAATTGGCACAACTGCCTTAACTTTGGCGATTTCATCTGCAACTCTGTTATAGTTCTCAAAGTCTGGGACTAGGGGCACATGTGCATCAACATGTCCCACTTTTATGGTGCGGGAGTGAGCTTCCTTCCAGATGTAGTCCAAGACTTCCTTGCCTCCCCACATCACCTTTCAATGAATCATCTATTCATTGGACTTCCACATGGGCATCCAAGTTGTGAGTCCTTTAAAAACCGCCCAGCTGTCAGTGTAGATAGTGACATGGGGAGAAGGCTCCTCCTGAAGAGTCATCACTATTAGACGCACTAACTAGAAATAAAGCGTTACTGGATCTACTGGTTACCAACAATACAGACCTGATCACGGATGTGGAAATACAGGGAAATTTAGGTAACAGCGATCACAGGTCAATTGGCTTCAGTATAAATCACACAAATAGGAAACATAAGGGAATACAAAGACACTGAATTTCAAAAGAGCCAACTTCCCTAAACTACGAGCCTTGCTAGAAAGCATAAATTGGGATAAAATCTTAGGAACAAAGACCACAGAGGAGAGATGGGTTTGCTTTAAGAACATATTAAATAAGGGCATTAGCCAATGCATCCCATTGGGTAATACATTTAAAAGAGCGAACAAAAGTCCTGGATAGCTTAACTAAAAATGCATATAAAGGAAAGGAGAAGGCCTTCAAAAAATACAAGGTTGAGGGATCATCATCAGCATTCAGACTTTATAAAGCAATGCAACAAGAAATGTAAGGGTGCAATAAGGACGGCTAAGATAGAACATGAAAGACACATAGTGGAGGAGAGCAAAAAAAATCCCAAGAAATTCTTTAAGTATATAAACAGTAAAAAAGGGAGGACAGACCATATTGGCCACATAAAGAATGAGGAAGGACATCTGGTTACAAAGGATGGGGAGATGGCGAAGGTATTGAATTTATTCTTCTCCTCAGTCTTCACGAGGGAATCGGGGGGCTTCACCAGTTAGCCTAACATCAATAGTATGTAAACTCTTGGAGGGGATGATAAGGGACTATATACAAGATTTTAGTAATGAGAACGGTATCATTAGCAGTAATCAGCATGGATTCATGAAGAATCATTCTTGACAAACCAATCTATTAACCTTCTGTGAGGAGGTGAGTTGCCATCTAAATAAAGGAAGCCCTGTAGACGTGGTGTATCTGGATTTTGCAAAAGCATTTGACACAGTTCCCCATAAACGTTTACTGTACAAAGTAAGGTCTGTTGGCATGGACCATAGGGTGAGTACATGGATTGAAAACTGGCTACAAGGGCGAGTTCAGATGGTGATGATAAATGGGGAGTACTCGGAATGGTCAGGGGTGGGTAGTGGGGTCCCCCAGGGTTCTGTGCTGGGACCAATCCTATTTAATTTGTTCATAAACGACCTGGAGGATGGGGTAAACAGTTGTGGAAACCTTGCAAAAAGATCTGAACAAATTAATGGGGTGGGCTACATGGCAAATGAGGTTCAATGTAGAAAAATGTAAAATAATGCATTTGGGTGGCAAAAAAATGAATGAAATCTATACACTGGGGGAGAACCTCTGGGGGAATCTAGGATGGAAAAGGACCTGGGGGTCCTAGTAGATGATAGGCTCAGCAATGGCATGCAATGCCAAGCTGCTGCTAAAAAAGCAAACAGAATATTGGCATGCATTAAAAAAGGGATCAACTCCAGAGATAAAATAATAATTCTCCTGCTCTACAAGACTCTGGTCCGGCCGCAACTAGAGTATGCTGTCCAGTTCTGGGCACCAGTCCCCAGGAAGGATGTACTGGAAATGGAGCGAGTACAAAGAAGGGCAACAAAGCTAATAAAGGGTCTGGAGGATATTAGTTATGAGGAAATGTTGTGAGCATTGAACTTATTCTCTCTGGAGAAGAGACGCTTGAGAGGGGATATGATTTCAATATACAAATACCATACTGGTGACCCCACAATAGGGATAAAACATTTTTGCAGAAGGGAGTTTAACAAGACTCGTGGCCACTCATTAAAATTAGAAGAAAAGAGGTTTAACCTTAAACTACGTAGAGGGTTCTATACTGTAAGAGCGGCAAGGATGTGGAATTCCCTTCCACAAGTGGTGGTCTCAGCGGGGAGCATCGATAGTTTCAAGAAACTATTAGATAAGCACCCGAACGACCGCAACATACAGGGATATACAATGTAATACTGACATATAATCACACGCATGGGTTGGGCTTGATGGGCTTGTGTCTTTTTTCAACCTCACCTAGTATGTAACTATGTAACTACAGCTTTCAACTCTGCATACTGACTGGCCCCTCCAATTCCGGTCCCCTGCAGGAGTGTGTTTGTACTTGGGTTGTAGGCTGCTGCTGTCCATTTATGCCCAGACGAGGCGACTATGGCAGAACCATCAGTGAACCACGCTGACTCCTTCATGTCTTCTGACAGAGACTCAAAGGGTAGAGCCTCTTGAATGGGGGATGACAGCAGCACAGGAATTTCTTCTTATGGCTGGGTGCTGGTAAAAGTAACAAGCCCTGCCAACTATTTTGAAATGTCTCTAACATCCCCAGCTACAATACCCCCTCTTTCTTGAAGTTACCACTTCCATTTCATCAGTGTCTGGTTCTGGGCTACAGCTGCCCTAGTGGTCAGTCTATTATCTCTCACCCATACTGCTATTGGCAATGCAGTATGGATGGCGACCGTGTCCTTTCCTGTAATGGTCTCTACATGTTTAAGTGCTGTGTAGGCCCCAAACAGGTACTTTTCTTGGGGGGTGTATCTCTTCTGTGCCCCTGTCAGTTGTTTGGACCAAAATCCCATGGGTATTGCTCTCAGTCCTTTCTTTTCCTTTGGCTGCCACATACTACAAGATATGGTACCATCCTGCTCCACTACATCCAGCTGAAATGGTACTCCTTGTCTTACGGGTTCCAATTCCTGATGCTGCAAAATGGCTTCTTTAGCAGCAAGGAATGTGGTCCGCTGCTCTGAACCCCATGAGAGCTCAGTCTTTTTCCTGGTAACATTGTATATAGGCCTCAGAATCAATCCAAGATGTGGCATGAACGATCTCCACAATCCCACAACTTCAATGAACTTCTGTGCCTCCCTTTTGGTAGTAGGGAGCAACAGCACCTGTATACTTTGCACAACTGTTTCTGGAATTTTCCTCTGTGGCCCAGTCCACATCATTCCTAGGAATTTCACCTCTGTGGCAGGTCCTTGGACTTTGTCTCTGTTGATAGCCAACCCTCTGTTCTCCAAGTGCTGTATCAGCAGGTGCAGTGCTTCAGTTACATCTTCTTTTCCCCCGAGAGATCAAGATTTCAGCAATGTAGTGAAACACAGCGACTTTCAAATTCAGGGTACTTGAATCTCAGGCAATTAGTCCATGACAAATCGTTGGAGAATGAGGCTAGCCTTGTGGAATGACAGTGAAAGTGTATTGGTGGCCTTCCCACACCATAGCAAACTGGTCTTGACACTCTGGGTCTATCAAAATTGAAAAGAAAGCATTAGCCAGGTCTATCACAGCATGATATTCTCCTACCTCTTTAGCAATTTTCTCAACAATTGAGATCATATCTGGTACAGCTGACTTCAATGGAGGTGCCACTTTGTTTAGACCTCTGTAATCCACAATCATTCTATATGTCCCATCATGTTTCTTTACTGGGAACATCAGAGACAAGAAAGGACTTACAGCAGGTCTAAAGATCCCTACTCTCAACAGTTCTTGAATAGTCTCCCCAATTTGTTTGTGGCCTCCAGGAAGTCTGTACTACTTGAGACAGACTGGCTTCTCTGGTGGAGGAAGGTAGACAGGGGTCCATTTAGCATGACCTCTGACCACAGCCTTCACGGCTCTAACCAGATACGCTTTAACAGGATACCCGATTGTGAATGTACGCCTTTCAGTCTGAATTGACTGATCTTGAAGTACATCCATCCCAAGAATATTTTCGGGTCACCCTGATACCAAAACATTTGTCATAAATCCTGATCCCTTGCCAATAGCCAATTTCACCTGTATCCTAACTGCTGGTGTAGTTTGCCCTCCCAAAACTTCTACATAAATCAATTCTGCTTTGTGATGGGAAGGATTTCCTTGCAAAAGTGTAACTTCAGCTCCAGTATCAATTAAAGCCATTACATGTGTAGGAGAAGATGACTTCCCCACCATACAGTGACAGGTGCATACGAGCATCGGTTTCCTTCTGTCACTGCTCTCACTGCTATTACAGGAGACTCACCTTCCCTTCATAAAGGATAAGGAACCTGCCAATCCCCTTTTCCCATTCTCTCAAACTCCTCCCCAGGATAAAGGGATTTGGGTTTGGGTTCATGTTCAGTTTTGGGAATTGGTTTGGAGGGGGGTCTGTTCTGTTTTCTCTAAGTCTAGGCTGATGTTATCTTCACTAGGAGTAGTGTTTCTAACCCTGACAGTTTTCCCCACTAAATGTTTCCACCTCTTCAGCATTTCTGCAGTAGAAATCCCATCTATTGGTACTCCTGCCTTTAATAGGTCCACCCACATTTCTTTCCTAGAGGTAACTAGCCTGATTTTCTCTTCACCTCCTGTCTTCTCTCCCACATTCCCTTTCTTCTCTGTAAAAGTTATTTTCTGCTTGTATTCTTCCTGTCTGGCCTTGACCTTATCTACTACCCTGACAGGTTTTGTTGTAGTCTCCTCTAGCTCCCCCAACTGGCTTAAAAGGGTAGTGGCTTCATTAATCTTGCTGTTTAATCCCAGGCCTCCCAGCAAGGACAATAAAGGAGCCCTGAGATTAAATGGTGCAGACTTCATTAGCTTAGAGCGCAGAGCAGACAAAAAGGGTTCCATATCTGGACTCATCCATTCTGGAAACGTATTTATTCCAGTTATACAACCCATCTCACTTAACCTGGAAATACCCTCTCCTATTGATCTCCAGGAGTAGGTATTTTTCAGGTCAGTAGGACTAGCAGATGCCCAGACTATTCCATCTTTAACAAGGTCTAACAGTGAAAAATTCACACTAAACTCTCTGGCTTTTCGCATTGCCTGACGCAATTGTGGATCATGGATCATGACACTGCTTCCTTATCTGAAAAAACAACACAATCCATCCCTTCATTCCACAAACGTAGGAGCCAACTCAATAGAGGTTCCAAAGACCTTTGTTTGTATGGTTTTGCCATCTCATGGAGTTCAGTTTGTGTAAACTCCCATACGTCTTAAAATTCAACATTTCTGGGGTTGCGTTAATGCACCACCCCATCTGCCATATCCTCTCTATCATGTTGCCGTTTCCTATGCTTAGTAATGAGCGGTCTGGCATACTTTTTCTTTCCCAATAGCAGATCATCATCTGAAATATCAAACTCTATCTCCTCATCCTCACTATCATTTGAGGAGAGCGTATCCTCACAATCCTAGTTTTGGGATCTGACAATGGCATGTACCCTAGCTTTACAAACAGGTTTACGGCCCCTCCTTTTCTTTAAGGCATTAATTGATTTGGTCATGAGGGCTGCCCACCGCTCATGCAAATCATCAACCCGACTAGCGGTTGAAGGTACACACTCTGAAGCAACTGCTAGCTGGTCTTTTAATACCTTAACTTCTGCCTCTGCCTTCTCCCTTCTATGTGATTCGGTATAAATAGCATGAAGGAAGTACCAACTCACTGTGGACACTGTCCTCTTCTCTTTTTTACTTAAATCCAACCCCTTAAGGCTAAAATCTTGTCAGGGCTGGGCCCAGCCCTTCCTTCTCTGAGCTGGCCGCTCAGCTGATGGATAATTGCCAGCTCCTATCTCCCCACAGTTACTCAGATGTTTATGATATCCTACTCATCAGTCCTGCCTACTTAAGCTATCCAGTCCAGAGGAGCTCTGCTTTGGCCTAGGTCACATCACAAAAACTATCTCCTGCGATCCTGTTCAAGGCTTGCTTTGCTGACATCCCTTCTGGCTCCAGATCCTGCTTGCTGTTCCACTACATTGATTCCTGACTTCTGGCTTGGCTAACTATCCGTTCCGGTTACTCAACTTTGGCTATGTTTTGACTGCGTTTGTTCTTTTTACTTTTATTATTAAACTAGTGTGATGTAACTGTACTTCTGTCTCGGCCTGATTTCATGGTTTCTGACAAATCTACAAATTGATCTGAGATTTTATCACCCCAAGTCATATTCAAGGGAGGAGCATATTTTACAAATTCTTTAGCAAGAATCTCCCACTCATTGTTTCTGGCCCAGATAGGTAAGCGGCACACTTCATTCTGGCCACCAGAACCCTCTGCAGCCTTGCTTTTCCTAAACAGCTTATGCAGCATTTTTACCTAGCACAAGCTACACAACACACCACAGAAAAAAACAAGTCTGCTTCAGTTGAACTCTAGCACAATCCTGGCATGAGCCCCTAATGTTTTGCTTGCGTCTATCTAGCAAGGTTACTTTATGTTATAAGCAAGGAACCTCTGCAGTGTGTAAATGTGCTTTTACTATACAAAAATTCTATACATACAAAACTATTACAATATTAGGAATACAGTACAAGACTGATATATATCTATAACAAGCAAAATACCTAGCAAATAAACAGCCTATGTCTGTAACAGTAGAAATACACTTAAAAATTACTTAGCTCCAGTTACTGTGTTTGTGATCTCCATTGACAACAAGACTTCTGGAGATCAAGAACCTTCTTGTTTGCTTATTACAGATGAGAGTCTTTTTTTTGTTAATCCATGTTGAAGTCCCCTGATCTTACAGACTGTCCTTGGTTCTAATGCATGATGAGTGGCTCCCAGCTTATGCCTAGCAACCTTTATATAGCTCAGGTTGTTTTCTATAACAACTGACTAACAGTCATTATTTCGGTTTGAGAGACCCTCTCTAACCTGTTTACTGTAGCTATAGAGACAATAGCCTATTCAAACTGTCAGTTGAATATAACAATGGTATCTACGTTCCCATTGTATCCAACAGCATTTGTATGAGAAGTATCTACTCAAGCCAAAACCTGACAGTAATCTGATTTCTATGACCAACTACTACTACCAACTACCAAAGGGTTCTGTCTGGCCCCAGGACAGAACCCTTTGGGACCCCACTCTCCACACCGGACAATTACGAGTACTCCCCATTTATCTCTACCCTCTGAACTCGCCCCCGTAGCCAGTTTTCAATCCATGTACTCACCCTATGGTCCATGCTGACAGACCTTAGTTTGTACAGTAAACGTTTATGTGGAACTGTATCAAATGCCTTTGCAAAATCCAGATACACCACGTCTATGGGCCTTCCTTTATCTAGATGGCAGCTCACCTCTTCATAGAAGATTAATAGGTTGGTTTGGCAAGAACGATTCTTCAAGAATCCATGCTGATTACTGGTAATTAAGGATGAGCTGAACACCCTCCGGTTTGGTTCGCACCAGAACTTGCGAACAGGCAAAAAATTTGGATGAACATGCGTACACCATTAAAGTCTATGACTCACGAACATGCAAAATCAAAAGTGCTAATTTTAAAGGTTTATATGCAAGTTATTGTCATAAAAAGTGTTTGGGGACCTGGGTCCTGCCCCAGGGGACATGTATCAATGCAAAAAAAAGTTTTAAAAACGTCTGTCTGTTTTGAAACAATAAAAATGAAATATTCTTTTAATATCATGCCTGGGGGGTGTCTATAGTATGCCAGAAAAGTGGCACAGTTTTTCCCATGTTTAGAATAATACCACAGCAAAATGACATTTTTAAAGGAATAAAGTCATTTAAAACTGCTTGCGGCTGTAATGAATTGTCGGGTTTTGGCGATATAGATAAAACTCATTGGAAAAAACAGCATGGGTCTCCCCCAGTCTATTACCGGCCCTTTGGGTCTGGTATGAATATTAAGGGGAACCCCAAACCAAAAATTAAAAAAAAAATTGGTGTGGGGGTCCCCCCAACATCCATACCGGGCCCTTCAGGTCTGGTATGGATTTTAAGGGGAACCCTGCACCGAAATTTTAAAAAAATGGCATAGGTGCCCCCCCCCCAAAATCCATACCAGACCCTTATCCGAGCATGCAACCTGGCAGGCCGCAGTAAAAGAGGGGGGACGAGAGAGCGCCCCCCCCTCCTGAACCATACCAGGCCACATGCCCTCAACATGGGGATGATGTTTTGGGGTCCCAATCTATGTCTGGATAATTAAAATCCCCCATTATAATGACACTTCCCATCCTTGCCGCTAATCCCATTTGTGATAGAAGGCCTGCTTCCCCCTCCTCCCTCTGGAGGCCTATAGCATACACTCAGTATTACTTTCCCCTTAGATTCCTCCCTTTGTAGCTCTACCCATAAGGATTCCACCTCCTCCCTTGCTCCATTAGTGATGTTGTCTCTCTCATTCACTTGTACATCATTTTTGATATACAGGCATACCCCTCCCCCTTTTTTACCCTCTCTATCCCTGCAATATAGGGAATACCCTTGAATGGTTGCCAGCCAATCATGAGAGCTATTGCACCAAGTCTCTGAAATTCCTACAAAATCAAAATCCTCCCTGTACAACAGTAGCGCTAGTTCTCCCATCTTGTCTGCCAGACTCCTGGCATTGGTGAACATGCCACGTAGTTTAGACCGGTCGCATACTATCTCCTTATTGGGTGTTCTGAGGTTGCAAAGAGAACTTGTTATTGTACTTACCTCAGGTTTAGGTGCTTTAGTCAATCTACCACTAATGCTCCCAATACTATCCTCTGTAGTATTTGTTCCACGCTGACTATCTCTATCTCTGGACCCCCCCCCCCCCCCCGTCGCCTAGTTTAAAAGCCCTCTAACTTGTCGGCCACCTTCACTCCCAGCTGATCTGCACCTTCCCCATTTAGGTGTAGTCTGTCCCTGCTAAAGAGCTGGTAACTGACTGAGAAGTTGGCCCATTTCTCCAGGAACCCAAACCCCTCCTTTCTACACCAGCTCCTCAGCCACTTGTTTACTTCCCTAATCTCCCACTGCCCTTCTGGTGTGGCTCGATGGTACTGGTAAAAAATCGTTTTTTAGGACACTCCATCTTCCTCTGACTTTGTCATTAGTGCCAACGTGCATCATGACAGCTTAACAGTGCTGCATATTAGAGCTTCCTTATTAGTGCCTCCTCGGCAGGACTCTGAGCTAAGAGTGTCTCTCTCATACAGCCCAGAACCTGCACTGACAATTCTCCCTCCTTCCTCCTTTGCACTGATGGGAGAGGAGAGAGCCGATCTGCTCCTCATTCTCCTGTAACGGAGTAGGCATAATTTATTTGTGAACACCTGTCATTGGCTTTCCTTTGCCCTTCCCCCCTCCTCCTCTTTTTGTATTGATTAAGTGTGCTGGGCTAGTATTGTATTGGCCTAATTCTCTCCCCTTTATTAATTAGGACGCACCTGTGGCAGGATAATTTGCCAGCTGTCTTCAGTATATAAGGGGGTCTCAACTGGTGGTCAGCCTTTTGGCTGGACGGTTTGTACAAGAAGAGGTAACCCCCCCCCGCCCCCGTCGCAAGCACTTTATGTGGTTCGTCACCTTTGTATCAAGGGGGGACTTTATTATAAATTAATAGTTATGCTTTGCTTAAGTCGTTATGGCTAAGCATTATCTGTTTATCATATGAGAATATAATAGATGTATTTGTTATTTGCTAAATGGTCTGAATTTTGAAACCAATATAAGTGCCACGGCCAATTTAACGCCATTTTCGGTGTTCTGTGTTTTCATTAGTATTAACATGGTTGTATTTGGTATGTTTTAATTTTTGGTCATTTGTGCACAGTGCATTCTTATGCCTGTATCCTCCTGTGTGTGCACCGCAGGAAGTGTGAAGCCCAGCAACTGAATGATCAAGTTCAGATGCTTAGCTTCACACTTCCCATGCACACAGGAGGAGAGGAGTGGGAGGAGAAGGTGCAGATTGTCTCTCTCCTCTCTCATCTGTGCGAGGGAGGTGGGAGGGGTAACTGTCAGTGCAGACTCTGGGCTGTATGAGAGAGACGCTCTTAGCCCTGCAGCCAGCAACCCTGCTGGGGCCCCCTGACATCGGTGGAATGACAGAGCCCGGTCACAAGTGTGACCTTTGCGACCCTGGTAGTTCCCGCACTGCACCAGGATAAGGATAGCTATGTTTGAAAAAGTGACAGTTGTTTTCAACCAAGTCCATCGAAATTTGAAAATTACGGTCAACTAGCAAAATGTGACCATTCGTTGAATGGGCTGAATACAGAAAGGCATATCACTGCAGTAGCAGAGCACAGAAGTTTACACAGTTTGTACAAGGTGGTGAGTGCTTAGACATGTGTCATTGCAGTGACAGGGTGTTGGTGCAATTGTGAGTGAAGTGGGGGCATCCTGGAAATGTGGGGAGAGCAGGGAAAGAGAATGGGGGTCAGGCACAATTGTGAGCATGGGAGTTGGTGTGCAGCTGTGGGTGGGAGTAGGAGGATGGGGGTCAGCTGCTCTGGTGAGAGTACAAGGGGTGCCACTTCTCTTCCAGTTGAATGACACCTAATGTCATCCAACCCACTTCCTGTGAGCCCAGGCTGTCAAAAATACATCCCCTAGGAGGAATGTCATTGCACAGCCTAGGACCACAGTAGTCCTGGACTGAGTCGCATTCAGTCCAGAAGGAAGACTTGCCCACTGCCACTGCTGAGAAAAGACCTGTGATGTGTTTTTGAAAGAGAAGGGGGAGAGCTGGAGTTCCGCTTTGAGTATGTAGTGGAAAACTTTAGCCGCAAGAAAAAGCAAGGTCAGCAGAGAGAGATCGGTGATGAAAGAAGAGACTTTACAGTTTACTCTTTCAAAGGTAGCTATCATTGTTCAAGTTATTGTATAAAAAAAACCTTCAATGTATTTTATGGCATCAATGTGCCCACGTCATCAGGACAGTTGCAGATTAGGTAAGCTGAATGTGTGTGCACTGCTGTGGCTTGGGAAAGCCAGGACTAGGGAAGCTGTTGGATTCGGCCATGGCCCAAACCTTGAAGCCATTTTTCAATGCCAGGCCAACGAGCTGTGGGTGGGGGACTCCCTACTCCACAGCTGTATGTAAACAAAGGTGCGGGGATGCTCATGACATCATGACTTGATATAGCCACATGACCATATTAGGTTAATGTGATTGATCTTATATGGCAATATTTGGTCAGTGATGTAACAGGCATCACAGCCACTTTGTAAAAAGTGCAGTCTTCTGAGTTTGGAAGCTGTTCCTTCTTTTTCCTTCACCATGGGCACCTCTGCTGACCTCACCTTTCCTTTTATTTTGAAGCTAAATAGTCTTTTACTGTGTTGGCTTCTGGAGTCCAAATGGTGTACAGGGTCATCTGGAATAGGCCGATGAGCATCGAGTGTGACCACCCATCAGTATCGGCGTGGAGGCAGGTATAATTTCCACAGGCTTTCATAAAGGGTTCCTGATCCCTGGATGGGCTTCTCTCAACCATACCATATATCTTCTGAAACGAATCACTAAGAACAGATCTCTCCTGTGTCATTTTATCCTTTATTTTTCCTCAACAACAATTTCTGACAAACATTTGCATGTCTGTTTCAATTTACTTTTATGGGGAAACAAAAATTCTTCCAATAGGATGGTTCCCAAGTTTTCACTTTTTAATTTTAATAACAACCAATTGCAAAAATAAAACTTTTTTTGTTTGCAATGTTCATCTTAAAGCGATACTAATCAAATACTGTTTAATTTACATTAGCCCTTCTCTTTCTATATATGGACTAATGTAATTTTGCACTACGTTGACTTGACTATACACCAGCCTTTAACTGTCTTTTAATGATTTTTCTCATAAAATTTGTACTCCTTTTATAAATATTGTTTTGATAATTCATACTCTATTAT